>JAWZYU010000016.1:72668632-73876132 GCA_038380435.1 Ryuthela nishihirai
TTCAATTGTGGCCATCCGGTACTTTGAAGTTGGAAACCCCTGTTCTAAACAATGAGATTATTTCTACTCCCTTTGTTTATAATGAGGATAGATACTGTAACGCTCCAAACAAATGCAAAATACTTGAAGTTTTATGCTCCGGATAGCTTAGACGGGCGCCAGGCAATACTTAACAAATTGCCAAAAGTAGAATAAGTTGATAATAAGTTGATTTAGGGTTCAAATACCAGCGAGCGTTAATGAGTAAGAATCAAAATGATTATCAAGTAATTTTAATTATAATTCAAAAATCCTTAATTCGCGTTGCTCAAGAGAAAAAAACTGTACAGACTCAAAAGGTTTTAAATATAACAAAACAGATTTATTTCCAAAATAGTTCAACTCACCAAGACATCAATGAAGAAAACACAACTCCTGTGTTACACGCACTGTGCTTGGTGCTATGCACCTTGTGCTCATGCACTCACTTGTGCTTGGTGCTTCTGCATTAACTCCCCCTTGTGACTCGCAGGTCACCGGTTTTTGACAATGAGCCGGCAATACTTGCCGGGAAAGACATTTACATACTATGACGAACGAAGCAAGCTATGACGCAAGAGGGGGGGTGTCCTTGGCACGCGCTTTAACGGTACAGTCGGAAGATCGGAGTTGCGGTGCATGCGCAACTCCTAGAATCTTGAAAACGAGTGCTGTGATGCCAAAAAGGAAATAAAAATCCCCAAAATGATAAATATAACGTAAATTAAACAAAACTGGTTAAGGTAAAGCAAAAGTGAACGATGGGGCATCACAACTCCCCCTTCCAAAGGGAGTCAAAAGATTTGACCTAACAAATTTTGACGAGCAATTTTGAATAAAGGACACATCTTACGTCATTTACACATGGCTGAACATAAATAAGTAAAAGTATGCTAGCGTAAATTTTGATACGACGAACTATTCTCACTTTGACATAATTTTCCAGCACAACCAAAGGTACCTCCTCCCTTTTCCTCCTGACAAAAGTATGTAATTAACAGCTAACCTAGTGTCAATATATACCAGTGGCTGTGACAGTTAACTGTATACTACCATTATCGGTCTACCTAGTATCACATTCTGATACAAACTCGAAATTGGCATAACTTGAACTTCACAATGAAAACGAATTAATACACTCCTATCTTTCTTAACTTCTAGAAAGGTTAAAGACAAGAAAAAATATTCAATTACATACGTTGCAAGCGGGGTGAAAACTTCTGCTTATCCCCTAACCACAATCAAAAAATATGTGAAAGCTAAATTCTGCTCCTACATACATAAAAAAATGGGTATTCGAACACAGTTATCTCCTCCTAATTATATCAAACAGTTAGCTTTTGAAGCTAAGAGAATTCAAAATTTACAAACAAGCGGGAATGTAATCATCCGCTAATTCTTCTCCTATTCACATAAATCGCGATCTAGCTGAAATAAAAAATCATTAGTTACCTCCCCCTTCAGAGCTAACGTCCCCCTCCCAAAGGAGTTATGCCGGTAACAACTCTGTCACCAGACTAGGCCATTTGGGGACAGCTCCAAAAAGGTACACAAAAAAAAAGAATTCTGCAGTCATCATCATGGTCATCATCTATATATACCAATAAATACTGCCAATGTCATCCCAAAAATTACGTATCATTGACACATAAATATCACTGATGACACTGAACAGATTTAAACACATATACATAAATCGTATCTAAGAAGAAAAAAAGAGTGTAAATAATTTATAATATACGATGATAACATTTCATCCAATAACTTTTACATGAATCTCTTTTTTTTACATAAATTCACTTTGGAATGCACGTTATTTTACAATACAAATTCTTAAACATAAAAAATATTAAATCACTAATTCTCTTTCACTCTTCTCATTCATATCCATAAACATTTTACAATTTCTAAACTTTCCAATATCGACTTACAAAATTTTCAGCTATCAGTCAGCTGAAACGAAAAAATCTACAAAAATACATTTTAACTCACTAGAACTTCGATGAAAGCAAAAAAAAATATTCTATTCTCACAAGTATAAACTCGAACTACAATAATTTCACTTTCCAAAAATAAATATCGAACTCTAAAGTTTCAAAGAAATTTAACATCGCTAACTATATAATTCACAATAAGGCTTCTTCTTCATCTATTCCGAAAAAAAGAGAACATTTATAAATAAACAAGTGCCAAGTGAAAGAAAAATAATATACTTAAATTTCATTGCTGGCACTCCGTGGCGATAAATCTAGTCCGTTTCCGATAACATCCTTCCGTCGTCGTTGGGTGGCTTCACGTAAAGTTGTTACTGAAGATCTCGTTCAAGTCAAGTCGTCGCTGTAGATCTCTCTCGTGACGTCATCTTGGCTATGTTCGCTGCTTCGCTGCCGGTTGTCGCTCTGCAGGATCGAGTTGTTTCGTCGGCTTCTCGTTGCTCCGTGCGGATTTTTGAAGAACCTTTTCTCGTACTTTCTAGGCTTATTGGTGTCCGCCTCCAAATGATGCTTTAATAGTTGAGGACCTTCAGACTTGTCAGGAATTCTGGCGGTCGGCACAATTTCTTGGTTGGTTTTTTCTTCACTTAAATCAGACTCAAAATTATTTTCATTGTTATTACTTTCTTTTAAAACTTCTACTTTAAAAACCTTTTCAAAAACGTCTTTCTCATACGGTTGTTCTACTTCACAAACTTCGTTATTTAAACTTTCATTATTTGCACTAACGGGACATTTTATAGGTGCTTCTGAAATAATCTGTTCTGGACCACAAGGTAAGTCAAGAAGTCCACGGGACCGCGGCTGCACTGTCAATTGACATTCGTCATTATTATCGTCGAAAATTTGTTCCTTAGCAAACTGAAGATCGACTTCTGTATCGTTTTGATCTGTTACTTTAGTTACTTCGTGGCAATCAGTAAAAAAAGGTAAAGCCATAGTGGCAGGCATAACTCATGAGAGGGCTTTTCTTGAGGAACTTTGGCCTCTCGCTTCAAAGATCCCGATGAAAGTTTCCCGAATTTTCATTCCTTTGATAGCAATATTTTTCAGTGTGTCCTAGTCGGCCACAAAAATTACATCTGAAAGATTGAGTTTGTTTAAACAAAGTTTTAGGTGTAGTGTTATGGTTCGAAGCTTGACGTGGCACAAAGTCTCTACTACGTTCATATTCTATAGTTCTAGGCGCAAATTGTCGGGACCTGTAACTTCCGGTCGTGCGGGAGTCATTCTACGCGACTCAACCTGATATCGCTGCTTTGGCGGGAATGGCATCCATTGTTGTTTAAGTGTATTTGCTGCAGATTCTCTTCTTGCAGTGTATTGCCGAGCCAATTTGACTAACTCTGCAATTGAATTCACGTTTCGTACTTCTAGGAATTCTCTAATGGGCAAAAGCAATTGAGACAATATGCAATTTACGATATCAATTTCAGCGGCATCAACATCGTACAGCTGGTATAATTCTACTGTACCCCATATAAATTTTTCTATGTCATCTCTTTCCCTTTATCTTCGTGAAAACAACTCTGTAGCTAGTTCTGTAAAATCATTATAAGCCGGATATATGTCCATGATTTCACTTCACATGATTTGAATTCTTCCCAAAGTTCTATGCCGTGACGACATCCTACGTTATTCCACCATTGCTTAGCACATCCAATTAGGCAAGATACTGATAAAACAACTTTTTTGTTGCTTGGCACTTCATGTAAACGGAAGTGCTCCTCCATGGACTTGACAAATGTCCACGATGACGGACGTTTCGAACCGTCGAACCTTATCTCAGGTAAAGGCCAATTAACATAAGGACTATAGTTAATGGATGGGTTGGCAAATCGTCGTTGTGGCGGTTGAAAATACTCTGTTCTATCGCTTGCTTCTGGCGGAACAGAAAATGGAACCTTACGTTCAAAGTTTCTTCGTCGGTGAACTGACGTAGCATTGTCAGCAAATTTAGGGGTTGTTGTCGTTCCCCTTTTCTCCCGATTATCATCAAGCAGATTCATTAGCACTTTTGCTTCCATCATTACATCTTGCAATCTACCCTTTACTCTTTCTATGTCGGGAGTTATTATGGCGGAATCGGCCATATTGTTAGCAGACATATTTAGCGGTCTGCCGAAATTTTGAATTTTGGAAATTTTGAAAACCTTTTTTAATCTTGAGCAGCGCTCAAAGGTACTGCTATACAACAATACTAAAGCTATAACTAAGCTTACAAAAATATAAATTTGCTTATCCAAAAAAGATTTTTCTTATCGTGCCTACGTACGTGTGTGCCCGGACACTTCTAATCCATACAACAAATATCTTAAATATTCAGCAATATCTACGCTGAAACTTCAGTACCTTTGAATAATACACAAAAATGTTAAGCTACTTGCTCAACAAAAATTTTCGGCTTAAGCTGCCATTATATCTATAACTAGTACATACAACTACTGAGCTCAAAAAATTACTATCTTTGACAATCATACAAAATTTATCCACAAATATATATACTATCTTTTAATACTGGCGAGTCCCTGTTCGCTGTGCCACTTCTTTTATTGGACTCTGTAACGCTCCAAACAAATGCAAAATACTTGAAGTTTTATGCTCCGGATAGCTTAGACGGGCGCCAGGCAATACTTAACAAATTGCCAAAAGTAGAATAAGTTGATAATAAGTTGATTTAGGGTTCAAATACCAGCGAGCGTTAATGAGTAAGAATCAAAATGATTATCAAGTAATTTTAATTATAATTCAAAAATCCTTAATTCGCGTTGCTCAAGAGAAAAAAACTGTACAGACTCAAAAGGTTTTAAATATAACAAAACAGATTTATTTCCAAAATAGTTCAACTCACCAAGACATCAATGAAGAAAACACAACTCCTGTGTTACACGCACTGTGCTTGGTGCTATGCACCTTGTGCTCATGCACTCACTTGTGCTTGGTGCTTCTGCATTAACTCCCCCTTGTGACTCGCAGGTCACCGGTTTTTGACAATGAGCCGGCAATGCTTGCCGGGAAAGACATTTACATACTATGACGAACGAAGCAAGCTATGACGCAAGAGGGGGCGTGTCCTTGGCACGCGCTTTAACGGTACAGTAGGAAGATCGGAGTTGCGGCGCATGCGCAACTCCTAGAATCTTGAAAACGAGTGCTGTGATGCCAAAAAGGAAATAAAAATCCCCAAAATTATAAATATAACGTAAATTAAAGAAAACTGGTTAAGGTAAAGCAAAAGTGAACGATGGGGCATCACAATACATTACTGGCTTTAATGTTGGCCCTATATCACATTCTGAAGTCGCTTTGGCTATCTCTAAATTAAAACTGCATAAATCTCCAGGGGTGGATAAAATATCTCACTGAAATGCTTCGAGCTGGAAACACTTGTGTTGTCACATCACTGACTGAAATTTTGAACTTTTTTATGATAAAGGTGTTGTTCCTAAGGATTTTACTAGAGCTTTTATTATCCCTATTTTTCAAAAAGAAAATGTTAAATTTGTGTTAATTATAGAATTAGTTTGCTTTTTGTTCCAGGTAGAGTTCTTTGCATGATTATACTTAATAGAATTAAGAATTTGATTGATGAACAACTGCGTGATGAACAGTGTGGATTTAGAAGTGGTAGGGGATATATATTGATCAAATATTTTCACTTAGGCAGATTCTTGAGAAATGTTTAGGGTTTCAAAAACCTGTGGTTACTAGCTTTGCTGATTTCAAAAAGGCTTTTGACTCTGCTGAATGACATAATTTGTGGTTGATCACTAGATCGTATAAAATACCTGAAAGTTAGTCAGTGTAATGAAATCTCTCTATAACAAAACTGAGTCATGTGTGAGAAGTTGTTAAAGCATGTAGCGATTGACTTAGCATTGCTAGTGGAGTTAAAATAAAAATAATAATAAATACCCCCTCAAGCAGCTGCTTGCCACAGAGGTCTGACAGGAGCCTCTCAGTTTATATGCCATAGTAGGTCTGAGAGGATGGCAGGCCCTCAGCAGAAAAACGACACAAACAGCCATGCCTTACCCGGGGCTCGAACCCAGGTCCCTTAGATCAGTAGCCAAATGCGCTAACCACTCGGCCATGGGACAGCTAGACAATGGTGCATTTCATATCCTTTTTAGTTTGGTTATTAATTATGTTATGCGAAATTCTTTGCAAGGGAAATTTTTTGGCTTCAAATGGTCTAGTGATATCCAAATTTCTGATTAAGATTATGCAGTTGATTTGGCCCTGTTGGCTAATGATGATGAGATGAATTCGTTCATTAGGGCTGCTGATGAGACTGGTAATAGAGTAGGTCTGGTGATAAACTGAGATAAAACTAAAGTGATGAAAATTGATCAAGCAGATGGTGCTTCAGTTGCTTTCCCTCTTGAGCAAGTATCTCACTTTAATTATATTGAGAGCTACGTAACAGATACTGGTGATGTGCGGCATGAGATAAATAGAAGAATAGAGATTGCTGCTGGGACTTTTAAGAATCTATGGAGTGTGTGGAAAAATATTCTTATACTCCTAAAGACTAAATTTAGGCTGTATAATAGTTTAATTCCTTCTAAGGTTAGATATGGTAGTGAAACATGGACTCTTTGTAAGTAGGATAACAAGAAACTTAATGCCTTTCACTCTAGATGCTTACACAGTATCCTGGGCATTAGGTGATGTGACTTTGTAAGTAATTATATTAGGAGTCGGCAACTTCCTTCGAGCAGCATTTTGTGCAGGGAGAGACTGTGTTAGTTTGGCCATGTTTCCTGTATGCATAGCTGCAGACTGGAAAATAGGATAATGAACAGTGTCCCCAAATGCTTCAGGAAAAAAAAAAAGGGGGGGGGGGACCTAGGATGCGATGGGCAGACAATGTCAAAAAGGATCTTGCTAGAATTCACCTACAGTGGCCAAATGCAGCAGCTGTAGCTCAGGACAGGTGTGGAAAGCACAATTGTAGTCTTAGTAGGACCTCCATAGCTAATGGTCATCAATAAACATATTTAGGAAATTGAATTAGACATGCACTGCATACCTTTCCATTTCACAGAGAATATTCCACTGATAATTAAAAATATTTTCTGTGAAAATACACTGCACAACATTGAAATTGCCCCACCAAGGAGTGAGGGGATATTAGTGATGTTATTTCCCTTGATATTTCGTCGATAATGATCGACTATATAAGGTCACAAGTCCGTTGCGTAGTAGCTCATTTAAACAAAGGAACAGTAGATTTTCGAAGATGCTCACATAGCCACATTTGTGAACAGCATATTTTGTGTGCCCGTTTAACATAACAGCCAATAAAAGAATTAACTATTAAAACGTTAAAATCGTAACAGCACTTGTCTTTCAAGTCTTTTAAGGCGACTAGTTTCGCCCCAAACGCGTGCGTGGCCTCTTCATGCAACGTGAAGTGTGAGAGTTTAAATATTGGTCTCCCCTATCGGTGAATCTATGCGTTACCGTGATGCTCGCGCAGCAGATTCCAAGCCGCAGGTCAGGGTGGAATCTCCGTGTTGCACAAGTGGTCCTTATTTAAATTAATTAGAAGTTTTTCAGCATTGCAATTTACTGGGTGGTGTGACTAATGGTTTATATGTTAAAGTGTCAAGTTTAATTTGATTATGTATGATAGTTTGCGATAAATCTGTATTTTCGGTTTTATTTTTAACGTCCGTTTGATGTTCATTCATACGCTGTTGATATGTACGATGTTTTTCCGGTGTATTTATTTTCCCCCCTAATTTATCATCAGCATCAGTTATTTCGATTTCATATATACCGCCCCCCCCCCCCCCTGTTGCACTTCGTTTGTCCCGATCATTAATTAGTAAATTTCTAAACTGTATTTTGGACAGTGTGTGGCATTTTTATATTTACCCATGATGTTTTTAAGTGTTTTGGATACTCCTGGGATAAAAGGAAAACTATGAGAATATTGAACATTATCGGTTATCTGTGAAGGATTGAGCTGTTGTGTACAAAATTTAGCGCTTTTTTTAACTTTCATAACAAATGCATCTGGGTATCCTGCCAATCTCGTTATGTCACATATAAAATTTAGTTCGATATATATCTTTATTGGAGGAATATCTGTAGGTTCGTATGAAGTAGGTTTTTATGGCAGATTTTTTATAACTGATAGGATGTACCGAGTTAAGGGGATAATATTAGGAATAAATGTTGGTTTACGGTATACAGCGGTACTACAGGATACTTGACGACGTTTAATTAGTATATCTAAGAATGGTAATTCACCATTCCTTTCCGATTCGTGGGTGAATTTAATAGTAGGTAACACTGTATTAAATGCGTCTATTAATCGATTAAGTTCTGAAATTGAATGGTCTCAAAAAATTAATGTGTTGTCCACGTACCTAAGGTAAAGGGTTTAAATTTTGCATTTTTTAGAACCGTCTCTTCAACATGGCGCATTACGTCTGCCATAAGTCCAGACAGAGGGGAGCCCATTGGGACACCCTCCGTCTGGACCGAGGGCCGATCGCCGACGACAAACCAATTAGAAGTAGCCAGGTCCAAGGCCTCGTGCATACTAAAGTACTGTTGGGCCGTGGGCTGGCGACTCTTAACCACTCCTCTTTCAGTCGCATCGCCGCATCCAGAATAGGTGTATTCGGATATAGCTACACGACGTCAAGGGAGTGGATGGACGTCGTCTCGCTAATGCGAATCTGTTGTATATGTTGAACAGCGTCATGACAAGAAGTTAGTGTATACGATGTGGGTGGGAAGGGCTGCAAAAATATCAAACAGCACGTTCTAATGCATATGTTGGAGATTTACGCTTATTGATTAGAGGTCGAAAAGGTGCATTTTCCTTGTGCAATTTAACTTTTACGAAGATCTGGGGTAGATCAGGATATAATGGTAATATACAAGCTTTAGTAATGGATTCGGGTAAATACGGATCATTTCTCAAGTTGGTCAAACGTTTTATGATTTTATTTAAAGTGTTTTTTAATAATGGTTTACATTTTAAGTCAGTTAATAATTGAGATATTTTACTATCATACTCAGTCTTATCCATATGTATAATTTGTTGTTTTATCCGCCAATAAAAGTTTTAAATCCAGATTAATTTTAACTGCTTTAAAATGGTAGTTTCTTTTACAATTTTGAATTTTTCATGTTCCCGAGCCAATTCCTGATTTTTAATACTACGATATAATTTAAATCTATGCTTATCCTTATCCAGTTGAGGTATTCTATGAATCGTCTGTTTGATCTGCGGAATTAATCCAATTGCTTTAGGTACCAGCTGTGGATATGCGAATTTGGCCCCTTTTTCTAATATTTGAGTTTGTTCCTGGTTTAACTGCACACTGGAAAGGTTAATAAATTTACTCTTATTCTTATATTTTATTATCTCTACATTATTATATCGTGAAGCATAATTTCGAGTAAGTCATTTAATTTTTTATCATGAGTTTTACTTATATAGTTTCGCGTTCTATTTGATAATATATAGTTCCTAATAACTGGTTGAGGTGTACAAAATCCATTATTGCTGATAGTTTGAGAAATTGCAGATATGTTTCTTTATCGAGAATTCTAATCTCTCTCCTAGTATCCCTGATGGCCGCTGTTAACATTTTGCTTTCAGTCAATAACGGTCAATAATGTATGAAGGGTACTATTAAATTTATTCTTATTGATTTGCAAAAATCTAGGGATTAATATTTTACATCAAAAATTTTAATCGTAATAATTTCCGATTAAGGGAGACTCATTTTAAAAAATATTCTGGACTCTTTAAGTGAGGCCATGGGCAAAATATTTAATCGTACGCAGTAATATTAAAATTTAAAACAGAGCAAGTAGGTTAAAAATAATTTACTACACGATTATGCTGTTTTCATCAGAGTACAGTTCTTGGTCTACTGCGACCAGTTACTCAAGACTATAAATTCATAGTCTAGGTATGAGTTACTAGACGTGGTAAAAAGTTAACTTAAGGGATTTTTTAATCAAGTTAAAAAGTCCAAAGTAGAGTTGTAAAACATTTACCCATTTATAAATCGAGATTCCACACCAGCCGGTGAGAGAATTGCATAAGTTGTCCAATGTCGTCCCACAGATTTTTTATTGGGGTAAATCTGGAGATCGTGCTGCCCATGGCAATACTTGAACATGTTGCAAACATTGTCTGGAGACACTAGTAGTGTGTACATGGGCATTGTCATGCTGAAAAATGGGCTGCTGCATGCCTCCCAGGAATGATAACAAAATGGGCTGCAAAACTGTGCTAACGTATCGTCCAACTGTCAGTGTTCCTGTGATGCAAACAAGAGGTGACTTACTGTCATATCCAATAGCGCCCCCGTACCACTATGCCTGGCTGATGGGCTTTGCGCAGGTCGCGAACAAAAGCTGGATCCGTCCTCTCGCCAGGTTGTCGCCATACACATACCCATTGATCGACAGCACCCAGACAAACAGTATTCATCACTAAACACAACAGTGTTCCATTCATGACCCCAGTTCGCACGACTTCAGCACCAAGCCAGATGAGCGCTATGGTTTGCAGTCAATGTAAAGGTTGTCTAGAGCGCAGGTGTGCCTCCTGCAACCTTCAGTTTACCATTCGGGTCGTTATGGGGACGTCCATTGCTGCTAACACAGCCCGTCGAATATCGCCTGCAGTGCTCTGTGGTGACAAACGAGCATGTCGAACAATGCACCTATCAAGCCATGCTGGCGTCTATTGGACGGCACCACTCCCATTGTGACGCAAGCTAGAACCTTCACTTACCACTGTTACCAAGTGTCTAACAGTTCGTGCATCCCGATGTACATGGCAGCAACATGACGGGTAGTCCATCCAGCTTCACATAGGCCTATAATTCTTCCTCTCTCAAAAGCACTCAAATGGCAATAAACGTGTTGATGGCATGTACCACGTATTTTTGGCCTTCACTCAACAATTTCCAAGCAGAACCACCTAATCTCAACCATTCGCATGACTTCCACCTGCATAAACACAATACCATTCCTGTTCCTTCTTGAACCTTTTATCTCCTGATCCACACATGCCATAGGCTCCGGATTATCATAATTTGCATATCTCAACTCCGCACACGCACCCTTCTATTTGCATGTTTCTACCATGTCCTTCTGGGTTGTTGGGTTGTTTTACCTCTGAGCGGCACTTTTTTGCACACCACGGGCTAAATGGCCAGGTCACATGGACCCCGAAAGCTCAGAGAAGGTTGGGGGAGGGGACCCACTGGAACAGCTGTTGGGAGACAGATGGTAGCCTCCTGTCAAGGCCATCCAGCATGTTCTTTAACGTGCACAGGGTATGGCTCTCCCGCACACGGGGCCACGGCTTAACGTCCCATCCGACGGACGGCAGCATTTCCAAGCCTATCGGTGTCCCCTACTGACCGTGGGCAGGGCGGGGAATTTTGCGGAGATAAATCTCAACGCTGACCCAGCTGGGACTCGAACCTGGGAACTACAGATTACGAGCCTGGTGCGCTACCGACTGAGCCACCCCCGCCCTTCTGGGTGGGCACTTTCTATGTCAAGCAGTGTATTACTAAAAATGTACAATTATTTAATTTTTAATAATACTGTGAAGCACAGAAATATTAAACTTTAGAAATAATTTTATTTAAATGTTAAAAATTTAAATTCAAAATGCAACTTAGATATTAAAAGTATATCCAATGAAACTGCCTAATTAACATTAAGAAAAGAAATTCAGCATGTATATATTATTAACCTTCAGAAAATATTTAAATGTTTAAACAGTCAATATGAAAAGGGAACATAAATTTATGACTTTGATGTATAGAAATCCACAATTCCATCTTTTACATCTCTCTGATTTGATGTTCAATTTCATTTCAATTTCATTTTTTTCATGTTCATCTTCTTTTATTGACAATAATTATAATGACCAGTGTAATTGGGAATTCAATAAGGGAAAGGTAAGCCATTAGAATACAAATTTATCTCAACAAGAGAGAAATTTGCTATTTAGAATTGTGATATTATATATTAAGCAGTTGCTATATTAAATTCAGATTTATGCAAAATAATATTGCTACTAAGCTAATTTAACTTTATTTATTGTTACCTTAAATTAAAAAAAAATACAAATCAAATGAAAATATTTTATTTGCAGGAAAAACAGATAAATTATGATAATACATAGTCCCCAAAGTTCTATTGTCTTAAGGGTATATAATATTATTTATCACATTTTTTAGTTTAACCTACTATCATCCACATTCTTGGCAAATTATCTGATGTTTCTCTTTATAAATATATTTGGTTACATTATGGGTATCTTAAGGCAATTAAAAAATTTGAAATCAGTGAAAGAACAGGTAATTTTATGTCCGAATTACATGTCTTTTAAACCTTTTTATTTTGGAATTGCATAATCCAAAAGAATGCAGAACACGTAAAAATAATGATCATACAAACATAATTCTTTTGACCAGGTAACTGAAGAAGATACATGTTTACTGATATTTGAAAGAAAAACAATTCATGCACTTTTTAAGCAAAAACTAAACTGATAACATAATCAGGTTGGGACAACCCAATGGTTAGAACTCAAAATAGTGCTCAGAATATTGCAAATCCAGTCAAACATTCATCGTACACATTTTCAAAGACATATTAAATGCATCTTCATATTTAATGCTTTCCTTCCATAATTTATTGTTTTTTACAAAGACAAAATTACAAAGTTTGTTTTAGTAAAATGCGTCAAGAAAATGAAAACACTAGTTACTTTTAAGATAAAATTCAATGTTGCAATGATTCCCTTAAGATATTTTGGTTTCTCAAAAGAAAGATCAAAGGTCTACAGCTTATGTAAGCAAGTATCAGATTCAAAAGAGTCCTGTGTTGTTGCAAGTTCACTACGTTACACTTTCTTTCAATTATAAACAATAAACTACATATTTCAAAACTATATTTTAACTCTTTGATTCTTCAAGTAAACCAAAATTCATTCCTAAGTTTTCAGCTGCTTTTGCTTGGGCTTCAGCAGCTTGTAGTAAGGAGAGGAGATGGGCTAATTCTGATTCTGTGTGAGCCAGATTTACAGCTTTATGGAAAAGTTCTAATCCTCTTCTTAAATTGCCTCTAAAAAGTAAAGATTACACAACATATTATAAAATTATTCCACAAAATCTTTTGTCTTAAATAAATGAGGTTATTCATGTCCTTAATTCAGAATTACACTTTTTTTCAATTACAAATAATAAACTACATATTTCAACAACTATATTTAAACTGTGGATTTTTTTCGTAACCAAAATTCTTCTTTTAACTTGTGGATTATTCAAGTAAACCAAAATTCCTTAAATTTTCAGCTGCATTTGCTTGAGGCATCAGCAGCTTATGATAAGGAAGTGAAATGAGCTGTCTACGTGAGGCAGATTTACAGCATTATGGGAAAATTCTAATCCTCTCCTTAAATTCTGCTTTCCTTCTGAAATACATAGCAACTGCAAAACAATTTATCTTTTTTTCTACCAAGACAAAAATTAAAAGTTTGTTTCAGCAAAATGCATCAAGCAAATGGTTTACAGCCATGTTTTAGCCAAACAATAGCACAAACTTATCAGGAAGTTGTTGGTTTCCATTGATGAAGGTCTGTTATTTATAACTATAACAGATTTAACACAGCTGAATTAAAAAGTAAATCACTATTTGAGCTATTTAGTATCATTTTAGTGATTCAACAGAGCATTTTCGATCAGTAATACAGGATGGTAGATGTTAGTCACTTCTTGTATAGTAGTTTACAGGTACTTACAGGTGGTAGTTTAGAGGGTAGAGTAAATGCAATTCCTGCTTGTTTTCCAGTCAATCCAGGCCCAGCCTCAGAGAGGGGAGATGGGGCCTGGACCAGTCACAAATATGTGGCACCCTGACTAAAGCCATATGAATACATTCTATAGAAACTTAAAAAAAAACAGACCAGTAATAAGTCAAGAATTCAATAAAATGGAATCTCATATTTTTGCTTTTTATTATATTTGTTTAACTAAAGGAAATTATATGTGGAAGGCCCTTATACCAGGGGCCCAGGATAAATGTCTCTTCTCCCACCCACCAACCCTCCTTCACTATTCGGCCTTTCCTGGCACTTTATTTCCTTATAGTTTTAATTGTTGTTACAGACCTGTGTGATGCCCACCCATTCACTTTTACTTTCCCTTAACCAGTTTTGATTTATTTCCATTATATTTATCATTTTGGGGGATTTAATTTCATTTTTTGGACATCACAGCTCTCGTTTCCAAGAGTGATGCGCAACTCCGACCTTTTGATTGACAATCGCTAAAGCACACATTCAGGAACGACCCCCTCTTGCGTCATAGCTTGCGTGATCGTCAGTTCATGCAAATGTCTTTCCCGGCATGCTGGGAAGAGACAAATGCCAGCTTTGCACACCGCTGTTATAACTAGGTGATGCTGGGTCACATAGTCAGTAGACAGAGTAGTTGAGATGTAGTAACAGTTATTGTGAATCAGTGTAGACAGAGTTTTTGTCCGAAATGATGTTACTTTAGATAGATGCGAGTTGCTAACTTTAGATAGATTGCGAGTGCTCTTGGCGAGTTGAATTCTTGGAAATAAACTTTGTCTGTTTTAGAAAGTTCTGAATCTCTGCTATTTTTTTCTCTTGAGCAACGTAAATTTTTTTTATTGTATTTAACTTTAATTAAACTTGACAATCATTTTTGAATTCTTACTCGATAAGTAACACTTGATAAATATATTAGCGAGCCCTATTTCAACTTTATTTGGCAAGTTATATTGCCTGGCGCTCGATAGAGCTATCCGGAATTTGAATAAATTGGATCAAACAAAAATCTTTGAAAAGTTAATAATCTTTGGAGCATTACAGAGTGATAAAAGAAAGTGGTGCCTCGAACAGGGATCTGCCAGAGAAAGAAAGTGGTGTCCGAGAACAGGGACTGTATATATATATATATATGATTGGATTGGATTGTTTTACCCCTGAACGGCACTTTTTTGCACACAATGGGCTAAATGGCCAGGCCACAAGGACCCCGAAGGCTCAGAGAAGGTTGGGGGAGGGGACCCACTGGAACAGCTGTTGGGAGACAGATGGTAGCCTCCCGTCAAGGCCATCCAGCGTGTTCTTTAACGTGCACAGGGTATGGCTCTCCCGCACACGGGGCCACGGCTTAACGTCCCATCCGACGGACGGCGGCCTTTTCAAGCCCATCGGTGTCCCCTACTGACTGTGGGCAGGGCGGGGAAATTTTGCGGAGATAAATCTCAACGCTGACCCAGCTGGGACTCGAACCTGGGAACTACAGATTACGAGCCTGGCGCGCTACCGACTGAGCCACCCCCGCCCCTATATATATATATGTATAAACTGTATATGCTATCTAATGTGATTGTCAAAGATAGCAATTTTTTGAGCTCATTAGATATATGTACTATTCATAGAATTAACAGCAGCTTAAGCCGAAATTTTTGTTGAGCAAGAAGCTTAACTTTTGCGTATTAGTCAAAGGTACTGGAAGTTTCAGCGCAGTTACTGCTGATAGTTAAGATCTTTATTGTATGTATGTAAAGATTAGAAGTGTCCGGACATATGATAGATAAACTTATCGATAAGCAAGTATATTTGCAAGCTTAGTATAGCTTTAGTATTGTATTGTTGTATAGCAGTACCTTTGAGCACTGTTCAAGATAAAAAAAAGTTTCTAAATTTTTGCAGACCGCTAAACATGTCTGCTAATAATATGGCTGATTCTGCCATAATGAATACCGACTTAGAAAAAGTAAAAGATAGGTTGCAGGGTGTGATGAAAGAAGCAGAAGTGTTAATGAATCTGCTTAATGAGCCTCGGGAGAAAAGGAGAGTGACAACAACCCCTAAATTTGCTGACAATGCTACGTCAGTTCACCAATGTACAAACTTTGAACGTAAAGATCCATCTTTTGTTCTGTCAGAAGAAAGTGATAGAACAGAGTATTATCAACCGCCGCATTGATGAATTGCCAATTCAATTATTAACTGTAGTCCTTATGTTAATTGGCCTTTACATGATATAAGATTCGACGGTTCGAAACATTCGTCATTGTGGATATTTGTCAAGTCCATGGAAGAGCATTTCCGTTTACATGAAGTGCCCGGCAACAAAAAGGTGGTTTTGGTAGTATCTTGTCTAATTGGATGTGCTAAGCAATGGTGGAATAAGGTAGGATGTCGTTGTAGAATAAAGTTTTGGGAAGATTTTAAAAGTGAACTCTTGGAAATCTATCCAGCGTATAATGATTTCACACAGTTAGCTAAAGAACTGTTTTCACGAAGACAAAGGGAAGGAGATTATGTCGAAAAATTCAGTTGGGGTAGAGTTATACCAGCTGTAAGATGCTGATGCCGCCGAAATTGACATTATAAACTGCATAATGTCCCAATTGCTTTTGCCCATTAGGGAATTCTTAGAAGTACGAAACGTAAATTCAATCTCAACTTCAGTCAAATTGGCTCAGCAATATACTGCAAGAAGAAAATCTGCAGATGTCGATGCAATCGTCGCCAAAGCAATGCTATCAGGTTGAGTCTCGCAAAATGACGACCAGAAGTTACACGGTCCCGACAATTTGCATCGAACGCAGAAGTTTTGCAGAAGTTGTGGGAAAAGTAGATATTCAAGAACACTCACTTGCAGAGCATTTGGACCCTCAGGGAAATCATAAAGAAATGGTGGGCACAGAACATGATTATGACGTAGAAGAAATGAAAGCATTAAGTGAAAACAATTCGGTAATGAGTGGGATAAATTATGCCCCTGCTAAGCACAGGATACTGGCATCTCACCTAAATCAAAAGCGTTTATTGAGCAGGAGAGAAAATATTTTGTGTCCGTCTGGAAATAAGCAAAGAGAGTAGCCAAACATAAACTTATGGAGCCCCGAGTTAGAGAGAAATTGAAGTGTCTTGATTTGCAATGGAAAATTAAGAGTAACCTTTGCAATAAAGGATTCTATTTTAATTCGCGTAGGGTCAACATAACAGTCAGAAAGCTCAGGTTCATTCAAGCACCAGTACTAATCAAATTACTGAAGTAATGGAAGATTAGGAAAAAGAAAGTTATGCTTAGGTCTGAGGGTGAAATAATCATAACAGTCACAGAGTAGTGATTATGAAGTTTCAAATTTTATGTTTATGGGTCCTATAAATTCAACTGTTAATGTACTGAAATCTTTATATCAAGGCCGATATTTTGCCAAACCAGGCTTGCATTTCTATCGCTGATCTAAATTTATGGCGAATCGAGTTCTGGTAGTAGGCATCATTACCGGAAGTGATTCTTCATTTGAAATTGCTTATTAAGCACGATCAGGTTGAACAATTATAAGAGGACAAAATATCAACTTTTGGTTATGTGAAGAAAAATGAAATAATGTTTAGTATTCTATGTAATCATTGACTTTCTGGTAAAAGCCACGGTTGGTCTATTGCAATTAAGCCAGTTAACGTGGTGGCCGCTAGCTGGATCCTGGTAGCCTGGCTTGGGACAGACGTGGTCAAGTGACCACCAAAGATAGGGGGCCGTATTGTGGCCGAAGACTCCGTGTCAACTAGGGATAGGAAGGTAGTTATCCATGTTGCACTGGGTGCTAATGAAGTCCCTCTTTCCCCCTTAACCCAAACTCTGCTGCTTACGCGAGAAACCGCAAAGCGTTAGTGTCTTGTTTGGTTTGATGTGAGAAAAAGTAAAGTTCTACAGACGAGATTTCCGTCCATTTAAATGGCCTACTATCAATTGTTTTTGCTGAAATGGTTAGCCAAGGTAATTGAATTAACATAAGAAATTATCGAATTGGTGCTTGCCCATTAATGTAACTCAGCAGAACTAAGAGATTCCTAGATATAAGATATTTTCTAGCTGAGGAAGAAAACCCTTCAAAGGGAGTCTCAATAATCCACCCTTGATAGCGAGGAGGACTTTGTCCCTAGATATGTGGTGTGGCTGAGTGCACTGATGCATCATTTTGATTATACAAGTAAAATAGAAATTATACCAATATTGTGAATCCAAGTACATTATGTGTTAAATTGATGTTGGATTGGTAAGCGATAATCTAAACATGGTTAAGATATTGTAAAGTTGTGTTATAACCTTGTTCCTAAAGTTTTCTTTTTATATGCAACAATGGTGTAATTAGCGCTCACTCTAATTATGGTACATTGTTTGATCAAAAATGTTATTTTCTATGTGAAAATGTGTTTTGTGTGGATACTCGCAAGTCTTCTTTTTCTGTATGTTTCATGTTCCTGCAAGTGGAAACTCGCAGCCAACAGGTCCGACTTCAATACATAATACAGTCTTATAGTGGAAGTTAGTGGACTTTGGTGTGCAGAACAATGTGTTCCTCATAAAAACAGTTCTTCAGATCTTCAAGGACTGCAAAGAACACTTGAACTCAGGACTTTTTAGACAATCAGATAATCGTGCGTGTATCAGTCCTCTTTCACGAATTTTGAAATGTGTAAACAGGAAATGAAGGGGGACAATTCTGTCCCTCAGTGGTAAAATATGTTATGAACCAATTCCAATACGTTTATAACTTCAAGGTAATATTTCGAAAAGCAGTGAGTCGCATTAGTGCTTTGTGTGACCTTGGGGGGGGGGGGGTCTGTCTTCCATTTCTGAGAAGGGAAGGCCGTATGTGAAAAAATTTCCTTCCCCAAGAGGAAGCTGGAGATGATCACAGGAATGGTCGCCGTCCAACTTGTACGCTGTTAAGCACGATGCCCCTTTCCAGAGTAGCAATAAAAGCGAGTCATTAAAGCCTTGTCACATGTGTGTTTCAACAGAGCCCGCCACTGCATCAGGAGATGGATTGCATTACATGAAACCCCACAAAGCAGCACTTACTGGAACATCTCCAAGTAGTGGACAGAAGAGGCAGATGGCAACCTCCCCTTCCTGTTCAAGTGGTCTGTTAATAGCCTCCTGCACCATTCCCGAAAGCTTCGAGTGCACAAAATAATAAAAAATTTATAGCTAAGAGCTACAGATGTGTTTGTTCCAAAAATCCAAGACCACGTGGGCTAGGCAAATTTGTGGGAGCCCTCCATTGGTCTCAATGCACAGGACTAAAGATGATGGGACAACAGGGGGATGACCAATGAGGAAATTGGATTGGATTGTTTTACCTCTGAGCGGCACTTTTTTGCACACCATGGCCTAAATGGCCAGGCCACAAGGACCCCGAAGGCTCAGAGAAGGTTGGGGGAGGGGACCCACTGGAACAGCTGTTGGGAGACAGATGGTAGCCTCCCGTCAAGGCCATCCAGCGTGTTCTTTAACGTGCACAGGGTATGGCTCTCCCACACACGGGACCACGGCTTAATGTCCCATCTGACGGGTGGTGGCCTTTCCAAGCCCATCGGTGTCCCCTACTGACCGTGGGCAGGACGGGGAAATTTTGCGGAGATAAATCTCAGTGCTGACCCAGCTGGGAATTACAGATTACGAGCCTGGCGCACTACCGACTGAGCCACCCCCACCCCATGAGGAAATTGAAAAAACAACAGAGGAACTAACAAAGAATTCTGCACCGGAACTTTTCAAGAAGCAGATGAGGTCAAAAAGACAAATGATAAAGAAGTGTGCGTGTGTAGTTCTGCTCCAGAGAGAGCGCCTGCCTTCTGTCAAAAACGTTCGTCTCTCGGAGATGGTGATTGTGCACCCTATAATGTGACCTGGACCAGATACTCGCCCTGATGATTGGAGATACCGACAGACTGCATGGTTGTCCTACCATAGCACTATAGTGGTCATCTGTTCCTGCTGACGTGTGCCCTTGCTCCTTCTTCAAGTGCCATCATTTGATGGCTTTGCCTCTTGCTTACGTGAGGACCAACAATCACCAAGGACATGATCTCTGGTTTTCCTATGAATAAGAAAGTTATAAGCATTCAGATCAACTCCGCATGTAAAATTAAGACATAGCAGCAGCAAACGTAGTAGAACTACGATCAGTTGTAGGCAAGAGAGGAGCCCTTAAAGTCTTTGATCAATTTTATGACAGAGTTAGTTAAATTGTAAGAGTCAGCATGAGCTCTAACTCAGGAGATGAAAGTTTATCCATTGTTTTGACGCCCTCTCCTAGGTTTGCAATCATTTCCAATTATTAAATAGTTTTGTTTATAGTATAAGAAAGGATCAGCCTTATTTTGCTAAACTGCACTAATGATATTATTTGTATATAAAACAAATAATCACGGCCAATATAAGGGATTAAATAACGCAGATGTACAGTAAGGAATGAAAAATTTAGAGAGGGGAAGAATCATATATATATTTACCCCAACACTTGAAGGACAAATTTTATTTTCCAGTTATTCAGAATTAGTCATTCTATTTATTTGCAGTATGGTTAATTTGGTCAATTTCTTTTTTTTTATAGATTTTTACCTGCATTGCCAGATGCATTTTTTTTACTCCTGGACTCTAAAAAAGCCCTGTTAAAATAAAACTAGTCATCTTTTTTGTTAAATACTAGTAATACATGCAGTGACAGGAGGGTGACTGTAATAATTAACATGCTGGAAGTCATCAGTGGCACATTATTCTTCTGTGACCAACAACTGGTTTATCTTCTTAGGACTGGTAGCTTACAAACATCAGGGCTGTGAGAATTACATCATCTCATCTGTTAGCACCTATATTAAAGCAATTGTATCAGCTACTACAAAGTGGTAACTATCCTTTGTTTACTTTAAGGTCTAATGTATCTTAGCATAGGTTTAAGATTACAATTATGACTTTTAAGTTACTGAAATAACAATATATCTTGGTTATTAAGTTCCCAACTTGTGTGGGAAATAATATGCACTTAGCATGCTAGGATTGTGATACACTGTGCTACCAAATGTAACAGCTTAATCATGTTTTATTAACTTTTAACTGCTGTTAGCTGTGTTTAAATTATATATACCAAATGTTTCAATAAGTTCATTCACATCAAATGTATGTCAATTGATAACTGCATTCACAAGGCAGGTGATAGGAGCACACCAGAAATATGCCGCTTTTCAAAGGATCACTCCTGACCCACAGCAGTTAGAAACCCCATGTGTCACACAAGAGGGTTAGAACTAAATGGAACTATTCCACCAAGTCTGGGATTGATTAATCGCTCAAGTAGCTACAGAACCAAAGGGAAACTGCCAATTTCTGCAACTGACCATTTGCCCATCTGGAATTATGGCTATTAAACACACACCAGCCCAATACCAAATTGGACCTCCTTTAGCCCAAATTACAGCACATATGTGATTTGGCACAGATTCCACAAGATGTTGGAGTGATTTTACATCTCCAGCATACTAAGGCATTCACCAGACAGTCCTTTAACTGGCTCAGATTTGACAGAAGAGAACTTTGCTCCCAGATCTGTTTTTCTAACATATCCCATACATTCTCAATGGGGTTGCAATCTGGGTTTTGTGGTGGCCAGGGAAGATGGTGGAAATCGCTGTCATGCTCACTAAACCACTGCTGAACACATCTTGCACGATAAACAGTATGTAGCATTGTCGTCCATGAAACAGCTGTCACCTGCTGGATAAAAAGTCAACATTGCAGGATGGAGCTGATTGGCAACAATGTTCAGATAATCCTTGGAGGACAGCCGACCTTCAGCAATATCAGGGGACCCGTTCCGTACCAGCAGAACAAGCCCCACACCATGACACCACCTCCAGAACCTTGAGTTGTGTTTATAAGGCAAGCTGGGTCCATTGCTTCATGGGGCTCCCACCAAACGCTCTGCCTATCGTCAGTACAGAACAAGGTGTACCTTGACTTGTCAGACCACGTGACATGACTTTTTTTCCAGTCTTCCAGCGTCCAGTCACGGTGTTCCTGACACCACTGTAGACGAACTTTCTGGTTCTTCGCAGAAATCAGTGATTTCTGTATAGGAATGCGACTGCTAATACCGAACCTCTTCAATTCCCTGCACAGAGTTTGCTGAGATATGGGTTGGAAACAGCCTTCATTGAATGCTTCGGTCAATTGTTGCACACAGGAAGCCATGTTTCTCCATACAAGGCTTCTCAAATGATGGTAATCTCATTTCTGACAGATTGTCATCGTGCCACACTTATGCCTCTTAGACAAGCAATGAGTTATTTTTCTACTGATTAAAAATCCGAGATATCTCACCTTTTGAGAAACCAGTCGGCTCTGCTGTTTTTAAAATCGTCACTCAAGCCAGACAGGGCACCACAATAAGCCCTTTATCAAACCTCAAAAGATCCTTGTTTTTTCCCATTATGATCAACACTACTGACAAGCTGCAATCTTAAATAGCGACCTAGATCACGTGGTGATGCACATGGCCACATATTTTGCATATATGCCACACAAGTGATGTTTATATAGAGCTGCATAAAGGTTTCTAATTCAGTGGCTGGTGTGTGTATAATGCAATGATTTTATTTTCAGGAAATATAGAATTAAATGCTGATTAATTTGGCATACAACACACCATGATTCCTTTCATTAGTTATTTGGAAGAAGTTCTTTATATTTTTGACAGCATAGTTGAAAGGCTAGGGCTGGTAAGGATTAATAATAACATAACAGTAGTGTCTGATTTCACATTTCTGCTTCAATAAGTTTAATAATACTGAACAACAAATATTGATCTTTGATGTGTTTTGGAAATGCAAACAGCTGAAATGGCTATTTGCATTTCCAAATGTAAATTCAAGGTGCTAAACAAGAAAAAACTATGTAAATCAAGGTGCTGAACAAGAAACTGATAACAAAAATGCTTAATTCTCTACAGTTTTCGAGATACAGTCACTTAGCTGCATTATGTCTTTCGCTGAAGGTTGCATATTGGTCTTCAGCAAAAATCACCTCTTCCCCTGTCTCTTACATACCAAATCTCGAGAATCTTGCACCACATTCCAGCTCCCTTGATCTCTTTTCCATTGTAGAAATTTCCTGAAAAAAATGTTTCCCATGCTCATCACTCACAGCACCACAGTTTTCTGAAAGAAATCCAAATGAGAATTTAAGAAATGTACCTTCGAAGACATACTACATCCCAGTTTGTGATATGAAGACAGCAGTTCTCCCTCAAGTTCCTTGTAATTTTCTGCTTTTTTATTCACTAAGAAGCCCATCACAACCCATTGGAAGGCATGCCATGCTCTCTGTTCATCTCAAGTGATGATAAGATCAAATAGCTCATCATGTAGCAGTAAGCGAATCATCTGGACCGGTAAAAACACCCTCTTTTATCTTTGCATCACTAAGTCTTGGAAATTTCTGTCAAAGGTACAGAAAGGCAATTTGCATGTGATACACATGCTTGACAAAATTCTTCATTAGGTCCAATTTTATGTGTAAAAGTGTCAACAAAATCTTACTGGATTGTACCAGAGGATAATGCTGTACATTCTTCTTTCCTGGCTCCAGTGAAGGACAAATCCTTTTCACATAATGAGATGCTTTGTCTCTGCTATTCCATTTGCAAAGGAAGCAACATAACATTGTATATCCAAGCTGTAGTCTATGCAAAAGAGCAGTGACTTTTACAATATACCACTTTTATTTGTCATACTTTATGTAGTGAACTAATTGTTTCATATTGTCATAAGTTTCCTTCATATTAACAATACAGCCTATTGGCCACATTGTTAATATGAAGCTGTTTTTTTTTTTCATTTTACACTCTTTTCTGCATAAACCTATTTTAGTATTCCCAGATGTTGCCCATTGCAGCTACCAATACCAAAGGGGCCCCATCACCCTTCCCCAAAGGTCAGAGTCAGTACTAACTTTAGCATTGAAGTCACCTATAATAAGGGTAATACCTCCTTTCTTGGAAGAATTCAAAATATCTTGAAGTTGTCCATAAAACCTATCTTTCTCGTCCTCATCAGAGTTTTCAGTAGGGGCATAACAACAGATAGCATTCAAGTCTTCCCAGGTCACTGTCAAATATAGATGTTGACAGAATCCGAAATGAGAGTTCAAGGACATCAATAGGCATCTTTTGTACAACACATAAAACTACAATTCTTTTTAATTGTCATTTGTTTTTTTAAAAATATGTAATTCAGGCTGAAAAAATAATATTTCCTTTTTTTTTAATTTGAGACATATTTTATTAAACTAAAATGTAAATAATTTCATAAAGCCATGTGATTGCCATATTTTTTAAAATTTAAAAATTAACAAAAAACTACTATTTTCAAAAACAGCAGATTCTGGAAGTAATTATAAAGGATGTACCACCATTTTTTTCCATTTCACACTCTTTTCTGAATAAACCAATTTTAATATTCTCATAATTACTTTTATCATTTTTCCCAGCATTCTATGCATCTTTCCTGCTCTTCAAGTCAAAACTGGAAGTGAAAACATTCTTCTCAGGTTCCAATACTAGGTGCAATTTCACTTATGTTATGGCTCACTGCACAAGATACAGATGACTCACACATGATGTGTGTGGCTCTATATTGGATTGTTCACAGTTTTGGTCCAGCATATTGGATACCCTTTATAAAGTTAGTATTTACTTTTTTATATTTAAACCTTAGTTTTTCATTTCAGTAGATTTATTTTTGTACATTATCGATCTTTTTGCTGGTCGATAACTATTGATTTTTCAATATAAGATTATCAATATAGAATATTGATTATTCATTCATAAGAACATGTATGCAAAATATATAGGACCCACAAAGCTAAGTAGCTTATCTGTACATATATACATACAAAATCCTCATGCAGCCATGGAGGTCCAAACAGAGTGTAATTTTCCTCTCCAGACGTGTCTCTTTTGAGCTACAGCTGCTGCATTTGGCCACTCTATGCCAATTCTAGCAAGGTCCTGTTTGACATTGTCTGCCCATCACATCCTAGGTCTCCCCCCTTTTCTGATACCCTTAGGTACATTGTTCATAAGCCTCTTTGCCAATCTGCAGTTACACATAGGGGCAACATGGCCAAACAAAAATGCAGTCTCTCTCTGCACAATATCCTGCTCTAAAGAGGTTGATGACTCCTTCTTCTAACCTCATCATTACTTACAAAGTCTAACCACCTAATGCCCAAGATACTGCATAAGCATCTAGAATCAAACACATCAAGTTTGTTACCCTGCTTACAAAGGATCCATGTTTAGCTACTATAACTAACCTTAGAAAGAACCAAACTATTATACAGCCAAATTTTAGTCTTTAGGTGTACATGCCTAGTTTTCCATACTCTCCAGAGATTCTTAAAAGTCCAAGCAGCAATCCCTATTCTTCTATTTATCTCATGCCACACATCACCACTATCATTTACACAGCTCCCAAGATAATTAAACTGATACACTTTCTCAATAGTACATTCAAAGCAACTGAAGCACCATCTGCCTGTCCAGTTTTCATCACTTAGTTTTTCTCTGTTTATCACCAAACTTACTCTACTACCAGTCTCATCAACAGCCCCAATGAACGAACTCCTCTCATCAACATCAGTAGCCAACAGGACCAAATCATCTGCATAATATAAATCAGAAATTTTGAAATCTCTAGAACATTTAAGGCCCAAATCTTTCCCTTGCGAAGAATTTTGCATTACATAATCAATAACTAAAGAGAAAAGGAGAAAAAATGCACACTTGTTCAACTCCACTAGCAATGCTAAACCAATCTATGCAAGACGTACCAACTCTCACACACAACTCAGTGTTATTTATAGAGAGCTCTCATTACACTAACTTATCAGTTATTCCATATGATCTAACAATCAACCACAAGTTATGTCGATCAACAGAGTCAAAAACCTTTTTGAAACCTATAATGCTAGTAGCCACAGGTTTCTGAAACTCTAAACATTTCTCAAGGATCTGCCTAAGTGAAAATGTTTAATCAATACATCCCCTACCACTGTTCATCATGCAGTTGTCCATTAACCAAATTCTTAATTCTATTAAGTATAATCATGCAAAGAACTTTACCTGGAACGGAAAGTAAACTATTCCCCTATAATTATCACAAGAACTGCTATAATTATCACAAGAACCGCTCTTTTTTTAAAAATTGGGACAATGATAGCTCTAGTAAAATCCTTAAAAACAACACCTTTATCATAAAAAATATTCAAAATTTCAATCAGCCATGTGGCAACACAAATGTTTTCAACTCTAAGCATTTCAGTGGTGATTTCATCCACCACTGGGGATGTGTGCATCTATCCTCATTACAAACAATGGGAGTAGAAATAATCACATTATTTAGAACAGGTGTGTCCAACCCATGGACTGCATGTGGCCCTGGACAGCTAGTAATGTGGTCCACAAAATCGGAAAGTTTACGTGTTTATGACATAAGCTTTCAACATGATTATGTGATTTTCAGCGAGTTTTTGATATCCCACTAGTTTTATGTTGCCTTTTCTTAATTTTATAATAAAAAATATATCAAGTTTTATTATTCATATAATTAACTATATTATATATTTTATGTGCAGCCCAAAACAATTCATCTTCACTCAATGTGGCCCAGGGAATTCAAAAGGTTGGACATGTCTGATTTAGAACATATCTGAAATGCTCAGCCCACTTAGCCATCACAGAATCCTCACCTTCAACCACCTTGCCATATTTATCACTCAGTCCCTGTGTACCTGTTTGTTTCTTCCCACATTAAACATTCTTTTACATGTTTATTAAGCTTGTTGTAATGCCTTCTGTTAGGACTAGTAGGGTGTTGATTCATATTTATACTGCACTTCCTTCTTTCAGAAATAAGTTCATAGCCTTATCACTCAAACAATTTTGCTTCCTCTGTTCCCTTTTACCCAAAAGAGTATTGTTGGTTTCAAGAAAAGCCTGTTTAAACTGATCCCATTCTTTCTCAACTTCAGCAGTAAGCAAACAACAATTGTCATAATGACTGCTTTGGCTATAACTGCATCTTTCAGACCTTCAGTGCTGAAGATAATTTTCTTAAACTTAGTACAACATTTCTTAAGCTTCAGCTGCAAGACACTTTTGACCAGGTAATGGTCTGACTCTGTAACCTAACGTCACTTAGTATTACATGTGGCATACAACAGATGTGTGCGTTGCACTCTGGGTAAAACTTCCCATAATCTGGCAATCGCACACTCTCATGCTAGCTATGATGCAAGAGGGCACATGTCCTTAACGCAGGCATTAGTGGCTGTCAATCAAAAGTCAAAGTTGTGCATGCGCAACTTCTTTAGCGGGTTGGAAGAAGAAAAAGTGATGGCTAACTAAAAATAATCCCTGAAATGATAAATATAATGAAATAAAATAAAACTGGTTAAGGGAAAGTAAAGGTGAATGGGTGACCATCACAGTCTACTAAAATAATAATTGAAAGCCTATGTGCATAGTTCCCGAATAACGCAATTTGCAGTAGTAATAAAATGAATATCTTACTTTAAGTTTAGAAAGCATTACAACTTTAGTAGGGCTATAAGTAGTGCAAAATACGTGAAAATGCCACCAATCGATGATTTAAGCAGGGTAGGGCAGAATAAAGGCATAAAAAGCTAAATCACCGCTACTTGATGCTATTTATGGCACTGTTTACGATGGCTGAACATGCACATACGTTCACTGCACACTCAAATAAATTTTTTTTAACTTTATCATAACTTTTTCAAGTGGAATCGACAGGTAAAATATATATATATCATAGATTTAAATGTTATTTTCAATATTTAATTAGCAACAGTTGAAAAAAAATTATGATTTCTATTCGGAAATTTATTTTTTTACAACTTGTACTAAGGGACAATTGTAGTAATTGAATGGCAAACACCCGATGTTCCTCTATACAGAGACGGCACTACATCGTATGGGTGATGCCATGTTACCCCTATCTATATCCAGAGAACCGATCAATCAATTTGCTGTAAAGTGTGGGCAGCGGAGAAGGACCTGTCATGACAACCAAGACTGTATTGATAAATCAGGATAAATCTGGGTGTTTATTCAGCGAGGTGAGTGGGAGGTCTTTTTTGAATTTTGAGCAGTGCCTAAACATAATAGCCAAACATATCAGAGAAATTTCAGTCAAATAGAATTTGTAAAACATAAATAGAAACTGAATGTTTAATGGTGAATTTAGAATTCAGAATGCCAATCGTAAAAGAAATACTTTCATAAATATTTTACTTGATGAAAAGGAGGGAGAAAGAAGAGAAGAAGAAAAAAGGGTGGTCAGCCAAGGTCTAGCGTGGATCAGAGCAACACTTCAATCTGGCCTGAGAGAATAGGGAATGGCCCTCAAGCGGCCCAGCCAAGTCCAGACAACACCCGTACGAGGCAGGCAACCTAAGGGCCAGGGGGTAAAAGAATCAACCCTGGTGAGGGGCAGCAGTGATGGATGCTTTCACACCCACCCCTGCTCCCCTACCATAGCCAAAGTGCAAACTGGCTGGAAGCAAATCCAAGAGGGCCAAGGAAGGCATCCCTCAACCCCCAAAGAAAGCACATGACACTGCAAGTGAGAGGGCAAGATCATAATGAGAGAAAATTTGGAGGGGGGTTAGTTATAGGGAGGAAAGGATCTCAGCCCCAAAGAAGAGATAGAGGAGTGGAGAGTGGGGAAAAAAAGTAAAATAATTAATTTTGGTGAATAAGTGCCTTTCTGTCAGGTATTTCATTGTTTGAGTGTGTCTGTCACAGGTAAGGAAGTTACTTTAATATAGAGTAATAGATGGAAGAGAAAAAAAGAAATACCTCAATAAAAATTTAGCGGAATTTTTTTTTGCCAACATATGGGAATCGAACTTGCATGCATATGTATTGAGAATACTTCCTGTTTGGGCTTCTAGGAGTGGGGATTAAGAGGGTTGGGGAGGGTGAGAAAGGTGCGGTATTGTGAGCTGCTTTCTGCAGTATATAGGAGGTGAGTGGAGGGAGGAATGTAATTCTGTTTAGAGCTGTTGCTGTGAGAGTGCCTGGAGAGGGATTAAATACAGGAGAGGAGAAATGGGGTGGGGGGGAAGTGAGGGAGGGCAGGAAGTAGGGATTACAATTTCTTCTGAAAAGGTGTAGGAAAGAGGTGGTGGGGGGACGGACGGAGAGGGCTGCGAGTCTAAAGGGGAATAGGCTGGAATGAGGAAGAGCCTTGGTTTGAGTCTGAAAAAGTGAGTTGAAAGATAATATAATTTAGGGAGTTCGGCAGTGGTATAAATTAAGCTGTGCATATATATTTAGTATTAGGCATAAGTGAGAATAAAAAGAAATTTATGCATTAAGCTTTGCTTTGGTGTGCAAACCTTTCTGCACTTAGCCAAGATTGCCAAACTTCAACACCCAAAGAAAAAAAATTCATAATGTTTAGTAAAAAACACAGCAAAGGAAGTTTTTTTCCATTTCATAACCAGTTCAGAAAATCCCGTGAAAGTGTGAAGTCCAAGTCACTTTGTGTGTTTAAAAAAGTGGCTGTGTACACACTGACTGTGTTTAAAAAGTACTAGCTATACTGAAAAGAATCATTAAAAGAAATAAAAATTATATTTCAGGTCAAATTTCCTTTTGATTAATATATAATTTAACTATTTTTATTCATCAGAGGTTTTCCAAAATTATGCCTTAATTGTGCAGTACAATCTTTTTCTTCACCATATCATATTGAAAAGCGCTTACTAAAATGAATACATTTGTAAATTCATGTTATCCATTTCAATAAAATTCGCATTAAATTTGTTTGATTTGGTATATAACAAGACCTATTTCTATGAATTTGTTATTTTTTTAAATATTCTAAAGTTGACTTGTTCATCTGACTCAGAACAACTGGCTAAAAGCCTAGACTTTTCTCAAAGTATGGTACCAATAAAAAAAATTACAAAATGGAGAAATATTTACTTGAAACAAGAAAATAAATTTTCTTTTTATTTAGAAATATATATATATAGCCATTCTATATATATATATCCTGTGCATTGTAATAATTTTTTTTCTATTCATTTTTTTTAAATAAATTTCTATTTGTGTTGCCAGATGCATTTTTTTACTACATGATTCTGAAAAAAAATCCTATTCAAATAAAATTAGTCCATCTTTTTTGTTAAATACTTTATTTTCAGAAAAATCCAGAATTAAATACTTAATTCCTTGCAACAGTTTTTTGGTAAAAAAGTTCCCTAAAGTTAATTTTTTTTTGCCTGATCATCATATCATCATCACCCCCGAGCAGCCATGGGCTATGGAGGTCCAACCAGACCATGCAATTTAGTTCTCCAAGCAAATCTGTCCCGAGCTACATCTGCTGCATCTGGCCACGACACACCAATTAAGGTCCTGTTTGACATTGTCTGCCCACCGCATCCTGGTCTCCCACTCTTTCTGAGGTCTTTAGGCACACTGTTCATAACCTTATTTGCCAAACTATAATTATCCATATGGGCAATATGGCCAAACCAGTGGAGTCTCTCTCTGCACAATATGCTGCTTAAAGGAGGTTGCAGACTCCTTTGCCTAACCTCATCATTAGTTACAAAGTTGAACCACCTAATGCCCAAGATACTGTGTAAACATCTAGAATCAAAAGCATCTAGTTTCCTGTTATCTTGTTTACAAAGTGTCCAAGTTTCACTACCATAACTAACCCTAGAAAGAACCAAACTATTATACAGTCTAATTTTAGTCTTTAGGTGTATACGCCTATTTCTCCACACTCTCCATAGATTCTTAAAAGTTCCAGCAGCAATTCCTATTGGTCTGTTAATCTCATGCCGGATATTGCCAGTATCTGTTACTTAGCTCCCAAGATAATTAAACTGTGACACCTACTCAAGACTGCAACCATTCATATTAACAGAATCACAGCTTGCCTGACCAATTTTCATCACATTAGTTTTCTCTCTGTTTATAACCAAACCTACTCTACTACAAGTTTCATCAACAGCTCGAATGAAAGACATCATCACATCAACATCATTTGCCAAAAGTGCTAAATCATCAGCATAATCTAAATCAGAAATTTTCGTATCTCCAGCCCATTTAAGGCCAAAATCTTTCCCTTGAAGTGAATGCCGGATATTGCCTCATGCCGGATATTGCCAGTATCTGTTACTTAGCTCCCAAGATAATTAAACTGTGACACCTACTCAAGACTGCAACCATTCATATTAACAGAATCACAGCTTGCCTGACCAATTTTCATCACATTAGTTTTCTCTCTGTTTATAACCAAACCTACTCTACTACAAGTTTCATCAACAGCTCGAATGAAAGACATCATCACATCAACATCATTTGCCAAAAGTGCTAAATCATCAGCATAATCTAAATCAGAAATTTTCGTATCTCCAGCCCATTTAAGGCCAAAATCTTTCCCTTGAAGTGAATTTCGCATAACATAATCTATAACCAAAACTAAAGAGAAAAGGAGACAAAATGCACCCTTGTCGAACACCAGAAGTAATGCTAAACCAATTGATACAAGACTTACCAACTCTCACACACAACTCAAAGTTATTATAGAGAGCAACGAAACAGCACTTTAGCATTGATTTAAATCTTAGAGGAAAAATTGTCTTGAGCGGGGTAGGATATGAACCCATGACCTCCTGATAACATGTCAGGAGCTCTGGAACACTGAGCTACCAGCCGCCGAAAGAGGTCATGAGTTCTTATTCAACCCGGCTCAAGACAATTTTTCCTCTAAGATTTAAATCAACGCTAAAGTGCTGTTTTGTTACTTAATTGAATATGTTGAGCTTATTTCCAGAATTAATTCCTTATTTTAATTCCAGAAGGCGTTTTCTTGCAGCTTCCTTAAGAAATTATGCTGTGGGAGAGTTTTGCAGTCCATTCCAGAAGAAAAATAATGATTATCAAAGTCTGGTTTCTACATTAGAACTCAGGTTTTGCAACAGTTATTTAAAACAATACTATATGACTCAATTTAAACATCGCATGCAGAAGAGTGGTGAAACTTTACAAGAACTTCCTAGTGATATTGAATGTCTAGCCAGATTGGCTTATAGTAACTGTCCACAAGAAATTCAAGACAACTTAGTTCAATTACAATTTATTGATGCTATTGCTGACTCTGAAACTCAGCAATCTCCAAGGATGTTGGAAGGTGAAATTTTAAAGTCTTCTGTGGTACGTGCCATGAAGTACAAGTGCTCCAGGCTTTCCTCCCAGGTATACACATTGAGATTTGTGAGTACCGAAGAAACTGTAGAAAAGGATAGTGAAATAAAAGAACTAACAAAAGCAATATTATCCATTTTGAAAGAGCTTAAAGGTTCCTCTCCAAGGACTTCTACAAATATTCAGTGTTGGAATTGTGGCAAGACTAGACACACTCGAGCCAACTGCAAAAGGTAGTGGATACAAAGTTCAAGCACCTCTAACAGAAAATGGAACCAGCAGAAGCTGTAATGCTCCAAAGATCATTAACTTTTCAAAGTTGGACCTTTCGTCTGATCCAATTTATTCAAATTCCGGATAGCTCTATTGGGAGCCAGGCAATAATAACTTCCCAAATAAAGTTGAAATAGGGTTCGCTAATATATTTATCAAACGTTACTCATCGAGTAAGAATTCAAAAATGATTGTCAAGTTTAATTAAAGTAAAATACAATAAAAAAATTTGCGTTGCTCAAGAGCAAAATAGCAAAGATTCAAATGTTTCTAAAACAAACAAAGTTTATTCCCAAAAATTCAAATCACCAAGAGAAGTATTAGCAACTCACATCTATCTAAAGTAACATCATCTCAGACAAAAACTCTGTCGACACTGATTCACAATAACTCTGCTACTACATCTCAACAACTCTGTCTACTTTTTACCACTAACTCTGTGAACCAGCATCACAGTTATAACAAGTGGCGGTCAAAGCTGGCACGTCTCTTGCATGCTGGGAAAGACATTTGCATAAACTAATGATTGCGCAAGCTATGATGCAACAAAAGTCATGTCCTGAACATGCACTTTAGCGGTTGTCAATCAAAAGGTCAGAGTTGCGCATGCACAACTCCTGCAGCTCAGAACAAGGATTGAGACAGTCCACAAAATGAATCAAAATCCCCAAAATAATAAATATAACTCAAATAAAGCAAAACTGGTCAAGGGAAAGTAAAAGTGAATGGGTGGACCATCACAAAGCAATGTGAAGGGCAAAGGCTGGCTGTTGATTGGTTGGCCTCAGGGGAAGTTGCCCACGTTTCAACACTACATGGTGGTGATAACGGATTGGTAGCTGATGGAACCATAAATGGAGTACCTTGTCGTATGATACTAGACACTTGTGCAAATGTAACTTTACTCAGAACAGACATTATAAAGTAGATAATACCTCACCCAAACTGAAAGACTATACAGTCTAATATAACCCTACAAACAGCCACTGGAGATCATGCTAAAGTCCATGGAAAGAGAGAAAACATCCCACTTGGTAGCTGTCTGGTATGCCATCCTGTTTACATCGCTGACATCTATGATGAATGTATATTAAGCCTTGATTTCCTAAAGAAACATGGATTCAGCATTAGACCCAGTGACAGCCTACTCGTCCGTAAGACAGAAGAGATCCCTCTGCTTAGCCGAACATCTGATTCTTTATCAAGTGTGACCCCAATATTAGTGACGGAAGACACAGAGATCCCAGCACAAAGTGAAATTATAGTCTGTGGACATCGGGCAGAGACTTTTGGGGCCTTTGATTGGCAGTCACTGATGACTCTGGTAAAGGCTTTGGCTCATAGTATCCTGGTTGCAAGGACTTTAGTTGGAATAGATAAATAACAGATTCCTATCAGAGTAATGAACTGTAACAAATCCAATAGAATATTGAAAAAGGATGAAGAATTAGCAAAATGTGAACCTTTACCTGGGTAACAAATATAAATAAAATAGAAGTTACTGACTCAAACCAAAATAATATAGACATCCCATCTCATCTTACTGACTTATGGAGAGAAACAAGACTAATATTAACTGAAGACGAAGCTGCTAAGGCAGAGAACCTACCGAAAGAGTTTTCTGACATTTTTTCAGCTACATCAAATGATTATGGTCATACTAACCTGACAGAACATAAGATCAACACTGGTGATTCTCCTCCAGTCCATCTACAAGCAAGAAGGCTTCCATTGGCAAAATGAGAGGAAACAGAACAACTCATAAGGGACATGAAAGCTCAAGACATTATACAACCACCACAGAGTCCCTGGACATCACCAGTGGTTCTTGTCAAGAAAAAGGATGGATCTACCCGATTTTGTGTGGATTATCGCAGATTAAATGATATAACAAAGAATGACTGCTTTCTTTTACCCAGAACTGATGATACACTGGATGCTATCTGGGTCAGAATGGTTCTCAATGTTAGACTTGAAGAGTGGCTATTAGCAAGTTGGTATACACCCTGAAGACCATGAGAAAACAACTTTCCCTACAGGAAATGGACTTTGGCAGTTTAAAGTGATGCCATTTGGACTTTGCAATGCACCTGAAATGTTTGAACGACTAATGGAGTCGGTGCTCAAAGGTTTGTCTTGGGAGGTCTGCCTGGGATTACTTGGACGACATCATCGTTCTTGGAAAGACTTTTGAAAAACATCTGAGAAATCTTCATCAAGTGTTTGAAAATCTTAGAGCAGCCAAGCTAAAATTGGGACCTACTAAGTGTAAACTGCTCCATCAAGAAGTTCATTAACTTGGTCATGTCATCACTACATCAGGGATTAAGACTATAAGACTGATCCTAGTAAGTTAGAAGCTGTAAGAGACTGGCCTCCACCACAAGATGTTCATCAACTTCATAGTTTTATTGGACTTTGCACCTACTGTAGAAGATTTGTCAATGGTTTCTCCAACATCACAAGGCCATTATATCATCTGACAGAGGAGGGCCAGCAGTTCATGTGGACCACTGAATGTGACATAGCCTTCCAACAGCTGAAGTTGAACTCTTTCCACAGCACCAGTGTTAGCATATCCACAAACTGGAAAACAGTTCATAATAGATACTGACGCAAGTAACACAGGAGTTGGTGCTGTAGTTTCACAACAAGATGGACAAGAAAAGGTTATTGCATACTTTAACAAAACTCTAACCAAACCAGAACAAAATTACTGTGTCACATGAAAAGAACTGTTAGCAATAGTCAAAGCAATAGAACATTTTCATCATTATATCTATGGCCAGAAATTTCTTATACCCACTGATCATGCTGTACTCAGGTGGTTACTAAAGTTTAAAAAACCTGAAAGACAAATCGCTAGGTGGATATAGCGGTTACAAGAATACAATTTTTCCATCGAACATTGAAGTGGTAAAAATGCATAGGAATACAGATGCCCTTTATAGACGTCCATTTACTGACAACTGTAAACATTACTGACCTGTAAATGGTAGCTAGATGTAAACTGGAAGGTGAGCTGTGTACCAATCCCTAGTAATGATGCACAGAACCGGCCAGGTCTAGCACCTAATGTCCGACCCCGCCTTCTCGTGGTACAAGCCGTTAGTACCTTTCAAAAGAGATATTCTCTTTTGGAAGGGAATGGAAAGGGAGGGCTGCCAGTTCAGTATGGCCTACTGATCTGGTAATCTATGGCCACGTTTTTCTTTTTTTTCAACCCTGCTGAGGAGTGGTCAACTTCACAGGGTCCTGGTGCTGACCATTTATACCTACTAGACTGGACTTGTTTATGGATTTGAGCTTGATTATTGATCCTGGACTTGCTGCACTGGTGGGCCTCTGTTGAGGGAGAGTCTGCTGCTGTGTTTTCTGTTTGCTTCTGGGTTGCCAGCTCTAAGTGAACAGAGGCATGGGATACCTTTTATCAGCTGGTGGAAATTCTAATCAGAGGCCATCGCGGGTACCTGAACCTTACTTAGCTAGTTGGGCATCGTCAAGCCTAAACTGAAGTAATGTGTCTCAGGCAGGACATATGGCTCTTGAAAAAGTCCACTTGAAAAGGTGGTGCCTGAAGTTCCTACCAGCATCAGTGACTTCAGCCTTTAGCAGAGGAGAAACAGGTCTTTGCCCCATGCCTGCGATCAGGGGACTGTTTGATATTGTTGGCCCTACCAATCTCAATAAACCTAATTTCTTTAAAAATCCTACTATCATTTTCTCTCTGCAGGAACGTGGAACGTGAGGACATTACATAGAGATTATTCTCTTGATGTCCTCATGCAGGAGTTCCAGTGCTATAACCTAGATATTCTAGGTTTGCAAGAGACCAGATGGACAGGTAAAGGTGAGATACTTAAAAATAACTTTAAATTTCTCTTTACAGGGAGGGAGGATGGGAAGCATCACCAAGACATGGGTCTGCTGCTCAGCAGACATGCTTAGTGATGCTCTTCTAGGATATGAGTGCATTAATGAAAGGTTTCTTACAGCAAAATTTCAGACAAGCATTAAAGACTTGAATGTTATCTGCTGTTATGCCCCCACTGAGGATGCTGATGAGGATGAGAAGGATAGGTTTTACGGACAACTTCAGGATATTTTGAATTCTGTCAAGAAAGGAGATATTACCCTTGTTCTAGGTGACTTCAATGCCAAAGTTGGTACCGACTCTGACCTTTGGGGAGGAGTACTAGGCCCTTTTGGTATTGGTAGCTGCAATGGCAATGGGCAACGTCTCCTACAGATAAGTAAACTCAATGGTTTCAGAATAACTAACACATATTACAAACACCGTGACATACATAAATACACATGGGTTTCACCTGATGGACTGCATAGGAATATGATTGATTATATATTAACAGCAAATGGGCTAGTTCTGTTAGAAATACCAGGGCATATAGGGGAGCTGAAATTGGATCTGACCATTACCTTGTTAAAAGTGTCTTGCAACTTAAACTTAAAAAGTGTTGTGCTAGGGTTAAAAAATTTACCTTTAATACTGAAGCTCTGAAAGACCTAGTTATAGCTAAAGCTTACCATGATAGGTTACTTAGTCATTATGACAGTCATGGTTTGCTTAATACTGAAGTTGAGGAAGAATGGGGCCATTTTAAACAGGCTTTTTTAGAAACTAACAGTACTCTTTTAGGGAAACAGAAGCAGAGGAGGCAGAATTATTTTAGTGATAAGGCACTTGAGCTTATTTCTGAAAGATGGAACTGCAGGAATGTCCTTAATCAGTACACTACAAGTCCTAATAGAAAGGATTACAGAGAGCTTAATAAACGTGTAAAGGATCAGTTAACTACTGATAAGAATTTTTGGCTTGATGGCTTGGCTGACCAAGCTGAGGAAGCAGTTAGGCAGCACAACAGCAGAGAGCTGTACCAGATAGTTAATATTTTATGTGGTAGAAAATGGACAGGCATACAAGGATTGCAGGATAAACAAGGTAAGGTTATAGAAGGTGAGGATTCTGTCATGGCTAGGTGGGCTGAGCATTTCAGTGATGTTCTAGACAATGTGGTTAGTTCTACTCCCATTGTTTGTAATGATGATAGATGCATTGGCAGCTTTAATGTTCGCCCTATAACAAAATCTGAAGTTATTTTGGCTATTTCTAAACTTAAACTTCATAAATCCCCAGAGGTAGATGAAATTACTACAGAAATGCTCAGAGCTGGGAATGTTTCGGTTACCACTTGGATGACTGAAATTTTGAATAACTTTTATGATAAAGGCATGGTTCCTAAAGATTTTACCAGAGCTATTATTATCCCTATTTTCAAAAAAGGTGATCGCAGTTCTTGTGATAACTATAGGGGTATCAGCCTACTCTCTGCTCCAGGTAAAGTTCTTTCCATGATTGTGCTTAACAGAATTAAGAATCTGGTTGACAGGCAATTGCGTGATGAGCAATGTGGATTCAGAAGTGGTAGGGGATGTGTAGATCAGATATTTTTCACTTAGGCAGATTCTTGGGAAATGTTTAGAGTTTCAGAAACCTTTGGTTGCTAGCTTTGTTGATTTCAAAAAGGCTTTCGACTCTATTGATCATCCTAATTTGTGGTTGATTGTGGGATAATATGGTATACCAGACAAGTTAGTTAACATAATGAAAGCTCTCTATAATAACACTGAGTCATATGTGAGAGTTGGTAAGTCTTGTAGCAATTGGTTTAGCATTACGTCTGGTGTTTGACAAGGGTGCATTTTGTCTCCTTTTCTCTTTAGTTTGGTTGTTGATTATGTTATGCAAAATTCACTTCAAGGAAAAGATTTTGGCCTTAAATGGGCTGGGGATACGAAAATTTCTGATTTAGATTATGCTGATGATTTAGCCCTTTTGGCAAATGATGTTGATGAGATGACTCTTTCATTCGAGCTGTTGATGAGATTGGTAGTAGAGTAGGTTTGGTTATAAACAGAGAGAAAACTAAAGTGATGAACATTGGTCAGGCAGGTTGTGATTCAGTTAATCTGAATGGCTGCAGTCTTGAGCAGGTGTCACAGTTTAATTATCTTGGGTGCTATGTAACAGATACTGGTGATGTGCAGCATGAGATTAACAGACGAATAGGGATTGCTGCCGGGACTTTTAATAATCTATGGAGAGTGTAGAGAAATAGGCGTATACACCTAAAGACTAAAATTAGACTGTATAATAGTTTGGTTCTTTCTAGGGTTAGTTATGGTACTGAAACTTGGACGCTGTGTAAACAAGATAACAGGAAACTAGATACTTTTGATTCTAGATGCTTATGCAGTATCTTGGGTATTAGGTGGTTTAACTTTGCAACTAATGATGAGGTTAGGCAAAGGAGTTTGCAACCTCCTTTAAGCAGCATATTGTGCAGAGAGAGACTCCGTTGGTTTGGCCATGTTGCCCGTATGAATAATTATAGATTGGCGAATAGGGTTATGAACAGTGTGCCTAAAGGCCTCAGAAAGAAGGGGAGACCTAGGATGCGGTGGGCAGACAATGTCAAACAGGACCTTGTTAGAATTGGTGTGCAGTGGCTGGATGCAGCGGATGTAGCTCGGGACAGATATGCTTGGAGAATTAAACTGCACGGTCTGGTTGGATCTCCGTAGCCCATGGCTGCTTGAGGAGGAGGAGGATGATGAAACATTACTATAATGCAGGGTTGAAATTTGAAATAAGAGGTAATGCGCATAAGACATATTACATCAACACAAGCAAATAGTGATACTCCTAACATCTGGAGTCCAATTGAAATTAGAAAGGCCCAAATAGATGAAGATATAAGGCCAATAATAAATTTGATTGAAAAATCTGAAGTAACACCTAATTGGGAGCAAATCTCTAGGTATAATCCAACTACCAAAAGTTACTGGGCACAGTGGGACTCTTTAGAAATGAAAGACGGTGTATTATACAGAAGATGGGAGAATCGCACTGGATAGCTGATCCATTGGCAGATAATCCTTCCTCGCTCCCGAATGGAACTAGTGATGAATGATGTGCATGATAGTGCCACTGGAGGACACTTCGGTGTTAAAAAGACATTAGCTAAAGCCAGGGAACGATTTCATTGGTTAAAAAGTAGGGCAGACATTGAAAGATGGTGTAGACAATGTGAGGTCTGTGCAGCAAAGAAAGGCCCTAAGACTAGGAGTCGGGGTAAGCTGCAGACCTGTAATGTTGGTGTCCCTTTTGAGAGAATAGCCATTGATGTAATGAGTCCGTTTCCTAGGACTGATGATGGAAATCGATAATTATTAGTGATAATGGATTATTTCACAAAGTAGCCTGAGGTCTATCCCAACAAAGATCAGGAAGCAACAACAGTCACAGAGATGATAGTAAATAACTTGATTAGTAGGTATGGAGTACCTTTACAACTCCACTCCGACCAAGGACGGAATTTTGAATCCAATGTGTTTGAAGGCATCTGCCAATTATTAGGCATTCAGAAAACCAGAAAAACTCCCCTACACCCTCAGTCGGGTGGTGTGGTAGAGAGATTTAATAGGACAATTGCACAATATCTAGCATTGTTTGTCGATGACCATCAATGTGATTGGGATTGCCATATACCACTCCTTTTGTTGGCATACAGAAAAGAAATGCATGAGAATTGGACAGACACCTTCCAAGATGCTCCTTGGAAGAGAGTTACATCTTCCCTGTGACCTTTTAAATGGTCGGCCCGAAGCAATGCCTGTATCCACTCCACAATACGTAAAAGAATTACAACAACGACTAGAAGAAATCCAGCTCTCCTTCAGACATAACATCAACTTAGCAAGCAAGAGAACCAAAACAAGACACGATAGTAAAACAAATGGAACTCTTTTCAATCAAGGAGATCTTGTCTGGCTGTACAATCCACATAGAAAGAAGAGGTTTTCTCCAAAACTTCAGAAACCTAGGGAAGGTCCATATATGGTAGTTAACAGGATTAACAATGTGGTGTATTGCATTCGACGATATCCAACTACAAAGTGCAAGGTGGTTCACATGGAATGTTTGGCCCCATTTCATCGAAGAACTGAAGAAGCTTCAGAAACCACAATTCTTCAGGACAAACAAGACCTAAGGAGGGGGCTGTGTTATGACAGATGAACATGCTATAATGGGCTTATGACATATGTGTCATGAACGTTCACCTATGCTTCAGCATGACAATTATATTATCAACTGTTTAGAATGTTAATGTTTTGAATAGTAATATTTGTGGAAGAAAAAAAAGGTGTAGTGGAGTAATGAAGAAATAAGGATATATTGTATTAAATTAGTGTTTTGTGATACTACATAAGAAGACTTATCAATTGATTCAAGATGAGTCATCTATAAGGTATAAAATATTATTAAGGTAGTCTTGTGTTTAGATAAGATTGATTAATTTGCATAATATTTGTGCCTTTGTAATAAATTGCTTCATTCATACTTTAGTAAACATATACATTATTATACAATTAAAAAGACCTTCTTGCTCAGAATTTAATTTAAAACAAATTAAAAATTCTCTGTCATTGAGTAATAAAATTTGGAGTTTATCCTTCAAACTATTTCCATGTTAAAAGTTCTTAGGAGAAGACTCAGAAGCTTTTTGGAGCAAGGACAGAGCTCTGTGTTCAGTGAAGTGATGCTATATAGTAACCTTAGCATCACTTCATTGAAGACGGAGCACTGTCCTTGCTTTGAAAAGCTTCCAAGTCTTCTCCTAAGAACTTTTAACATGCAAATAGTTTGAAGGATAAACTCTAAAATTTTATTGCTCAAAGACAGAGAATTTTAAATTATTTTTAATATATATTATTTTTGAACTCACGCTAAATTTTCATCTCTTTGAATTTATAACAATAACATAATATTAAGGTCAATCTTTTCTCCTCAAGTTGGATTGGATTGCTTTACCTCTGAGCGGCACTTTTTTGCACACCATGGGCTAAATGGCCAGGCCACAAGGACCCCGAAGGCTCAGAGAAGGTTGGGGGAGGGGACCCACTGGAACTGCTGTTGGGAGACAGATGGTAGCCTCCCGTCAAGGCCATCCAGCGTGTTCTTTAACGTGCACAGGGTATGGCTCTCCCGCACATGGGGCCACGGCTTAACGTCCCATCCGACGGGCGACAGCCTTTTCAAGCCCATCGGTGTCCCTTACTGACCGTGGGCAGAGCGGGGAAATTTTGCGGAGATAAATCTCAACGCTGACCCAGGTGGGACTCGAACCTGGGAACTACAGATTACGAGCCTGGCGCACTGCCGACTGAGCCACCCCCGCCCCTTCTCCTCAAGTGATCAAAATTCTATCCATAGACAGAACAGTTCGGTAGCATCGAATGATGCTAAAGATTTAATGTAATAAAACATCTACAAAGAAGACAAACTTTAAAATAATGAAAAAATCTAAATATTTAAATGACAAATTTTATACCTTTGAACTTCTATAGAACCTAAAGTTTCATATGCAAACTGACATTTCTCATCCATCTCTATTGCTTTATTCAGTAAATCAAGAGCACCATCCATATCTTGTTTCCACTGAAGTAGTAAAATTCTAAACATAGCAATAAAAATGTACTTTAATAAACAACAAATCAGGGAAATTTAAATAAAACAATTTAACTCTTCTTATTGCAGAGCTGGCAATGGTAACTGTTTAACAATAAATTAGTTTACAGTTACGTAATATACATTGAAGAGCGAAAACAATATGACCACCTGCCTAATATGATGTTGGTCCTCCACATTCAACCAAAACAGCTCTTACCCAGCGACTTACATGTTACAGCGACTTACATGTTACAGCTCTTACATGCTACAAGATTTCTAAAGGTGTTGTATCTAGTACTAACAGGTTACCAGCATATCATTTAACTCTTGCAAGTTACTTGGTTGAGCCGCTGCAGATCTGATATGCTGTTCAACACAACCACAGATGCTCAATTGGATTGATGTCTGGAGAATTTGGAGGCCAGGGCAATACCTGGAAGTCTTCCTCATGTTCCACAAACCATTCTCGAACAATCCGGGCAGTGTGGTATGGCACATTATCCTGCTGAAAGGTACTACTAGAGGGGAATGCCGTTGCCATGAAAGAATGTACCTAGTCTGCAATGATGTTTAGGTAAGTCGTAGACATCATAGTTTCTTAAACATAGATGATAATCACAGCGTTACCTGCTGCTCTTTTGGCGTTGATAAATCAATAAATATTTTGCAGAAAAAATTTTCGCCGACATACAGGATTCAAACCTGCATCTCTCCAGAAACATGCCAGAGTATTCTCCCAGTTGAACTAATGCCATCTCGTCTTTTTTCCTCAAATTTTAAGACTAAACTCTATCACCGAGATAAGGGGTTTGAATCGCTTATGTTGGCGAAAATTTTTTCCGCAAAAATTTATTGATTTATCAATGCCAAAAGAGCAGCAGGTAATGCTGTGATTACCATCTATGTTCAAATCATTAATAACACTAAATAGCATGATGAGAGTATTATTTATTTCCATCTCACTCTGTGCAATATAAAAGTAATAGTTGCCACCCGAGATCATAGATGGCGCCAATGGTTGGCCCAAAAATCTCAGTGATAGAGTTTAGTTTTAAAATTAGCGGAAAAAAGACAAGCTACATTAGTTCAACTCGGAGAATACTCTGTCATGTTTCTGGAGAGATGCGGGTTCGAATCCCATATGTCGGCGAAAATTTTTTCTGCAAAATATTTATTGATTTATCATCGTTTCTTGCACATGAATGACTGTACCCAGATTTTACAAGCAGAACATTGCCCAAATCATTACACTTCCTCCACAGGCTTGTTTTCATCCCATGGTGCATCCTGGTGCCAATACTTCCCCAGGTAAATGACGCTTATGTACCCGGCTGTCAACATGGCGCAACAAGAAACGAGATTCATGGGACCAAATGACCTTCTTCCAATCATTCAAGGTCCAATTTTGATGCTTGAGTGCCCATTGTGGCCACTTTTGATGGTGAACCAAGGTTACCATGGACACTCGAAATGGCCTGCACCTATGCAGCCCCATTTTCAGCAGGGTTCGATGTACTGTGTGTTGTGACTCATTACTCACATCACCAGCATTCAAGTTATGGGAGAGTTGCACTACAGTATCCCTTCTGTTTGCTTGTACCATACAGGATATCCTTTGTTGACCTCTAGCATCGATGAGTCATGGTCAGCCCACACCTTGCTGTCTCAAAAATGCTCTGACCCAGTTGTCTGCCAATTGAGTTTACAAAGGCCAAATTTTACTTTGTTAAACTTTCCCATCTGAAGAACAAGAATAATACTGATTAACAGAGCTCAGTATCAGGTATTATTTAATACTGTTTCATGACCTTCACACATGCTGTTGTTTGCCTGCAGTTGCTTCGATTTGGATAAGGATGCACTGGTCATAATGTTTTGGCTCTTCAGTGTATATGCTACATGAAGGAATTCATTAAACAAAATGTAAAAAATTATTAACTTCATCATAATATTCATAATTCTATTAACTCATTTTTCATCTCTCCACAAATATACACATATTCATAATATATTTTATATATTCATAATATTCCTTCCACACACATATTTATAATTCATCTTTCCACAAATACTGAGAATGTGAGAAATCTATGCAAAGCTTAGTCTCTTGTTACCAGGCATCCTGATATGTCATTATTACCATTAATGTTGGATAATACTGCTTTATTTCTGCTTGTCCTCATACAGAATTTCAGTGTTAATTCTCCCAGATGTTCTGGTTGGTTTGTTGGTTGTTTTTGGTTTTATGGCACAAGAGCAACAAGGCCTTATTGTGCTAAACAAAACATCAAGGATAAAAAATCATGAACATGCAACCAAAAATTTAAAAGAACTGAGAAAAAACATGAACGAGGTAAAATGGTTAAAACAACAAACAACAAATGTAGAAATAACACATAAAATAATGATTGAACCATAAACAAAATAAAATCCAACAAAGTGTAAAAGACCAGGGTTAAAAATATACAAGTACAAGCATTATAAAAATAAAAATAAATACCCCCTCAAGCAGCTGCTTGCCACAGAGGTCTGACAGAAGCCTGTCAGTTTATATGCCACAGTAGACGATCTGAGAGGATGGCAGGACCTCAGCAGAAAACAACACAGACATCCATGCCTTACCTGGGGCTCGAACCCAGGTCTCGTAGATCAGTAGCCAAGCGCGCTAACCACTCAGCCACAAGCATTATAAAAATAAAAATAAATACCCCCTCAAGCAGCTGCTTGCCACAGAGGTCTGACAGAAGCCTGTCAGTTTATATGCCACAGTAGACGATCTGAGAGGATGGCAGGACCTCAGCAGAAAACAACACAGACATCCATGCCTTACCTGGGGCTCGAACCCAGGTCTCGTAGATCAGTAGCCAAGCGCGCTAACCACTCAGCCACAAGCATTATAAAAATAAATACCCCCTCAAGCAGCTGCTTGCCACAGAGGTCTGACAGAAGCCTGTCAGTTTATATGCCACAGTAGACGATCTGAGAGGATGGCAGGACCTCAGCAGAAAACAACACAGACATCCATGCCTTACCTGGGGCTCGAACCCAGGTCTCGTAGATCAGTAGCCAAGCGCGCTAACCACTCGGCCACGGGACGGCTGTACAAGCATTAAAAGCAGAAAATCAAATTCTGTTAAAATAGCCACTACAGAGGAAAAAAAGATGGTAAAAGGCTATGATCAAATAAAAGATGTCCGAGTGTACGTGGTATGGACATAAAACTCATGAAAAGTAAAATACAATCGATGTTCAAGGTTAAAACAAAGACAATGAATTAAAATATGCTTGATAGTTAAAATGGTGTCACAAAACTTGCACTAAGGTTAGTTATCCACCAATAGAAGAAATGAATGACCTACATGGAGCTGAGCAAGTACAACTTCCTCCTTGCGATTCCTGTGGAAACATGACTGCCAAGGTTTGATAATAGACTTGATCTCAAAGAGTCTATTATCAAAATCTGTTCAGATCAAGATATCTGCCACTGTGCCTGGAGCTCAATGGTAAAACGCTGCCAGAAATCCAAGTATGAGACTGGCAATAGAGAGTTGGAAGGCTGTGTTGCAGCTATGGAAACTGGGGTCTGTATCCATGTCCTCAGAATCATCCGAGGGGCATGGATCTGTGACTGCCTTTTGAGGAGGCAGTAAAATGTTCTTCTTTGGCCCTAGTGAGGGCATCTTCAGTTTGGAAGGTCTAGCTGTCTTAGGAAGGAAGGGGGCCTTCCAGGGATGGAAGGCTGTGTAGCAGGTAAGGAAACCGGGATTGATGTTGATGTTGAATTCGCTTCACATACACGAGGAGGTAGTTTGTTAAATCAATAAATATATAGCGGAAAAAAATTTTGCCGACATACGGGATTCGAACCCGCATCTCTCCAGAAACATGCCAGAGTATTCTTTCAGTTGAACTAGTGCCAGCTCGTCTTTTTTCCATTAATTTTAAGACTAAACTCTATCACCAAGACGTTTGGGCCAACCATTAGCACCATCTATGACCTTGGGTGGCAACCATTACCTTTATATTGCACAGAGTGAGATGGAAATAATTAATAGTCTCATCACGCTATTTAGCGTTATTAATGATTTAAACATAGATGATAATCACAGCATTAACTGATGCTCTTTTGGTGTTGATGCTGCAGGCAAGAAAGATTCAGTAGGTAGTATACTGATGTCATTGGAACAATAGTCTTTTCAATGACTGAACTGGCATAGGAAACCATGCTAGGTGAGGCAGGCGGCACAGCGAGCTTTCTTGCCTTAGGATAAGACATGTTATTAATCGTTTTCATGCACTTTACCTCTTTTTCTCCCTTCCATTTTGGACAGTTGCTGGAATATCCAAATGATTGCCACTACAGTTCATAGCTTGCCTTCTCTGCTGTGCAGTCAGGATCAAGATGATCCTGGCTGCCACAGCGGGCACATTTGGGTTTGCCCCAGCAGAGCTGTGCAAACATCCCAACAGAGCTGTACATCTCTGGCACTGAAAGCAGTGCAGAAGGTTAAGTATATAAGGCCATACCTCACAATGCAAATAACCTGCCACGATGGAAGAAGGTAGGCATGGCATGCTGAAGGTTAGAATAATACCGTTGTTACTCCTGGGGGAAGGGGGGAGCTCTGAGAGGATTTCCTCATCAGTAACACTTTGAGAATTCCCACTCAGAGATGAATTCAACGTTTTGTGAGGTGTGACCATGACCAATCTTAGGACCACCCCACCAATCTTAGGAGCAGTTCCAAATGTTTTGAACAAGCGGTCTCAACTTGCAAGTAGCCAGATCATAGGCTTTGGATTGGATTGTTTTACCTCTGAGCGGCACTTTTTTGCACACCATGGGCTAAATGGCCAAGCCACAAGGACTCCGAAGGCTCAGAGAAGGTTGGGGGAGGGGACCCACTGGAACAGCTGTTGGGAGACAGATGGTAGCCTCCCGTCAAGGCCATCCAGCGTGTTCTTTAATGTGCACAGGGTATGGCTCTCCCACACATGGGGCCACGGCTTAACGTCCCATCCGACGGACGATGGATGGCGGCCTTTTCAAGCCCATCGGTGTCTCCTACTGACCGTGGGCAGAGCGGGGAAATTTTGCAGAGATAAATCTCAACGCTGACCCAACTGGGACTTGAACCTGGGAACTACAGATTACGAACCAGGCGCGCTACCGACTAAGCCACCCCCGCCACCCAGATCATAGACACTTGATGGATTTCAGTAAACCTGCAAGACCTTCCAAACCTTTATTAATAAACAATGGGGATATGTCTCCAATTTTTTCTAATGCAGATCTAAGCAAAGAGGAAACAGAATTATTGGTGAGAGGCCCTAAATTTGTCATACCTACTGTACCACCTTTGCACAATCTCATCCCACACATCAAACAAGTAATCAACCCCATACCAGATATACAGAAGGACAAATACGGGTTCAAACTATTTCATTCCATAAATATGCACAGCAAACAAGTAAAAAAAAATGCATCCATGCAACAAAAAACTTTGAAACGTATTAAGAAAACAATAACATCAGAACTTTGCTGGCAGATAAAATGGACCAATTAGTTCTCATTACTAAAGAAGAATACAACAAAAAAAATGAGCAAGTATTAAAAGAAATTATAGCCACAGTGGATTATATGCTCGACAGTGATGAGGTGACAGTGGTAACCGTGCCAGCAACGTGTGTGCCCATAGTCCTGCTTCCAAAAAACGATTGCATATCATTCTTGTAGACACCCTTGGTACGACAGGGGATTGAATTTGTGATGCCGTAGTCATCCACTCTGTTGCTGCCACCGCCGCCTCCTGTGCAAATGCTCTTCTGACCATCGTCACCACCATTGTACCACTGCCGATACCTCTTGTCCAACATGGTGTGCAATTTGACGAAAAGTCCAACCGGCATCCCAAAGACCCACTATACAACCTCGTTCAAACTCCACTAACTAAATAAATGTTGCATGCTGCATTGTCCAGGTAAGATAGCTTCTTCAAAGAGCACTGAACAACATGACACAAGATGAATAACTTTTTTCTTCATACGTAGTCCTTAAATATGAACGGCATACATTTGCATGTTATTTTCCTCAGTGACGTCATTATTTCATCCAATGACTGTCATTCTTGAATCATGGTTTCTGCTGCCCTTATCTATTAACATACTATAATACACTGAAGTGCCATTGAATTAGGGATAGGAGACGTTATCCAAATTCAGTACCACAAGTCCCACATTTGCGTGCATGCGTGGCTGAAACTTTGGTCATATATAGCTGTCAGCTTTGGCTTCCCCAAGCATTAGTTGTGGGCAGCGAAATGGAAAAGGTCCAGGATTTAGATGCATTTGGCAGAGGGCATATCATAGGTGCTTGACGTATGGGACACTTGATCTCCAAAATTGTCACGAACTTAGATTTTCTCGTATGACAGTTTCAAAAGTGTTCTGGAAATATGAAAATTCCGCCAAAAAAAATAAGCATCTGGACAAACTGCAAAGGACAACAAGCCTCAGATGATTGAGGGCTTCACCATCTGACCCACATCGTATGGACTGATAGGGGCCAGACATTATCTAAAATCACCTCCCATCTGAATGTGAGTTACAGTCGGAAAGTCATTGCATGGACCGTGCAATGCTCACTTCATCATCTCGGCTTTGGGAGCCACCAACCTATCACTTCTAATGGCACGACACCAGGCTCAATGCCTTGCCTGGGATAAAGAACACTGAAACTAGACCATCAAAAATTGGCAACAGATAGCCTGGAGTGATGAATCCCGATTCAAACTTCATCATGCTGATGGAAGACAGGGTATGGCACCAACCCCATGAAGCCATGGATCCTGCATGTCAGGTCGGAACAGTACAACTTGGTGGTGGCTCAGTGATGGCCTGGAGTGTCTTCAGTTGGACGTCTGTGCAACCTTTGGTACGTATACCAATGACTCTCAATGCATCCCGGTATGTAGAACTCATGACTGACCATTTACATCCATTTATGGCCATCACACATCCCAATGGAGATGGCATCTACCAGTAAGACAACTGTTCATCTCACAGGTCCGGGTTGGCTACTGCATGGTTGCAGGAGCATTCTGCTGACTTTGAAATAATGAATTAGCCACCTAGAAGTCCAGATTTAAATCCCAGCGAAAATCTTTGGGAGGGTTGTCCCAAAGAGCAGGTGTGTTCGGGCCCATGTCCCATCAGCGATAACCTTGAGAATTGTGGACAGCTCTGGAGGATGCATGGGTCGCCATACCTGTAGAACATTTACACAAGCTAGTGGAGTCCTTGCCTCATCGTATGGTGGTTGTTATCAGGGCCAGAGGGGGTCCAACGCGTTACTAGGTTGCTATCCCTAATTCAATGGCACTTCAGTGTATTGACATTCCTACAGGAATTTCATCTCTGTGTTCTTTTTTCAACTTCCACCAGTGACCCCAACCTACAACTTAGAATGTGCCCTATACAGTTTCTTCGAAACCCTGTATGATAACAACCAATATACCATAACTCAGTCTATGAATTTGTCCAAACTTTGCACACAGCACTACTATCTTACTCCATTACACTTTCCACTCCTTTGATGTCACAGCCTTGTACCCGAGCACCCCTGTTTTGGATGCTGATATAAGACTAAATGGTTGGAAACTGCAAGCCCCCCCCCCCCTCCAACAGAATACTTTAGCATGCATGAGACCTCACCACAACCAATAATTATTTCCAGGTTAATCAGAACATTTATCATAAAAAAGAAGGTGTCCCCAAGGGCTCACCTTTATCAGGACTTTTAGCAGATGTTGTACTCAGACATATATAGAATACAGTGCTCAGCTCTCACCTCATCACCCGCATACTTTGTAAAATATTTGTTTGATCTGGCCTGGAAACCAAAAACAGCGGGAAAAATTACTAGCGGAATACTGTTTTCCCAAGCCTTCAATTTACACACAAAGCAGAGAAAAATTCCTTAATAAACTTCCTTGATGTCACTATCCAGAGCATCCCTAATATGTTGAAACCTCAGTACACCGAAAACTTTCCTTTATCCTAACTTCATCCCTAAGGATTCTGCCCACCCCATAAATTACCAAAAAACAGCATTCCACATAATGCTTTATAGAGAAACACTTGCAGCTGGAAATAAAATACATGATGAGATTAGGCAAACAAGCAGATTACAATCATAAATTTCTAAATAATATCCTAAAAAAGGTAGTTACAAGAAAATGCTTCCTTACCTCTACCACCAATATAAACTCTTGGAAAAAATTTTACTACACCATTCCTTCTTATCCCACACCTAACCAACTTTTGACAAAAATTATGAAGGAATTTAATTATATTGTGCCAATAACAGCCCAAAGCACTATCTCAAAATTAATTAGAAATGACCGCAACCAACAAATACCTACAGGTGGCATTTATGTCATCCATATTGAAGACCCATATGAAAAATTCCAGAAGAAAAATGAAAATGTAAGAAAAACCTTCAGACAATTCTCAACCCAACTGGCAAAACACCAGAAAGATTATGAAAGAGCCAACCAAAAGACAGCCCTAACCCAAGCTGCCATCACTTACAACCTATCACCAAAATTCAATGATGCAAGAATACTAATCCCCCCCCCCCCACCACCACCAATGAAATTTCAACTAAATTATGCAGAAAACCTTGTAATATACTTAAACAGAAATAAAATATGCAATAATGACATAACCCCACCACCTTCAGCATGGAAAACACTGTTCAATAATTACCCAAACATTAAACTAAATTAAGGAATTATCATGCCTTTTCTACATGCACACATAAACACAACAGCACCACAAAGAATTCCTCATAATTGTGTATAGATTAAGCCCCCAATAATAAAACAAAACTAAATCTCTATATCCCCAACTTAAAATTCTATCTCCCCAACCCCTTAATAGAGGGCACCACATGTACTCTCACCTACCCTTTCACACAAATGCTCCAAGTCTAATGTAAACAAACACAGACCACATCATGCTAACATCTGTGCCTGCCACAAAACAACTATTCGCCTGACAATGCATTGGAGTAACAATGTGAAATGCATAGCGATTATGTATTAAAATACAGTATTTGCCCTACCATAAAAGTTGGGGCATAAGCTGGAAATCTAAAAATGCATTAGTTAACGTGTGCACCAAATCTATGTCAACCTAGTACCAACATTCCCTCTGCTGCATTCCTTCTACTAAACATAATGTGAGCTCATATCTGAACTGTACTACCCACCACAGGACAATACTCATCTACACATAGCATATCATCACAATAAAAAAAAAACCAAGGTAAATTCCTAGATAATAATTCCATCTAATTGTCTCAGCTTTTCCAACGATTACAGTGATGTAGAGAAAATTTAATAATTTTAAGATAATAAATATTGAGATAAACTCAGATAAACTCAACAGTTCAACATCCAGTAATAAATAGGCACTTTTTGACGTCGATTTCAATTTTAAAGGAAATTTATCTGAGTTTATCTCAATATTTATTATCATTAGCATACTTGTAAGACATGCTTTCCATCTATGGGCAAAAATAGAAAGCCGCTAGGGCTAAAAATTGCCTAAAATAACGCCTATATGTGACATAAAGGGAATGCTCATAGCATTAATTAGAGGAGATCTTGATCAGTGACCGGTAGCTCAGTGGTCCAGAGCACCTGACATGTTATCAGGAGGTTGTGGGTTTGTATCCCACCCGGCTCAGACAAATTTTCCTCTAAAATTGAAATTGACGTCAAAAAGTGCCTATTTATTACTGAATTTTAAGATGTTTTCCATTGATGAATTTTTGTCATGATTTGTGATAAGTTTTTTCTATTCATTGTTGACAGAAGTGTTTTTGCTTAACACTCTCCAATTAATGCTACTCCTTCCTCTTCTCTACCTCCTGCCTACAGTTTGGGCCAGTAATGCATACGATAGAAACCACCCCTCCCATTTCCCAATAACACAAATGTTTTCACCACATTACTGTATGTGGCATGGTAAGATTTTTATCAAGTCTATTGGGGAAAAAAATAATTAAAAAAAAATAGGTTCAGCACACCCCTAAAACATCCTAGGTTCAGCACCTCTCTAAACATTCTTAGGTTCAGCACTTGCAAATTTTGTGAATGGAAAGCTGCATTCAAAGCTCCATGTTTAAATAAGCTTTTTGCAGCAAAATATCATACAAAACTGAAAAATCTTTAAAACAATTTCCCCAAATCTCGATTTTGAGCAATAATTGTTTACTGTTTAAAAAGTTCTGGAAGCTGATGCAATTAACAACAGTGTTGCTATTCATAAGTATATATCTCAAAAGTTGACAAATCATTTACTAAAATAAATGCAATTTTTAGAAGTTTGCATAATGGGTTTTTCAGTTCCTATCAATTTTGAAAAAACAGTGTTTAGGACAAGATTGTTAAATATATCAGCCACAATAAAACTTAAAAAACATAAATAAATAAATAGCGCTTCAAGCAGCTGCTTGCCACATAACTATTTCAAAAATATTGTTTAAATTCAAGATTTGGATAACTTTAATTAAGATCATCCCTTTAATAATAACATTTTGAACAATTTTAATATAAATAATAACCTTTCTTTTAAAAAAAGGTTATTTTTCAATGGGAAATGGGAATATAATTTTCTACTCATATATAAAATAGAAATATTTTAATGTTTTGTAATATGGTATACATATATATCCTCAAATCCATATTCTTTTAAAGATTCACTTTCAAATATCAGGAAGTTCTTTGAAGGGGATGTAATTGATCTTTGTATCAAAGATTTGAAACTAGTTTTTTACCATAATTTTGTTCATTTAAATGACTAAGTTCACTCCTATTATGTTGGCACCATTCGACATGTGCCTAATGGGAAATCTGGCTGTGCACTTAGTCTTATAACAAAACTGTGTGCTGTTAAGTATGGGCTGGTACACTGTATAATATCTTATCACATACATGCCTGTATTTGACTGACAACACATTAACAGTATCAGCTAAAGACATTTTGCTGCTCCAAACAAACTTACTTTTTTACAACCCAAGTAGCTTAATTTTTGTGTGCCCCCCCCCCCCAAAAAAAAAGAGGTTTTGCTACGTTAATTACTTTTTTTTGCTGCCTTGAGTAATCATAGCATTTTTGTCAGCTCAAGCAATCTTTTTTTTTTGGTTCCAAGCACAAATTTTCAGTCCAACATTTTAAATAAAATGCCAGCTAAATTGTTAGTTTCAAAATTATTGTGCTTACAAAGTAAGTTGATAAAACTATGTTGAAATTAGAGAATGTCCATCCAACTACTTACATGCCACCTTAAAGTTTTGCCACTACAATTGAACACTTGGAATGCTTGTGCTGTTGAGCTGGCCCTGCACTTCAAATATCTGGATGGTCACTGTACAATATGAAAGTGTCATAGATTATAAATATTGAGATAAACTCGTATAAACTCAGATGAACTCGACAGTTCAACATCCAGTAATAAATAGGCACTTTGTGACATCGATTTCAATTTTAGAGGAAAAATTGTCTGCGCCGGGTGGGATACGAACCCATGATCTACTGATAACATGCCAGGTGCTCTGGACCACTGAGCTACCGACCGCCGATCAAGATCTTGTAACGCTCCAAAGAATTATATACTTTTAAAGTTTATTAAGTTTTGGACCCTTTGATCCAATTATTTTCATGCTCCAGGCAATGATTAACAAATTGCCAAAAAATAATGTTTAATTAAGGTTCGAAATACCAGCGAGTGTTAATGAGTAAGAATTCAAAAATATTAAATGATTGTCAAAATTTAAAGATTAATTCTAATCAAAATAATTAACGTTACTCAAGAGAAAAAAATTAGTAAAGATTCAAAAAGGTTTAAATAACAAACAAATTTATTTCCAAAAAATCACTCACCAAAACTTCAATGAAGAAGATACTACATCTATACAAACTCTTCAACAAAACTCCAACACTCAACACCAACTCCACTGACTTTTAAACACTAACTGTGACTAACGTGCCACCAGGTTATAACACGAGGCTACAGAGCCCGCACGTGTCATGTTGCACGCCGGGAAAGACATTTGCATAAATTGACGAATGGTGAAAGCTATGATGCAAGAGTGGCATGTCCTTGTACACACGCTTTAGCGGGTGACAATCAAAAGTTCAGAGGTGTGCATGCGCAACTCCTAACTCTTGGAAACGAGCACTGTGATGCCAAAAATGAAATAAAAAACCCCAAAATGATAAATATAACATAAATTAAGCAAAACTGGTTAAGGTAAAGTAAAAGTGAACGAGGGGGCATCACAATCTCCTCTAATTAACGCTATGAACATTCCCTTTATGTCACATATAGGCGTTAATTTAGTCAATTTTTAGCCCTAGCGGCTTTTTATTTGCCAATAGATGGAAAGCATGTCTTACAAGTATGCTAATGATAATAAATATTGAGATAAACTCAGATAAACTCGACAGTTCAACATCCGGTAATAAATAGGCACTTTGTGACGTCGATTTCAATTTTAGAGGAAAATTTGTCTGAGCCGGGTGGGATACAAACCCACGACCTCCTGATATAACATGTCAGGTGCTCTGGACCACTGAGCTACCGGCCGCCAATCAAGATCTACTCTAATTAACGCTATGAACATTCCCTTTATGTCACATATAGGCATTATTTTAGGCAATTTTTAGCCCTAGCAGCTTTTTATTTGTCAATAGATAGCATACTTGTAAGACATGCTTTCCAATGGGAATGTTCATAGTGTTAATTAGAGGAGATCTTGATTGGCGGCTGGTAGCTCAGTGGTCCAGAGACCTGACATGTTATCAGGAGGTCATGGGTTCGTATCTCACCCGGCTCAGACAATTTTTCCTCTAAAATTGAAATCGACGTCACAAAGTGCCTATTTATTACTGGGTGTCATAGATTTTTCTTAGGGGTGGCATCAGTGGCAGCTTGTGCCTAAAATTTTTAATGGCACACACTGACTTGCACAGGAGGGGCCCAGATGTAGGAAAATTTTTGGAGATATCTGATACTGAATTGAACTGTAATAAACTGGAACAATGTTCCATAATGCATGTATTCTTTCTTTAATTTCAGTTCATTCTCCAAATGTACTATTTAGATAGAGTTTTTTACTGCAGTTGCAAATATTGTACTCTTCTAGGTATTTATCTTTTTTTTTTCTCAAATTATATATATATATAAAAAAGTAGACTTATGAGGCATTATGCAGCAATTATTTTTAAAATGGAAGATATTGAAGCCTCAACTAATGGGTACTGTTTTTGCAAAACACGACGTTCCAATTTGTTCAGTTCAATTCAGTATCAGCAAAAATTCAGTATTGCAAAATGTCACATTTGGTTTCTACATAAGAGTGTTTAAGCTGATCATGCCATTTGACAAAAGCAGTAATGTGCAATACAATAATAAGAGACTATCCATAAGCATTTCTTGATTTACAGGAATAACGAAAAAATAACTCAATCATTTTTGTAACATAAGGAGGGCATTCAAAAAGTTCTCAAGACCTCTGTAGATTTGCACTCATTCCTCTGAAGTTAACAAGTTACAACTAGTTTGAAAGCTCATCTAAATTTATCATTATATGTTAAAAACAAAGGCTATATCATTATTGGGCAGCATGTAAAGTTCGTCTGTGAAATCTGTGCATTGTTGCTATGGAGCCTACTAAAGATGGGGAAATATTTTACATTTTTGTTAGGATGCAGCTTCAGGATGGCATGAAAAAAATTCATGACAATTTATTACAAGTATATGGGAACATGCTGTTCATATGGCACTGTTATGGGATGGATGCGCAAATTCAGAAAAAAACAGCAGAGCTTTGAAGATCATCCTCGTGCAGGAATACTGAAGGAGGCTGTGAATGAAAGAACCATCGCTGCTGTTCATGAACTCGTTAACCCTTCCAGGGTCGAACCTGAAACTCTGGTTAATGTCCAGAGGCCCAGCTCTTTTTCTCACTATGATCAGCTAAAAAAATTACTTTAGAACTTTTTGCCATACTGATAAAAAGAATTATGGCAGTTTCACGACCAAATTATTCAGCATTTAATTCTGGATTTTCTACAAATATTTTACAAAAAAGACAACTAGTTTTGTTTTAATAGGGCATTTTTAGTCATGTACTAAAAACATTCAACTGACAATAGAAATAAAAAATTAAAAAAAAAACTAGACAGAAATAATTATAATCCATATGAATAGAGAGGTTATTTCTGAATAACAAAAAAATATTTACTTGAAGCAAAAAAATTACTCCCTTTTGTAATTTTTTATTCAGTAACATACATTGAAAAAAGTCCAGGCTTTCTTGCCAACTGTGCTGAGTCATATAAACAAATCAACTTTAATTTTTTTTTTAAATTATCAATCAACTGAAATAGGCCATGTTATACACCAAATTGAACAGAATTTAATTCTGAATTTTATGAAAATAAATTTTTTTAACTAATTTATAAAAACATTAAATTTAGTCTAAATTCACACTATTATGCTGTATTTGTCTTGTTCATTATGCTAAGACAATCATTAAACACATATTTCATAAGGTGCACAAATAAAAAAAAATTATCTTTATTTCACATAAGTACACATATCATTAAATCTATAAAGCATCATTCCTGGTTTAGCCATTTGCAAAGTTTATACCATGTCAATGATCATCCATTTTCATTACATGCTGTCTTATCAATATTTATTAGGGCAGTCCTCTTTTTTTTCTGCATTGACCTCTACTACTTTTGGCCTTGCTTTTGGTAGAACTACTACTTTTGGCGTCTACTACTTTTGGCCTTTGTTCGCCTAACCTGTTTTCCCATAAGTGATATCTATAATTTCACGTGCTCGCTCTTTCATCTGGAATGAGCCTAGTTTTCCTTCAATACTTAACAGTAACTTACAATTAATTTACACTTAACTGAATTTATATTTAAAGTAAAATAAAAATAAACACAACATGCATCCTTACGTGCTCTATCGTCATTCGCTCACGTTTCACCATCCCTGATGACTTCCTCAGAATAAAAAAAAATAATAAATACCCCCTCAAGCAGCTGCTTGCCACAGAGGTCTCCTCAGAAGTGGCCGTTAATCTGTTTCTACAATTCAGAGTCCTGTCTTTTTTATACCATTCTGTGCATGAACTGATCAGTTCAAATCATCATGCTCCTTACTACTTATACCTTACTCTCGTTATTTTTGTTTCCCATACCATATACCTGATCTAGTAATAATCTCCATGACAATGGTGGTATGTAGATTTCTTCATTACTACATTTTTTCAGTTTTGATAGATGTATAATTTTTCAGCCAGATCCAATTGTAATTGGTTTTGGGGAGCATATATTACTTTTGCTTTATCAAATTTTGCCACTAAGTTGGGATTCTTTTTACTTGCTTTCGCCAACATTGTATTCTTTTTTCCAAAAGCAATATCTCATTTATGCTCTTTTACTCACATAACAAATTGTCTATGGGTCTTATTCTTTACTAGATTTAATATTGACTTTTTAGATGTTATTGGTAAGTCATATCCAGAGGTTTTAGAACCTTGTTTAATTCTTTATTTAGCCATGGTATATTTGATGTCAGCTTAATGTATTTTCGCTTATTTTTTTGAGCTGGCATAATTTGGTATTTTGGAATATCTGCGCTTTCACTTTTCTTTCAATTTCTTTTATTCACTTTTTTGTGTATCCTTCTGTTTTGGCCATTCCATATATATGCACTCATTCATTATATCTCTCTATTTCCTCAATGGTGCATCTTATATTTCTCCCAATTATAGATGCTATAGCTGCTTTTTTCTGATGTTGCAGTTCGGCCAATGTATATGCAATTAATGTTGGGTTCACTGTTGTTTTAATATACAGGGTGATTCAAAACTTATCATTCAAATTTCGTGGGGAGGTAGGGAATACGTCAGGAAACCGATTTCACATAGGAAAGTATGTCCGCAAATGTACGCATGCGTATGTAGAGGGCGCTGTGTGTACTCAACCAGTGTACAGCTCGCCCGACCACTCCCGCTGTCATCAGTGTACAAGCTGACTTACTAGTGATAAGATGAATCGTTTTACGCATCAAGAGCTAGCGGATATGCATCTCGCATATGGGGCAGCTGGCGAAAGCAGCCGCCGAGCTAGGCAAGTTTACGAAGACCGATACCCCAAAAGAAGAATACCGCAGCATCAAATGTTTGCATGTGTGCATCGCAATCTGCGCGAACGTGGTTCACTGCGCAGCAACATGCAGGATACGGGGAGAAGACGACTGACATGGACTGTCAACGTCGCAGAACAAGTCCATCGAAGATAATCCAAATACCAGCACACGAGCTATTGCTCAGCAGCTTGGGGTCTCTCAGTCAGCAGTGTGGCGGATACTGCACGAGGAACGTGTGCATCCTTACCATCTGCAAAGGGTGCAGTTACTGCATCCTGACGATTATCCGAAGCGTATGGAATTTGCACAATGGTTCATGCAGAAAGGTGCCGTGGACCCCAGTTTTCCAGCTTCTGTCCTTTTTACAGATGAAGCTTCATTCAGTCATGAAGATGTGTTCAATACACACAATTCACATGTGTGGGCTTACGACAACCCACATGGTACGAGAAGTCACGCTGCGCAACATCGTTTTGCCATAAATGTGTGGGCTGGAATCATTGGTGACTGTTTGTTGGGACCTTACTTGCTACCGCCCCGATTGGACGGCCGGAAATACATAATATTTCTCGAGACAGTGTTACTGACTTTTCTGGGTGCTGTTCCTGCGCATATCCGCCGAGATATGTGGTATCAACACGACGGGGCTCCAGCCCATAGCACAATTGTTGCGCGTGATTACCTGAACTGAACATTCGGAGCTCGATGGATCGGTAGAGGTGGACCGATCGCTTGGCCACCCAGGTCACCTGATTTATCGCCCATGGATTTCTTTTTGTGGGGGGCCATGAACGAGACCCCCATCGACAGTGAAATGGACCTTGTTGCACGAATAGTGGCCGCCACAGGCATTGTCCGTGATATGCCAGGCGTTTTTGAAAATGTTCGGCAGTCAATGCAACGGCACTGTGAATCCTGTGTCCGTGTACATGGTCGCAATTTTGAGCACCTACTGTGAACCTGTACTTTACCTTGTTGGAATAAAAGTCACATCTGTACTGTTTCCTTGTGTTAACTTTACTTGTCCATTTTGTTCATGTAGATGACATTTGAGGACATACTTTCCTATGTGAAATCGGTTTCCTGACGTATTCCCTACCTCCCCACGAAATTTGAACGATAAGTTTTGAATCACCCTGTATACACTACATTTTTAAGCATTCCAGACACCTGTTTCATCATTACATCCAAAAATGATATTTGGTTATTTTTTTCTTTTTGTATGGTATATTTTATAGAAGGGATAACTGCATTAAAATTATCTTGTACATCTTCTAATATTCCATCTTTGTTGTCAACTAATGTTAATGTATCGTCTATACATCTCATATAAAACTTAATATACATTTGGAACATTTATAAGAATGACTGAGTAGTAATTATAGAATTGGTATTACCATATTCTCTATGTATCTAACTGCTATGTTGCTCAGCAGTCCAAAAAGTGGTGATCCCATAGGAACTCCTTGTTTCTGGTGGTACATTATTCCATTAATTTGGAAAAATTGTTTATCATGAACTTTAGAGCACGAGAAATTCTACATGCTTCCATGCAATCTAAGTTGCAAGTTTAATCCAACTTATGTTTTACAATGTCCACGCTGGGTCACAGAGTAGGTAGACAAAGTCAGATAGTTGAGTCACGTTGTTGAGACAGAGATGAGGTTGTGAGATTGTTAAGTATTGTTAGAGAATAGTGATGATGGGTCACAGAATAGAGATGTCACTTTAGATAGATGTGAGTTGCTAATGTATTTGACCATCGAGTTTGGTGAGCTGAATTTTTTGGAAATAAACTTTGCTTTAGAAACTTTTGAATCTTTGCTATTTTTTTTCTCTTGAGCAACGTTAGTTGATATTTTTGATTATATTTAAGCTTTAATTACACTTGACAATCATTTTTGATTTCTTACTCGATAAGTAACACTTGGCAAATACTTAACGAACCCTATTTCAACTTCATTTGGCAAGTTATTATTGCCTGGCGCCCGATAGAGCTATCTGGAATTTGAATAAATTTGGATCAGGCAAAAGGTCCAACATTAAAGGTTAATAATCCACTTCTTCTGAGGAATCCATTGGTGAAACATGTAAAGGAATGACGACAGAGCATGTAAGGATGCATGATGCTTTTATTTTTATTTTACTTTAACTATAAATTCTGTTAAGCGTAAATTAATTGCAAGTTACTGTTAAGGGTTGAAGGAAAACCAGGCTCATTCCAGGTGAAAGAGTGAGCATGTGAAACCATAGAAGTGACATCACTTATGGAAAAACAGGTTAGCCAAGCAAAGGCTCCAATAGTAGTAGACGTCGATGCAGAAAAACAAAGGGTGGACTGCACTAATATTGATAAGACAGCATGTAATGAAAATGGACAAGCATTGACATGGTAAAAACTTTGTGTAAATGGCTAAACCAAGAATGATGCTTTATAAATTTAACATGATATGTACATGTATGTGAAAAAAAGAGTTTTTTTTTTAATTTGTGCACCTTATAAAATAAGTGTTTATTTATTTTAATGTCTTAGCATGATGAACAAGACAAATACAGCATAATAGTGTGACTTTAGACTAATAATTTATGCTGTGATCAAATATGACATTGAATTTAATGACATTTTTAAGTGATATAGCAGAAAAAAATAAATCAGACTATGCAGTTAAGGCTTTCAGACTATGCAGTTCAGACTATGCAGTTAAAGCAGTCAAGCACATAATGTCCAACCCCACCTTCTCATGGTGCAGGCCGTTAGTACCTTTCAAAAGAGATATTCTCTTTTGGAAGGGAACGGAAGGGGGAGGGCTGTCAGTTCAGTATGGCCTACTGATCTGGTCACCTATGGCCACTTTTTTTCTTTTCTTTTTTTTCAAACCTGCTGAGGAGTGGCCAACTTCAGAGGGTCCTGGTGCTGACAATTTATACCTACTAGACTGGACTTGTTTATGGATTTGAATTTGATTATGGATCCTGGACTTCCTGCACTGGTGGGCCTCTGTGGAGGGAGAATCCGCTCCTGTGTTTTCTTCTGTTTTTTCTGTTGTTTCCTGTGTTTGCTTCTAGGTTGCCAGCCCTAAGTGAACAGACACATGAGATACCTTATATCAGCTGGTGGATAATCCGAATCAGAGAACATCGCAGGTACCTGAACCTTACTTAGCTAGTTGGGCATCATCAAGCCTAAACTGGAGTAATGTGTCTCAGGCAGACCATACGGCTCTTGAAAAAGTCCACTTGAAAAGATTGTGCCTGAGTTCCTCCAGCATTGGTGAATTCATCACAATCAAGGGGCTGTTTGATATTGTTGGCCCTACCAATCTCAATAACCCTAATTTCTTTAAAAATCCTACTAATCATCTTCTCTCTGCAGGAATGTGAAATGTGAGGACATTATATAGAGATTATTCTCTTGATGTCCTTACATAGGAATTCCAGCATTATAACCTAGATATTACAGGCTTGCAAGAGACCAGATGGACAGGTAAAGGTGAGATACTTAAAAATAACTTTAAATTTCTCTTTACAGGGAGGGAGGATGGGAAGCATCACCAAGGCATGGGTCTGCTGCTCAGCAGACATGCTACTGATGCTCTTCTAGGATACGAATGCATTAATGAAAGGTTTCTTACAGCAAAATTTCAGACAAGCATTAAAGACTTGAATGTTATCTGCTGTTATGCCCCCACTGAGGATGCTGATGAGGATGAGAAGGATAGGTTTTACGGACAACTTCAGGATAATTTGAATTATGTCAAGAAAGGAGATATTACCCTTGTTCTAGGTGACTTCAATGCCAAAGATGGTACCGACTCTGACCTTTGGGGAGGAGTACTAGGCCCTTTTGGTATTGGTAGCTGCAATGGCAATGGGCAGCGTCTCCTGAAGTTAAGTAAACTCAATGGATTCAGAATAACTAACACTTATTACAAACACTGCAACACACATAAGTACACATGGGTTTCACCCGATGGGCTACATTAAGAATATGATTAATTATATATTAATTAACAGCAAATGGGCTAGTTCTGTTAGGAATACCAGGTCACATAGGGGAGCTGAAATTGGATCTGACCATTACCTTGTTAAAAGTGTCTTGCAACTTAAACTTAAAAAGTGTTGTGCTAGGGTTAAAAAATTTACTTTTAATACTGAAGCTCTGAAAGACCAAGTATTATAGCTAAAGCTTACCATGATAGGTTACTTAGTCATTATGACGGTCATGGTTTCCTTAATACTGAGGTTGAGGAAGAATGGGGCCATTTTAAACAGGCTTTTTTGGAAACTAACAGTACTCTTTTAGGAAAAAAAGGAGCAGAGGAGGCAGAATTATTTAAGTGATAAGCACTTGAGCTTATTTCAGAAAGAAAGAACTGCAGGAATGTCCTGTGATGCCCCATCGTTCACTTTTGCTTTACCTTAACCAGTTTTGTTTAATTTACGTTATATTTATCATTTTGGGGATTTTTTATTTCCTTTTTGGCATTGCAGCACTCGTTTCCAAGTTTCTAGGAGTTTCGCATGCGCCACAACTCCGATCTTCCAACTGTACCGTTAAAGCGTGTGCCAAGGACACGCCCCCTCTTGCGTCATAGCTTTTGCGTCGTTCGTCATAGTATGTTAATGTCTTACCCGGCATGCGCCGGCCTCATGTCAAAAAAACGGTGACCTACGAGTCACTTAAGCAGTAGCATAAGCAGTAGAGTAGTAGAAGGAGTAGCACAAGTTGTAGCACAGTAGAGTGCACGAGCACAAGGTGCGTAGCACCAAGCACAGTGCGTGTAGCACTGGAGTTGTGTTTTCTTCATTGATGTCTTGGTGAGTTGAATTATTTTGGAAATAAATCTGTTTTGTTATATTTAAAACATTTTGAGTCTGTACAGTTTTTTTCTCTTGAGCAATGCGACTAAAGGATTTTTTTATATTTAATATTACTTGACAATCATTTTGATTCTTACTCATAAACGCTCGCTGGTATTTGAACCCTAAATCAACTTATTATCAAGTTATTCTACTTTTGGCAATTTGTTAATTATTGCCTGGCAATAATTAACAAATTTAAATGGGCCCAAATTTAAATTTAAATTATTGCCTGGCGCCCGTCTAAGCTATCCGGAGCATAAAAACTTCAAGTATTTTGCATTTGTTTCGAGCGTTACAGTCCTTAATCAGTACCCTACTAGTCCTAATAGAAAGGATTACAGAGAACTTAATAAACATGTAGAAGTTCAGTTAGCAGCTGATAAGAATCTTTCGCTTGATGACTTGGCTGACAAAGCTGAGGAAGCAGTTAGGCAGCACAACAGCAGAGAGCTGTACCAGATAGTTAATGTTTTATGTGGTAGAAAACGGACAGGCATACAAGGATTGCAGGATAAACAAGGTAAGGTTATAGAAGGGGAGGATTCTTTCATGGCTAGGTGGGCTGAGCATTTCAATGATGTTCTAAACAATGTGGTTAGTTCTACTCCCATTGTTTGTAATGATGATAGATGCATTGGCGGCTTTAATGTTGGCCCTATAACACAATGTGAAGTTATTTTGGCTATTTCTAAACTTAAACTTCATAATCCCCAGGGGTAGATGAAATTACTACAGAAATGCTTAGAGCTGGGAATGTTTCGGTTACCACAAGGATGAATGAAATTTTGAATAACTTTTATGATAAAGGCATGGTTCCTAAGGATTTTACCAGAGCTATTATTATCCCTATTTTCAAAAAAGGTGATCGCAGTTCTTGTGATAACTATAGGGGTATCAGCCTTCTCTCTGTATTCAAAAAAGGTGATCGCAGTTCTTGTGATAACTATAGGGGTATCAGTATACTCTCTGTTCCAGGTAAAGTTCTTTCCATGATTATGCTTAACAGAATTAAGAATCTGGTTGACAGGCAATTGCATGATGAGCAATGTGGATTCAGAAGTGGTAGGGGACGTGTAGATCAGATATTTTCACTTAGGCAGATTCTTGAGAAATGTTTCGAGTTTCAGAAACCTTTGGTTGCTAGCTTTGTTGATTTCAAAAAGGCATTTGACTCTGTTGATCGTCATAATTTATGGTTGATTGTGGGATCATATGGTATACCAGAGAAGTTAGTTAACATAATGAAAGCGCTCTATAATAACACTGAGTCGTGTGTGATAGTTGGTAACGCTTGTAGCAATTGGTTTAGCATTACTTCTGGTGTTCGACAAGGGTGCATTTTGTCTCCTTTTCTTTTTAGCTTGGTTATTGATTATGTTATGCAAAATTTACTTCGAGGGAAAGTTTTTGGCCTTACATGGACGGAGATACGAAAATTTCTGATTTAGATTATGCTGATGATTTAGCCCTTTTGGCAAATGATGTTGGTGAGATGAACTCTTTCATTCGAGCTGTTGATGAGACTGGTAGTAGAATAGGTTTGGTTATAAACAGAGAGAAAACTAAAGTGATGAAAATTGGTTAGGCAGGTTGTGATTCAGTTAATCTGAATGGTTGCAGTCTTGAGCAGGTGTCACAGTTTAATTACCTTGGGAGCTATGTAACACATACTGGTGATGTGCATAATGAGATTAACAGACGAATAGGGATTGCTGCCGGGATTTTTAAGAATCTATGGAGATTGTGGAGAAATAGGCGTATACACCTAAAGAATAAAATTAGTTCTTTCTAGGGTTAGTTATGGTAGTGAAACTTGGACTCTGTGTAAACAAGATAACAGGAAACTAGATACTTTTGATTCTAGATGCTTACGTAGTATCTTGGGTATTAGGTGGTTTAACTTTGTAACTAATGATGAGGTTAGGCAAAGGAGTCTGCGACCTCCTTTAAGCAGCATATTTTGCAGAGAGAGACTCCACTGGTTTGGCCATGTTGCCCGTATGGATAATTATAGATTGGCGAATAAGGTTATGAACAGTGTGCCTAGAGGCCTCAGAAGGAGGGGGAGACATAGGATGCAGTGGGTAGATAATGTCAAACAGGACCTTGTTAGAATTGGTGTGCAGTGGCCAGATGCAGCAGATGTAGCTCAGGACAGATATGCTTGGAGAATTAAACTGCACGGTCTGGTTGGACCTCTGTAGCCCATGGCTGTTGGGGAGGAGGAGGATGACATAAATATATACTATATTTACCTATATATTACCTGTTATATATAACTATATTTACCTGAAAAGTGATTTCTATTTCTTAAATGATTCATTTCAGTGTTGTATAATTTAAAACACATGCCAGCATTATACAAGTTGACTTGGATTGCTAACATGTCAATGGTAGTATGTCCTGTTTATGAAATGGAGGATCACTTCTTGGTACTTTTACTAAACATTATGAATTTTTTTTCCTCGTGTGTTGAATTTTGGGGATTTTGGCTAAATGCTGAAAAGTTAGTGCATTAAAGCAAAAAAAAAACTGTTATATTGTCAGAGTCACATAGCCTAGATACTTGGGGGGGGGGGGATGCTTTTAAAATCATTCAACATAAAATGAAAAACTCATTTTTTTAAATTAAATTTTGTTAAGAGAAGGGGAGAGTAAAACATGCTCAGTGAGTTTTTTTTTTAGTGGGGGGGGAACCTTCCCAAAACTGCCATCCCACAATGAGCACTGATTTCCATGCTAAGAAAGTCATTTTTGCTTTTGTATCAAGACCTCATTCATTTTTAGAAAACGATACAAAATCAAAGTTTTATACTGGGAAAAAAAAGAAATAATAACACTTAGCCTAATGTGACATTAAATAAAATATCCACAGCAACAAGTTTTAAGCTGGCTATCCAATGTAGTATAACTGCAATAATCGATTGACGAAAAGATCAATAATTTACGGACCACTTGCTGTCTCGTGGAAGTGCAATTTCTACAAACATAAATTCCTATATCAATTTGGGCATATATTCAATGGATTCAATGGGTATGAACACAGTTCTAAGCCTTCCTGTGATTTATTCATTGTTTTGATGCTTTATGTTCTCCATCTCTTTTTTTACCATATTTCAAAATGTGAAATTCAAAAGAAGGTTTTCACTGAAGACAGAACTTTTCCTTTGTTCATCTTCCTATGTTGGGTTTTCAAGATATTTTCTAAAAGAGAAAGATATAGGGGGAAAAACTTGAAAAGAAGCAAATTGGATCATTAAAACACAAAACTTCAGATATATGAAAAGTAGGAAGATATCTTTGATAACTATAAAGGTAAAAAAAAGTCAATTCCTGCAACTTGCTCTTAGAGCATCGAAAGTCTAGCAGGATCAGCTGCATAAAGTGAACCTCACTGCATTTCACTGCTGCATGTAAACAGTAACAGGCAGCCAAGCTTTGAACTGCTTCCAAAAAACGCACATACTTTGCATCTGTCCCCAGAGAAACTGGAAGAACTTCCCAAAATCCTGCATCTTACTTTTTTGAGCTTTGAACTACTGTGTTTCTTGCTGCTTGCAAGTTTTGTTCTGCAATTTATCTCCTAGAGTATAGAGGGAGAATAATTTCAAACGTTTAAATGTAAGTAAGGATCTTCAATAGATATTATTTTATGTTTTAGAAGACATTTGGTTTTAATTTAATCCTAATTCTGGTTTACTGTTGCAATTTGGAGAATAATTTGTTTTATTACAACAGTTTTATTTGGTTTACTACAACAATTTAGAGGAGAAAATTTTAATGGAAAGAGATGTGTATTAGAACCAGGGGAATGCTAGATTACAAGCCTGGTATGTTATCGACTGCCCAAACTTGAATTACGTGTTTTTAAAATAAAAGATACATATAAAACAAATTTCAAATGCAATTTCTATTTTTTTTAAATCTTTTTTTGTTGTACAAAAGTCTATGTTTGTCTTGAGCCCTCTCGTTTCGATTCTGTCAACTATGTTCGTTATGACCTTGGAAGAGTTGGAAAGGGAACTGCAAACATCCCAGTTCAGGTAATAAGTTTAGATGTCTGTGTATCAATTGGCAGTGTGGAAACAATTATTCATCATCATTTAAGTTCTAAAAGATCTATGTCGTACCCCACAAACTGACTGAACAGCAAAAAAAGGACTAGAGTAGACTTGTGCAAGGAGATGCTCGTAATATTTGAACCTAGTGGCACCAAGTGGTTAACAGACATTGTCAGAGCTGATGAGATGTGATTTTATTACTGTACAACTCTCAGAAAAATTGATAACCATGTTTGGATTGTGGTAGATGAACCACCTCCAAATCCTCTGACAAGGCTTTCACTAAGAAAGAGGTTGTTCACTCTTTCTTTTCAATTCCCAAGGAGTGATAACTGTGGACACCTTGCCTGAAAAAATAACTATAAATGGCCAATACTACACTAACATTGTTTTGCACAAAATGGTTAAGGAGATGAAGGAGCAGCATCTAACAACAGGTATGTCAAGGGTTCTCTTTTGTGATGGTCCATTCATTCACTTTTAGTTTTTCTTAGCCAGTTTTACTTTATTTACATTATAATTATTATTTTGGGGCTTATATTTCGGTTGAATCATTATTTCTCCTTGCCCAAAAAGTGGAGTTGTGCAAAACAGTTGTGCTCTGTGTGCTCTGTGTTAAACAAAGAAAAAACTAAAGTGATGAAATTGGTCAGGCAGATGGTGCTTCAGTTACTTTGAATGGCTGCACTCTTGAACAAGTATCTCAGTTTAATTATCTTGGGAGCTATGTAACAGATACTGGTGATGTATGGTATGAGATAAATAGAAGAATAGGGATTGCCACTGGGACTTTTAAGAATCTATGTAGAGTGTGGAAAAATAGGTGTATATAGCTAAACAGTAAAATTAGGCTCTATAACAGTCTGGTTCTTTTTATGGTTAGTTATGGTAGCGAAACATGAACCCTTTGCAAGCAGGATAACAAGAAGATTGATGCCTTAGATTCTAGATGCTTATGCAGTACCTTGGGCATTAAATGTTTCGACTTTGTAAGTAATGATGAGGTTAGAAGTCATCATCGACCTCTTTCGACCAGCATATTGAGCAGAGAGATACTGCATTGGTTTGGCCATATTGCCTGTATGCATAGCTGCAGATTGGCAAACAGGATTATGAACAGTGTGCCTAAGGGTTTCAGATAAAGGCAGAGACCTAGAAAACGATGGACAGACGTCAAACAGGATCTTATTAGAATTGTCCTAAAGCAACCAAATGCAGCGATGGTAGCTTAGAACAGACATTTCTGGAGAGGAAACTAACTGTCCATCCACCTGCCTGCCTGCTGCATGCATGTATATATGTATGTTAAGTTACATCACCAGTATCAGTTACATAGCTCCCAAGATAATTAAACTGTGACACCTGCTCAAGACTGCAACCATTCAGATTAACTGAATCACAACCTGCCTGACCAATTTTCATCACTTTAGTTTTCTCTCTGTTTATAACCAAACCTACTCTACTACCAGTCTCATCAACAGCTCGAATGAAAGAGTTCATCTCATCAACATCATTTGCCAAAAGGGCTAAATCATCAGCATAATCTAAATCAGAAATTTTCGTATCTCCAGCCCATTTAAGGCCAAAATCTTTCCCTCGAAGTGAATTTCGCATAACATAATCAACAACCAAACTAAAGAGAAAAGGAGACAAAATGCACCCTTGTCGAACACCAATAGTAATGCTAAACCAATTGCTACAAGACTTACCAACTCTCACACATGACTCAGTCTTATTATAGAGAGCTTTCATTATGTTAACTAACTTGTCTGGTATACCATATGATCTCACAATCAACCACAAATTATGACGATCAACAGAGTCGAAAGCCTTTTTGAAATCAACAAAGCTAGCAACCAAAGGTTTCTGAAACTCTAAACATTTCTCAAGAATCTGCCTAAGTGAAAATATCTGATCTACACATTCCCTACCACTTCTGAATCCACATTGCTCATCACGCAATTGCCTGTCAACCAGATTCTTAATTCTATTAAGCACAATCATGGAAAGAACTTTACCTGGAACAGAGAGTAGGCTGATACCCCTATAGTTATCACAAGAACTGTGATCACCTTTTTTGAAAATAGGGATAATAATAGCTCTGGTAAAATCTTTAGGAACCATGCCTTTATCATAAAAGTTATTCAAAATTTCAGTCATCCAAGTGGTAACCAAAACATTCCCAGCTCTGAGCATTTCTGTAGTAATTTCATCTACCCCTGGGGATTTATGAAGTTTAAGTTAGAATAGTCAAAATAATTCCAGATTGTGTTATAGGGCAAACATTAAAACCAGTAATGGATCTATCATCATTAAAAACAATGGGAGTAGAACTAACCACATTGTTTAGAACATCACTGAAATGCTCAGTCAACCTAGCCATGACAGAATCCTCACTTTCTATTATAACTTTATCTTGTTTATCCTTCAATCCCTGCATATCTGTCCGTTTTTAACCACACAAAATATTAACTATCTGGTACAGCTCTCTGCTGTTGTGCTGTCTAACTGCTTCCTTGGCTTTGTCATTCTAGCCATCAAGGCAAAGATTCTTATCAGCAGCCAACTGATCCTTTGCATGTTTATTAAGCTCTCTGTAATCCTTTCTATTAGGACTAGTAGGGTACTGATTAAGGACATTCCTGCAGTTCCTTCTTTCTGAAATAAGCTCAAGTGCCTTATCACTTAAATAATTCTGCCTCCTCTGCTCCTTTTTTCCTAAAAGAGTACTGTTAGTTTCCAAAAAAGCCTGTTTAAAATGGTCCCATTCTTCCTCAACTTCAGTATTAAGCAAACCATGACTGTCATAATGACTAAGTATCCTATCATAGTAAGCTTTAGCTATAACTGGGTCTTTCAGAGCTTCAGTATTAAAGGTAAATTTTTTAAATTTAGCACAACACTTTTTAAGTTTAAGTTGCAAGACACTTTTAACAAGGTAATGGTCAGATCCAATTTCAGCTCCCCTATATGCCCTAGTATTTCTAACAGAACTAGCCCATTTGCTGTTAATTAATATATAATCAATCATATTCCTATGCAGTCTATCAGGTGAAACCCATGTGTATTTATGTACGTCGCAGTGTTTGTAATATGTGTTAGTTATTCTGAAACCATTGAGTTTACTTACCTGTAGGAGACGTTGCCCATTGCCATTGCAGCTACCAATACCAAAAGGGCCTATCACCCCTCCCCAAAGATCAGAGTCAGTACCAACTTTGGCATTGAAGTCACCAAGAATAAGGGTAATATCTCCTTTCTTGACAGAATTCAAAATATCCTGAAGTTGTCCGTAAAACCTATCCTTCTCATCCTCATCAGCATCCTCAGTGGGGCATAACAGCAGATAACAATCAAGTCTTTAATGCTTGTCTGAAATTTTGCTGTAAGAAACCTTTCATAAATGCACTCGTATCCTAGAAGAGCATCACTAGCATGTCTGCTGAGCAGCAGACCCACGCCTTGGTGCTGCTTTCCATCCTCCCTCCCTGTAAAGAGAAATTTAAAATTATTTTTAAGTATCTCACCTTTACCTATCTATCTGGTCTCTTGCAAGCCTAGAATATCTAGGTTATAGCGCTGGAATTCCTGCATGAGGACATCAAGAGAATAATCTCTATGTAATGTCCTCACGTTCCACATTCCTGCAGAGAGAAAATGATTAGTAGGATTTTTAAAGAAATTAGGTTTATTGAGATTGGTACGGCCAACAATATCAAACAGCCCCCTGATCGCAGGCATGGGGCAAAGACCCGTTCCTCCTCCGCTAAAGGCTGAAGTCACCGATACTGGTAGGAACTTCAGGCACCACCTTTTCAAGTGGACTTATTCAAGAGCCACATGGCCTGCCTGAGACGCATTATTCCAGTTTAGGCTTGACGATGCCCCACTAGCTAAGTAAGGTTCAGGTACCTGCGATGACCTCTGATTAGGATTATCCACCAGCTGATATAAGGTATCCCATGCCTCTGTTCACTTAGAGCTGGCAACCCAGAAGCAAACAGAAAACACAGCAGCAGACTCTCCCTCAACAGAGGCCCACCAGTGCAGCAAGTCCAGGATCAATAATCAAGCTCAAATCCATAAACAAGTCCAGTCTAGTAGGTATAAATGGTCAGCACCAGGACCCTGTGAAGTTGACCACTCCTCAGCAGGGTTGAAAAAAAAGAAAAAAATGGCCGTAGATGACCAGATCAGCAGGCCATACTGAACTGGCAGCCCTCCCCTTCCGTTCCCTTCCAAAAGAGAATATCTCTTTTGAAAGGTACTAACGGCCTGCACCACGAGAAGGCAGGGTCGGACATTAGGTGCTAGACCTGGCCGGTTCTATGCATCATCACTAGGGATTGGTACAAAGCTCTCCTTCCAGTTTAAGCCTAGCTACCATTTACAGCTACCATTACATTACCTACCTAAACATCATTGCAGACCAAGTACATCCTTTCATGGCAATGGAATTCTCCTCTAATAGTGCCTTTTCTCAGCAGGATAATGCACCAGATAATGCCCGGATTGTTCAAGAATGGTTCACGGAATATGAAGAAGACTTCCAGGTATTTTCCTAGGACTCCAAATTCCCAGACATCAATCCAATCGAGCATCTGTAGTATCTGTGTTGGAATAGCATATCCCAGCTGCATCATCTCAACCACATAACTTACAAGAATTAAAGGATCTTCTGGTAACCTGTTGGTACCAAATATCACAAGACACCTTTAGAAATCTTGCAGCGTTCATCCCTTGATGGGTAAGATCTGTTTTCTTGACACCTGGAGGACTATCATCATATTAGGCAGGTAGTCTAAATGTTTTAGCTCTTCAGTGTATATACAATGTGATTCGATAAGAAAACAAAAATGACCAACTTTATATTTTATAAACTTCTAAATCAAGGATTTGTTTTGTAGAAAAAAGTTTCCTTGATACGTGGTATTCTAGCCCACGTCTCTCCATATACATGTCAGTGTTCAAAGACCACTAAACTAACGTAGACTCTCTCTCTTTTCCACTAATATGACTCATCAATCTCCCATGACTTCTGCACCTGGATTTGTCATCATCTATGACCAGGGACAGCTGCAACTATTTCTTTTGATGTTGCTCTGATTGAAGATGTAAATAAATAAGTATGTCACTTCATGCTATTAGGGTTATTATTGATTTAATCGATAAATAATATCCACAGAGTTGCCTGTTAACTTTAAATCAATAAATAGTTTTGTGGCAAATGGCACAATTCCAAGTGCAGCAATCATGGGAGAATGATAAGTCATATTAGTGGGGAAAAGACAGAGTCAACGTTAATTTAGAACACTTTGGCCTGTATCTGGAGAGATGTGGGTTCGAATCCACATACCAACAAAACATTTTTCCACAAAACTATTTATTGATTTATTGACTTTAAAGTCAACAGGTAACTGTGGATATTATTTATTTATTAAAACTTCTAAATAAGTGCATTATCTAAATATACAAAGGAATATGTTCTAATGGTAACTTTAAGGACAAAAAGCTATGCTGTTATAAACGAAACATTTGTTTGATTGCAAATAAAAATGAAATGTAAAACAAATATGGTAACTGGCAAATAAAATAATTACTTACCAAACCTCTTCTCACGAGTAATTAATATATGATTATATTCTATGTACACAACAGCAACTTTGTAGCCACACCCATATTTACTGCAGCCAATTAGTGATCCCCTTTGCTTTACAATATGAATTTGGTTAGAATTTACTTTCCACAACTACATTTTGCTTATATATAATATAACATGTATAATTTCAGTAGTCTTTATTTCTTCACAATTAAAAATCTTTGTTCTAGTATTCTTCACTTGAATAGTCAAATGAAGATTTTGGCCAAGTAACAAGGTCTTCAATTATTTGTTATACTAGTTAATCAGCCAATTTGTCTATAAATTAAGATTCCAGTGGTGTCTGTAAAGGATAAATTTTAATTACATAAACTAAAGCAGATGATGTTAACATTGGTTTCCAAAGTGAATGCTATGACTGTCTACACAAGGCAAATATAAAAGTGCTATTATGGGTTTTTTAGATAAGACAAAAAATAAATACTAAATATCAAATTCTCTTATTACTTCTTGTATTTATTTTTAGCAGAGCAGTGCCTCAGATGGGCTGCCCATGAATAATAGGAAATGTAGTTATGTTTATTCTGTTGGAACATGATACAGACATACATACCAGGAATGGTTGTCCAACAGGCCATAGGATGGCATGGATTTATCAACAGATATGAGACTACCAGTAACACATACCAGTGGTAACTCACTGTCATAAATGATGATCCCCTAAAGTAAACCTAACAGGGGTCTTTAGGGGATCATGTTTATTGCAGTGTGGCATTCTTTAACATGTAAGCAGTGTTTCAAGGCAGTTGAGTGTTTCAATGTATTCCACACTGAAAAATTTTCACATACAAGAAATATTTCAGCATTTCAACATATTGAAAGTAAAAAAATTAGTTTTTAATGATTTTTTTAATAGTTTATAGCTTTGATTAAATAAAATTAGATATGTTAAATTTAGTTGAAATTCCATATTATAAAAATTTCATAAATCTGGATATTATAAAATTTTGGTAAATGAATGAATATTATTAGACAAAATTCTACTTTATAAAATAGTAATTTTGGGTATCAAAAAGATATAATTCTTATTATGAAGTTGATATTAATTTTTAGAGGAATAATTGTCGTGAGCCAGATGGGATACAAACCAATAACCTCCTGATTACATATCAAGTACTCAGCTGCTGAGCACCAAGCTGCCGATCAAGATCTCTAATTTATAGTATGAACTTTCTTCCAACAGTACAAAATTCTCTGTGTCTCATGAAGGTATTGTTCCAGCTGCTCTCATATTCCACCCAGATCATGATAATTTTTCCTCTAAAAATTGATATCAACATCATAATAAAATGATATCTTCAGTTGAAAGAAGATGTCAAGAAATTTCTTAAATTTAATTCTGGGTATGTTTAGTACAAAAATATTTGTAATCCAATTGTTTCAAATAAATTCTACTCTGTAACTACTTTTATACAATATTTAAAAAGAGCAATCACATACCCACGATGTACATAAACATTGGGATCAGATGGGTCTAATTCCCCAGCTTTCTTAAAAAACTCTTCTGCTTTCTCATATTCACTGCATTCACTTAATACCTAAAGGGGCAAATAATTAGTGATTAGCCTTATATAAAAATATCAATAGAAGCTTCTTTTTTTCTAGTTTTTTAACACTGCTATGTCATGTAAGTTAAGGAGGTTTTCAAAAGAGGACAAATTGGAGGATTGGATGCCTTAATAGGTGCCCCGATTTGCCCATCAATAAAATGCACTTTCAATTTAAATAGATTTATCAAAATAATGGAAACACTGATGGAAACTGTAGTACATGCAATGCGCCATATGCATATCGGAGAAAGTCATCACCCATGATGTGAGGTATATAAGGGGAGAAGTACAATGTCGGCTATCACGTAGCAGTGCCACAGGTGCTGGTGAAACAGCTGTTGTGGTGTAATTGTTGACAATGTCAGATCTCTGTGACCTCCAAAAAGGCATGATCATTGGTGCGAGACTAGTAGGAACTTCAGTAACCAGAACGGCAGTATAGTAGGTGTAACACGAGGAACTGCATCGAAGATTATGACTACCTGTCAAAAAGGACAGGCATTGCCTCCAAACATGCAAATTGTGGATGCCTTACGAAGTTGTCAGATTGGGTTGGGTTGTTTTACCTCTGAGCGGCACTTTTTTGCACACCATGGGCTAAATGGCCAGGTCACATGGACCCCGAAGGCTCAGAGTAAGTTGGGGGAGGGGACCCACTGGAACAGCTGTTGGGAGACAGATGGTAGCCTCCCGTCAAGGCCATCCAGCGTGTTCTTTAACGTGCACAGGGTATGGCTCTCCCGCACACGGGGCCACGGCTTAACGTCCCATCCGACGGACGGCGGCCTTTCCAAGCCCATCGGTGTCCCCTACTGACCGTGGGCAGGGCGGGGAATTTTGCGGAGATAAATCTCAACGCTGACCCAGCTGGGACTCGAACCTGGGAACTACAGATTACGAGCCTGGCGCGCTACCGACTGAGCCACCCCCACCCGAAGTTGTCAGATAGATATAGGTGAATGTTGGCATGGATTGTACAATAGAAGCACAAGACTACAGCACCACAAATAGCAGATGAGTTGAACACCAGTCGGAATGATCCCATTTCTGTCGCAACAGTTCATCAGGAACTACATCATGCTGTTCTACAATCCACAAACCTCTGATTACCAACATCAATACACAATACATGTAAGGTAGTGCAAAGAACATAAAAACTGGGATGCAAAGACTGGCAACATGTCATCTGGTCTGATGAATTGTACTACACCTTGTTTCACACCACTGGTAGAGTACATGTCTAGTGAAAATCTGCAGAAGAGTACCACCCCAACTGTTTGATTTCAACTGTGAAGCATGGAGGTGGATCCCTGATGCTATGGAGTGCCATATCATGGATTTCCTTAGAGCTATTAGTTATTCTGCAGAATTGTGTTATATCCACAACATACAAATACATTCTCAGGGACCACTTGCACTCAATGTCACAGGCATTTTTCCCTAATGACCATCCCTCATTTCAAGCGAATAATGCACCCGCACATTATGAGAAACGTGTGAAGTTGTGATTTGCAGAGCTTGAGGATGAAGTACATCAGCTACCCTGGCGGCCTCAATCTCCAGACCTTAATATTATTGAACATTTGTGGAAATATCTGGAGTGCAAGGTCAGATCACATTTTCCATCTCCAGCATCACTGGCCAGGTTGAGCCATATTTTACAGGAAGAATGGTCTCACATTCCATTATCGTATGTGTATGACATGTAAAAGTCTATTCCACATCGAAACTGAATTTGTTCTGAATGCCCGAGGTAGGCCTACAGCTTATTAACCTTCCTGGGTCAAGGACTTCTATAGATGTTTTTGGTACAACATATGAAACTTCAGTTGTTGTTTTTTTTAAATGACGTTGGGAAATTTTCTTACATGCATCTTTTAAAAATACATACTTCAAGCCTGAAAAATAATATTTTCTTTTTGAATTTGATGCACATTTTATTAAACAACAATATAAGTAATTCAATAAAGCCATCTGATTGCCATATTTTAGAAGACCTCCTTTAAGCAGCATATTGAGAGAGAGAGACTCCGTTGGTTTGGCCATGTTGCCCGTATGAATAATTATAGATTGGCGAATAGGGTTATGAACAGTGTGCCTAAAAGCCTCAGAAAGAAGGGGAGACCTAGGATGCAGTGGGCAGACAATGTCAAATAGGACCTTGTTAGAATTGGTGTGCAGTGGCCAGATGCAGTAGATGTAGCTCAAGATAGACTTGCTTGGAGAACTAAATTGCATGGTCTGGATGGACCTCCGTAGCCCATGGCTGCTTGAGGATGATGATATCATATTGCCGATTTGTTTGTTAACGTTACATATTGAAGCAATAACCAGATTTAGCTCACAAAGTTGATTTGAACTGTTATCAATATATTCTTCCTTAGATTTTCAAAAATCTCCTAAAAATTAACAAAAAACTGTTATTTTTAAAAACGGCAGATTTTGGGAGTAATTGCAAAGTATGTACCACCATTCTCCCCCCCCCCCCCCCCCCCCCCCCCCGTTTTTACACTCTTTTCTGCATAAACCTATTTTAGTATTCCCAGAATTATTATTGCTGACTAGAACCTATGTAGCAAAATCACAAAAAACTGTTGGTGGCTTTAAAGCAGCTAAGGATCATGTGACCTTTCTATTTTGCAGCAATGCTTCAGGAGATCGTATGTTACAACTGTTGCTCATCAATCGATCCCTAAAGACCACGGTCAATGACAGGTGTAGATTTGAATTGCCAGTATATTGGATGGCAAACAAAAAAGCTTGGGCTACAGAAGAAATTTTAATGAATGGTTCCATAAATGTTTTGTTCCAGAAGTTAAATGCAATTGAAGGAAAAAAATCTCGAATTTAAAGTTCTATTGATTATAGACAATGCACCTGGTAATCCTATTTTGGAACACCCAAATGTGCAATTTTGTTTTCTGCCGCCTAATACGACATCTTAATATGACCACTAGACTAGTGTATAATTGCCACATTTGAAACTTACTACGTAAGACGAACATTCCAATACATTTTGGATAAATTAGATAAGGATAAAACACTAACAGTTATTGATGTATGGAAGAAATTTTCTATTTTAGATTGTATCAGACATGCTGGATTGACGTTATCAGAATTAAAACCATCAACCTTAAATGCATGCTGGAAAGCTATTTGGTCAGGATTTGTAAAAAACAAAGTTCCTGTACCCCGAAATACGACTGAATATCTTAATATCATCACTTTAACACATGCAGTTAGTGGAGAAGGATTCGATGATTTATCATTTGCATATATTGATGAACTGCTGGTTGACAAAGCTGTTATCAAAGATGAAATAATTGAAGTTGTCCTTGACTCTTGATGAAAAAGAAAAAAGTGATGGGTGATGAAGAGGATCCACCCATTGCAGGTTTAATTAAAGAATGGCTTCAAATGGCAGTAAATTGGAAAGTCATTTTCTTACACATGATCCCATTGTCAAATGAGCTGAGGAATTTAAATGTGAACTGAAGTCATGTATGGCATGTTATCAAGAATTATACAAAGATCTAGTCAAAGCATGATCTCAACGATTCATTACATAGTTCGCTGTCAAAACTAATCAAACTTCAAAATCAATGGAAACAAGTAATAATTTGGTTTTCCATGCCACAGAGAGCATTTCACCATTGGAGTATGAACACAATGGCCAAAATGTTTCAAGCAATGAAAGTGATTTAATTCCAGTCTTATGCAAACGAATGCGTCCATTGTCAGAAAGTGACAATGAATAAATTAATAAGCATATTAAGTCATATTTTTTGCACTTTTGTATTCTAGAATTTGTGACATTATTTTCTTCATAAAGGATAATTTACTTTATATATGTAATTTTTTTAAAAGGTAGTCACTGGAAGGAGAGCTATGCACCAATCCCCTCTGATGATGCATAGAACCGGCCAGGCCTAGCACCTAATGTCTGACCCCGCATTTTTGTGATGCAGACCATTAATACCTTTTAAAAGAGATACTCTTATGGAAGTGAACGGAAGAGGAGGGATGCCATATTAGTGTGGCCTACTAATCTGGACAACTATGGCTACTATTCTTTTTTTTTCTACCCTGCTGAGGAGTGGTCAACCACACAGGGTCCTAGTGCTCACCATTTATAACAACCTGAATGGAATTATGGCTCTGAGCTTGATTATGGATCCTGATTTTGCTGCACTGGTGGGCTTTTGCAGAGGGAGAATCTTCCGCTGTGTTTTCTGTTTGTTTGTGGGTTGACAGCCCCAAGTGAATAGATTCACAGGATATGTTTATCAGCAGGTGGATAATCCCAAGCAGAGGTCATTGTACGCACCTGAACTCTTTGGTTCTACTGGCATTGTCAAATTCCACATTGGAGGGAGTTTTCCAGTGTAGATGGCTTCAGCCTTTAGTGGTGGGGGAACGGGTCTTTGCCCCATGTCTGTGATTAGGGGGCTGTTTGATATTGTCAGCATTCCCTCTCTCAATAAATATAGTTTCTTTAAACATCTCACAAAACATTTTCTCTCTACAGGTAGTTCAAATGTGAGGACTCTGCACAGAGCTTTTTCTCTTGATGTCCTCACAAAAAAATTCCACCATTATAATTTAGATATTCTTGGCTTGCAAGAGACCACATGGAGAGACAAAGGTCAGATTCTTAAAAATAATTTTAAATTTCTCTTTTCAGGGAGGAACGATAATAAACATCAACAAGGCATGGGTCTGCTTCTCAGAAGACACGCTAGTGATGCTCTTCTAGGATATGAGTGCATTAATGAAAGGTTTCTCAGAGCAAAATTTCAGACAAGCATTAAAGACTTGAATTTTATCTGCTGTTATGCCCCCACTGAGGATGCCGATGAGGATATGTTTTACGGACAACTTCAGGATATTTTGAATTCTGTCAAGAAAGGAGATATTATCCTTGTTCTAGGTGACTTCAATGCCAAAGTTGGTACAGATTCTGACTTTTGAGGAGGGGTGATAGGGCCTTTTGGTATTGGTAGCTGCAATGGCAATGGGCAACGTCTCCTACAGGTAAGTAAACTCAATGGTTTCAGAATAACTAACACATATTACAAACATCGCGACATACATAAATACACATGGGTTTCACCTGATGGGCTGCATAAGAATATTTAATTAACAGCAAATGGGCTAGTTCTATTAGAAATACCAGGGAATATAGGGGAGCTGAAATTGGATCTGACCATTACCTTGTTAAAAGTGTCTTGCAACTTAAACTTAAAAAGTGTTGTGCTAAATTTAAAAAATTACCTTTAATACTGAAGCTCTGAAAGACCCAGTTATAGCTAAAGCTTACTATGATAGGATACTTAGTCATTATGACAGTCATGGTTTGCTTAATACTGAAGTTGAGGAAGAATGGGACCATTTTAAACAGGCTTTTTTGGAAACTAACAGTACTCTTTTAGGAAAAAAGGAGCAGAGGAGGCAGAATTATTTAAGTGATAAGGCACTTGAGCTTATTTCAGAAAGAAGGAACTGCAGGAATGTCCTTAATCAGTACCCTACTAGTCCTAGTAGAAAGGATTACAGAGAGCTTAATAAACATGCAAAGGATCAGTTGGCTGCTGATAAGAATCTTTGCCTTGATGGCTAGAATGACAAAGCCAAGGAAGCAGTTAGACAGCACAACAGCAGACAGCTGTACCAGATAGTTAATATTTTGTGTGGTTAAAAACGGACAGATATGCAGGGATTGAAGGATAAACAAGATAAAGTTATAATAGAAAGTGAGGATTCTGTCATGGCTAGGTTGACTGAGCATTTCAGTGATGTTATAAACAATGTGGTTAGTTCTACTCCCATTGTTTTTAATGATGATAGATCCATTACTGGCTTTAATGTTGGCCCTATAACACAATCTGGAATTATTTTGACTATTTCTAAACTTAAACTTCATAAATTCCCAGGGGTAGATGAAATTACTAGGAAATGCTTAGAACTGGGAATGTTTCGGTTACCACTTGGTTGTCTGAAATTTTTAATATCTTTTATCATAAAGGCATGGTCCCTAAGGATTTTACCAGAGTTATTATTATCCTTATTTTCAAAAAAGGTGATCACAGTACTTGTGATAACTATAGGGGTATCAGCCTACTCTCTGTTCCAGGGAAAGTTCTTTCCATGATTGTGCTTAATAGAACTAAGAATCTTGTTGACAGGCAATTGCATAATGAGCAAAGTGGATTCAGAAGTGGTAGGAGATGTGTAGATCATATATTTTCACTTAGGCAGATTCTTGAGAAATGTTTAGAGTTTCAGAAACCTTTGGTTGCTAGCTTTGTTGATTTCAAAAAGGCTTTCAACTCTGTTGATCGTCATAATTTGTGGTTGATTGTGAGATCATATGGTATACCAGACAAGTTAGTGAACATAATGGGTTGGGTTGTTTTACCTCTGAGCGGCACTTTTTTGCACACCACGGGCTAAATGGCGAGGTCACAAGGACCCCGAAGGCTCAGAGAAGGTTGGGGGGAGGGGACCCACTGGAACAGCTGTTGGGAGACAGATGGTAGCCTCCCGTCAAGGCCATCCCGCGTGTTCTTTAACGTGCACAGGGTATGGCTCTCCCGCACATGGGGCCACGGCTTAATGTCCCATCCGACGGACGACGGCCTTTCCAAGCCCATCGGTGTCCCACCATGGGCAGGGCGGGGAATTTTGCGGAGATAAATCTCAACGCTGACCCAGCTGGGACTCGAACCTGGGAACTACAGATTACGAGCCTGGCGCACTACCGACTGAGCCACCCCTAGTGAACATAATGAAAGTTCTATATAATAACACTGAGTCGTGTGCGAGAGTTGGTAAGGTTTGTAGTAATTGGTTTAACATTACTTCTGGTGTTCGACAAGGGTGCATTTTGTCTCCTTTTCTCTTTAGCTTGGTTATTGATTATGTTGTGCGACTTCAAGGGAAAGATTTTGGCCTTAAATAGGCTGGAGACACGAAAATTTCTGATTTAGACTATGCTGATGGATTTACCATTTTTTGAGAAATGATGTTGATGAGATGAACTCTTTCATTCGAACTGTTGATGAAACTTGTAGTGGAGTAGGTTTGGTTATAAACAGAGAGAAAACTAAAGTGATGAAAATTTTTCAGGCAGGCTGTGATTTAGTTAACCTGAATGGTTGCAGTCTAGAGCAGGTGTACAATTTAATTATATTGAGAGCTATGTAACAGATACTGGTGATGTGCGGCATGAGATTAACAGACAAATATGGATTGCTGCCGGGACTTTTAAGAATCTATGGAGAGTGTGGAGAAATAGGTGTATTCATCTAAAGACTAAAATTAGATTATACAATAGTTTGGTTCTTTCTAGGGTTAGGTATGGTAGTGAAACTTGGACACTTTGTAAACAAGATAACAGGAAACTAGATGCTTTTGATTCTAGATTGTTATGCAGTATCTTGGGCATTAGGTGGTTCAACTTTGTAACTAATGATGAGGTTAGGCAAAGGAGTCTGCAACCTCCTTTAAGCAGCATATTGTGCAGAGAGAGACTCCGTTGGTTTGGCCATGTTGCCCGTATGAATAATTATAGATTGGCAAATAGGGTTATGAACAGTGTGCCTAAAGGCCTCAGAAAGAAGGGGAGACCTAGAATGTGGCGGGCAGACAATGTCAAACAGGACCTTGTTAGAATTGGTGTGCAGTGGCCAGATGCAGGAGATGTAGCTCAGGACAGACTTGCTTGGAGAACCATATTGCACGGTCTGGTTGGACCTCTGTAGCCCATGGCTACTTGATGATGTACATATAATTATCTTTATAAGTTTATAAAGTAAAAAATGTGTTTAAATGAATAGAAATCAAATAAAGATTTAATTAAAGATGTTGATATGATTTGTTTTAAAACAACTTATTACTTGTTCTGGATTTTCACATCTGGAACCGATCTTCTACATTTTTCTATGCACTGTTTTTTTTTTTACACTTTTTTTTGCACAGTTTTTTCGAGAACCGATCTACAGTGTAAAAACAATTGATGTATTTACTTTTTTATATTTAAACCTTAGTTTTCATTTCAGTAGATTTATTTTTGTAAATTAGTGGTCTTTTGACTGATCGATAAGTATAGATTTTTCATAGTTATGCTACATTGGATGATGGCCTACAACTTGTTGCTGTGGATATTTTATTTAACATCACATTAGATTATATATTAATTTTTAATTTTATTATTTGTTACTTTTCCAGTAAAACTGATCTGGCATCAAGTTTTGTGTGCAAAGTGTTTATTGGTGAATCTAAAATTCAATAAACTTCTTTTATGAAATTGTTTTTGGCTTCATTTCTTTCCCTTGAGCAGACTTTGCATAAATATTTCATTTAACTTTAATTTAATTGGACAATCTAACTTTAAGTACTTTTGTTGCCTAATGCTCTTAGAAAAAAAAGTAACCCTTGTTTAATTTCTTGGCATGATTAATTGCCTGGCGCCCGAAATCCCGGCTATTCGGCAAAGTAATTATTAACATACTACTCCAAAGCATGTTTACTTTGCTGGAAAGCTTAAATATCGGCTCTTTCCATGTTGGAACCTAAAACCATGCTTTCATCTTTTGAATTCTAATAATCTTAGACTGAAGTTTCTAATCCTGGGAGGATTAATTCCTGCACATCGAAAAGCAATGGAGGAGTTTCACCTGTTCAAAATCAAGGTTCTCAGGGAAGATACATGGTACATCAGTGAACAAGTCAGGGAACAGTAAATGAAGAGACAGGATGATCAATGGCAAGTGCACCCAGCATACAAGGCAATAATTCCTTATGACCGGGACTCACCCACGGGATTAGGAGTAGAGATATTTACAGATGGCTCTAAAGAGCGACATCGAGTAGGAGCAGTATTTGTAGCAATGAACTTTGGAAATGTTATTCATTCAGCAAAATATAGATTGACATATAATACAAGTAATTACCAAGCAGAAACATTAGCTATTTCAGAGGCACTGGAATACACCCAAAATATTACAGAAGCTGGAAAAATAAACATGGAATATTAGCAAAATGGGAATGATGCTCTATGCATATATTAAAGTAGCTAAGGTGTCGAACAAGTATTTTGATCATTATGCAAATGAGATCTTGACAGGACATGGGAAATTTCCAGAATATTTTGCAAGAATACAGAGAACAGATAATTCGCTCTGCTGATGTGAAAGACAAGGGTATAGTCAACATTACCTATTGGAATGTAACATTTTAAATCTCAAAGATCAATTGAAAAATGTAAACGAAGCGGACCAAGATTACAGGAACATAACAAGTCAAGAAAATCTATCAATAATTTCCAAGACCATGAAGAATTTAACAGAACACCCAGAAGACATTTTTCCAACTGCGATAAATTAGATTTGGACTTCACATACCACAATGTAGCAGGCATGCACACACTATAGAAATTTTTCAAACAGCAAGCTTTTATTCAACTTTTTGCTTTTCTCTTTTTTTATTACTATTATTGTTTCGTGCCATAATTTTTATTACTATCGATGTTGTCTTTAAAAAAAAAATAACAATAAAAATAATCTCTTGTGTGTGTCAAACAACAAGCTTTTATTCAACTTTTTGCTTTTCTCTTTTTTTATTACTATTATTGTTTTGTGCCATAATTTTTATTACTATCGATGTTGTCTTTAAAAAAAAATAACAATAAAAATAATCTCTTGTGTGTGTTGTCCAACTAATTAAGTGTTATGTCATATGTGTATATATATATCTATGTTATAGATCATAGTTTCTTCCTTTTTCTTTTTAATTCTAGTTTAGTGATCATGTATATTGTGCGAATAAGTAATAAAGAGGTACTTTTTGATGGCGATTTCAATTTTAGAGGAAAAATTATCTTGAGTCAGCTGGGATATGAACCCACGATCTCCTGATAACATGTCAGGACCACGATCTCCTGATAACATGTCAGGATTGGCGGCCAGTAGCTCAATGATCCAGAACACCTGACATGTTATTAGGAAGTCGTGGGTTCGTATCCCACCCGGCTGACAATTTTTCCTCTAAAATTGAAATCGATGTCAAAGTGCCTATTTATTACTGGATGTTGAACTGTCGAGTTTATCCGAGTTTATCTCAATTTTTATTATCATTAGCATACTTGTAAGACATGCCTTCCATCTATTGGCAAAAATATAAAGCCAGTAGGGCTAAAAATTGCCTAAAATAATGCCTATATGTGACATAAAGGGAACGTTCATAGCGTTAATTAGAGGAGATCTTGATCGGCGGTCAGTAGCTCAGTGGTCCAGAGCACCTGACATGTTATCAGGAGGTTGTGGGTTCATATCCCACCCGGCTCAAGACAATTTTTCCTCTAAAATTGAAATCGATGTCAAAAAGTGCCTATTTATTACTGGATGTTGAACCGTCAAGTTTATCTGAGTTTATCTCAATATTTATTATGTGCTAATAAGATGTTATTCTTTTAATATTATAAATGTGCTTCCCAGATAGATAAATTAACTTAATGCATAAATTTCTTTTTATTCTCACTTATGCCTAATAGTAAATATATATGCACAGCTTAATTTATACCACTGCCGAACTCCCTAAATTATATTATCTTTCAACTCACTTCTTCAGACTCAAACCAAGGCTCATCCTCATTCCAGCCTATTCCCCTTTAGACTCGCAGCCCTCTCCGTCCGACCCCCACCACCGCTTTCCTACACCTTTTCAGAAGAAATTGTAATCCCTACTTCCTGCCCTCCCTTGCTTCCCCCCACCCCATTTCTCCTCTCCTGTATTTAATCCCTCTCCAGGCACTCTCACAGCAACAGCTCTAAATAGAATTACATTCCTCCCTCCCCTCCTACATACTGCAGAAAGCAGCTCACAATACCGTGCCTTTCCTGCCCTCCCCAACCCTCTTAATCCCCACTCCTAGAAGCCCAAACAGGAAATATTCTCAATACATATGCATGCAAGTTCGATTCCCACATGTTGGCAAAAAAAATTTCCGCTAAATTTTTATTGAGGTATTTCTTTTTTTCTCTTCCATCTATTACTCTATATTAAAGTAACTTCCTTACCTGTGACAGACACACTCAAACAATGAAATACCTGACAGAAAGGCACTTATTCACCAAAATTAATTATTTTACTTTTTTTCCCCACTCTCCACTCCTCTATCTCTTCTTTGGGGCCGAGATCCTTTCCTCCCTATAACTAACCCCCCCTCCAAATTTTCTCTCATTATGATCTTGCCCTCTCACTTGCAGTGTCATGTGCTTTCTTTGGGGGTTGAGGGATGCCTTCCTTGGCCCTCTTGGATTTGCTTCCAGCCGGTTTGCACTTTGGCATGGTAGGGGAGCAGGGGTGGGTGTGAAAGCATCCATCACTGCTGCCCCTCACCAGGGTTGATTCTTTTACCCCCTGGCCCTTAGGTTGCCTGCCTCGTACGGGTGTTGTCTGGACTTGGCTGGGCCGCTTGAGGGCCATTCCCTATTCTCTCAGGCTGCCTGGGTCCAGGCCAGATTGGAGTGTTGCTCTGATCCACGCTGGACCTTGGCTGACCACCCTTTTTTCTTCTTCTCTTCTTTCTCCCTCCTTTTCATCAAGTAAAATATTTATGAAAGTATTTCTTTTACGATTGGCATTCTAAATTCTAAATTCACCATTAAACGTTCAGTTTCTATTTATGTTTGACAAATTCTATTTGACTGAAATTTCTCTGATATGTTTGGCTATTATGTTTAGGCACTGCTCAAAATTCAAAAAAGACCTCCCACTCACCTCGCTGAATAAACACCCAGACTTATCCTGATTTATTAGTACGGTCTTGGTTGTCATGACAGGTCCTTCTCTGCTGCCCACACTTTACAGCAAATTGATTGATCGATTCTCTGGATATAGATAGGGGTAACATGGCATCACCCATACGATGTAGTGCCGTCTCTGTGTAGAGGAACATCGGGTGTTTGCCATTCAATTACTACAATTGTCCCTTTGTACAAGTTGTGAAAAAATAAATTTCCAAATAGAAATCATAATTTTTTTTCAACTGTTGCTAATTAAATATTGAAAATAACATTTAAATCTATGATATATATATTTTACCTGTCGATTCCACTTGAAAAAGTTAGGATAAAGTTTAAAAAAATTTATTTGAGTGTGCAGTGAACATATGTGCATGTTCAGCTACCGTAAACGGTGCCATAAATAGCATCAAGTAGCAGTGATTTAGCTTTTTATGCCTTTATTCTGCCCTACCCTGCTTAAATCATCGATTGGTGACATTTTCCCGTATTTTGCACTACTTATAGCCCTACTAGAGTTGTAATGCTTTCTAAACTTAAAGTAAGAAATTAATTTTATTACTACTGGAAATTGCGTTATTCGGGAACTACACACATAGGCTTTCGAATATTATTTTAGTAGACTGTGATGGTCACCCATTCACCTTTACTTTCCCTTAACCAGCTTTATTTTATTTCATTATATTTATCATTTCAGGGATTATTTTTAGTTGGCCATCACTTTTTCTTCTTCCAACCGCTAAAGAAGTTGCGCATGCACAACTTTGACTTTTATTGACAGCCACTAATGCCTGCATTAAGGTATAGTGACCAGACGTCCCGATTTTTAACAATTTGTCCCGCGGCGTTTTAAAAAAGTCCTGATTTTTGGAAAGAATGCATGACAAGCTAGGGAACGGCGGGAGAACGGGAAGGGAATATACGGTTTTCGGCGGCCATGTGGCTATTTCGCCAGGATATGAGTTTTATATTATTTTTGTTAATTTTATAATGTTAAACTTTAATAATAACAAATAATTGTTGAGAACTGTTTATCGAGAACTGCTTATCAAAGTTCGCATTGTTGATCAGTTGTTAAAATTCGACCACCATTGTTTGGACTTAATGAACAATGGCATTTTTTTGGTATTGGCAACGACGAAAACATTTTGTAACTGTCTCTCAGACGATACACATCGTACTGCGTGCTAGTGCTAGTTAAACAAGTGATGTCAACAAATCAGCTATTCAGATAATTTAGGTAAGTAATTTATTTATTTATTTCATAAATACATAAATTTTCTTGAATTTAGCAGACAGTACTTGTATTATTTATATTTTATAGTGGCGGCAAAAAGTCTAGCGCCAGCCTTGTAAGTGACACTTACGACTTACGTTACGGCAAATTCAGAGGAAAAATAATACAAGTTAGTATTGTTGTTATTTAGAAAGAAACATAGGATTAAAACTAAAATAATTTTTAAAATATGGTTACTTTATAACAATCAAATTAATTAATTTATAAACTAACAATAAAATATGGTGTCCCGCTTACCAATGGTGACCGCTCATGGTGTCCCGCTTTACCAATGTTAAAATCTGGTCACTAAACATTAAGGACATGTGCCCTCTTGCATCATAGCTAGCACGAGAGTGTGCGATTGCCAGATTATGAAAATTTTCACCCAGAGTGCAACGCACACATCTGTTGTACGCCACATATAATACTAAGTGACGTTAGGTCACAGAGTGATGAAAGATTTGGGTTGTTTTACCTCTGATCAGCAAGGTTGTTTACCTACGTCGGCAATTTTGTATAGGTAAATCAGCGCCCTATCTTTGAGTTGGGTTGTTTTACCTCTGAGCGGCACTTTTTTTCATACCGTGGGCTAAATGGCCAGGTCACATGGACCCCGTAGTCTCAGAGAAGGTTGGGGGAGGGCACCCACTGGAACAGCTGTTGGGAGACAGTTGGTAGTCTCCCATCAAGGCCATCCAGAGTGTTCTTCATGTTCACAGGGTATGGCTCTTTTGCACATGCAGCCACAGCTTAACGTACCATCCGACAGACGGTGGCCTTTCCAAGCCCATCGGATAGCCACTTTGCTATTTTTTCTCTTGAGCAATGATAATTGGATCTAAACATTAATTAATAGATTCTGCAAAAAAATTCATCGATGCCGTGGCGGCGATGAATTTTTTTCAGAATCTATTAATTAATGTTTGATGTCTATCTTAACAAGGAATACTGTGCATTCACTTTGGATTGATTTTTAATGATAATTCGATTTTTGATTAAGATATAATTTTAAAAATTTTACAATTTATTAATCACAATTTAATGTTTTTTTCTTTTGGTAAATGACACATTTCTGTTTGTTATTTCAGGATGAGGTTCTAAAGCTGTTTTATTTTCTAAAAACACTTCAAAATTAATCTGGCCACCAAAGCAAGACAGTTTTTTAATAATAGCTAGCAGCATATCTTAGCAATGCCTTTATAGATGGGTTCGAGCCCCAGGTAAGGCATGGATGTATGTGTAGTTTTTCTGCTGAGGTCCTGCCATCCTCTCAGACCTACTATGGCATATAAACTGACAGGCTCCTGTCAGACCTCTGTGGCAAGCAGCTGCTTGAGGGGGTATTTATTTTATTATTATTTATTCAATAAACAACGCCCATACACTTACAAACCCTCATTTAACTTTATTTGACAAGTTAATATTGTCTGGTGCCCGATATGCTATCTGGAGTTTTAATTTAATTTGGATCCGTCAAAAGGTTCAAAGTACAGAAGTTTAATTATCTTTTGGAGCATTACAAGACTTTCAATTTTAGAAAAGTTTTTTATTTACTTTAATGCTTCTAAAATTATTTTATATTTCTTCTCAAATGGATACTGTGATTATAAACAATAATTAATTTGAAACGATCAGAAACAAATCTGCTAATGATGGCAGTAGTCCATGACCAAAACGAGACAGATTGCCATTCATTAGTACTTCAAAATGTCGTGTTCTAAAGCTGTTTATTACATTTTCTGAAACCACTTTGAAATAAATCCAGCCACCAGAGTGAGTTCAGTTTCAGAAACCCAACACTATAAGGTCTAATCTTACCAAGAAATTAAACAAGGGTTCTTTAGTTAATAGTGTCAGACGAAAAAAAGAACTTAAATAAATTATTATCTCCACCAAATTAGTTAAATTAATACTTCCTAAAGCAAAACTCTGCTCAAGAGAAAAAATAAAAAATTCTGCAGAGTTCATAAATGTTTATTTCAAATTCTAGATTGACCGAAAAGTGAAGACAAAATAACACTTCGTTGCAACTAATAGCAAACTCCGTTTCCTCACAAAACTTCCTCAGCTCTCTAACGTCACAAAAACTAACCATCAACTAACTCCATAACCTACTGTCACCTAGCAATCAAAGCAGGTTAAAAAGTAAAGCGGGGCGACTGCGTAATAAAAATGCACACCGTGTTAGCAACACTACCACCCTGCATTTAAAAATATTACTAATACAATAAATTTCATGAATTTACATAAATTATTGCTCCTCATCCTTCTGAAATCTATCAGAGGTCATCTCATAACCTCATAACCTACATTTCTTCGTGCAGCACTTTGCCATGCTGCTAAACATGTTGAACATGTGTTGCAAAGCGAACTGTCTGTTTTGCATAGCTTTATGCAGTGACTTTGCACGTGCCCACAGAAACAGGTCACAGAGATCACGTGGCATTTTAGTTCCTCTCACGTTTGATGTCACTGTTGTAGGTCGATTGAGTTTTCTCACTGGGCATTTCATTTTCCCTTTACTCAGCTTTGTTAGCCATACACTCTGGCTTGCAAACGCCTACACACCATGACATACATCGAAGAGCCAAAACATTAAGACCACCTGCCTAATACGATGTTGGTTCTCCAGGTGCCAAGAAAACAGATCTTACCCGGCAAGGAATGGATCCTACAAGATTCCTAAAGGTGTCTTGTGGTATCTGGTACCAACAGGTTACCAGAAGATCCTTTAATTCTTGTAAGTTATGTGGTTGAGATGATTGCAGCTGGGATATGCTGTTCCAACACAGATACTACAGATGCTCAATTGGATTGATGTCTGGGAATTTGGAGTACCAGGAAGTCTTCTTCATACTGTGTGAACCATTCTTGAAAAATCCGGAGCATTATCTGATGCATTATCCTGCTGAGAGATGGCACTACTAGAGGGGAATTCCATTGCCATGAAAGGATGTACCTGGTCTGCAATGAAGTTTAGGTAGGTGGTAGATGTCATAGTTTCCTGCACAATAATGACTGGACCCCAGCAGAACATTACCCAAAGCATTACAATTCCTCCACAGCTTGTTTTCATCCCACAATGCATCCTGGTGCCAACACTTCTCTAGGTAAATGATGCATAAGTACCCAGCCGTCCACATGGTGCAACAGGTAACAAGATTCATCGGACCAAACGACCATCTTCCAATCATTCAAAGTCCAGTTTTGATGCTTGAGTGCCCATTGTGACCACTTTTGATGGTGAACCAAGGTTAGCACAGGCACTCGGAATGACCTGTGTCTACGCAGCCTCATTTTCAGCAGGGTTCGATGTACTCTGTTTACTCATTACTCACGTCACCAGCATTCAAATTACAGGCAAGTTGCACCACAGTATCCCTACTGTTGGCTCGTACCATACAGGATAGCCTTCGCTCACCTCTAGAATCAATGTGCTGTGGGTCAGCCCACACCTTGCCCATGATTCATGGTTTTTCCCTACTCAGATCACTTTTTGAAGGTACTAAGCACGGCTGACCATGAGCACCTCACAAGCCTTGCCATCTTGGATATGCTCTGACCCAGTTGTCTGGCCATTACAATGTGGCCTTTGTCAAACTCACATAAGTCTGCTGCCTTTCCCATCTGAAGAACAAGAATAACACTGATTAACAGAGAGTATCAGGTGTTATTTATAATGTTTCATGACCTTCACATGCACCGTTGTTTACCTGCAATTGCTTCTAATTTGCATAAAGACATGCTGGTCATAATGTTTTGGCTCTTCGGTGTATATTTTACCCTCTCTGTAAACTGAAAGATTTCACTCTTCCAGTGTCATTCACATCATATGTGTACATTCACAGAATCCTCAAATATGGGCCGAGGATGTGTAACAAAAAAAAAATATATTTTTTTTTTAAATAAAAATTGCTGTTTCAAAATTTTATATATATATCTTATAAAAAATTATACAATTCAGGCTTGAAAAATATTTTTTCATTTGATGTGTATTTTATTACTCTACAACATAAATGACTAGTTAAAGTCATCTGATTGCCATTCTTACAAGTGTTATACAATATTACCGATTTGTTTGTTAACGTTCCCTTTTACTGAAAATTATTTTAACTCACAAGTTTGATTTTAACTATTATAAACAATTTTTTCCTTCCATTTTCAAAAATCTAAAAATTAAGAAAAATGGTAGAATTTTGCAAATAATTACGAAGTACGTACCACATTTTTTTTTTATTTTACACTTTTTTTTGCCACAGATCTATTTCAGTATTCACAGAATTATTATTATCATTTATCCCAGCATTCTATGAGTCTTTCCAGCTCTTAAAATTGAAACTGTAAGTAACATGAGCCTTCTTAGAAAGAGGAAGTCAGGAAGCTGAGTTGTTGCAGTGTAAAATACACCACAGCAGCAAGTGCAGTGACCTAGTTTTGTTCACACGTGCAGTAAACTGGCTCTATAGTGGATGTTTACAGAAAGAGTTCTTCTCAGATATAGAATAATGTGACCATGTGTCAGTATTAACCTTCGTTTTCATTTCTCTAAATTTATTTTATTTCCGTAAATTATCGATTTTTTCGTTGGAGTTAGGGTGCTTTCACACTTGCCATTCGCCGTGTTGCAAATGCACTGTGACATCACTAGCTGCTCCGCAAGGAACAGGTGTAGCCTTCACACTTAAAAGCGCGGTCTGCAACAAAGAACTAGATCATTGGTTCTCACTGCAAATAACCTGGAGCACATGCTTTGTTGTCTCTGTGAGATCTACCACGCCTTCTGACATTTCTTTCACTCTATAGTAAACATTATGTACAGCAAAAAAAGTTTACTCTTTCATAAACGGTTAATATCACTTGCCTCAACTAATCATAGGCATAGTAATAAAAAAAACGCACTAAATGGGTGCGAGATTTTTAATGATACAAAAGGATTAGGCAATTTTCACAATTTAATCCTTAATATTCAAGAGGCTGACACTGTTACAAATTATTTGGACCATCTCAACTTTCTAATTCCATAAATATAAATCTATTTCAAGTTTCAGATATTAAGCATAGGTAATCAGAGAAACATACTGCTTACATTAGAGTCAGCAGTAATTTAATAATGCACGATAATACACTGGTCTGTAAATGGTAGCTAGGTAGTCACTGGAAGGAGAGCTCTGCTTCAATCCCCTGTGATGATACATAGAACCGGCCAGGCCTAGTTACCTAATGTCCGACCCCACCTTCTCGTGGTGCAGACTGTTAGTACCTTTCAAAAGATATACTCTCTTGTGGAAGTAAACGGAAGAGGAGGGCTGCCAGATTAGTGTGGCCTATTAATCTGGAAAACTATGGCTACTTTTCTCTTTTTTCTACCCTGCTGAGGAGTGGTCAACCACACAGGGTCCTGGTGCTGACCATATAAACCCACTGGACTGGACAGATATATGGCTCTGAGCTTGATTATGGATCCTGATTTTGCTGCACTGGTGGGCTTCTGTGGAGGGAAAATCTTCCGTTGTGTTTTCTCTTTGTTTCTGGGTTGACAGCCCCAAGATTCACTGGATATGTTTATCATCTGATGGATAATCCTGAGCAGAGGACATCGCAGGCACCTGAACTCTTTGCTTCTATTGGCACTGTCAAATTCTACATTGGAGGAAGTCTTCCAGTATAGATGGCTTCAGCCTTCAGTGGTGGGGGAACAGGTCTTTGCCCCATGTCTGCGATTAGGGGGCTGTTTCATATTGTCGCCATTCCATCTCTCAATAAACATTGTTTCTTAAAACATCCCACTAACCATTTTCTCTCCATAGGTAGTTGGAATGTGAGGACTCTGCACAGAACTTTTTCTCTTGATGTCCTCACACAAGAATTCCACCATTATAATTTAGATATTCTCGGCTTGCAAGAGACCAGATGGACAGATAAAGGTCAGATTCTTAAAAATAATCTTAAATTTCTCTTTTCAGGGAGGGACGACAATAAGCATCACCAAGGCGTGGGTCTGCTTCTCAGCAGACATGCTAGTGATGCTATTCTAGCATATGAATGCATTAATGAAAGGTTTCTTACAGCAAATTTTCAGACAAGTGTTAAAGACTTGAATGTTATCTGCTGTTATGCCCCCACTGAAGATGCCGATGAGGATGAGAAGGATAGGTTTTATGAACAACTTCAGGATATTTTGAATTCTGTCAAGAAAGGAGATATTACCCTTGTTCTTGGTGACTTCAATGCCAAAGTTGGTACTGACTCTGACCTTTGGAAGGAGTAATTGGCCCTTTTGGTATTGGTAACTGCAATGGCAATGGGCAACGTCTCCTACAGGTAAGTAAACTCAATGGATTCAGAATAACTAACACTTATTACAAACATCGCAACATACATAAGTACACATGGGTTTCACCCAATGGGCTGCATAACAATATGATTGATTATATATTAATTAACAGCAAATGGGCTAGTTCTGTTAGGAATACCAGGTCATATAGGGGAGCTGAAATTGGATCTGACCGTTACCTTGTTAAAAGTGTCTTTCAACTAAAACTTATTAGTTGTGCAAGGGTTAAAATTTTTACCTTTAATACTGAAGTTCTGAAAGACCCAGTTATAGCCAAAGCTTACCATGATAGGTTATTTAATCATTATGAGAGTCATGGTATGCTTACTACTGAAGTTGAGGAAGAATGGGATCATTTTAAACAGTCTTTTTTGGACACTAACAGTACTCTTTTAGGAAAAAAGGAGCAGAAGGGATAGAATTATCTGAGTGATAAGGCACTTGAGCTTATTTCGGAAAGAAAGAACTGCAGAAATGTGCTTAATCAATACCTTGATAAATTCACTTCAAGGGAAAGATTTTGGCCTTAAATGGGCTGGAGATACGAAAATTTCTGATTTAGATTATGCTGATGATTTAGCCTTTTTGGCAAATGATGGTGATGAGATGAACTCTTTCATTCGAGCTGTTGATGAAACTGGAACTAGAGTAGGTTTGGTTACAAACAGAGAAAACTAAAGTGATGAAAATTTGTCAGGCAGGCTGCGATTCAGTTAATCTGAATGGTTGCAGTCTTCAGCAGGTGTCACAGTTTAATTATCTTGGGAGCTATATAACAGATAATGGTGATGTGCAGCATGAGATTAACAGACGATAGAAATTGCTGCCAGAACATTTAAGAATCTATGGAGTGTGTGGAGAAATAGACATATACACCTAAAGACTAAAACTAGACTGTATAATAGTTTGGTTCTTTCTATGGTTAGTTATGGTAGTGAAACTTTGTGAACAAGATAACAGGAAACTAGATGCTTTTGATTCCAGATGCTTACGCAGTATCTTGGGCATTAGGTGGTTCAACTTTGTAACTAATGATGAGGTTAGGCAAAGGAGTTTGCAACCTCCTTTAAGCAGCAATTGTGCAGAGAGAGACTCCGTTGGTTTGGCCATGTTGCCCGTATGAATAATTACAGATTTGTGAATAGGGTTATGAACAGTGTGCCTAAAGGCCTAGGTTGCAGTGGGCAGACAATGTCAAACAGGACCTTGTTAGAATTGGTGTGTAGTGGCCAGATGCAGTAGATGTAGCTCAGGACAGACTTGCTTGGAGAACTAAATTGCACGGTCTGGTTGGACCTCCGTAAGCCCATGGCTGCTTGAGGATGATGATGATGAGTACATTAAAATTATAATACCAAAACATTACTCATACAAGACATTATTCTCATCATCTTCCATTTCATTCCTTTGTGTAAATAATCAATCTCCTTATCATCAAGTGGAACAGATAAAGTTAAAAATTTCACTTTATGCCAAGCAGCATGGTTAAAAGGGGAGGGGGAGAATTGCCCAAAATGTATGCATTTTAAATTTTATGTGTATTTTTGCAATTTTTTAGCTACTGCTAGAAATATCTCCAAATGCTCACTCTCAACTTTCTCACAGCTGTTCTAGCAACGTCATTGATCAGCAGCTATTTGATTGGCTCTTGCTTGCAGTCGCTTGCATACTGCACAGCGAGAATAGAAATAGAACTGACTCCAGCTGCAGTCATGCGGTAACAAGTGGAGAGGAAGTGACGCCTAACTACCGATTCCAGAAGATGTACAGTCTTCGAAAACTCATTCTTGCAGATCGGCGAGCAGTCATGAGCGGCAAGTGTGAAGGAGCCCATAGAACAGACTCCAGCTGTGGTTATGAAGTTGCAAGCATAGAGGAAGTGACACCTGACTACTGACTCCACTAGATGGGCAGTCTTTGAAAACTCATCCTTGCAAGTGGTCACAAGCGGCAAGTGTGAAGGCAAGTTGTTGCAGATATTAACATTGCATTGGGTTATATGTTAATATTTCTTTCATTATTTATTTCTGTTCTTGCAAAAAAAAACTTTGATCTTGTATCATTGCCTGAAAATGAAGGAGGTATTGGATACGGAAGCAAAAAGGACTTCCTTGACACAGCAAGTTGTTTATATGGATGATTTAAGTCAAATACTTCCTCCCAACAAATTGTATTACATATAAACTCCCTGGGTAATGAGAGTGTTTTATTTCATCTTTTTAAATTAAACCTCAGTTTCATTTCTGTAGATCTGCTTTATTTCCATAAATTATTAATCTTTATCTGCCAATTGATAATTATTAATTTTTAAGAGTTTTTAAGAGCTACATTGGATGTATCGGTCCACAAATTACTCAGACCCCAAAAAACCAACATCATTTTCAGCCCATTTCCCAAACCTTAAGAAAACAATAAAAAAGGACAGGGAAAAATTTAGCCTTCTTCAATAACTGGGGGAGAATACAGATTTCCCTTACATTTGCTGCATAATTCTGTAATTTATTATATCAGAAAAACCATACGTTCTCTACGTGAGAGGTTCACAGAACATGAGAAAGATGTGAGTCAAAACTAATGAGCATTCAGAATTTGAAAATTTTAAGTGAAGTTTTTGACTGTTGTCATAAAGTTCAACTTTTCCATAGTAGTCAGTAACTACAACAAGCAGTTACCATTGACTATGAGCATGGAACCATCACTGCGACAGGGCTGGCGTGAACTTTTGAGGGACCAGGGCCCCCCCAAAAAACTCATTTTTATGTACTTCTAAATTTTATAATAAATTATTTATTATAAAATACAAAGTGCAGTACATATCTACATACAACTTATACGAACACCGAGTATATTATAAATATTACATAATTTTTTTTCGCCGCAAAATCTTTAATTATGCCATCAAAATTGACCGATTTCGCTATTTTGCTTTCTATTGAAAGAAGAGTTAGTCATTGATTAGCAGATTCTGTGATTGGATTACTTATTCAGCTTGGAAAATGACATGCGCTCTGATAGTGGGACATGGAGCTAGAGAGACAAGGATACATTGTGTCAGTTGCTGTGTTAAAGATAGGAAAATGGAGTCATTTTTACGATGATCTTTTCGTGAACCACAGGACTGAGTTCTGTGGAATGCACTGAACCAGCCTTGCACCGGCCCTGACTGCAAGGCTATTGAAATAATGACCTCATCCTTCCCCACCCAACCAAAACACTGGAATCACCCTTCACATGTGGAAAGAAGTTCTTAACAGCCCTGACATCACCACATAATGTCACTTCACTGAAGACAGAGCAGTCTTTGCTTCTGAGTTTGCTCCTAAAAACTTTTAATATGCTTTGGGTTGTTTTACCTCTGAGCGGCACTTTTTTGCACACCATGGGCTAAATGGCCAGGTCACATGGACCCCGAAGGCTCAGAGAAGGTTGGGGGAGGGGACCCACTGGAACAGCTGTTGGGAGACAGATGGCAGCCTCCTGTCAAGGTCATCCAGCGTATGGTATGGCTCTCCCGCACACGGTATGGCATACATGGTATGGCTATGGACGGCGGCCTTTCCAAGCCCATCGGTGTCCCCTACTGACCATGGGCAGGGCGGGGAATTTTGCGGAGATAAATCTCAACGCTGACCCAGCTGGGACTCGAACCTGGGAACTACAGATTACGAGCCTGGCGCGCTACCGACTGAGCCACCCCCGCCCCTACTTTTAATATGCAAATAGTTTGAAGGACATAATTAAAAAATTTTATTGCTCAATGACAGATAACTTTATTTTAACTGTCATCCATTTGTGTCCCTCAACATTAAATTTTACACTGCCGTAACCAATAAAATCCAGTTCACAAAGACTGCATATATGCCATGAATGATAAACTCAATTATTAGTACCATAAAAAAAATTTGTTTTTAATTTTTAAAGTTTGAACTAACTTTTTATTTATATATATATATTTTTAAAGGTCCTAAATAATGCCAGTTTTTTTCAACTGATTCCATGATATATTAGAAAATAAAGTCTTTTTTTTTTTCATATTCTGTCATCAGCACAGGAGACTGGTTTTGAGCTGACTATGTTTTACACTTCTACCATTCTGCAACAATCTGACAGAGTCCAGCAAGTTAAATTGAGTTGTTTACTATAAAGATCCTGCTGATGACTATATAAACCTACCAGACTGGATTGAAATAAGGCTCTAAGCTTGATTATGAATCCTCAATTTGGTGCACTGGTGGGATTCTACAGACAGAAAATCTTCAGCTGTGTTTTCTGTTTGTTTGTGGGTTGACTTCCCCAAGTCATTTGTAAATGGAAGCTAGGGAGGGCTTTCCACCATTTCCTCTGTGATGATACAAAGAACCAGCCAGGTCTACTACCTAATGTCAGACCCCAACTTCTCGTGGTGCAGGTGGTTAGTGCCATTCAAAAGACATACTCTTCTTGTGAAAGGAAGTGGAAGGGAAGGGCTGCCAGATTAGTGTGGCCTACTGATGTGGACAACTATGGCTACTTTTATTTTTTCTACCCTGCTGAGGAGTGGTCAACCACACAGGGTCCTGGTGCTGACCATATAAACTACTGGACTGGATTAAGGCTCCGAGTTTGATTATGGATCCTGAATTTACTGCACTGGCGGGTTCTAAGGAGGGAAAATTTGCCACTGCATTGTTTGTTTGTGAGTTGACAGCCCCAAGTGAATAGATTCACAGGATAAGTTTATCAGCTGGTGGAACTGAGCAGAGGTCATCGCAAGCACCTGAACTCTTTGCTTCTACTGGCATCATCAAATTCTACATTAGAGGAAGTCTTCCAGTGTAGATGGCTTCAGCCTTTAGTGGTGGGGGAACGGGTCTTTGCCCATGTCTACGCTGTTTGATATTGTCGCCATTCCCTCTCTCAATAAACATAGTTTCTTTAAACATCCCACTAGCCATTTTTTCTCCATTGGTAGTTGAAATGTGAGGACTCTGCACAGAGCTTTTTCTCTTGATGTCCTCACACAAGAATTCCACCATTATAATTTAGATATTCTCGGCTTGCAAGAGACCAGATGGACAGATAATGGTTAGATTCTAAAAAATAATCTTAAATTTCTCTTTTAAGAGAGGGATGACAATAAGCATCACCAAGGTCTGCTTCTCAACAGACACGCTAGTGATGCTCTTCTAGGATATGAGTGATTAATGAAAGGTTTCTTTCAGCAAAATTTCAGACAAGCATTAAAGACTTGTGTTATCTGCTATTATGTCCACAATGAGGATGCTGATTAGGATCAGAATGATGGGTGTTACGGACAACTTCAGGTTATTTTAAATTCTGTCAATAAAGGAGATATTACCATTGTTCTAGGTGACTTCAATGTCAAATTGGTACTGACACTGACCATTGGTGATGGGTAATAAGTCCTTTTGGTATTGCTAGCTACAAAGGCAATGGGCAACATATTCTACAGGTAAATAAACTTAATGGTTTGAGAATAATAAACACTTATTACAAACATTGGGACATACATAAATATACATGGGTTTCAACAGATGGGCTGCATAAGAATATCATTGATTACATATTAATTTACAGCAAATGGGCAATTTCTGTTAGGAATACCATATCATGCAGGGGAGCTGAAATTGTACCTTGTAAAAAGTGTCTTGCAACTTAAACTTAAGAAATGTTGTGCTATGGTTAATAAATTTACATTTAATTCTGAAGCTCTGAAAGACCCAGTTATAGCCAAAGCTTACCATGATAGGTTACTTAATCATTATGACAGTCATGGTATGCTTACTACTGAAATTGAGGAAGAATGGGACCATTTTAAACAGGCTTTTTTTCAAAACTAACAGTACTCTTTCAGGAAAAAAGGAACAGAGAAGGCAGAATTATGTGAGTGATAAGGCACTTGAGGTTATTTCAGAAACAAAGAACTGCAGGAATGTCCTTAATTAATACTCTACTAATCCTAACAGAAGGCATTACAGAGAGCTTAATCAATGTGCAAAGGATCAGTTAGCTGCTGATAAGAATCTTTGCCTTGATGGCTAGAATGCCAAAGCCAAGGAAGCAGTTAGACAGCAAAACAGCAGAGAGCTGTACCAGATAGTTAATATTTTGTGTGGTTAAAAACGGACAGATATACAGGGATTGAAGGATAAACAAGATAAAGTTATAATAGAAAGTGAGGATTCTGTCATGGCTAGGTTGACTGAGCATTTCAGTGATGTTCTAAACAAAGTGATTAGTTCTACTTCCATTGTAATGATGATAGATGCATTACTGGCTTTAATGTTAGCCCTATAACAAAATCTGGAGTTATTTTGGCTATTTCTAAACTTAAACTACATAAATCCTCATGGGTAGATGAAATTACTACGGAAATGCTTAGAGCTGGGAATGTTTCAGTTAACACTTGGATGACTGAAATTTGAATATCTTTTATGATGGATCCTAAGGATTTTACCAGAGCTATTATTATCCCTCATTTTTAAAAAAGGATATCGCAGTTCTTGTGATAACTATAGGAGTATCAGCCTACTTTCTGTTCTAGGTAAAGTTCTTTGCATGATTGTGCTTAATAGAATTAAGAATCTGGTTGACAGGAAATTGCATGATGAGCAATGAGGATTCAGAAGTGGTAGGGGGGAAGTGTATAGATCAGATATTTTCTCTCAGGCAGATTCTTGAGAAATGTTTAGAGTTTCAGAAACCTACAGTTACAATTTGTTTATTTTAATTAGGCTTTCGACTTCTGTTAATTGTCATAATTTGTAGTTGATCGTGAGGTATTATGGCATACCAGACAAGTTAGTTAACATAATGAAAGCTCTCTATAATAACACTGAGTAGTGTGTGAGTTCGTAAAGATTGTAGCAGCTGGTTTCGCATTGCTTCTGGTGTTCGACAAGGGTGTATTTTGTCTCCTCTTTACTTTGGTTATTGATTATGTTATGCAAAATTCACTGAAAGGGAACGATTTTGGGCTTTAAATGGTCTAGATATCTAAAAATTTCTGATTTAGATTATGTTGATAATTGAATCCATTTGACAAATGCTGTTGATAAACTGGTAGTAGATTTGGTGATGAACAGAGAGAGAACTAGAGTGATGAAAATTGGTCAAGCAGGCTGTGATTCAGTAATCTGAATAGTTCCACTCTTGAGCAGGTGTCTCAGTTTAATTATCTTGGGAGTTATGTAACAGATACTGGTGATGTGCGGCATGAGATTAACAGGCAAACAGGGATTGCCTCTGGGACTTTTAAGAATCTATGGAGAACGTGGAGAAATGGGAATATACACCTAAAGACTACAATTAGATTGTATAATAATTTGATTCTTTCTAGGGATTAGTTATGTACTGAAACTAAGAAGCTTTGTAAACAACAGGAAAGTAGATGCTTTTGATTCTAAATGCTTACATATCTTGGGTATTAAAAAGTCGGCAACCTTCTTTAAGTAGTGTATTGTGCAGAGAAACTCTGTAGGTTTCGCCATGTTGCCAGTGTGGATAATTATAGATTAGGGAATAGAGTTATGAACACTGTGCCTAAAGGCCTCAGAAAGAGGGGGAGACCTAGGATGTGGTGGGCAGACAATGTCAAACAGGATCTTGTTAGAATTGGTGTTCAATGGCCAGATGTAGCTCAGGACAGATATGCTTGGATAACTAAATTGCACGGTCTGGTTGGACCTCCATAGCCCTTGGCTGCTTGAGGATGATGATGAATATATTTTGTGATTAAAAAACATTTTAGTATTCCTAAATTATATTTACTTATTATCGGATATCTTTCATGAAAGAAATATGAAGAGAAAAAAAATCTATATTTCTTTGATCACATGACCAGCAATATCATAGGAGTGTGATATCGATTGGCAAACATATAGTTTCATTTTGAAACTTTTCTTAGTGTGCACTTGTTAAGCTGCACAGATAAATAAGCTCACTGGACATAAAATTAGTCAGCCCTGGCTGAATGACGGCTAATAGCATGTAACGCCTCTGTGTAACCGAAGAACAGCTGAAATCCTGTCTGGCATGGATGCCACTAGTGTGCAGATGTAGTGCACATTAATATTCATCCACTCTCCCAGCAACAAATGTCACAGTTCAACCAGAATGGCCGGATGGCTGGGACAGTGCTTCTCTCGTTTCCCCATATAGTCCCATAAGTTTTCTATGGGATACAAATCTGGGAATTTGGCAGGCCAGTTGAGATGTTTGAAGGCTTCAGAATGCTTGTTGTGCCAATCTGACACACTTCAAGCCATGTGCATGCAACAGTTGCCATCTTGGAAGACTGGATTATCCTTCTGGTGTTCACTGCAGAGATGCTGCACAAAAGGCAACATGTGGTCATCCAGTAGCTCCATATAGTCCTTCTGGTTCAAGTGTGATGTCACCGCAAGCAAAGGACCCATTTCCTTGTATGTGAAACACCCTCAGAACATCACAAGCCTCCTCCAGCTTGAACAGAACCTTGCACACAGTTCGCATGGAAGGCTTCATGTGGCTTACGATGTACCCATCACCTCGCACCATTCGAGTACAAGCAAAAATATGATTCATCCGACCAGATCACACACTTCCAAAAGTCGACAGTCCAGTCTTTGTGGCACTGCGCTCATTCTAGCCATGCAGTGTGCAGAGCTGTTAACATGGGTCTCTTCCATGGTACTCTGCTCCAGTTACCCATGGTATGCAGTTCCCTTTGGAGTATTCATTTGAAAACAGCTTATTGTAGGCCTGCACTGACCGACTGGAGCAATTTCTGCCTCGTTGCAAAGCTGTTTACCCTAACAGTGCATGACACACTGCAACAGTCCTTATTGGTCTTTCTGCCACAGTTCTTGCGACAATTAGCGGTGGACTTGCTGTGTATGCCACTGCTGGAAGACCCTTTGGACAGTACATTTCGACACACCTACAAAGGCAGCAACTTCTTGTACACTATGCCCTTTGGCTCGGCCAAACGCAATAACACCTTTTTACCACTTAATCACATCTTTGGCACAATTCATGTTTCACAGAGTGACTAACACACACGTAGCACACAACCACTTCTTGTCACTGTACGAACCAAATAGCACACAGCACAGCTACATATATTTAAGCAAACATATATTACTGGTGTGCCCTCTGTTGCTGTCAAACAGATGTAACCCTCTTACGGTGGGAGATGACTAATTTTTTGTCCAGTGAGCTTATTTATACTGCATTCATAAAGTAACAAAGTGTTTTTATTTTTCTGATGAAATATAAATAAGTAATGGCCAAATACAGTCTCAAACAATGCTGTTGCAAGGCTTATGGCAGCCGGTGTGCAAAATAAAATGTACCACCACTTTTTAGTAATCATAGATATTTTTGAGAGAGCACATGGATATTTTTAAAGGAATAATAATTATATTTAAATCCTGATTAACTATAATAACTAATTATTATAAAAATTATTAATATATTTATTCTTTAAAATATCAATTTGGGGAATAAATAATTTTTTAATGTTGTTTTAACAACTTGAGGATCCTGCAACACTAATATATATATTGTTCATAAAAAGCTACACCTTTATTCAAGACGAATTATACATAGAATCATAACAAAATAAATCACAACCAGGGGCATAGTGAAGGACTATAGTTGGGGGGGAAGAGAACTTACTTAAAATTTTCCAACTCTGAAATCAAATTTTGCCAACTTACAAAATTATGTCTATGTCAGAGACATATCTTGAATTTCACTCTTTGAATCCCCATTCTCCAAAAGTTTACAAATTGCCTCAATTTTGTAACATCACTATGATTTATACAAAAGAATTCATTATCATCATCATCCTCCTCCTCCTCAAGCAGCCATGGACTACGGAGGTCCAACCAGACCGTGCAATTTAATTCTCCAAGCATATCTGTCCTGAGCTACATCTGCTGCATCTGGCCACTGCACACCAATTCTAACAAGGTCCTGTTTGACATTGTCTGCCCACCACATCCTAGGTCTCCCCCTCCTTCTGAGGCCTCTAGGTACACTGTTGATAACCCTATTCGCCAATCTATAATTATCCATACGGGCAACATGGCCAAACCAGCGGAGTCTCTCTCTGCACAATATGCTGCTTAAAGGAGGTTGCAGACTCCTTTGCCTAACCTCATCATTAGTTACAAAGTTAAACCACCTAATACCCAAGATACTGCGTAAGCATCTAGAATCAAAAGCATCTAGTTTCCTGTTATCTTGTTTACACAGAGTCCAAGTTTCACTACCATAACTAACCCTACAAAGAACCAAACTATTATACAGTCTAATTTTAGTCTATAGGTGTATACGCCTATTTCTCCACAATCTCCATAGATTCATAAAAGTCAAGGCAGCAATCCCTATTCGTCTGTTAATCTCATGCTGCACATCACCAGTATCTGTTACATAGCTCCCAAGGTAATTAAACTATGACACCTGCTCAAGACTGCAACCATTCAGATTAACTGAATCACAACCTGCCTGACCAATTTTCATCACTTTAGTTTTATCTCTGTTTATAACCAAACCTACTCTACTACCAGTCTCATTAACAGCTCGAATGAAAGAGTTCATCTCATCAACATCATTTGCCAAAAGGGCTAAATCATCAGCATAATCTAAATCAGAAATTTTATGATCTCCAGACCATTTAAGGCCAAAATCTTTCCCTAGAAGTGAATTTTGCATAACATAATCAATAACCAAGCTAAAAAGAAAAGGAGACAAAATGCACCCTTGTCGAACACCAGAAGTAATGCTAAACCAATTGCTACAAGCGTTACCAACTCTCACACACGACTCAGTGTTATTATAGAGCGCTTTCATTATGTTAACTAACTTGTCTGGTATACCATAAGATCTCACAATCAACCACAAATTATGACGATCAACAGAGTCGAAAGCCTTTTTGAAATCAACAAAGCTAGCAACCAAAGGTTTCTGAAACTCGAAACATTTCTCAAGAATCTGCCTAAGTGAAAATATCTGATCTACACATCCCCTACCACTTCTGAATCCACATTGCTCATCACGCAATTGCGTGTCAACCAGATTCTTAATTCTATTAAGCACAATCATGGAAAGAACTTTACCTGGAACAGAGAGTAGGCTGATACCCCTATAGTTATCACAAGAACTGTAATCACCTTTTTTGAAAATAGGGATAAATAACACCTCTGGTAAAATCTTTAGGAACCATGCCTTTATCATAAAAGTTATTCAAAATTTCAGTCATCCAAGTGGTAACCGAAACATTCCCAGCTCTGAGCATTTCTGTAGTAATTTTCATCTGCCCCTGGGGATTTATGTAGTTTAAGTTTAGAAATAGCCAAAATAACTCCAGATTTTGTTATAGGGCTAACATTAAAGCCAGTAATGCATCTATCATCATTACAATGGAAGTAGAACTAATCACTTTGTTTAGAACATCACTGAAATGCTCAGTCAACCTAGCCATGACAGAATCCTCACTTTCTATTATAACTTTATCTTGTTTATCCTTCAATCCCTGGATATCTGTCCGTTTTTAACCACACAAAATATTAACTATCTGGTACAGCTGTCTGCTGTTGTGCTGTCTAACTGTTTCCTTGGCTTTGTCATTCTAGCCATCAAGGCAAAGATTCTTATCAGCAGCTAACTGATCCTTTGCACGTTTATTAAGCTATCTGTAATCCTTTCTATTAGGACTAGTAGGGTTCTGATTAAGGACATTCCTGCAGTTCCTTCTTTCTGAAATAAGCTCAAGTGCCTTATCACTGAAATAATTCTTCCTCCTCTGCTCCTTTTTTCCTAAAAGAGTACTGTTAGTTTCCAAAAAAGCCTGTTTAAAATGATCCCATTCTTCCTCAACTTCAGTATTAAGCAAACCATGACTGTCATAATGACTAAGTATCCTATCATGGTAAGCTTTAGCTATAACTGGGTCTTTCAGAGCTTCAGTATTAAAGGTAAATTTTTTAAATTTAGCACAACACTTTTTAAGTTTAAGTTGCAAGACACTTTTAACAAAGTAATGGTCAGATCCAATTTCAGCTCCCCTATATGCCCTGGTATTTCTAACAGAACTAGCCCATTTGCTATTAATTAATATATAATCAATCACATTCCTATGCAGCCCATCAGGTGAAACCCATGTGTACTTATGTATGTCGCGGTGTTTGTAATATGTGTTAGTTATTCTAAAACCAATTAGTTGACTTACCTGTAGGAGACGTTGCCCATTGCCATTGCAGCTACCAATACCAAAAGGGCCCATCACTCCTTCCCAAAGGTCAGAGTTAGTACCAACTTTGGCATTGAAGTCACCTAGAACAAGGGTAATATCTCCTTTCTTGACAGAATTCAGAATATCCTGAAGTTGTCCGTAAAACCTATCCTTCTCATCCTCATCAGCATCCTCAGTGGGGGCTTTGGGTTGGGTTGATTTACCTCTGAGCGGCACTTTTTTGCACACCATGGGCTAAATGGCCAGGTCACATGGACCCCAAAGGCTCAGAGAAGGTTGGGGGAGGGGACCCACTGGAACAGCTGTTGGGAGACAGATGGTAGCCTCCCGTCAAGGCCATCCAGCGTGTTCTCTAACGTGCACAGGGTATGGCTCTCCCGCACACGGCTTAACGTCCTATCCGACGGACGGCGGCTTTCCAAGCCCATCGGTGTCCCCTACTGACCGTGGGCAGGGCGGGGAATTTTGCGGAGATAAATCTCAACGCTGACCCAGCTGGGATTCGAACCTGGGAACTACAGATTACGAGTCTGAATCTCAGTGGGGGCATAACAGCAGATAACATTCAAGTCTTTAATGCTTGTCTGAAATTTTGCTGTAAGAAACCTTTCATTTAATGCACTCATATCCTAGAAGAGCATCACTAGCATGTCTGCTGAGCAGCAGACCCACACCTTGGTGATGCTTTCCATCCTCCCTCCCTGTAAAGAGAAATTTAAAGTTATTTTTAAGTATCTCACCTTTACCTGTCCATCTGGTCTCTTGCAAGCCTAGAATATCTAGGTTATAGCACTGGAATTCCTGCGTGAGGACATCAAGAGAATAACCTCTATGTAATGTCCTCACGTTCCACGTCCCTGCAGAGAGAAAATGATTGGTAGGATTTTTAAAGAAATTAGGTTTATTGAGATTGGTAGGGCCAACAATATAAAACAGTCCCCTGATTGCAGGCATGGGCAAAGACCTGTTCCTCCTCCGCTAAAGGGTGAAGTCACCGATGCTGGTAGGAACTTCAGGCAACACCTTTTCAAGTGGACTTTTTCAAGAGCCACATGACCTGCATGAGACACATTACTGCAGTTTAGGCTTGATGATGCCCAACTAGCAAAGTAAGGTTCAGGTACCTGCGATGGCCTCTGATTAGGATTATCCACCAGCTGATATAAGGTATCCTATGCCTCTGTTCACTTAGAGCTGGCAACCCAGTAGCAAACAGAAAACACAGAGGCAGACTCTCCCTCAACAGAGGCCCACCAGTGCAGCAAGTCCAGGATCAATAATCAATCTTAAATCCATAAACAAGTCCAGTCTAGTAGGTATAAATGGTCAGCACCAGGACCCTGTGAAGTTGACCACTCCTCAGCAGGGTTGAGAAAAAAGAAAAAAGTGGCCATAGTTGACCAGATCAGTAGGCCATACTGAAGTGGCAGCCTTCCCCTTCCGTTCCCTTCCAAAAGAGAATATCTCTTTTGAAAGGTACTAACGGCCTGCACCACGAGAAGGCGTGGTCGGACATTAGGTGCTAGATCTGGCCGGTTCTGTGCATCATCACTAGGGATTGGTACACAGCTCTCCTTCCAGTTTACGCCTAGCTACCATTTACAGGCTGGCCTAGCTACCATTTACAAAAGGATTACCCGATTTAAAATCTCATCTGAATTTTAGTCAGTTTTGGTACCTCACCTACATTATGCTTAGTTTCTCGAATTCGTCAACTGTCCTTTTCACACTACCAATCCCAATTATCATAATTCACCTGCATTTTACCAACTGCTGTAGATTTGGCCTAGTTTCTTGATTTTGTCAACTGTCCTTTTCACACTACTAGTTCCAATTATCATAACTCACCTGGATTTTGCCAACTGCCCTAGATTTGGCCAGATTATTTGATTTTGCCAACAACCTGTGAATTCCTCAATTTGTGTCGATTTTGTCAACTCTTCTTAAATTTATAAAATAAATCCCAATTTTCACAACTAACCTTCATTTTACCATGTTGCTTCAAACTTTGCCAACTGCCCTACATTTTGTCATGTTACCTCGATTTGCCCAACTTCCGTATATTTTGCCAACTTGCCATAATTTTACAGAATAAATTCCAATTTTTCATCTCTACTAAATTGGCCAAGTCACTTCGAATTTTGCCCACGCTCCTCAATTTTACCAACTATCCTTAATTTCACACAACCAATCCCAAATTCCACAAGTAGCCTGTGATTTTACCATGTGGCTTAGAATTTTTCTAACTCACCATAATTTTACAGGAAAAAAAAAATCATATTTTTACATCTCACCCGAATTTTTCCAACTTCCCAAGATTTTACCTACTTGTCTCTCAGATTTACCAACTTTTCATGAGTTCTTCAATTTGTCCCGATTTTGCCAATATTGAACAAGTGGCTTCGAATTTTGCCAGTTTCTCTAGATTTTTCAAAGTTGCCTCGATTTTGACAACTATTCTATATTTTGCTAACCCCTCATAATTTTACAATAAAAAAAAAATCCCAATTTTCAAAATTCACCCTGAAGTCGCTTCGAATTTTGCCAACTCCGACTAACTTTGGGGACTCACCCGAATTTTTCCAACTTCCCAAGATTTTACCTACTTGTCTCTCAGATTTACCAACTTTTCATGAGTTCTTCAATTTGTCCCGATTTTGCCAATATTGAACAAGTGGCTTCGAATTTTGCCAGTTTCTCTAGATTTTTCAAAGTTGCCTCGATTTTGACAACTATTCTATATTTTGCTAACCCCTCATAATTTTACAATAAAAAAAAAATCCCAATTTTCAAAATTCACCCTGAAGTCGCTTCGAATTTTGCCAACTCCGACTAACTTTGGGGAAGGAACCCATCCACCCATAACTACGCCCCTGATCACAACAAATGAAAATTAAAAATTAACCAAATTTATACAATAAAAACTATAAATCTGTGAGAATTGCAATAAATAATGATTTAATAAAAGGTCAGTAAGAACCCAAATCTTCAATATCTAACTAGACAAATCATGCATTGATAACAATAAGAGTTAAATAACACCTTATCATCTAAAATCTCTTGATGATCTACAAATGATCTTTACAAGTTAAAAGAAATTAATGCATTTTAAATGGGGCAATGCTGTTTTACTAAAAATAAAGTTGATTCGTAAAACTCTTGAAAACAGTGTGAAATTGACAATCAATATACACGAATATTATCAAAATTACTGGGCCATTTTCACGTTATTTTAATGGAAAGCCACACTTGCTTTTTAATTTTAAAAAGGTTTAATGGAAAAATGTCACAGAGGACAAAATGAAGATATCAATCAAATTTATTCAACTCACGATTTCAAACAATTTTATTTAATTCCTAAGACTTATTAAAAGTGAAGCATTTAAAACAACATTGTTGCTCATAATAATTTACTCGGAAAGTCAATTGAAACATAAGAACTGTTATAGCAAATCAGTTATTAAAGTAAATAAATATACTTGTAGAAATTATGTGCAATGATTCCTTTAGATTTCAAAATTTGGAATTACTTTAGATTTTGAAATTAGTATACTTGTAGAAATTATGTACAATGAATCCTTTAGATTTCATTTTATTTCAATTTTTGAATTACATTAAATTTTGAAATTAATAAATATACATGTAAAAGTTATGTGCAATAATTCCTTTAGATTTCAATTTATTTCTTTGAAATTTAGAATTCCTTAAGATTTTAATTTATTTCTTCACAATTTTAGAATTACATTAGATTTACAAAATTAGTAAATATACTTGTGGAAGTTCCGTGCAATTGTTCTTTTAGAATTCATTAATTTAAAAGTGTTTAAGAATGAGCAGTGACGAATTAGGTATATCTGGGCAATTGGCAATTCACCACCATGTGCTCCGTATCCAATATAGAGATGTATAGTTAAAATTTAATATTAGAAATATAGTTTGATCTACAAGTTATTAAGTAATATATAAAAAATTGAACTATGCTTCTGTAAGCGTAATACAAAGAATCCAGATTATCCTTGATCAGAGGTTATATGGGACCTCTTCTGACCTAGAACTGCTCTCGCTGAGCCCTTTCCCCTTAATCTATCAACGACGAAGACCATAACAGAATAACAGAATGCTTCACATTCAATAACTTGTGACAAAGATTTTTATTAGCCATTTGAGCGATATTTTCACTTTCTCACCAATGACATGTTTCTGTAGAAAACTTATTTTGATGTTAAAGAGTTTTTGAACGTGGCTTTCATTCTCAAAATCAATACCTTTCATACAGAGCCCTGGCAATTCATTAATTTCCATGTTATAGAGAAAGGGAACTAACCTCGAAGATCAACACTATACTTTTTATTAAAAAAATGTGACTGATGATAGATTAAAATTCTCAATCAAATCTTTCTAAATCTTGATGACTTTTTCGATAACATTCATTCATTTATTCATTATAGAGTTATAGAAGCTAGAATTCTAAGGAAATTTCTATGAGTGGCATTGCTCTTGTTAAATATTCCAATTTCACTCTAATGAATTCCGTGGAACAATACTTGTTCACTCTAAATAGTGAACAAGTATTGTTTCCACGGAAATATATGACTGAACATTAATTAATTAATGAATGATATAAATATATCTAAATCTCAGTTTTTAACGATATTCGTTCAATATTTAGAGCGATGAAAACCAGAATATTTCAGCTTCTATAATTCTATAATTAGTGAATTAATGCTATCAGAATATCGCAACTTAGAAATATTTGACTGAGATCTTTATCTTCTGCCACATTTTTTCATGCGAAGTGTAGTGTTGTAATTGTTTGGAGCATAAGGTGCAACTTTTTCTAGACAGATGACAGCATTAGCTACCAAAGAGTAATTTTCTTAAGGTGTTGCTAGATTTCAAACTGTAACATGAACATGAAATCAAGAAAATTTCAATTTTTAATCTCAATTTCACTGTTTTCATTTGAAACGAATACAAATTCAGTAACTGATTGTACCATTGATATGACTTAGCTTGTTTTCTACTTTTAAGGTGCATGTAAGAAGATAGGTATTTTTAAAACTTTTAATTTATTTATATTTTTGTCACTAAAAACACCTTTAAACTTTGATTTGGCATATGACTCATAAACATTAAAACATTTTCCTCCCCCTTTTTGTAGTACCCCCCCCCCATTCCACCTAGAAATTCCGCACTCTTTTTTTGGAGGGGAGGGGGAAATAATGGGGAGAGTCATGAGTTAGAAGTAATCAAGACTGTCCTCTATGAGCCTTCATTTGATACCCGACTCGTAACTGTAGGACCTCGCATTCAGAAGATACAGTAAAAGAATGACTTTCCAATATCCTCCTTTTAGGGGGGGGGGGAAGCAAGGTTGTTACGTGTGGCTACCACATTTGAAGCTATCGCGACTTAGGAAACTTTTTTTTTTCAGGGAGAGGGGGGAATTTTTATAAGTCATTCCTCATATTACAAGGTTTTGTTTGACACATCTTGTCACTTTTGGCCTTCATGTTCTGAAGATGTAGCAGAACAATCCTTTTCCTATTTCCCCTCTTTTATGGGGGAAGAAGCATGTGAGTGGGATAAGTATTTTTATAACCTATAACACTCCCTGCAACACAATCTTTCATTAGACACATAAATCATAAAGTTTCTCTGTTTTGTTTGAAAGTTATGGTAGAATAACTGCTTTGGCAAATCCATCATCATCCTCAAACAACTATAGGATACAGAAGTCCAACCAGACCATGCAATTTAGTTCTCCAAGCATATCTATCCTGAGCTACATCTGCTGCATCTGGCCACTGCACACCAATTCTAACAAGGTCCTGTTTCACATTGTCTGCCCACCGCATCCTAGGTCTCCCCCTCTTTCTGAGGCCTTTACACAGAGTGTTCATAACCCCATTCCCTAATCTATAATTATCCATATGGGCAACATGGCCAAACCAACAGAGTCTCTTTCTGCACAATAAGCTGCCTAAAGGAGGTTGCAAACTCCTTTGCCTAACTTCATCATTACTTAGAAAGTTGAACAAACTAGTGCCCAAGATACAGCATTGTATCTAAAATCAAAAGCATCTAGTTCCTGTTATCTTGTTCACAAAGCTGCCAAGTTTCACTACCAAAACTAAACCTAGAAAGAATCAAACTATTATACAGTCTAATTTTAGTCTTTAAATGTATACGCCTATTTCTCCACACTCTCCATAGATTCTTAAAAGTCCCGACAGCAATCCCTATTCGTCTGTTAACCTTGTGCTGCACATTAGCAGTACCTGTTACATAGTTCCCAAGACAATTAAACTGTGACACCTGCTAAAGAGGGCAACCATTCAGATTAACTGAACCAACCACAGCCTGCCTGACTATTTTTCATCACTAAGCTACGCTACTACCAGTCTCATCAACTGCTCGAATGAAAGAGTTCATCTCGTCCACATTATTTACCAAAAGTGCTAAATCATCAGCATCTTCTAAATCAGAAATTTTCAGATCTCCAGACTCTTGAAAGAAACTATGTTTATTGAGAGAGGGAATTCAAACAATATCAAACAGACTCCTAATCACAAGACATGGGGCAAAGACCCATTCCCCCACTACTAAAGGCTGAAGCCATCTACACTGGAAGACTTCCCTCAATATAGGATTTGATGATGCCCATATAAGCAAGAGTTCACAACCGACAAATGACTAGTGAAAAGCAGTAGAAAGATAGGCAAAAGTACTATTTGTCGCTTTCTTCCTAAAAACTGCCTTTTTCTGTTTAAATCAATTTTATTCCGGATCCAATGAGAGGGGGGGTCGTGTTTGAGTCTTCGATTTTAAGGGACTGTCGTAGAAAATATAATATATTTAAATCCTCAAGAGGTTGAAGAAAGGTTTATAAACATCTTCCCCTTTGGTAGGCAACTGCCCAAATGCCACTGAAAAAAAAATTCTATTTGTGAGAATCAAAATATTTAAAAATTTATTTAATTTGGTTAACAGTTTCATACACTAAAGTGCCATTGAATTAGGGATAGCAACCTAGCAATGTGTTGGACCACCTCTGGACCCTGATAACGGTCTCCACACGATGAGGCAAGGACTCCACAAGCTTGCATAAATGTTCCACAGGTATGGTGACCCATGCATCCTCCAGAGCAGTCCACAATTCTCTCAAGGTCATTGCCAAGGTCTCTGATGGGACACAAGCCCGAACACTCTGCTCGACGATATCCAAAAGATTTTCGATGGGATTTAAATCTGGGCTTCTAGGTGGTATAATTCATTATTTCAAAGTCAGCAGAATGCTCCTACAACCATGCAGTAGCCAACCTGGACTTGCGAGATGAACAGTTGTCTTGCTGAAAGACACCATCTCCATTGGGATGCATGATGGCCATAAATGGGTGTAAATGGTCAGCTATGAGTTCTACGTACCAGGATGCATTGAGAGTTGTCGGTACACGTACCAAAGGTCCCACAGACATCCAATTGAAGGTTGGAGACTCCCAAGCTATCACTGAGCCATCACCAGCTTGTACTGTTCTGACCTGACATGCAGGATCCATGGCTTCACAGGGTTGGTGCCATACCCTCAGTCTCCCATCGGCATGATGAAGTTTAAATCGGGATTCATCACTGCAGGCTATCCATTGCCAATTTTCAATGGTCCAATTTCAGTGCTCTTTAGCCCAGGCAAGGCATTGAGCCAGGTGTCGTGCTGTTAGAAGTGGGGCTCTCGTAGGTTGTCAGCTACCTAAAGCTGAGAAAATGAAGTGAGCATTGCACAGTCCACGCACTGACTTCCCAGCAGGAACCCACATTCAGATGGGAGGTGATTTCAGATAATGTCTGGCCCCTATTGGTCCATACGATGTGGGTCAGACAACAAAGCCCATGATCATTCAAGGCTGGTTGTCCTTTGCAGTTTTGTCTCGGTGCTTGTTTTTTTGCCAGAATTTTCGTATTCCTGGAACACTTTTGAAACTGTCATATGAGAAAATCCAGGTTCATTGACAATTTCAGAGATTGAGTGTCCCATCCATTGGGCACCTATGATATGTCCTCTGTCAAATGCATCTAAATCCTGTGCCTTTCCCATTACACTTCTCACGATGAATGCTTGGAGAAACTAAAGCTAACAGCTACATAAGACCAGAGTTTCAGTCACACATGCACACAAATGCAGGACTTGCGGTACTGAATTTGGATAACGTCTCCTATCCCTAATTCAATGGCACTTCAGTGTATAACAGTAGTGTATTTTTCATGAATACAATGTACACTGAAGAGCCAAAATATTATGACCTGTATGTCTTAATGCAAATCGAAGCAACTGCGGGTAAATGACAGCACATGTGAAGGTCATGAAATGGTATAAATAACACCTGACACTGAGCTCTGTTAATCAGTGTTATTTCATTCTTCAGATGGGAAAGGCAGCAGACTTAAATGAGTTTGACAAAGACCAAATTGTAATGACCAGACGACTGGGTCAGAGCATTTACGAGACTGAGATATTTGTGAGGTGCTTACTATCAGCCATGGTTAGTACTTCAAAAAGAGGTTCAAGGAGGGAAAAACCACGAACTGTCGGCAAGGTGTGGGCTCACCACAGCTCATTGATGCTAGAGGTGAGCAAAGGCTATCCTGTATGGTACAAGCAAACAGAAGGGATACTGTGGTGTAACTCGCCCATAATTTGAATGCTAGTGACATGAGTAATGAGTCACAACACACAGTACATCGAACCCTGCTGAAAATGGGGCTGCGTAGGCAGAGGCCATTCTGAGTGTCCGTGCTAAGAAGAAGGTTGTCTGGTCCCATGAATCTCATTTCCTGTTGTACCATGTGGACGGCCGGGTATGTATGTGTCATTTACCTGGGGAAGTGTTAGCACCAGGATGCACCATGGGATGAAAACAAGCCTGTGGAGGAAGTGTAATGCTTTGTGCAATGTTCTGCTTGGAAAACCTGGGTACAGTCATTCGTGTGCAAGAAACTATGATGTCTACCACTTACCTAAACATCATTGCAGACTAAGTACATTCTTTCATGGCAAAGGTATTCCCCTCGAGTAGTGCCTTCTTTCAGCAGGATAATATGCCATGCCACACTGCCTGGATTGTTCGAGAATGGTTCGTGGAACATGAGGAAGACTTCCAGGTATTGCCCTGGCCTCCAAATTCCCCAGACATCAATCCAATCGAACATCTGTGGTTTGTGTTGAACAGCATATCAGATCTGTGGTTTGTGTTGAACAGCATGTCAGATCTGTGCGGCTCAACCACATAACTTACAAGAGTTAAAAAATCTACTGGTAACCTATTAGTACCATATACCACTCTTTAGAAATCTTGTAGCATCCATCCCTCGCCAGGTAAGAGCTATTTTGGTGGCATGTGGTGGACCAACATCATATAAGGTTGTTGTTGGGTTGTTTTATCTGAGCGGCACTTTTTTGCACACCACGGGCTAAATGGCCAGGTCACAAGGACCCCGAAGGCTCAGAGAAGGTTGGGGGAGGGGACCCACTGGAACAGCTGTTGGGAGACAGATGGTAGCCTCCCGTCAAGGCCCTCCAGCGTGTTCTTTAACGTGCACAGGGTATGGCTCTCCCGCACACGGGGCCATGGCTTAACGTCCCATCCGACGGACGGCGGCCTTTCCAAGCCCATCGGTGTCCCCTACTGACCGTGGGCAGGGCGGGGAATTTTGCGGAGATAAATCTCAACATCATATAAGGTAGGTGGTCATAATGTTATGGATCTTCAGTGTACATACATGCCAAATTCAGTTTATTGCTTTATTAATTACAGTTGCACAGGACTGTGCTGAATGATACCAATCTTAATCACTTGTAGCTTAAAATAACATTTTAACCCTTTTGATTTCAAAAATGTCTATAGTCTGAAGAATATAGAATGCTCTTCTTTAAAAAGTAAAATATTTTGAATTTCTCTCCTATGCCCCTGGAGGAAGGGTAGGTTAGAGCAACTCAGGGAATTCTCTTGATCACCACACTCTACTACTTATTTATCAAATTTCAAGTCCAGAAAAAGTATAGAGATGGGGGGGGGGGATGACTCTTAACCCATACCTGCACTCCAACTCCTAATCAAGATCTGGACCTTGTTGTGATGTTTTGCGTAGCTTACAAAAAATGCAAAAATTAAATATGTAAAAGTGTTCAGAAAGGAAATGATTAATAACTAGAAGAATTAATATTGCCTTGGTGTATATGCAAATTTCTTTTTCAAACAGAATAAAGTTTTTCATTTATCTGTTTTTTCACTTCTGAAAGTTTTTATTTGAGCTAATCAATGAGGGGGAAAGTTCAAATAGTAGTGTTCCATTAGAAATTATACAACATAAAAAATTTTTTTTTATTCCTTAAAAATTTTAAAAGTTGCTTTCTTATACCCCTCTGAGAAAAGGTGGTAGTTTATTGCTATCAGTGGAAAAGAGATGAGAAAAGGTGGTAGTTTATTGCTATCAGTGGAAAAGAGATGAGAAAAGGTGGTAGTTTATTACTATCAGTGGAAAAGAGATGAGAAAAGGTGGTAGTTTATTGCTATCAGTGGAAAAGAGATGAGAAAAGGTGGTAGTTTATTGCTAAACAGATCACTTGCAACATTCTTTAAAAGTTTTGCCATTTCCATATTTGGTGATCCCTAATAATTGGTCTGTAAATGGTAGCTAGGTAGTCACTGGAAGGAGAGCTATGCACTAATCCCCTGTGATGATGCATAGAACCGGCCAGGCCTAGCACCTAATGTCCGACCCTGCCTTCTCGTGGTGTAGACAGTTAGTACCTTTCAAAAGAGATACTCTCTTGTGGAAGTGAATGGAAGGGGAGGGCTGCCAGATTAGTGTGGCCCACTGATCTAGACAACTATGGCTACTTTTCTTTTTTTTCTACCCTGCTGAGGAGTGGTCAACCACACAGGGTCCTGGTGCTGACCATATAAACCCACTGGACAGATATATGGCTCTGAGCTTGATTATGGATCCTGATTTTGCTGCACTGGTGGGCTTCTGTGGAGGGATAATCTTCCGCTGTGTTTTCTGTTTGTTTGTGGGTTTGCTTTGTTTCCAAGTGAACAGATTCACAGGATATGTTTATTAGCTGGTGGAAAATCCTGAGCAGAGGTCATCGGAGGCACCTGAACTCTTTGCTCCTATTGGCATCGTCAAATTCTACATTGGAGGAAGTCTTCCAGTGTAGATGGCTTCAGCCTTTACTGGTGGGGGAACGGGTCTTTGCCCCATGTCTGCGATTACGGGGCTGTTTGATATTGTCGCCATTCCCTCTCTCAATAAACATCGTTTCTTTAAACATCCCACTAGCCATTTTCTCTCCGTAGGTAGTTGGAATGTGAGGACTCCACACAGAGCTTTTTCTCTTGATGTCCTTACACGAGAATTCCACCATTATCATTTAGATATTCTCGGCTTGCAAGAGACCAATGGACAGGTAAAGGTGAGATACTTAAATATAACTTTAAATTTTTCTTTACAGGGAGGGAGGTGGAAAGCATCACCAAGGCTTGGGTCTGCTTCTCAGCGGACACGCTGGTGATGCTCTTCTAGGAGTGTATTAATGAAAGGTTACTTACAGCAAAATTTTGGACAAGCGTTAAAGACTTGAATGATATCTGCAGTTATGTCCGCACTGAGCATGCCGATGATGATGAGAAGGATGGGTTTTATGGACAACTTCAGGATATTTTGAATTCTGTCAAGAAAGGAGATATTACCCTTGTTCTTGGTGACTTCAATGCCAAAGTTGGTACTGACTCTGACCTTTGGGAAGGAGTGATGGGCCCTTTTGATATTGGTAGCTGCAATGGCAATGGGCAACGTCTCCTACAGATAATTCAACTAATTGGTTTTAGAATAACTAACACATATTACAAACACCGCGACATACATAAGTACACATGGGCTTCACCTGATGGGCTGCATAGGAATGTGATTAATTATATATTAATTAATAGCAAATGGGATAGTTCTGTTAGAAATACCAGGGCATATAGGTGAGCTGAAATTGGATCTGCCCATTACCTTGTTAAAAGTGTCTTGCAACTTAAACTTAAAAAGTGTTGTGCAAGGGTTAAAAATTTTACTTTTAATACTGAAGCTCTGAAAAACCCAGTTATAGCCAAAGCTTGCCATGATAGGATACTTAGTCATTATGACAGTCAAGGTATGCTTACTACTGAAGTTTAGAAAGAATGGGATCATTTTAAACATGCTTTTTTGGACATTAACAGTACTCTTTTAGGAAAAAAGGAGCAGAGGAGACAGAATTATTTAAGTGATAAGGCATTTGAGCTTATTTCAGAAAGAAAGAACTGCAGGAATGTCATTAATCAATACCCTACTAGTCCTAACAGAAAGCATTACAGAGAGCTTAATAAACGTGTAGAAGTTCGGTTAGCAGCTGATAAGAATCTTTGGCTTGATGGCTTGGCTGACAAAGCTGAGGAAGCAGTTAGACAGCACAACAGCAGAGAGCTGTACCAGATAGTTAATGTTTTGTGTGGTAGAAAATGAACAGGTATATAGGGATTCAAGGATAAACAAGAAAAGGTTATAAAAGGTGAGGATTCTGTCATGGTTAGGTGGGCTGAGCATTTCAGTGATGTTCTAAACAATGTGGTTAGTTCTACTCCCATTGTTTTTAATGATGATAGGATCCATTACTGTCTTTAATGTTGGCCCTATAACACAATCTGAAGTTATTTTGGCTATTTCTAAACTTACACTTCATAAATCCCCAGGGGTAGATGAAATTACTACGGAAATGCTTAGAGCTGGGAATGTTTCAGTTAACACTTGGATGACTGAAATTTGAATATCTTTTATGATAAAGGCATGGTTCCTAAGGATTTTACCCGAGCTACTGTTATCCCTATTGTCAAAAAAGGTGATCGCAGTTCTTGTGATAACTATAGGGGTACCAGCCTACTCTCTGTTCCAGATAAAGTTCTTTCAGTGACTGTGCTTAATAGAATTAAGAATCTGGTTGACAGTCAATTGCATGATGAGCAATGTGGATTCAGAAGTGGTAGGGGTCGTGTGGATCAGATATTTTCACTTAGGCAGATTCTTGAGAAATGTTTAGAGTTTCAGAAACCTTGTTGATTTCAAAAAGGCTTTCGACTCTGTTGATCGTCATAATTTGTAGCTGATTGTGATATCATATGGTATACCAGACAAGTTAGTTAACATAATGAAAGCTCTCTATAATAACACTGAGTCGTGTGTGATAGTTGGTAAGGCTTATAGCAATTGGTTTAGCATTACTTCTGGTGTTCGACAAGGGTGCATTTTGTCTCCTTTTCTCTTTAGTTTTGGTTATAGATTATGTTATGTGAAATTCACTTCAAGGGAAAGATTTTGGTCTTAAATGGATTGGAGATAGGAAAACTTCTGATTTAGATTATGCTGATGATTTAGCCTTTTTGGCAAATGATGCTGATGAGATGAACTCTTTCTTTCCAGCTGTTGATGAAACTGGTAGTAGAGTAGGTTTGGTTACAAACAGAGAGAAAACTAAAGTGATGAAAATTTGTCAGGCAGGCTGCAATTCAGTTAATCTGAATGAGTCTTGAGCAGGTGTCACAGTTTAATTATCTTGAGAGCTATGTAACAGATAATGGTGATGTGCGGCATGAGATTAACAGACAAATAGGGATTGCTGCCGGTAATTTTAGGAATCTATGGAGTGTGTGGAGAAATACACATTAAAAAAAATTAGTTAAAAATTAGACTGTATAATAGTTTGGTTCTTTCTAGGGTTAGTTATGGTAGTGAAACTTCGACACTTTGTACACAAGATAACAGGAAACTAGATGCTTTTGATTCCAGATGTATACGCAATATCTTGTGCATTAGGTGGTTCAACTTTGTAACTAATAATGAGTTTAGGCAAAGGAGTTTGCAACCTCCTTTAAGCAGCATATTATGCAGAGAGAGACTCCATTGGTTTGGCCATGTTGCCAGCATGAATAATTATAGATTGGCGAATAGGGTTATGAACAGTGTGCCTAAAGGCCTCAGAAAGAGGGGGAGAACTAGGATGCAGTGGGCAGACAATGTCAAACAGGACCTTATTAGAATTGGTGTGCAGTGGTCAGACTTGCTTGGAGAACTAAATTGCATGGTCTGGTTGGACCTCCATAGCCCATGGCTGCTTGAGGAGGAGGAGGAGGATGAATATAAATTAAAACTATTAAGTATTTGAAAAACATGAATTATAATATTCATTAGTACGAATCCAACTAAAAAAAGAGTTTTTCCAATTATCTCTTGAAACAAAACAGTTACGTTTCCCACCCAGCCTAAAATCATAAGGGATCAACTCACTGCTACCAAAGGAACTTCATGACCTTAACATTACGGAAACAAAATTTTATTTTTTAACATATGTTATTATATATGTTATATATATATATTATTATATATATATATATTAATATATGTTATATATATTATTATATATATTATTATATATATAACATATATTATATTGAATTTATCTATAATAATTTTTAATTCCATTAATTTTAATGAATTATTACATCGCCAACTGTTACCCCCACATTTTAAACAGAAACTGGAAGTGTTCAAAAAAATTATTACCAACCAAATGATAAATGAACCAATTTATTTACAAAGGTAACTAGATCACATATCAATAATAATGAAAACTAAACACAAATTTGTTTACCATCAGTATGAATTTAAACCATCAAAAGAACATTTCACAATATCTAACTATACTTCAAATAGTCATATTACAATTCTTACACTCTCTTCAAAGCAAAAAAGGAATCTTTTCACAACATTCAATAACCGACACAATTATCTTTGTAAATAATCCTATAAGTTACCAAGGTTTACCTTTCTATTCCTATTTTTTTACCTTAAATACCTTGCTGCCATCAAATCTAGTTTGCTTTTCCACTAATAGACTTCAACACATTACTTCCACTAAAATTAGATTTCATAATGCTAACTCTACTAAAAGACTATTCAGCTTCTTACAATATGATGAACTTTCCAAAGTTTCTCTTCACTCGTTATATTTCAAAATCTCTGTCTGTTACAATAGACTAGTGATATAATTCTCACACTGAGGCACAATGCAAGCATCAAATGACACATCACAACATGGTTTTACTGTTGCATGTTCATCTATCGTAACAATATTCATTAGTACCAATCCAACTGAAAGTGTTTCTTAATTATCTCTTAAAACAAAACAGTTTTATTTCTCACACACCCTGTGGTAAGGGGTCAACTCAATGCTACCAAAGGAACTTCATTACCTTTACATTACACCACCAAAATTTAAAATTTCTAGCATAAATGCTTCACTTGGAATATTCATTAAAATTTTGGAATTTGACTTTTTTTCCAATGTTAGAGGTCACAATTATAGCCTTTATGAAATTTAGAAAGTGTAGCTTGTAAGAGTTTAACACCTATTCAACCCAAAAAAGAATTTTTAATTTTTCTCTAAAAGCAAGCATTTTTTTCTCTAAAGCTTGGGTTGGGTTGTTTTACCTCTGAGCGGCACTTTTTTGCACACCATGGGCTAAATGGCCAGGTCACATGGACCCCGAAGGCTCAGAGAAGGTTGGGGAAGGGGACCCACTGGTCCCCTTCCCCAACCTTCTCTGAGCCTTCGGAGAAGATTTTGGGAGACAGATGGTAGCCTCCCGTCAAGGCCATCCAGTGTGTTCTTTAACGTGCACAGAGTATGACTCTCTCGTACACGGGGCCACGGCTTAACATCCCATCCGATGGACGGCGGCCTTTCCAAGCCCATCTGTGTCCCCTACTGACCGTGGGCAGGGCTGGGAATTTTACGGAGATAAATCTCAACGCTGACCCAGCTGGGACTCGAACCTGGGAACTACAGATTACAAGTGTCTGGCGCGCTACCGACTTAGCCACCCCCCGCCCCTTTTCTCTAAAGCAACACAAAAGTTTTGTTTTCCCACCCCTCTGGGTCTAAGAGGTCAACTCATTGTTGCCAATGAAAATTTAATGACCTTCACATTCCAGTTTCAAAAACATTTCACTTTTGAAATTTTTTCATCATTCCAGTTTTAAAATTTCTAGCATAATACATAATTTGTCATATTCATTTTAAATTTTGGAATTTTCAACTTTCCCAATGTCAGAGGGTGCATTTTATATTTTTGGTAGAGGCTGAAAGTTCAAACTGTAATATTTCAACAGTAATATCAATTAAAATGATTTTTAATTTATCTCTGAAAATAATCAATTACCTCTCTAAAACAAAAATAGTTGTATTTTTCCCACCTCCCTGGGTGTAAGGGGTCAACTCAATTGTTGACAATGGAAGCTTCATAGCCTTCACATTCCCCACCAAAATTTCGTATTTCTAACATAACTACATCATTTATAATATTCGTTTGAAATTTTGGAATTTTCAAAATTTTCCACCTTTAGAGAGCATAATAATAGCCTTTGGGAGATTTGGAAAGTGTGAATCTCAATATGACATAAATACCTATCCAACATTAACAAAAACCACCCGGGTCAAACAATTTTTCCTCTAAAATTGAAATCGACATCAAAGTGCCTATTTATTACTGGATGTTGAACCGTCGAGTTAATCTGAATTTATCTCAATATTTATTATCATTATCATACTTGTAAGACATGCTTTCCATCTATTGGCAAAACTAGAAAGCCGCTAGGGGTAAAAATTGCCTAAAATAACACCTATATGTGACATAAAGGGAATGTTCATAGCATTGATTAGAGGATGATCTTGATCTGCGGCCGGTAGCTCAGTGGCCCAGAGCACCTGACATGTTATCAGGAGGTCGTAGGTTCGTATCCTACCCGGCTCAGACAATTTTTCCTCTAAAATTGAAATCGACATCAAAGTGCCTATTTATTACTGGATGCTGAACCGTCGAGTTTATCTGAGTTTATCTCAATATTTATTATCATTAGCATACTTGTAAGACATGCTTTCCATCTATTGGCAAAAATAGAAAGCCGCTAGGGCTAAAAATTGCCTAAAATAACGCCTATATGCGACATAAAGGGAAAGTTCATAGCGTTAATTAGAGGAGATCTTGATTGGCGGCCGGTAGCTCAGTGGACCAGAGCACCTGACATGTTATCAGGAGGTCGTGGGTTCGTATCCCACCCGGCTCAGACAATTTTTCCTCTAAAATTGAAATCGACGTCAAAGTGCCTATTTATTACTGGACTATTATCTCGTTTTTCTTTTTTGAAAATAAAATAAAAACACATTCCCAAATCCAGTTTTTCTGGAGGTTTTTTTCTTCATAGTTAACTGAAGAAAATATATTTTCAGATCCCAATTGCATTACAAAAGATTAACATTATTAAGTAAAAAATCAAATTTCTACACTCTGCTGTATTTTATGTGAGAATATTTTTTGCTTGTGTTTTTATAGCTTATTTCAGGGTTGATTTTAAACATTGAGATCAATCTATCCTTTCTATTTTATTACATACCAAATAAAGTAATAAGTTGCTAAATGCATTATTTTTGAGATTTTTTAAAGTATAACTTCTTTTAATAAAGTTTGGAGTGGAAAAGTCCATTTTCTGATATTTTTTCTTTTCAGTAAAAAAAATGTCATAATTCTTTAATTATAGAGCAAATCAGAAACAAGTTGAGAATTAAGCAAAATGGATCAATGAATGGAAAATTTTCATTTTTAAATTTAACTATTTTACAATAAAATTTGGAACAGGTCAGAAAATGTACTTTTAGTAAAATTTTAATTTTCTGACTCTAAAACTTTACAAGAAGAAACTTTATGCGCAAAAATTTAATTTCAAATATAATAACAAAATAGGTTACTTGAATTAGTTATTTACTTTTATATATTTTTTCTCATAGTATGCTTCTGTTGCTACTTATTTACAGATCCATTTGCTGAACAATTCCTGCATGATCTGAAGAAATGAGATCACTTTGTGACCACAACAGAGACTGAACATCTTAGAAATTAAAGGTATGTGGAATGAGTCATTCCTCAAGCATTCCAATCCCCTTCCCAAAAACAGAAAATGCATTCGTATTAACAAGACATTACATTCAGAGATCAGCCGGTATTAACTGAATGTGACTTTAGCCTGCTCAGGATGGGGTCGGCTAAAGTTCAGGAAATGATAGTGCTGCTCTTAACTTTCGAGGGTAAGTTGTTTTGAATACAAATGGAAGTACTGATATGAATGTATTTACTCATTAAATCATTTCTAGTTATAAAGGATTAATTTTTTTTCTACAGAGCAAAAAAAAAAAAGAAATAAAAAATTTCCCTACTATTTTTTGTATTCAAGTTTAATATTTGTGTCTTTTGGTCGCCCCTAAAATCAGCTGCCAGTGTGCCTCGAACACCTACTTGAGCCGGCCCTCCTCTCAAATACAAATATTAATCTCAATTGATATGGGCCGATAATTAAATCATTAAGCAAGTGTAACTTAAAATGGCAGCTACTTTAGAAGACATCTGTTTAGGACATAACAAAAATTTAATTTTTAAATGTTCAGACTTAGTTTTGCATTCAGAATTTGTAATTTTTAAGTGAAGTTTTTGCTGTTGTCGTAAAATTCAAACTTTTCCACAGTAATCAGTATCTAATACATAGTGATCTGGAAGGGTTCAATCTCAATTTCAACAGTTATGATAAACTATATTTGCTTTGAAATATTTTAATTTCTTCACAGCATTTTATCATTTTAATTATATATTTTTAGTTCTTATTTAAATTATTTTGTTTTTAAAGCAAAATAAATTTTGGTACCTATTGTCTTATTATTTTTGTATTTGTCTTAGTTTGTAACTATCTTCTAGTATCCTTGTCTTAGAGTTTGCCTATTGGAAAAAAAAATCATCATATGTTATTTGTCTACATGACCAAATAATTTTGAAAAAATTAAATGCATGAAAGATTTAAGCAATGATAAAAATATTATGAATCATATAAATTAATAAAATACTTCAGAACATATTGCAAAATCAATTTTTTTTTTAATTTTTACTGAATTTGAAATGCTTATCAAATTTTATTTATCCATTATTTCTTAATTTTCTTAACCCTAATTAAATGTGTTTTCCTTTGGTATATAACATGACAAATTTCTGTTGATTGTTTTTTTTTTAATTCTGCCATCCTCTCAGACCTTCTACTGTGGCATATAAACTAGAAGACTACTGTCAGACCTCTGTGGTAAGCAGCTGCCTAACAATATCAAACAGCCACCTTAATCACAGGCTTGGGACAAAGACTCGTTCCTCCACCACTAAAGGCTGAAGCCATCTACACTGGAAGACTTCCTCAAATGTAGAATTTGACAATGCCAGTAGAAGCAAGATTTCAGGTGCCTGCGACGACCTCTGTTCAGGATTTACCACCAGCTGATAAAACATATCCTGTGAATCTATTCACTCAGAGGTACACAAAATTTAACTGTTACAGATTGAATTAATTTCTATTCATACTTTAAACATCACACTTAAAAATATCCAAAAGGTGTTAATGTATGTCTTCTTTAATTCTTTCTATATTTTTAAGCAAACATTACAATTACCTGGGCATAAAGAAAATAACTTTCTGAGCACAATGGGAATTTCTGTTTAATTTCTTCAAAGCCTTTTAATGCCTCGTCTTTTTGACTAGAATCATTATACTGAATTCCACATCTGTACTGAATGTAACACTTCTGAGCCCTAGCAGATGGGAAATCTGGATTAAGAGATGAACTTTTTTCCATGTCTTTTAATGTATCATCAACACGCTCCATTAGAAGAGCAACCTATAGTAAAGCATACAGCATTTTAATTGCATAATATTACCCACAAACAAACACAGTGGCAGATTTTCCCTGCACAGAACCCACCAATGCTATATGGTCAGCACCAGAACCCTTTATGGTTGACCACTCCTCAGCAGGGTGGGGAAAAAAAGTAGCCATAGTTGTCCAGATCAGTAGGCCACACTAATCTGGCAGCCCTCCCCTTCCATTCATTTCAACAAGGGAGTATCTCTTTTGATAGGTACTAACAGTCTGCACCACAAGAATGTGGGGTCGGACATTAGGTACTAGGCCTGGCCAGTTCTATACATCATCACAAGGGATTGGTTCATAGCACTCCTTCCAGTGACTACCTAGATACCATTTACAGACCCTCTTGTTCTCTTATTCGTTAACAAATAGCCTTTCTATTGATATGTATTATGATTATTTTTATCTATTGGCTTTTTTTTGTTTTTGTTTTTTTTTTAAATAAAATTTTATTTGCATTGTGAGATGCATATTTTTACTACATGCCTCTATAAAAGCCCTATTAAAACAAAACTAATCTTATTTGTTAAATACTTTCATAAAATCAAAATCAAATGCTAAGTAATTCATCATATAGCATGAAATAATTCCTTTCTTTAGATTTTTTTTTTTGCCATATAACTAAAGTTCACTTTATTTTGACTGAACACAGTTGAAAAAAAACCTGGCCACGGTTTTTTCAGTTTTCAGGCCTGGTATGGTAAGAGTTAAACAGCAGACCACACTGTGAATTTACTCGCCAACTGTTTTAAAATCTGAGTTAAATTTTTGATATTGACAAGTCCACTTCATATTTAAAGAATAAACAAAAATGTAATTTTTTTTAGATCTTTAAATTTCACTATAAATTTCTATGGAAAATGTTTAGAATTTATTAAGCTCGAATTAGGTTTAACATAACCATAAGAGGGCTGTTCATATTGTAATCACACTTAACTGTAAGTTACATTCATGTTACACTCAAATATATTAGTATTTCAATGCTGCTCTGTTACACAAAATTTAACTGTTACAGATTGAATTAATTTCTATTCATACTTTAAACATCACACTTAAAAATATCCAAAAGGTGTTAATGTATGTCTTCTTTAATTCTTTCTATATTTTTAAGCAAACATTACAATTACCTGGGCATAAAGAAAATAACTTTCTGAGCACAATGGGAATTTCTGTTTAATTTCTTCAAAGCCTTTTAATGCCTCGTCTTTTTGACTAGAATCATTATACTGAATTCCACATCTGTACTGAATGTAACACTTCTGAGCCCTAGCAGATGGGAAATCTGGATTAAGAGATGAACTTTTTTCCATGTCTTTTAATGTATCATCAACACGCTCCATTAGAAGAGCAACCTATAGTAAAGCATACAGCATTTTAATTGCATAATATTAAGATTTCATATAGTGTCCACATAATTAATATAAAGTAATAATTACAGAAACTAATTTCACTTTAAAAATCTTAACTAAAATTGCATGCTACTAAAATTGACATGCTGTAACACTCCAAAGATTATTAACTTTCAAAGTTGGACCTTTTGTCTGATACAAATTTATGCAAATTCCGAATAGCTGTATCGGGCGCCAGGCATTAATAACTTGTCAAATAAAGTTGAAATAGGGTTCGTTATTATCAAGTGAATTTTCTTGATCAAGCGAATCAAGCTTCAATTTATCAAGCGTTACTTATCAAGTAAGAATTCAAAAAGGATTGTCAAGTTTAAAGTTTAAATCTAATCAAAATAATCATTTTACATTTCTCAAGATAAAAATAGCAAAAATTCAAAAGTTTCTAAAACAAAGTTTATTTCCAAAAAATTCAAAGACTCACCTCACCCAGTTCAATACAAAAGTTGGAGTACTAACAACTCCTTCTATCTATACCACATACTTCTCACAATACTTCTGATTCCTACATCTCTACTAACTCTTATTACTGACTCATAATCTACCTCTTCTCTACAACACTACATCTCTACTCTGTGAACAACGTCACCACTCTACTAACTCTCCTTCTAAATCTGTTATCTAACGTCACCACTCTACTCACAACAAATTCTTCACTGTGTGACCTAATGTCACTTAATTTTAACATGCATACAAATCTGGCAAGTATGTATTGCACGCTGGGAAATACATTTGCATAATATGACGATCGCACTACCTATGATGAAACAGGGGTCGTGTTCTACACGCGTGCTTTAGTAGTTCACAATGAAATGGTCAGAGTTACGCATTCGCAAATCCTACAGCTCAGAAACGAGAATTGCAATCAGTTCAAAAAAAGAAATAATCTTCAAAATGATAAATATAACATAAATAAAGCAAAACTGGTTAAGGAAAAGTGAAAGTGAATTGGTGGACCATCACAACATAAAGTTAGACAATTTAGAATTCTTAAAATAGGGTGCATCGTTAAATTTGTGGACTACCATCACAAACAATTAGCAGCTTTCCTACAAGTTAATACATGATATGTGGCAACAGAGTAATTCTTCATGGGTACAGAGCAGTGTTCACAAGTTGAAACACATGCAATATCGTTGCAAGTAACAGCAGAACAATATGCAGTCAGTCTCTGCAATTTTCTCACTTTGGAAAGGTAGAATGTAAGGGTCCACATTTACAATAGCAAATGCATATGCACTTAATCATAATGACACTCTTTGGCACTAGCCTCTTGTGGCTGTGAATTAAGCAGCCATCGGCCATGGACATCTAACCAGACCATCAATTTATTCTCCAAGCATATTTGTCCTGAGCTACATCTGCTGCATCTTGCCACTGCACACCAATTCTAAAAAGGTCCTGTTTGACATTGTCTGCTGCATCCAAGGTCTCCCCCTCTTTCTGAGGCCTTTAGGCACACTGTTCATAATCCTATTCACTAATCTATAATTATCCATACAGGGAATAAATGTTTTTGTGGAAAACATTTCACCGACATACGGGATTCGAGCCTGCATCTCTCTTAAAATATGCCAGAGTATTATAAACAGTTGTGAGCTCCCTTACATTATTTATTACTATCTTACACACAGTACTAAAAAAGAAATAGATGCCACCTGAGATCACAGATGGCACCAAAATGAGGCACCAAAAAATTTCATGGGAAGTGATTGTCATTATCAGTGGAAAAAAGACTGAGCTGGCATTAGTTCAATGGGTTAGAATGCACTGGCATGTTTCTGGAGACATGTGGGTTCGAATCCCATATGTCAACAAAATATTTTCCACAAAAACATTTATTGATTTATAACTTTTAAATGTCTACAGGTAATGCTGCGATTATCAATCATTGTTTTATCCACACTGGCAAAATGGTCAAACCAGTGGAGTCTCTCTCTGCACAATATGCTGCTTAAAGGATGTTGTAGACTCCTTTGCCTAACCTCATCATTACTTAGAAAGTTAAACCACCTAATACCCAAGATACTACATAAGCATCTAGAATCAAAAGCATCAAAAGTTTCATATTATCTTGTTTACAAAGCATCCAAGTTTCACTATCATAACTAACATAAGAAAGGACCAAACTGTTATACAATCTAATTTTGGTCTTCAGATGTATACGCCTATTTCTCCACACTATACATAGATTCTTAAAAGTCCCGGCAACAATCCCTATTCGTCTGTTAATCTCATGCCACACGTCACCAATATCTGTTACATAGCACCCAAGATAGTTAAACTGTGACACCTGCTTAAAGCTTCAACCATTCAGATTAATTGAATCACAGCCTGTCTGACCAATTTTCATCACTTAAGTTTTCTCTCTGTTTATAACCAATCCTACTATACTGCCAGTCTCATCAACAGCTAGAATGAAAGAGTTCATCTCATCAACATCCCCCAAAAGGGCTAAATCATCAGCATAATCTAAGTCAGAAACTTTCAGATCTCCAGACCATTTAAGGCCAAAATGTTTCCCTTGCAGTGAATTTCACATAACATAATCAATAACCAAACTGCAGAGAAAAGAAGACAAAATGCACACTTGTCAAACACCAGAAGTAATGCTAAACCAATTGCTACAAGCCTTACCAACTCTCGCACATGACTCAATGTTATTATAGAGAGCTTTCATTATGTTAACTAACTTGTCTGGTATATCATATGATCTCACAAACAACTACAAATTATGACGATCAACAGAGTCAAAAGCCTTTTCGAAATCAACAAAGCTACCAACGAAAGGTTTCTGAAACTCGAAATATTTTTCAACAATCTGCCTGAGTGAAAATATCTGAACTACACATCCCCTATCACTTTGCTCATCATGCAACTGCCCATCAACCAGATTCTTAATTTTATTAAGCACAATCATGCAAAGAACCTTACCTGGAACAGAAAGTAGGCTAATACCCCTCAAGTTATCACAAGTACTGCGATCAACTTTTATAAAAAAATAGGGTTAATAATAGCTCTGGTAAAATCCTTAGGAACCATGTCTTTACCACAATATATATATTTTAAAAATTTCAGTATACAAATAACAAGTGTATAAGTACAAAGTAAAACAACTTGAAAAATACAAGTTATAACAATCCCAGGTGTAAAATACCTGTGCTATACAAAATACAAAATAAAATCAAAATCTATTAAAATAATCACAATATTGTAAAAATGAAAAAACCGGTAGTAAAAAGCAACAATCAGTAAAAGATGTCCAAGTGTAAGAGGCTCGGATGTAAAATAGTGAAAGTTAAAATTCAGTCTACATTCAAATTTAAAAGAGGGACATGAGATTAAAATATGTTTAATAGTTAAAATGGTGTCACAAAACTCACACTTAGGTTCGTCGTAGGTTCGTAAAAGAAATTAATCAGCAATAAACGAATGACCTAAGCAGAGTGGAGCAAGTACAAATTTCTCCTTGCGATTCCTGCAATAACATGACTGCCATTGTTTGATGATAGGTTTGATCTCAAAGAGCTTGTTGGTAAGCTGTTCTGGCCAAGATCTCTGCACTGAGCTTGATGGTAAAACACTGCCGGAAATCCAGATATGGAACCAGCAATGGAGAGCCGGACAGGGGTATGGCCAACTTAGCAGCAGTATCTGCCAAATCATTACCCCTGATACCGACGTGACCAGGCACCCAACAGAAATGGATGGTGGTTGTGGCTGCCAGACGATGTAGCTGCTGGTGGATCTTAGAAAGAACTGGGTGAGGCTGATGCCTCACCGAGATCAAAGCCTGTAGTGAACTAAGCAAGTCGGTGTAAAGCACACATCGACCACTATGCTAGGCTGCCACATGGTCCAAGGCGAGACTGATAGTGTGCAACTCTATGGTAAAGATGGAACACTGCAGTGGCAAAGAGTTACCGATACCAGTTAGGCCTTCCCCGTCCTGCACAGGGAAAAATCACAAGAAGGGGAAACAGCAAGCCACGGTGGGAGTGACTCGACTATTGACTGTACGACAATGTTGAGACTAGTGTTGATGTCTCTGAGGCAGCCTCGGACTCGCAAACCAAATGGACGAATGACAGTCGGCCAATTAGTGTAGAGCATTTCCCACTTTGGACTGAAAACACAGTCCCAAGTGCGATGGCCAGGCAGGGATCGCAATTTAGATGCATATTGTAGGAACAAATGCTGATGGCGAAGAGATAAAGACTGTTTATCGGTCTCAATGTAAAGACTCTGCACCGGTGAGATGCGGAAGGCTCCCGTGCAAACACAGAGGGCCTGATGATGGATGGGGTCCAGCACCTTCACCACCGAATCTTGAGCAGAGTCGTACAACTGGGATCTGTAGTCTAGTTTCGACTGGGCAAGTGCACAGTACAGGCAGAGCAGAGAACATCGGTCAGCTCCCCAGGAAAGAGAGGAGAGGACCTTGATGATGTTCAATGCCCACGTGCACTTGGACCTGAGATGACATGTATGGTAAAAAGGTCAATTTCCATTCAAATATGAGACCGAGAAATTTGGTCTCTGCCACAACTAGAATGATGTTACCCCTGAGCCGTAACTCGGGATCCAGGTGAAGATTACACTTGTGGCCAAAGTGCACACAAGCAGTCTTCTGTGGGGAGAACTAAAACCCATTTGCCATTGCCCAAACCAAAAGATTGTTCAGTGCAATTTGCAGTTGTATTTAAATGCCGCATGCTGGATGAAGAGCAAAAGATGCTGAAGTCATCAACATAGAGGGCATTGCCTATTGATGAAAGAAGTTGTCTATTAATAGAATTAATCTTGCCAGCGAAAAGTGTAACTCAGAACGGAGCCTTGCGGTACCCCCTGTTTTGAGGGAGAGTGTTGCTGACATGGACATGAAAAGAACGTGCCAATAAGAAGTTGGAAATGAACCTCTCAAGCTGAAGCTATGGAGGTCACGAAGAATGCAGAATCTCCAAGCTATGTCACATGTTCTTCGATGTTGAAGAAAATTGACACCAAGTGCTCTCTATGTAAAAACAAATTCCTGATAACTGATTCAAAGCTTATCAGATGGCCAAGAGTTGACCATTGCCTGTGAAAGCTACACTGGGTGTTGGAAAGAAGGTTGTGGTGTTCTAAATACCAGATGAGTCTGACATTTACCATTCTTTCCAACACCTTGCACACGCAATTGTTAACGCAATGGGGCAATAATTGGAAGTAATCTTGGAATCCTTTCCTGGCTTTGCGAAGACCAAGATGATGGCCTCCTGCCAGGAGTCCAGAAACTGCTCCTCGAGAAAAATGCAATTGAAAAGATGGAACAGCTGATCCTTACTCGATGGTGAGAGGTTGGATCATGGCATAATGGACATTGTCCAGCCCAACAGCAGATGCACGAGGTGTGCAGAACAAGGCAAAGCTCCTCCGCTGTAAATGGACTGTTGCAAGGCTCCAGGCAATTCAAGTGGAAGAACAGCAGAGAGCATTCTGACATGCTCTTCTGGGCCAGAAACTCAGGGGGAGTAAGAAGAGATGGAGGAGAATGACTCCCCCAGAGTGTCAGCAATTACTTTGGGATCAGCAATTGCTGTCCATTGTGCTCCAGGATCGATAACGAGTGGGACATGTAGTTCCCACCCATCTTCCAGACTTTATCCCACACGACCTTAGAACGGGTTATGCGGGTGATAGAAGATGTATGTTTGATCCAAGATTCTTTCTGGCTCTGGTGCCAGATAAAATGGGCTTTCGCCCTGGCGCATTTGAACATTTCAAGGTTGGGGGACGTCGGATAACTCCGAAACACCCCTAATCCTTGTTCTGAGCTTTACAAGTTGCGGTGCAATCTGTTATCTCCGCTACTGCCACATTGATGGGCTCCTGACTGACAGAGTGGTCATCGAGCTCAGAGAGCAGCTCGAAACCATCCAGTCAGCCCGATTTTTACAAGGCTCCATCATGAGACGTGAAGGGCTGCAAGCCCCCCATGGGAGATTGTGCACACCATGGGGAGGTGATCACAATTCCGTAAGGGTTGTCCTCAACCTCCCATGTAAAGAGTGGAAGGATCGAGGAGGAGTGTGATGCCCTCTCATTCACTTTTACTTCACCTTAACCAGTTTTGCTTAATTTACGTTATATTTATCATTTTGGGGATTTTTATTTCATTTTTGGAATCACAGCGCTTGTTTCCAAGAGCATAGGAGTTGCACATGCACAACTCTGAACTTTCAATTGTCACTCGCTAAAGCGCACATGTATAAGGACATGCCCCCTCTTGCGTCACAGCTTGTAAGCTCGTCATTTTATGTAAATGTCTTTACGGGTGCAACAGCCACGTGTTGCCGAGCCTGTACGCTTGTTAAAACCGTGACATGTTAGTCACAGAAGTTAGTAGTTAGCAGTAAGAGTGAGTTGGAAGATAGTTAGTAGAAGTAGTTGACAGTTGTCAGTTAGTAGTGTCACAGAAGTTGGTGTTAGACACAATAGTGATGATGTAGCAACATCTCATTGAAGTTGGCGAGTGTTTAAAAATAATTTTTGGAAATAAACTTGTTTGTTATAGAAACTTTTTTGAATCTTTGCTATTTTTTCTCTTGAGCAACGTTAGTTGATAAGTTTTCATTAGAATTTACATTAGTTTGACAATCATTTAATTTTTGAATTCTTACTCGCTAAGTAATGCCCGCTGGTATTCGAACCCTAATTGAATTTATTTGGCAATTTGTTAATTATTGTCTGGTGCCCGATTTAGCTATCTGGAGCTTGAATAAATATTGGATCAGACAAAAGGTCCATAACTTTAAAGAATTTAAATCTGTGGAGCATTACAGGAGCCGATGGTGAGGTCAATGGCAGTGAAAGTGCAGGTTGGGGAGTGAAAGTATATACTGACATCGGTGTTCAAAAGGGAGAGGGAAAGATCCAGGAGCCACTGCTCCAGGACCTCACCCTCCCGTTGGTGTCATCATTGCCCCATAGTAGACTGTGTCCATTGAAGCCACCCATGATGAGGAAGGGGGACAGCAGCTGTGAGACGAGGTCATCAAGGTCTTCCTGGAAGATGATGCTCCCAGGTATATATCCAGTCAGCAAGAACCCCACGAAGAGGCAGATGGCTACCGCCTCTAAGTTGGTGATGACAGGTATGACCTAGAATGGAGAATGGTTGCTCCCGAGGATGGCGACACCTACGCAAGCTGAACCATCTCCATCCCGGTCCCGGCGAACTAGTGAAAAGTGCCGGATCATGGGATCTGTGACTGGTTGCAAGTATGTCTCCTGCAGGTACACAGATGGGTTGGTGTGCCTAAAGGAGGGCCTTGATATCATCATTATTCCTCTGGAATTCACGACAATTCCATTGTAGGAGTGTGGCCATCTCAGGACTTATAAGAGTGGGCGAATGACAAATTCTTATTCAACTTAACTGCTGCAGAGGAAAGTTTAGTGAATAGGGGGCAGTCGGAAACATCCGAGGCGCATGGATTGGTGACCACCCTCTGTGTAGGAGTGATAACTTTCTTTTTTTGCGCTGTTGGGGGCCCCTTCAGTTTGGAAGGTCTAGCTGTCTGAGGACGGGAAGGAGAATGCTTTCTGGTGGAGGTGGAAGGCTTGAGTTGCAGGAATGGAAACTGGAGTTGATGTCGAAGTCGACACCACCCTCGGTTTTGCCTGCGTCAGGAGGTACCTTGCTGCAGGTCAGATTCAGTAGGTGGTACACTGATGCTGGTCTGCACTGCCACAGTTGTCAGTGGAATGATAGGCTTTCCAATGACTGCATAGGATACCTTGCCAGGTGAGGAGGGTGGTGCAGCGAGTTTTCTCACCTCAGCATAAGAGATGTTCATGATCTTTAGGCTTTGAACCTCCTTTTCCTCATTCCACTTTGGACAGTCACAGGAATATGTTGGATGTTTGCCACTACTGTTGACACAGCTTGCCTTTTCGGCTGTGAAGTTAGGATCGAGATGATCCTTACTGCCACAGTAAGCACAGGTGCCCCGGCAAGCTGTGGGGGCATGACCGTATATCTGGCACTGAAAACAGCACACAGGGTTCAGTAAATACGAACTTACTTCACAATGTAAATAACCTGCCTTGATGGAAGAAGGCAGGTGTGGCATGTTGAAGGTTATAATCAGTACCTGGCTGGGTACCAATTTACCATCATGGCACTTCGAAACCTGGTGGACCGCTTTTACTCTTTGGGGAGTGAGCTTTGAGAGGATTTACTCCTCAGTGAATTTGAGAAAGCCCCACTCAGTTATCACACTCCTAGAGGAATTCAAAGTTTTTTGGGGAGTGACATTGACAGCCACCTCACTAATCTCTCTGACTTTCATGAGCAGTTCCGAGTATTGGGAACAAACAGTCTCAACCTGCAAGTCGCCATATCGTATGCGCTTGACGGATTTCAGCTCTCTAACACAAGACCTTTCAAACCCTTATTAACAAAAAATCGGGACATGTCCCCAAGTACCTGATCACTCGTGGAGTGGATGATAGGAATCTTGGGAATGAAGACACAGACAAGAAGTCGATGGCGTACATAACAGAGACAATGAGGAAGATGGGGGCTCACGTCTCTCTTAGCGACATTGATCGCATTAATTTCATCAACTCTTAATGTTTTGTTTTGTGTGGTTCAGTGTCCGCTTTCCCCACCCTCCACGAAGCCCAACGAGGGGACGCCCAATCAGGTGCCAGAGCTACATGGGCACTATACCCACACAGACAGTGAGCCAAGCTCTCACAAATAAATAAAAGGAAAATGTGCAGAAATCAACTTTCTACACAAAAGAAACAAAGTGGAAAATAACAAAAATTGTGAACAACCAAACTGGCCTCACAAAGAAATTATAATTACGAAAGGAAAATAATTTGTGAGGAAACTCGCAAACCTGCACCCAGACGTGGGCAAGGTTACTCACCGCTCTGAACGGTTGACCCTAGAAGGACCTGCCCACCAGCTGATTGCTCCTGGGGGGACTACTCCAGGAGCTCCTGTTTACTGGAAGCAGAAGCCAAAGCAGTGTATAACAACAGAGGCCCTGGAATCCACTGCCCAGTCCCACGAAGACAGGCTCCCCAATGGCAAGGCGGACAAAGGGGACCCTACCAGTCATGAGCTGAGTAGAGAAGATGGGGACACCTGAGCAACCACCAGGATCCTCCTTTCCCAGGACAAGGGTCTCTGCACACAGCAAATACGTAGGCAAGTGTTCAGGACCCTGTGAAGGTACCGGAGCCAAGGGAACCTTCACCGAGAGGCTGCTGCATCATGCATGTCTCACTAAGCCTGTCACCACGGCAATGCAGATAAGGATTTGTCCCATCATGGTGCTCTATACTGAAGCGGGATCTGTCTGAAAAGACAATGCGATGCCATTCGCGCATCCATGTGTGACCTTCTTGGCACCATTGCAGTCACATATGCCTATGTTGTAGAGTCAATGGTAGCCGATGCAATGGCTACCTAGTAAAGATGATCCGATGCTGCAGACAATGTCGAACCATATGTGCAGACACTGGTTAATGTGCAGCACACCCTAACTGTTGAGCTCAGGTGTTTGATGTGGCTGTACAATCATTCAAAGCTATGCGCACGAGATGTCTGTCTTCTCATTCGTTTGTGTAACTAGGCCATTGAGATCCCTCATGTTGATGATTTCCTTTCCTCCTCTACCCATTAATGCCATATTCTCATCACTGTGGCATCATTCCATCCAACATGAGCACTGATGTCTCGGTACGATAATCCACCTTCCCATAATATCACAATTCTCCCTCGATTAGTCGGAAACCTGATCGTATGGATGCAGTGTTCTTTGAAAGGGCATACTTGCTCCTTTAGTGTGCAAGAACTGTGAGCAAACAATTCCAGTGCTTTACACCAGCTCTTTGTAATCTCCTCTTATCCCACTTCAAGGGGGTGTTAATGTTACACATGATGTATGTATGTGCTGCGCTTTGAACCATTTACATGTTCTCCCATGGGCTATCCATCTTGCATATTTCGGGACAATCTGATGAGTTCTTCTTGGTGTTGCACTTTTAATGGCCAGCAGTGTATGTTTATTGAGAGAGGGAATGCCAACATATCAAACAGTCCCCTTATGGCAGGTATGGCACAAAGACCTGTTCCCCACTACTAAAGGCTGAAGCCATCTACACTGGAAGACTTCAATGTAGAATTTGACGATGCCCATAGAAGCAACAGTTCAGGTGCCTGTGATGACCTCTGCTTGGGATATCCACCAGCTGATAAAACATATCCTGTGAATCTGTTCATTTGGGACTGTCAACCCACAAACAATAACACAGCAGAAGATTTTCCCTCCACAGAAGCCCACCAGTGCAACAAATTCAGGATCTGTGATCAAACTCAGAGCCTTATTCCAGTCCAGTAAGTTTCCAGGACCCTGTGTAGGTGACCACTCCTCAGCAGGGTAGAAAAAAAAAAGTAGCCACAGTTGTACAGATCAGTAGGCCACACAAATTTGGCAGCCCTCCCCCTGCCATTCACTTTCACAAGAGAATATCTCTTTTGAAAGGTACTAACTCCTGCATCATGAGAAGGCAGAATTCGACATTTGGTACTAAGCCTGCCTGGTTCTATGCATCATCACAGAGGATTGGTGCATAGCTCTCCTTGCAATGACTACCTAGCTACCATTTACAGAAAACAATTATTAGCGAGTTATAAAGCATTTCTTACCCCCCCCCCCCCCTCCCCATCCAATATCTTGGCTATGCCCCTCTAAGGATATTGACTTCATTTTAGCATTGATGCTTTGACTTCTCAAAAATTTCCCAAAATTTAACACCATAAAAATATGTCTAATGTTTAGTAAAAACTAAACAGCTATGGAAGTGTTCCTTCATTTCATAAGCAGGGCACAAAATCATATGAATGTCAACAAACCTAGTTACACGGTATTGTAACGCTCCAAAGATTATTAACTTTTAAAGTTGAACCTTTTGCCTGATCTAAAGTTATTCAAATTCCGGATAGTTGTATCAGGTGCCAGGCAATAATAACTTGCCAATTAAAGTTGGGGAAAAAAAGGGGGCTTGTTAATGTATAATATCAGGTGTTACTTTTCGAGTAAGAATTCAAAAAGGATTCAAAAGGAATTCAAAAAGGAATTGTTTTAAAGTTTAAATATAATCAAAAATCAATCAACGTTGTTCAAGAGAAAAATAGCAAAAATTCAAAAGTTTCTATAACAAAGTTTATTTCCAAAAAATTCAATTCACCAAACTCAATGGTAGAATACAAAAATTGTAAACTAACAACTCCTTCTATCTACACAACAACTCACCCCACAATCTCTATTGTTCTAACTCTCTCGCATTCTAACTCTGTGTAAGTATTCTAACTCTTGTAACATCACTACAACAACAAGTGGTGTACAAAGCCGGCATGTGTCTATTACGTGCCAGGAAAGACATTTGCATAATATGACAATAGTGCTACCTATGACGTAACAGGGGCGAGTCCTACATGCGCTCTTTAGCAGTTGACAATCAAAAGGTTAGAGTTGTGCATTTGCAACTCCTAAACTCCGAAATGAGAATCGAGATCATTCCAAAAATAAAAATGTAATAATCCCCAAAATGATAAATATAATGTAAATAAAGCAAAACTGGTTAAGGAAAGTAAAAGTCAATGGGTGGACCATCACAGTATAGCATTGGTTGTTTTAAAATATACTGTATTGAGAAGAATTATAAAAAAATATAAAAGCCAGGTTTCAGGCAAATGCAATATTATTCATGAAGAAATTTTCTTTCAATTAATATATAATTTAAATATTTCTGCTTATCAGGTTTTCCAAAATTAAGACTTAATTGCATAGTCAGATTTAATATTTTACTCTATAACTGTGAAAAAAATATTTGGAATTTGTTTTAATTTTCATAAAATTTAGAGTTAATTCTGTTTAATTTGGTATATAATATGACTTATATCTGTTGGGCCTGTAAATGGTAGCTAGGTAGTCACTGGAAAGAGTGGGATGAACAGTTGTCTTGCTGGTAGATGTCATTACCATTGGGATGCATGATGGCCATAAATGGGTGTTAGTGAATAAGGTTATGAACAGTGTGCCTAAAGGCCTCAGAAAGAGGGGGAGACCTAGGATGCGGTGGGCAGACAATGTCGTGGTCAGCCATGAGTTCTACATACCGGGATGCATTGAGAGTTGTCGGTACATGTACCAAAGGTCCCACAGACGTCCAACTGAAGACACTCCAAGCCATCACTGAGCCACCAGCAACTTGTACTGTTCCGACCTGACATGCAGGATCCATGGCTTCATGGGGTAGGTGCCATACCCTCAGTCTCCAATCGGCGTGGTGAAGGTTAAATCAGGATTCATCACTCCAGGCTATACATTGCCAATTTTCGATGGTCCAGTTTCAGTACTCTTTAGCCCAGACAAGGCATTGAGCCAGGCATGCAGTCACACATGCATGCAAATGCGAGACTTGTGGTAATGAATTTGGATAACATCTCCTATCCCTAATTCAATGGTACTTCCGTGTACATCATAATAGAAGGTCTGAGAGGATGGCGGGGCCTCAGCCGAAAAACGGCACATACATCCATGCCTTACCCGGAGCTCAAATCCAGGTCCCTTAGATCAATAGCCAACTGTGCTAACCACTCGGCCATGGATTTTTATTATATTTTAAATTTTATTTGCATCGATAGATTCTTATTTTCACTGCACAACTCTTAAAAAAACTATTTAAAATAAGACTGGTATCTTTTTCGTAAAATATTTTATATTCAGAAAACCCAGAATTAAATCTGATCTATTTGACACATAACATGCCATGATTCCTTTCATTAGTTACTTGGCAACAAAGTTCTAAAGTATTTTTTTTGTCTGAGCATAACAAAAAAAATTGTTTGGCCTTCATTTTTATTTAGTACAAATGAGTATCGGCATTTTATTTGCATATGCAGAAGCCATGTTTTCGGGCTGGACACTGGAAGAGTTAAGAAGTTAATGGTCAGATTCAAGTGCAGCTCCCATAAGCAACCCATCAGGTATAATCCATGTGTATATTTAAATATCCCAATGTCTGAAGTTAATGTTAGTTTTCATCCAACCATTACATTTACTTATTTATAGGAAATATTCCATATTGAAATCACCAGTGACAGAAAGAATATATTATTCCTGCCAATGTCAGCATCACTACAACTGTGGCACAGAAGTCATGGAGCACAAGAGTAACACTTCCTTTAAAATGTATGACAAACTAAAGAAATCTACTTACTTAAGAATAAATATCCTAATATTTCGATCCTGAGTGGGGTCATCACCTGAGGAGGCTGCAGTTCTGTTGGAAGAGAGTTTCAACAGAACTTCAACCTTCTTGGATGACAACCCCAGTCAAGGGTCGAAAATTATTAAATTTAGTCACAAGTAACAGAATTTCTTAAATTTGTCATACATTAAATTACCTATTCTAAAACAGTCATGAATTCATTTGTTACTTTAATATCTCCTTTTTTGACAGAATTAAAAAATCCTGCAACAGTTTACGAAATGTTTCTCATTCTCATCCGAGTCCTCAGTGTGGATATAGCAACAGATAACATTAAACTCTTTAATTCTTGTTTTAAATTTAGCTGCAAGAAACATTTTATTAACAGATTCATATTCCAAAAGAGCATCACTTGCATTCTTGACAAAGAATGAAGATATCAAACACCTACAAGGTGTTTGCTGTGTTCATGACCTGAAAAGGGAAATTTAAATTTATTTTTGAAGCATCTCATTTTTACAGTTTCTTCATTTATCAGGAGCTGAAACCACCATGCTGGTAGGAACTCAAACATGTAATGGATTTTTTTACCTTCAGAATTCACCCTGCTCTTTAGAGCACCAGCAAGCTTACAGATCAGACATGTTAATCCAGTTTAGGATATGCAATGCAAGAATCCAACCTTCCAACCCCACCCCCAGACTCAAAATTGGGATCTCCTGGTTATGCATCAGTTTACCATTTGAGCTATGGCAGGGGGAAGTCACACTTGTCTTAAGAAAGGTTGTAATAATTGTGCTGTAAAGCTTTTACCATGCAATTCTAAGTATTCGGGTGCTGATGATCTATTTATGGTCTATTATTACTGAAGGGTGAATTTTTGCATACTTGACAAATTAAAACAAATGAATATCACTGTAGTGAGCTTCATTTCTTCCTTTAGTGCCACGGTTTCAGGTCCTGAGATGGTTTCTTATTAGAATCATGTGGAAACTGATATAAAGTATCGTGTGTATCTGTTCAGATAGAGATAGCATCCCATAAACAAGTAAAAAACACATCAGTAGTTTCTCTTTAAACAATTTGCAATTCAAATTGAAAGAAGTAGACATCCAGATTGATACAGGTGGTTAGCATCGAAACCCTGTGGCCACTTCTCAGCAGGGGTAAAAAAAAGTGGCCACAGAGATCCAAATCAGTAGGTCAAACTAATTTGGAATTTTTCCTTCAGATGAAAGAATATCTCCCTGAAAGGTTCTAAAGGCCTGCACCATGAGAAGTTAGGAGTCAGATATTAGAGGAGCTATGCATGACTGGTTATGTGCATCATCACAGAGGAAGAGTGCATACTCTCCTTTCCAGTTATATGGGGTGGGGTCAGTACCATGCCAGGCTATTAATCTGCAATTCCCAGGTTTGAGTCCCAGCTGGGACAGTGTTAAGATTCATCTCTGTGAAACTCCTACCTTCCACCCCTGTCCAAGGTCAATAGGGGACACACCAAGATCTTGTAAATGCTGTCATCCATCAGATGGGATGTTAAGCTGTGGTCCTGTGTGAGAGGTATATATTAACCTTGAGGAAGTATTTATTTATTTCGTTTTTTAACTTTAAAATATGTTCTAATTGGTCATACATTAAAATTAAAAGTTTTCTAATGAAAAGTAAAAATACAACAAAACCATATAATGCAATTTACCTATAAGAGACCAAAATATCTCACCTGTCCTCTATGCAGATAAATATCTGCATTGTTTGGATCCAACTCTATAGCTCTGTTGAAGTCTTTCAGTGCTTCTTCCATTAACTCCAATTGCACTTTTAAGGTACCCATCTTGATGAGACCATTCACTCGTACCTAAATAAAAGTGATTGATTAGTAAAAGCTCGCATTCTTTATTCCACATGATGACACTTTTGATTCTAGATGTTTACGTAGTATCTTGGGTATTAGGTGGTTTAACTTTGTAACTAATGATAAGGTTAGGTAAAGGAGTCTGCAACCTTCTTTAAGCAGCATATTGTGCAGAGAGAGACTCCACTGGTTTGGCCATGTTGCCCATATGGATAATTATAGATTGGTGAATAGGGTTATGAACAGTGTGAGTAAAGGCCTCAGAAGGAGGGGGAGACCTAGGATGCGGTGGGCAGACAATGTCAAACAGGACCTTGTTAAAATTGGTGTGCAGTGGCCAGATGCAGCAGATGTAGCTCAGGACAGATATGCTTGGAGAATTAAACTGCGCAGTCTGGTTGGACCTCCGTAGCCCATGGCTGCTTGATGATGACGATGAATAAAATTTAGCAACTGTATATAAATAACTCAAAGTTTATCTAATGGAAGTACACTTATTCTCTTAATAGAGCATAGAATATATTTAAAAAATATTATTTCTCCAAAATAGACAACTTCCATTGGAAACAGAAAGAAACCTAACAATATAAAATGCCATAGGCAACACCTGGGCAGAAGGCAAAAAAAAATTAATGCCTTATATGGGATCCCAAATGGGGTTCGTATGTTCCACAGTCAAGCATGATGTAATGTTCTAAAGATTGTTAACTTTCTCAAGTTGGACTTTTTGTCTGATCCAAAATAGATTACAACTCTGGATAGCTTATCGGGTGCCAGGCAATATTAACTTGCCAAATAAATTTGAAATAGGGTTCATTATGTATATATAGCGTTACTTATCAAGCAAGAATTCAAAAACGATTGTCAAGTTTTAATTAAAGTTATATCTATATCAAAATCAATAATTGTTGCTCAATATGAAAAAAGCAAAGTCAAACTATTCATAAAACAAAGTTTATTTACAAAAATTTTAAAGACTCACTAATTCAGTTGATAAATACAAAAGTCAGAGTAACTAAAAAAATATTGCTAAATAATATGATTCACAAAAACTGACTACTAATGTCTCCCTCCTTCAACACTTTCCTACTCTAACTACAACTCTCTACTCTGATTCCGTGACTTAACATCACTTAGATACATGTGGCATAAAATCTGGCATGTAGGAAAACATTGCATAATCTGGCGATCATGCTAGCTATGATGCAAGAGGGGTTGTGTCCTAAACATGTGCTTTAGCATATAACAATCAAAAGATTGGAGTTGCGCATGGCAACTCCTTCTATGACTCGGAAGAAAAAATTGTTATCTAGTCCAAATGAAATAAACCCCAAAATGATAAATATAACGTAAATAAAGTAAAAGTGGATGGGTGGACCATCACAACGATAGCAACCTAGCTGTTGAGATTATATTTGACATACTTCTAATAAGTATTTCAATATCAACTATTTTTATTCATTGCATATTATTCAAGTATGCAATAAAATTACATATTTCAGAAATTTTCAAAGTGTGGGTCATAACCTTTTAATTTTTGGAAGAGTAATACAAAAAAATCCTCATGTAGCCATGGGCTATGGAGGTCTAAGCATCAGTGAAATTCTCCTCAACAGACATGTTTGTTCTCAGCTACTGCTTCTGCATTTGGCCACTAAAGGCCAATTATATCAAGGTTCTGTTTGACATTGTCTGCCAATCGCTTCCTAGGTCTCCCCCTTTTTCTGAAATCCTTAGACACACTGTTCATAACCCTATTCACTAATCTATAATTACCCATATGGGCAACATGGCCAAACCAACAGAGTCTCTGCATAATATGCTGCTTAAAGGAGGTTGCAGACTACTTTGCCTAAACTCATCATTACTTACAAAGTTGAACAACCTAATGCCCAAAACAAATTGTAAGCATCTAGAATCAAAAGCATCAAGTTTCTTATTATCTTGTTTACAAATCATCCAAGTTTCACTAGCATAACTAACTCTAGAAAGACCAAACTCTTATACAGTCTAATTTTAGTCTTTAGGTGTACATGCCTATTTTTCCACACTCTCCATAGATTCTTAAAAGTCCTATGGCAATCCCTATTCTTCTATTTATCTTATGCTGCACATCACCAGTATCTGTTACATATCTCTGAAGATAATTAAATTGAGACACTTGTTCAAGAGTGCAGCCATTCAAAGCAACTGAAGCACTATCTGCCTGACCAATTTTCATCAATTTAGATTTTTCTCTGTTTATCACCAAACCTACTCAATTACCATTCGCATACTTTCCTAATGAAAGAATTCATCTCATAAACATCATTAGCCAACAGGGCCAAATCATCTGCATAATCTAAATTAGAAATTTTGAACTCTCTAGACCAATTTTGAATCTCTAGACCAAAATCTTTCCCTTGCAAAGAATTTCACATTACATAATCAATAACCAAACTCAAGAGAAAAGGAGCCAAAATGCACACTTGCCTAACTAAATCCACTAGCAATGCTAAACCAATCGCTGCAAGATGTACCAACTCTCACACATGACTCATTGCTATAATAGAGAGATTTCATTACACTAACTAACTTATTAGGTATTCCATATGATCTAACAATCAACCACAAATTATGTCGATAACAGTCAAAAGCTTTTTGAAATCTATAAAGCTAACAACCACAAGTTTCTAAAACTCTAAACATTTCTCAAAAATCTGCCTAAGTGAAAATATTTGATCAATACATCCCCAACCACTTCTGAATCCACACTGTTCATCATGCATTTGTCCATCAACCAAATTCTTAATTCAATTAAGTATAATCATGCAAAGAAATTTACCTGGAACAGAAAGTAAACTAAATCCCTTAAAATTAACACAAGAACTGCGACACTTTTTTTAAAAATTGGGACAATGATAGCTCTAGTAAAATCCTTAAGAACACCTTTATCATAAAAAATATTCAAAATTTCAGTCAGCCATGTGACAACACAAATGTTCCCAGCTCTAAGCATTTCAGCGGTGATTTCATCCACCACTGGGGATTTATGCAGTTTTAATTTAGCAATAGCCAATGAGACTTCAGAATGTGATATAGAGCCATCATAAACACCAGTAATGCATCTATCCTCATTACAAACAATGGAAGTAGAAATAATCACATTATTTAGAACATCTCTGAAATGCTCAGCCCACCTAACTATCACAGAATCCTCACCTTGAACCACCTTGCCATATTTATCCCTCAATCCCTGTGTACCTGTCTGTTTCTTCCCACATAAAACAATAACAATCTGGTACAACTCCCTGCTGTTGTGCTGTCTAACTGCTTCCTCTGCTTCATCAGTAAAGCTATCAAGCCAAAGATTCTTATCAGCTGTTAACTGATCCTTTTCATGTTTATTAAGCTCATTGTAATGCCTTCTGTTAGGATTAGTAGGTAGTAGTAGGAGGACTAGTAGTAGGGTGTTGATTCATATTATTCCTGCACTTCCCCCTTTCAGAAATAAGTTTCATAGCTTTATCACTGAAATAATTTTGTTTCCTCTGTTCCCTTTTACCAAAAAGAGTACTGTTGGTTTCATGAAAAGCCTGTTTAAACTGATCCCATTCTTTCTCAATTCAGTAGTAAGCAAACCACGATTGTCATAATGATTAAATAGCTTATCATGGTATGCTTTGGTTACATCTGGATCTTTCAGACCTTCAGTGTTAAAGGCAATTTTCTTAACCTTAGCACAACATTTCTTAAGCTTCAACCGAAAAACATTTTTAACCAGGTAATGGTCAGATACAATTACAGCTCCCCTGTATGATATGATTCCTAACCGAACTAGCCCATTTGCTGTTAATTAAAATATATCATATTCCTGTGCAACCCATCAGGTGAAACATGTATATTTATAAATGTCCTGGTGTTTGTAGTATGTTTAGTTATTCACAAACCATTAAGTTTACTTACCTGTAGGAGACATTACCCATTGCCATTGGAACAAACAATATCAAACAGCCCCTGATCGCAAGCATGATCGCATTCCCTCTTCCACTAATGGCTGAAGTCACCAATGCTGGTAGGAACTTCAGGCACCGCATTTTCAAGAGCCATCTAGCCTATCTGAGACACATTTCTCCAGTTTAGGATTGACAATACCCAACTAGCTAAGTGAGGATTCGAGAGCTACGATGGCCTCTACTAGCATTATCCATCAACTGATATAAGGTATTCTGTGCTTCTGTTCACTTAGGTTGGTAACCCACAAGCAAATAGAAAACACAGCAGCAGATTCTCCCTCAACAGAGGCCCACCAGTGCAGCAAGTCCGGGATCCATAATTAAGCTCAAATCCATAAACCAGTCCAGTCTATTGGGTATAAATGGTCATCACCATGACCCTGTGACCACTCCTCAGCAGGGTTAGAAAAAAAAAAAGTGGCCATAGATGACCAGATCATTAGGCCACACTGAGCTGGCAGCCCTCCCCTTCCAAAAGAGAATATCTGTTTTGATAGGTACTAATGGCCTACACCACAAGAAAGCGGGGTCCGACATTAGTTGCTAGACCTGAATAGTTCTGTGCACCATCACTGGGGATTGGTACACAGCTCTCCTTCCAGTTTATGCCTAGCTACCATTTACAATCCAAGAGTAACACACAGAAAAAATTTCTAATGCACAGAACTATCATTTGCAACCTTTCATGGTGGAGAATGACATATGTGCAGGCACATCCAAGCAGCAGCTGCACAGTTTAGATGGAATATTGTCTCCTGGAAGTCTTAAGCATCTCAGAAAGGGATTGCAAAGCTCTGAAGACTATAATAGAATTATTAGATTTAATCCTATAGATCCTACATTATAGGGATGTGGAAAGAGCTGCAAAAATTTATCTACAATTCAAGACAGCCACAAGTGGTCAAAGAATTAAAATGTATGAGAACATCTTGCCAACTGGTATCTTTGCTACACCACTGTGCTTTCATAACTTTAAAAATAAATGTCATCATTCTAAACTTTTATGTTAAGTGTCAAAAAGTTAGAAAGGCTTTCATAGGATTTTTAGTCTTTTAGTTGCTGCTTTAGACCAGTGGTTCTCAACTTTTTATGCTTCACGTACCCCCTGGAAATGTGTATATAACTGCCGTACCCCTTGTATAGATAGATAAAACTATAGTTATAGTATAACAATGGAATGAAATAAAACATATATATATAACACATATATCTAGCGACTTTTGAGCTCTCATGGTGTACCCCAAAAAATTTTACTGTGTACCCCACTTTGAGAATCCCTACTTTAGACCAATGATGGGAAATTATGGTCTATGGACCAATGCAGCCCAAAGAGACATTTTATTTAGCACGATCTCCAATGAACCCATGGAATTAGTCGGCACGGATTTAATGAGCCCGTATTCACAAACGCAAGCGGGATCCCAATATATTCTAGTGTTAGTAGATTATTTTTCAAAAAGGGTCGAAATATTTCCCATTAGAAATGCAACAGCAACAATTGTAGCAAAGAAATTTATATATGAATTTATATGCAGATACGGGATACCCAAGAGTATAGTTTCGAACAATGGGCCCCAATTCATTTCAAATGTGCTTGCTGAAGTATGTGAAACGTTTCAAATAAAACACATAAATACAACTCCATATCATTGTCAAATTTGACCGAAAGAATTAATTGAAATATTGGTAGGATGATAGCTGCTTACGTTGAAAATAGACATAGTACCTGGGATAAATATTTGCAACAGTTTTCCTTTGCTTTACGCACTTCATTACATGAAACCACCAAATTCACGCATTCAAGGATATTTCTTGGGAGAGAGCTGACATTACCCTGGGATAGACTCATTGGCCAACCTGCATCTCCACAATCCATTGAGTTTAGAATGGAACAGCATATTCGAGCCATTTCAAAGGCACAAGATATTTCCCTATGAGCACAACAAAAGCAACGAGAAGATTATAATAAAAGACGACGACATATGAAATTTAAAGTAGGTGATAAGGTCTTGGTTAAAACACATCATAAGAGTGATAAAGAAAGAGGGTTCATAAAGAAATTTACACCATTATATGCTGGACCATATATTATAAGGAAGAAACTTTCTCCTCTTCTATATGAATCGGCCAATATGACCACTAATACCTCAGTAGGATACTTTAATATCGTAAATATCAAAAAATACAATAGTTCTATAGAATTTTCCAAATCAAAAGTAGATGCTCCACAACAAACCCAGGAGAGTGATGGCTCTGATGATGTTGATGAACCATTACCAAGCAGAAGAGAGAAAAATAGATTAGATTATCACCTATTTCATACAACTGGAAAAAGACTGATAAAGCCAGATTTAGCTGTTCCATCAACGTCAAGAGCATGAAGAGATATCGATGAAACGACCAGAGTCTGCAGAGCAACAACCAGCAGCGAAGCAGTCAACGTAGCAGAGATGATGTGCTTTCACTTGAGGGTACCAATTGACAAAGGAAAGATGTCATCGGAACCCAACTGATGATTTATCGCAACAGAGTGCCAAAAATGAAAATTTAAGTATATTATTATTCTTCCACTTGGCACTTAATGATTTATAAATTGTTTTCTTTTCTCTGGAATAGATGAAGACGAAGAAGAATGAAGAAGCTTTATTGTGATTTATATACTTAAAAAATGTTTAATTTCTTGTTGAAAACTTTGGAGTTTCAATATTTATTTTTGGAAAGTGAATTTACTGTAGTTTGAGTTTATACTGTGTGAATAAATTTTTTTTTGTATTCTTGTTCATCAAATTTCTAGTTGTTACATTGTATTAACGTGATTTAAAATGTATTTTTGTAAATTTTTTCATTTCAGCTGACTGATAGCTGAAAATTGTAAGTCGACATTAGGAAGTTTAGAAATTGTAAAATGTTTATGGATATGAATGAGGAGAGTGAAAGAGAATTAGTGATTTAATATTTTTTCATTTTTAACGTGCATTCCAAAGTGAATTTATGTATGTAAAAATGAGATTCATGTAAAAAGTGATTTAAATTGGCTAAAATGTTATCATCATATAAATTATTTACACATTTTTTTTTCTTTATTCTTAGATACGATGTAGGTATATGTTTAAATCTGTTCAGTGTCATCAGTGATATTTGTGTGTCAATGATGTGTAATTTTTGGGATGGCATTAGCAGCATTTATTTGTATACATTAGCCATGCCATGGCCGAGTGGTTAGTGCACTAGGCTACTGATCGAAGGGACTTGGGTTCGAGCCCAGGATAAGGCATGGACGTTAGTGACGTTTTTCTGCTGAGGTCCCGCCATCCTCACAGACCTTCAACTATGGTGTATAAACTGGCAGACTCCTGTCAGACCTTTGTGGCAAGCAGCTGCTTGAGGGGGTATTTATTTTCTATTTTATGAGCTGACAATGATGATGACTGCAGAATTTTGTTTTTTTTTTTTGGGGGGGGGGGGACCTTGTCAGAGATTTAAGGACCTCGTCAGAGCTGTCCCCAATGGCCAAGTCTGGTGACTGAGTTGTTACCAGCATAACTCCTTTGGGATGGGGACGTTTAGCTCTGAAAGGGGAGGTAGCTAATGAACTATTTCAGCTAACTCATGATTACTGTGTATAGGTGAAGAATTAGTGGATGATTACACTTCCGCTTGTTTGTAAAAATTTGAATTTTCTTAGCTTCGCGTGTTTGATGTAATTAGGAAGATATAACGGTGTTCGAATACCCATTTTTTATGTGGATTAGGCACAGAAGACTTCAGCTTTCCCATATTTTTGATTGTGGTTACAGGATAACCGGAAGTTATGCACCCCGCTTGCAACGTGTGTAATTGAATTTTTTTTCTTTAACCTTTCTAGAAGTTAAGCAGGATAGGAGTGAATTAACCCGTTTATTTGTGCAGTCAAAGTTATGCCAATTTCGAGTTTGTATCAGAATGTGATACTAGGTAGTCCGATAATGCTAGTATACAGTTAACTACCACAGCCATTGGTATATATTTACACTAGGATAGCTGTTACACTCTTGATAGGAGATTTGGGAGGAGGTACATTTGGTTGTGTTGGAAAATTGTGTCAAAGTGAGAATAGATCGTCTTATCAAAATTTGCGTAAGCATACTTTTACTTTTATTTATGTTCAACCATGTGTAAATGACGTGAAATGTGTCCTTTTATTCAAAAATTGCTCATTGGAAGGGAGAGTTGTGATGCCTCCTCATTCGCTTTTACTTTACCTTAACCAGTTTTGCTTAATTTACGTTATATTTATCATTTTGGGGATTTTAATTTCATTTTTGGCATCATAGCGCTCGTTTCCAAGAGCATAGGAGTTGCACATGCGCAACTCCAAACTTCCGATTGTCACCTGCTAAAGTGCGCGTGTACAAGGACATGCCCCCTCTTGCATCACAGCTTGCACGCTCGTCATTTTATGCAAATGTCTTTACTGGTGCAACAGCCATGTTTTGCTGAGCCTGTATGCTTGTTATAACCGTGACATGTAGTTACAGTAGTTAATTAGAAACAGAGTTAGTAAGAGTCAGTAAGAGAGTGAAATAGTAGTTGGTGGTAAGTGACATGCTAGTCACAGAGAGTTGTTGTTAGTAGCAGCGAGATATTAATGATGTAGACGACGTTTTCATTTACGTTGGTGAGTGTTTAAAAATAATTTTTGAAATAAACTTGTTTGTTATAGAAACTTTTTTGAATCTTTGTTTTTTCTCTTGAGCAATGTTATTTGATAAGTTTTGATTATATATTTAATTATATTGACAATCATTTAATTTTTGAATTCTTACTCGCTAAGTAACCACCGCTGGTATTTGAACCCTAACTGAACTCTATTTGGCAATTTGTTAATTATCCCTGGCGCCCAATTTAGCTAATCCAGAGCTTGAATAAATATTGGATCAGAAAAAGGGTCCAAAACTTTAAAAGTATTATAAATCTTTGGAGCGTTACAATAGGAGGAATGGGAGGAGGTACCCTTGGTTGTGATGGAAGATTGTGTCGATGTCAGAGTAGCTCATCTTATCAAATTTGCGTATGCATACTTATTACTTATCTTCAGCAATATCTAAATGACAAAGGAAGTGGCTTTTCCTTCAAAACTGCTCATCAAAATCTGTTAGATCAAATTTTGACTCCCTTTGGGACCATTCACCCACCCATTCACTTTTACTTTTCCTTAACCAGTTTTACTTTATTTATGTTATATTTATCATTTTGGGGATTTACTTCAGTTGGACTTAATCACTTTTCTTCTTCTGAGACACTAAAGGAGTTGCACATGTGCAACTCTGACCTATGATTGACAGCCGCTAATGTGTGCATTAAGGACTTCTTGCATCATAGCTAGTGCGAGAGTGTGATAGGCAGATTATGTAAATGCTTTTCCCAGTGTGCACATCACACGTGTCAGTTGTACACCACAAGTATACTAAGTGACATTAGGTCACGCAGACATTGGTGGAAGGTAGTAATGATAGTGGAGAATGAGAATGATGTTAACAGAAGTTTGTCAGTTTGGAGAGGTTTAAATGAATTTTTATTTGCTCAGACTATCTTGTATTCATCAGTTTATATGGCGAGTAATGAATTTTTTTGGAAATAAATTTGTTGTTATATGAATATTTTGACTTTGCTATTTTTCCTCTTGAGCAGTGATAATTGATTTTGATTAAGATATAATTTTAAAAATTTGACAATCTTTTCAATTCTTTACGATAAGTAAAGCCCATATACCTAACAAACTTATCTGGCAAATTAATATTGCCTGGCACCTGATATGCTATCCAGAGATTTAATTTAATTTAAATCAGTCAAAAGGTCTAAAGAGAAAAAGTTTAACAATCTTTTGGAACATTACAATGCTATTATAGATATATTTTTAAAATTTTTTGGAAGCTTCGTCATGTTCGCAGGCCACAATTAAGGATCCGGAAGGCCACGGTTTGAGCACCCATGTCCTAATACAAAACATTACAGAGAGCTAAATAAATGTGTAAAGGATCAGTTAGCTGCTGATAAGAATCTTTGACATGATGGCTTGACTGACAAAGCCGAGGACGCAGTTAGGCAGCACAACAGCAGCCTAACTGCTGTACCAGATAGTTAATGTTTTGTGTGGTAGAAAACAGACAGGTATACAGGGATTGAAGAATAAGCAAGGTAAGGTTTAAAAGGTGAGGATTCTGTCATGGTTAGGAGGGCTGAGCATTTCATTGATGTTCTAAACCAGGCATGTCCAACCCGCGGTGCTGGACAGATAGTAATGCGGCCCACAAAATTGTCAAGTTTACGTGTTTATCACATAAGCTTTCAACAAGATTATGTGATTTTCAGCAAGATTTTGATATCCCACTAGTTTTATGTTGCCCTTTTTTTAATTATATAATAGAAAACATAAGAACATAAATGAAGTTTTATTATTCATATACATTAACTATATTATATATTTTATGTGCAGCCCAAAACAATTCACTTCACTCAATGCAGCCAAGGAAGTCAAATCTTCACTCAATGTGGCCCAGGGAAGTCAAAAGGTTGGACACACCTGTTCTAAACAATGTAGTTAGTTCTACTGTCCAAAGTTACTTTAGGTGTTTCTAAACTTAAACTACATAAATCTCCAGGGGTAGATGAAATTACTATGGAAATGCTTGGGGAAAGATGGATGCTATGGGAAAGTTTCGGTTACCACATGAACAACTGAAATTTTGAACATCTTTTATGGTAAAGACATGGTTCCTAAGGATTTTACCAGAGCTATTATTTACCAACTAATCCCCTGTGATGATACATAGAACCAGCCAGGCCTAGCATCTAATGTCTGACCCCGCCTTCTCATGGTGCGGACTGTTAGCAACTTTCAAAAGAGATACTCTCTTGTGGAAGTGAACAGAAGGGGAGGGTTGCCAGATTAGTGTGGCCTACTGATCTGGACAACTATGGCTACTTTTCTTTTTTTTCTACCCTGCTGAGGAGTGGTCAACCACACAGGGTCCTGGTGCTGACCATATAACCCTACTGGACTGGACAGATATATGGCTCTGAGCTTGATTATGGATCCTGATTTTGCTGCACTGGTGGGCTTCTGTGGAGGGAAAATCTTCCGCTGTGTTTTCTGTTTGTTTGTGGGTTGACAGCCCCAAGTGAATAGATTCACAGGATATGTTTATCAGCTGGTAGATAATCCTGAGCAGAAGTCATCGCAGGCACCTGAACTCTTTGCTTCTATTGGCATCGTCAAATTCTACGTTGGAGGAAATCTTCCAGTATAGATGGCTTCAGCCTTTAGTAGTGGGGAACGGGTCTTTGCCCCATGTCTGCGATTAGGGGGCTGTTTGATATTGTCGGCATTCTCTCTCTCAATAAACATAGTTTCTTTAAACATCCCACTAACCATTTTCTCTCCATAGGTAGATGGAATGTGAGGACTCTGCACAGAGCTTTTTTTCTTGATGTCCTCACAGAAGAATTCCACCGTTATAATTTAGATATTCTCGGCTTGCAAGAGACCAGATGGACAGATAAAGGTCAGATTCTTAAAAATAATCTTAAATTTCTCTTTTCAGGGAGGGACGACAATAAGCATCACCAAGGCGTGGGTCTGCTTCTCAGCAGACACGCTAGCGATGCTCTTCTAGGATATGAGTGCATTAATGAAAGGTTTCTTACAGCAAAATTTCAGACAAGTATTAAAGACTTGAATGTTATCTGCTGTTATGCCCCCACTGAAGATGCCGATGAGGATGAGAAGGATAGGTTTTATGAACAACTTCAGGATATTTTGAATTCTGTCAAGAAAGGAGATATTACCCTTGTTCTTGGTGACTTCAATGCCAAAGTTGGTACTGACTCTGACCTTTGGGGAGGAGTAATAGGCCCTTTTGGTATTGGTAGCTGCAACGGCAATGGGCAACGTCTCCTACAGGTAAGTAAACTCAATGGATTCAGAATAACTAACACTTATTACAAACACTGCGACATACATAAGTACACATGGGTTTCACCTGATGGGCTGCATAAGAATATGATTGATTACATTGTGATGCCCCATCGTTCACTTTTGCTTTACCTTAACCAGTTTTGTTTAATTTACGTTATATTTATCATTTTGGGGATTTTTTATTTCCTTTTTGGCATCGCAGCACTCGTTTCCAAGTTTCTAGGAGTTGCGCATGCGCCGCAACTCCGATCTTCCAACTGTACCGTTAAAGCGCGTGCCAAGGACATGCCCCCTCTTGCGTCGTTCGTCATAGTATGTTAATGTCTTTCCCAGCATGCGCCAGCCTCATGTCAAAAAACCGGCGACCTACGAGTCACTTAAGCAGAAGCAGAAGCAGTAGCTAAGCACAAGTGAGTGCACTAGCACAAGGTGCGTAGCACCAAGCACAGTGCGTGTAGCACAGGAGTTGGAGTTATGTTTTCTTCATTGATGTCTTGGTGAGTTGAATTATTTTGGAAATAAATCTGTTTTGTTATATTTAAAACATTTTGAGTCTGTACAGTTTTTTTCTCTTGAGCAACGCGAATTAAGGATTTTTTTATATTTCATATTACTTGACAATCATTTTGATTCTTACTCATAAACGCTCACTGGTATTTGAACCCTAAATCAACTTATTATCAACTTATTCTACTTTTGGCAATTTGTTAATTATTGTCTGGCGCCCGTCTAAGCTATCCGGAGCATAAAAACTTCAAGTATTTTGCATTTGTTTGGAGCGTTACAGAGTACAATAAAAGAAGTGGCGCACTGAACAGGGACTCGCCAGTATTTAAAGATAGTATATATATTTGTGGATAAATTTTGTATGATTGTCAAAGATAGTAAATTTTTTGAGCTCAGTAGTTGTATGTACTAGTTATAGATTTAATGGCAGCTTAAGCCGAAAATTTTTGTTGAGCAAGTAGCTTAACATTTTTTTTTTGTGTATTATTCAAAGGTACTGAAGTGTCAGCATAGATATTGCTGAATATTTAAGATATTTGTTGTATGTAATGATTAGAAGTGTCCGGGCACACACGTACGTAGGCACGATAACAAAAATCTTTTTTGAATAAGCAAATTTATATTTTTGTAAGCTTAGTTATAGCTTTAGTATTGTTGTATAGCAGTACCTTTGAGCGCTGCTCAAGATTAAAAAAGGTTTTCAAAATTTCCAAAATTCAAAATTTCGGCAGACCGCTAAACATGTCTGCTAACAATATGGCCGATTCCGCCATAATGACTCCCGACATAGAAAGAGTAAAGGGTAGATTGCAAGATGTAATGATGGAAGCAGAAGTGCTAATGAATCTGCTTGATGATAATCGGGAGAAAAGGGGAACGACAACAACCCCTAAATTTGCTGACAATGCTACGTCAGTTCACCAACGAAGAAACTTTGAACGTAAGGTTCCATTTTCTGTTCTGCCAGGGTTGGGTTGTTTTACCTCTGAGCGGCACTTTTTTGCACACCATGGGCTAAATGGCCAGGGTTGTTGGGTTGTTTTACCTCTGAGCGGCACTTTTTTGCACACGATGGGCTAAATGGCCAGGTCACATGGACCCCGAAGGCTCAGAGAAGGTTGGGGGAGGGGACCCACTGGAACAGCTGTTGGGAGACAGATGGTAGCCTCCCGTCAAGGCCATCCAGCGTGTTCTTTAACGTGCACAGGGTATGGCTCTCCCACACACGGGGCCACGGCTTAACGTCCCATCCGACGGACGGAGGCCTTTCCAAGCCCATCAGTGTCCCCTACTGACCGTGGGCAGGGCGGGGAATTTTGCGGAGATAAATCTCAACGCTGACCCAGCTGGGACTCAAACCTGGGAACTGCAGATTACTAGCCTGGCGCGCTACCGACTGAGCCACCCCCGCCCCCTGTTCCACCAGAAGCAAGCGATAGAACAGAGTATTTTCAACCGCCACAACGACGATTTGCCAACCCATCCATTAACTATAGTCCTTATGTTAATTGGCCTTTACCTGAAATGAGGTTCGATGGTTCGAAACGTCCGTCATCATGGACATTTGTCAAGTCCATGGAGGAGCACTTCCGTTTACATGAAGTGCCAAGCAACAAAAAAAGTTGTTTTAGCAGTATCTTGCCTAATTGGATGTGCTAAGCAATGGTGGAATAACGTAGGATGTCGTCACGACATAGAACTTTGGGAAGAATTTAAAAACGAAATCATGGACATATATCCGGCTTATAATGATTTTACAGAACTAGCTACAGAGTTGTTTTCACGAAGACAAAGGGAAAGAGATTACATAGAAAAATTTATATGGGGTACAGTAGAGTTATACCAGCTGTACAATGCTGATGCCGCTGAAATTGATATCGTAAATTGCATATTGTCTCAATTGCTTTTGCCCATTAGAGAATTCCTAGAAGTACGAAACGTGAATTCAATTGCAGAGTTAGTCAAATTGGCTCGGCAATACACTGCAAGAAGAGAATCTGCAGCAAATACACTTAAACAACAATGGATGCCATTCCCGCCAAAGCAGCGATATCAGGTTGAGTCGCGTAGAATGACTCCCGCACGACCGGAAGTTACACGGTCCCGACAATTTGCGCCTAGAACTATAGAATATGAACGTAGTAGAGACTTTGTGCCACGTCAAGCTTCGAACCATAACACTACACCTAAAACTTTGTTTAAACAAACTCAATCTTTCAGATGTAATTTTTGTGGCCGACTAGGACACACTGAAAAATATTGCTATCAAAGGAATGAAAATTCGGGAAACTTTCATCGGGATCTTTGAAGCGAGAGGCCAAAGTTCCTCAAGAAAAGCCCTCTCATGAGTTATGTCTTGCCACTATGGCTTTACCTTTTGTTACTGATTGCCACGAAGTAACTAAAGTAACAGATCAAAACGATACAGAAGTCGATCTTCAGTTTGCTAAGGGTTGGGTTGTTTTACCTCTGAACGGCACTTTTTTGCACACCATGGGCTAAATGGCCAGGTCACATGGACCCCGAAGGCTCAGAGAAGGTTGGGGGAGGGGACCCACTGGAACAGCTGTTGGGAGACAGATGGTAGCCTCCCGTCAAGGCCATCCAGCGTGTTCTTTAACGTGCACAGGGTATGGCTCTCCCGCACATGGGGCCACGGCTTAACGTCCCATCCGACGGATGGCGGCCTTTCCAAACCCATCGGTGTCCCCTACTGACCGTGGGCAGTGCGGGGAATTTTGCGGAGATAAATATCAACGCTGACCCAGCTGGGACTCGAACCTGGGAACTACAGATTACGAGCCTGGCGCGCTACCGACTGAGCCACCCCCGCCCCCAGTTTGCTAAGGAACAAGTTTGCGACGATAATAATGACGAATGTCGATTGACAGTGCAGCCGCGGTCCAGTGGACTTTTTGACTTACCTTGTGGTCCAGAACAGATTATTCCAAAAGCACCTACAAAATGTCCCGTTAGTGAAAATAATGCAAGGTTAGATAACGAAGTTTGTGAAGTAGAACAACCGTATGAGAAAGCCGTTTTTGAAGAGGTTTCTAAAGTAGAAGTTTTTAATGAAAATAATTTTGAGTCTGATTTAAGTGAAGAAAAAACCAACCAAGAAGTTGTGCCGACCGCAAGTATTCCTGACAAGTCTGGAGGTCCTCAACTATTAAAGCGTCATTTGGAGGCGGACACCAATAAGCCTAGAAAGTACGAGAAAAGGTTTTTCAAAAATCCACACGGAGCAACGAAAAGCCGACGAAACGACCAGAGCCTGCAGAGCTACAACCGGCAGCGAACATCGGGAAGATGACGTCACGAGAGAGATCTACAGCGACGACTTGACTTGAATGAGATCTTCAGCAACAGCTTTACGTGAAGCCACCCAACGACGACGGAAGGATGTTATCGGAAACGGACTAGATGATTTATTGCCACGGAGTGCCAACAATGAAATTTAAGTATATTTTTCTTTCACTTGGCACTTGATTGAGTTATAAAATGTTCTCCGTTTTTTTTTTCTGGAATAGATGAAGACGAAGAAGAAGCCTTGTGAATTATATAGTTAGCGATGTTTAATTTCTTGTTGAAATTTTAGAGTTCGATATTTATTTTTGAAAAGTGAATTTATTGTAGTTCGAGTTTATACTCTGTGAATAGAATTTTTTTTTGCATTCTTGTTCATCGAGGTTCTAATTATTTACGTGAGTTAAAATGTATTTTTGTAGATTTTTTCGTTTCAGCTGACTGATAGCTGAAAATTTTGTAAGTTGACATTGAAAGTTTAGAAATTGTAAAATGTTTCTGGATATGAATGAGAAGAGTGAAAGAGAATTAGTAATTTAATATTTTTTATGTTTAAGAATTTGTATTGTAAAATATCGTGCATTCCAAAGTGAATTTATGTAAAAAAAAAAAGGAGATTCATGTAAAAGTTATTCGATGAAATGTTATCATCGTATATTATAAATTATTCACACTCTTTTTTCTTTATTCTTAGATAATCTGTTCAGTGTCATCAGTGATATTTATGTGTCAATGATACGTAATTTTTGGGGATGACATTGGCAGTATTTATTGGTATATATAGATGATGACCATGATGATGACTGCAGAATTTTGTGTTTTTTTGTGTACCTTTTTGGAGCTGTCCCCAAATGGCATAGTCTGATAACCGAGTTGTTACCAGCATAACTCCTTTGGGAGGGGGACGTTGGCTCTGAAGGGGGAGGTAATTAATGATTTTTTTATATCAGCTAGATCGCGATTTCTGTGAATAGAAGAAGAATTAGCAGATGATTACATTCCCGCTTGTTTGTAAATTTTGAATTTTCTTAGCTTTGCGTATTTGAATGTAATTAGGAGGAGATAACGGTGTTCGAATACCCGTTTTTTTATGTGATTTAGGTGAAGATTTAGCTGTCACATACTTTTTTGTGGTTATGGGAGAAGCGGAAGTTATCACCCCGCTAACAACAATTGTAATGAATTTTTTTCTCTTTTCATATATTTAACAATTAGAATCGAAGGAAGATTAGGAGTTCATTAACCTGTTATTTTCTGTACAGTTCAAGATATGCCAATTTCGAGTTTGTATCAGAATGTGATACTAGTTAGACCGATGATGCTAGTATACAGTTAACTGTCACAGCCACTGGTATGGAAGTACACTAGGTTAGCTGTTAATTACATATTTTTGTCAGGAGGAAAAGGGAGGAGGTACCTTTGGTTGTGCTGGAAAATTGTGTCAAAGTGAGAATAGTTCGTCATATCAAAATTTACGCTAGCATACTTTTACTTATTTATGTTCAGCCATGTGTAAATAACGTAAGATGTGTCCTTTATTCAAAATTGCTCGTCAAAATTTGTTAGGTCAAATCTTTTGACTCCCTTTGGAAGGGGGAGTTGTGATGCCCCATCGTTCACTTTTGCTTTACCTTAACCAGTTTTGTTTAATTTACGTTATATTTATCATTTTGGGGATTTTTTATTTCCTTTTTGGCATCGCAGCACTCGTTTCCAAGTTTCTAGGAGTTGCGCATGCGCCGCAACTCCGATCTTCCGACTGTACCGTTAAAGTGCGTGCCGAGGACACGTCCCCTCTTGCGTCATAGCTTTTGCGTCGTTCGTCATAGTATGTTAATGTCTTTCCCGGCATGCGCCGGCCTCATATCAAAAAACAGCCGACCTACGAGTCACTTAAGCAGAAGCATAAGCAGAAGCAGTAGCTAAGCACAAGTGAGTGCACTAGCACAAGGTGCGTAGCACCAAGCACAGTGCGTGTAGCACAGGAGTTGGAGTTATGTTTTCTTCATTGATGTCTTGGTGAGTTGAATTATTTTGGAAATAAATCTGTTTTGTTATATTTAAAACATTTTGAGTCTGTACAGTTTTTTTCTCTTGAGCAACACGAATTAAGGATTTTTTTATATTTCATATTACTTGACAATCATTTTGATTCTTACTCATGAACGCTCGCTGGCATTTGAACCCTAAATCAACTTATTTTCAACTTATTCTACTTTTGGCAATTTATTAATTATTTCCTGGCGCCCGTCTAAGCTATCCGGAGCATAAAATCTTCAAGTATTTTGCATTTTTTTGGAGCGTTACAACATATTAATTAACAGCAAATGGGCTAGTTCTGTTAGGAATACCAGGGCATATAGGGGAGCTGAAATTGGATCTGACCATTACCTTGTTAAAAGTGTGTTGGAACTTAAACTTAAAAAGTGTTGTGCTAGGGTTAAAAAATTTACTTTTAATACTGAAGCTCTGAAAGATCCAGTTATAGCCAAAGCTTACCATGATAGGTTACTTAGTCATTATGACAGTCATGGTTTGCTTACTACTGAAGTTGAGGAAGAATGGGATCATTTTAAACAGGCTTTTTTGGACACTAACAGTACTCTTTTAGGAAAAAAGGAGCAGAAGAGACAGAATTATATCTGAGTGCTAAGGCACTTGAGCTTATTTCGGAAAGAAAGAACTGCAGGAATGTCTTTAATCAATATCCTACTAGTCCTAATAGAAAGCATTACAGAGAACTTAATAAACGTGTAAAAGATCAGTTAGCTGCTGATAAGAATCTTTGGCTTGATGGTTTGGCTGACAAAGCCGAGGAAGCAGTTAGACAGCACAACAGCAGAGAGCTGTACCAGATAGTTAATGTTTTATGTGGTAGAAAACGGGCAGGCATACAAGGATTGAAGGATAAACAAGGTAAGGTTATAGAAGGGGAGGATTCTGTCATGGCTAGGTGGGCTGAGCATTTCAGTGATGTTCTAAACAATGTAGTTGGTTCTGCTCCCATTGTTTGCAGTGATGATGGATGCATTGGTGGCTTTAATGTTGGCCCTATAACACAATCTGAAGTTATTTTGGCTGTTTCTAAACTTAAACTTCATAAATCCCCAGGGGTAGATGAAATTACTACCGAAATGCTTAGAGCTGGGAATGTTTCGGTTACCACTTGGATGACTGAAATTCTGAATATCTTTTATGATAAAGGCATGGTTCCTAAGGATTTTACCAGAGCTATTGTTATCCCTATTTTCAAAAAAGGTGATCGCAGTTCTTGTGATAACTATAGGGGTATCAGCCTACTCTCTGTTCCAGGGAAAGTTCTTTTCATGATTGTGCTTAATAGAATTAGGAATCTGGTTGACAGTCAATTGCGTGATGAGCAATGTGGATTCAGAAGTGGTAGGGGATGTGTGGATCAGATATTTTCACTTAGGCAGATTCTTGAGAAATGTTTAGAGTTTCAGAAACCTTTGGTTGCTAGCTTTGTTGATTTCAAAAAGGTTTTCGATTCTGTTGATCGACATAATTTGTGGTTGATTGTGTGATCATACCAGACAAGTTAGTTAACATAATGAAAGCTCTCTATAATAACACTGAGTCGTGTGTGAGAGTTGGTAAGGCTTGTAGCAATTGGTTTAGCATTACTTCTGGTGTTCGACAAGGGTGCATGCTGTCTCCTTTTCTCTTTAGCTTGGTTATTGATTATGTTATGCAAAATTCACTTCAAGGGAAAGATTTTGGCCTTAAATGGGCTGGAGATACGAAAATTTCTGATTTAGATTATGCTGATGATTTAGCCCTTTTGGCAAATGATGTTGATGAGATGAACTCTTTCATTCGAGCCGTTGATGAGACTGGTAGTAGAGTAGGTTTGGTTATAAACAGAGAGAAAACTAAAGTGATGAAAATTGGTCAGGCAGGCTGTGATTCAGTTAATCTGAATGGTTGCAGTCTTGAGCAGGTGTCACAGTTTTAATTATCTTGGGAGCTATGTAACAGATAATGGTGATGTGCGGCATGAGATTAACAGACGAATAGGGATTGCTGCCGGGACTTTTAAGAATCTATGGAGAGTGTGGAGAAATAGGCGTATACACCTAAAGACTACAATTAGACTGTATAATAGTTTGGTTCTCTCTAGGGTTAGTTATGGTAGTGAAACTTGGACACTTTGTAAACAAGATAACAGTAAACTAGATGCTTTTGATTCCAGATGCTTACGCAGTATCTTGGGCATTAGGTGGTTCAACTTTGTAACTAATGATGAGGTTAGGCAAAGGAGTTTGCAACCTCCTTTAAGCAGCATATTGTGCAGAGAGAGACACCGTTGGTTTGGCCATTTTGCCCGTATGAATAATTATAGATTGGCGAATAGGGTTATGAACCGTGTGCCTAAAGGCCTCAGAAAGAAGGGGAGACCTAGGATGCGGTGGGCAGACAATGTCAAACAGGACCTTATTAGAATTGGTGTGCAGTGGCCAGATGCAGTAGATGTAGCTCAGGATAGACTTGCTTGGAGAACTAAATTGCACGGTCTGGTTGGACCTCCGTAGCCCATGGCTGCTGCTGCTGCTGCTGGAGGAGGAGGAGGAGGAGGAGGGGGGGGGGGGGGGGAGGAGGAGGAGGAGGAGGAGGAGGAGGAGGAGGAGGAGGAGGAGGAGGAGGAGGAGGAGGAGGAGGAGGATCCCTGTTTTTGAAAAGGATGATTGCAGTTCTTGTGATAACTAAAGGGGTATCAGCCTACTTTCTGTTCCAGGTAAAGTTCTTTGCATGATTGTACTTAAGAGAATTAAGAATCTGATTGACAGTCAATTGCGTGATAAGCAAGGTGGATTCAGAGGTGGTAGGGGATGTGTAGATCAGATATTTTCACTCGGGCAGATTCTTGAGAAATGTTTAGTTTCAGGAACCTTAGGTTACTAGTTTTGTTGATTTCAAAAAGGCTTTGGACTCTGTTGAATGCCATAATTTGTGGTTGATTGTGTGATCATATGTGTGATGTTGTTGATCATACTAGACAAGTTAGTTAACATAATGAAAACTCTGTATAATAACACTTGTCAGGAGGGCTATGGTTCAGTTAATCTCAACAGTTGCAGTCTTGTGCAGCTGTCTCAGTTTAATTATTTCGGGAACTATGCAACAGATACTGGTGATGTGCAGCATGAGATTAACAGACGAACAGGGAATGCTGCTGGGGCTTTTAAGAATCTATGGAGAGTGTGGAGAAATAAGTATAGACACCTAAAGACTAAAATTATACCATATAATGGTTTGGTCCTTTCTAGGGTTATGTTTTTGATTCTAGATGCTTATACAGTATCTTGTGTAATGATCCACACATTCATTTTTACTTTTCCTTAGCCAGTTTTGCTTTATTTATGTTACATTTATCATTTTGGGGATTATTTCATTTTTGGACTGACCACAATTCTCTTTTCCAAGCCATAGAAGTTGTGCATGCGCAACTGCGACTTTTGACTGTCAGCCGCTAATGCATGCGTGTAGGACACAACCCCTCATGTCCTAGCTAGCATGATCATCAGATTATGCAAATGTTTTCCCAGCATGCATCAGACGTGCCGGATTTGTACACAGCATGTTATAATTAAGTGTCATTAGGTCATAGAGTCAGTATTGTTAGTAGGAGCTGATGTGGAGTATGTTGAATCAGTATGTGTAGATAGAATGAGTTGTTAATAGAAATTAAGGTAGATGTGAGTTGTTAGTACTCCAACTTTTTATATTCCTCAACTGAATTGGTAAGTCGTTGAATTTTTTGGAAGTAAACTTTGTTTGTTTTAAAAAAATTGACTTTTGAAATTTTTTTCTCTGAGCAACATTAATTGATTTTTGATTCAGATTTAAATTTTAATTAAACTTGACAATCCTTTTTTAATACTTACTCGATAAGTAACGCTAAACAAATACATAATGAAACCTATTTCAACTTTATTTGGCAAGTTAATATTGTCTGGTTCCCCACAAACTATCTGGAATTTTGAATAAATTTGGAAGAGACAAAAGGTCCAACTTGAAAAGTTAATAATCTTTGGACCATTACACTTGGGCATTAGATGGTTCAACTTTATAAGTAATGATGAGGTTAAAAAAGGAGTCAGCAACCTCCTTTAAGCAGCGTATTGTGCAGAGAGAGACTCCATTGGTTTGGCAATGTTGCCCATATGGATAATTATCGATTAGCGAATAGGGTTATGAACAGCATGCCTAAAGGCCTCAGAAAGAGGGGGAGACCTTCGATGTGGTGGACTGACAATGTCAAACAGGACCTTGTTAGAATTGGTGTGCAATGCCAGATGTAGCTCAGGATGAATATGTTTGGAGAACTAAATTGCATGGTCTGGTTGGACCTCTGTAGCCCATAGCTGCTTGAGAATTAAGGCTTTGGAAGTTAGCATAGGTAGCTATAGTTCTTGGATACAAATATATCATGAGTCAGGTGAATGGTCAACTGTACTAATAGCTTAAAAAATTATATTATCATACTAATTATTCCATAAACATTTTAAACCATGTATACAGGCTTTGTGAACTGCATTTTTGTGGCTTTGACAATGTAAGTTTTAAACTTAAATTTAGAAAAATATTTCAAACAAATAAAGTTGCTTTTTTTTTTACCTTATTAACCCTTACAGTGTCGATTTTTTTTCTCTAAAAATACAACTCAACATCTAAGCGTCATTACGAAACAACTAATGAATAAAATAATTTATATTGCATACTAAAAGAAAGAGCATTTGATTCCAAACAAAAAAATAGGAAGAGGAAAAAACTAGTAGGTAAGCATAAAAAAAATATGTTTGCAAGTTCATTTATAGCAATTTTGAAAAACTGATTAATCAGTTTCTGACACTTAAAAGGGTTAATATTATTACTGGGGTCTAAGAGATCCAACACAGGATAATTTGCAATTTTTTTTTAGTCCGTGAATCTGAAAGTTAGAAAGGTATGAGCATAGGACCCAGCTTTGGTAACCCTTAAACTTGAAAAAATAGTTGGCAGTTAATCTACTTTTCTACTCAGTTAATAATACCTACATTTATTTCAATGAATTTATTTCAATAATTATTGAGTCTCACAAATGTAAATCACAATATTTTGCCTTATTTTACTTTAAAAAATATAAATAATGAATAAACTTGACATATTTGGTATTAACTTATAAATCACCACTTTGAAGTCGATTTAAATTTTAGAGGAAAAATTGTTTTGAGCCGGGTGGGATACGAACCCACGAAACTTCTCAAAAAAAAACAAGACAATTTTTCCTCTAAAATTTAAATCGACTTCAAAGTGGTGATTTAAGTTAATACCAAATATGTCGAGTTTATTTATTATTTATCAACTGTATTACTTGTAAGAAAATCTTCCATCTATATGGCATGTCTCTGACACTGGTGGCGAAAATTGACGGAATAGTCCCTACATATGATGTAATGTAGGTTGAAAATGTTCATATCATCAATTAGAGGAGGTCTTGATCGGCGGCCAGTAGCTCAGTGGTCCAGAGCAACTGATATGTTATCAGGAGGTTATGGGTTCGTATCCCATCAGCCTCAAGACAATTTTTCCTCTAAAATTTAAATCGACTTTGAAGTGGTGATTTAGAAGCTTCAACAAAAATGCATGCCTGTGAGCATTCATTTTCCCTAAACTATTTTTATAAAAAGAAATAAACATATACCTTTATATCAACACTCTCAAGAGAAAGAAGTTGATGTAAATCTAACAGAGCTTCTTCTGTTTGCCCTTGAAGAAGTTTGAATGTTGATCTTACTAAAAGTGCTTCGGGCATATCTGGACCATTACGCTCAATTTCATAGGAGCAATGAGGTATTACTTCTTCATAATTTTCTTCAGCAAGGAGATGGACTACCATTCTATAACCACTAAAAAATAAAAAAATATATTAAACAACAGTGAAATATTGCTTGAACAATTACTTGTGTTAATCATAATTTAAGCTTTTTGAGATTGAAATATAAATTTTAGAATAAATATTTACCCTATAATGATCTGGACAAAACCATATCAACCTGAAATTTCTTTTTGCTACATTTCCTTTATTATAGAAATTTAAATACTCTATATAGAGTGTCTTCTCACTGGAACAAGAAGAAAATGTTTCATAGAAGACTTCAGGATATTTTTAACCTTTACCATGCAACAACCTATAAAATCAGGTTTAGGAAGCCTGCATAATATGGCCATGTACCACAAAGAAAAAAAATATATAAAACATTATCAATTTATTATACTTTGAACTAACTTTTTATTGACATACACCGAAGAGCCAAAATATTATGACCACCTACCTAATATTATGTTGATCCACCACATGCCGCCAAAACAGCTCTTACCCGGAAAGGCATGGATGCTACACGATTTCTAAAGGTGTCTTGTGGTATCTGGTACCAACACATTACCAGTAGATCCTTTAACTCTTGTAAGTTACGTGGTTGAGCCACCACAGATTGGATATTCTGTTTGAACTCATACCACAGATGCTTGATTGGATTGATGTCTGGGGAATTTGGAGGCCAGGGCAATACCTGGAAGTCTTCCTCATGTTCCATGAACCATTCTTGAACAATCTGAGCAGTGTGGAATGGCACATTATCCTACTGAAAGAAGGCACTACTAGAGGGATATACCATTGCCATGAAAGTATGTACCTTGTCTGCAATGATGCTTAAGTAGGTGGTAGACATCATAGTTTCTTGCACATGAATGACTGAACCCAGAGTTTCCCAGCAGAACATTGCCCAAAGCATTACACTTCCTCCACCAGCTTGTTTTCATCCCATGGTGCATCCTTCCCCAGGTAAACAATACACACCTACCTAGCCATCCACATGGTGCAGCAGGAAATGAGATTCATTGGATGAACACCACAAGCAATGTTAAACCAATTGCTAGAAGCCTTACCAACTCTCACACAAAATTCTGTGTTGTTATAGAGAGCTTTCATTATATTAACTAACTTGTCAGTATGCGATATGATCTCACAATAACCACAATTATGGCGATCAAAAGAGTAACAAACCTTTTTAAAATCAAAGCTAGTAACCAAAGGTTTCTGAAACTCTAAATATTTCTCAAGGATCTTCCTGAGTGAAAATATCTGAACTACGCATCCCCTATCACTTCTGAATCCACACTGCTCATCAGGCAAATGCCCATCAATCACACTTTTAATTATTCTATTAAGCAGAATCATGCAAAGAACTTAACCTGGAAAAGAAAGTAGGCTGATACCCACAAGAATTGTAATCCTTTTTTTTTATAGGGTTAATAATAAAAAAAAAATACCCCCTCAAGCAGCTGCTTGCCACAGAGGTCTGACAGGAGCCTGTCTGTTTATATGCCACAGTAGAAGGTCTGAGAGGATGGCAGGACCTCAGCAGAAAAACGACACATACATCCATGCTTTACCCGGGACTCAAACCCAGGTCCCTTAGATCAGTAGCCAAGCGCATTAACCACTCGCCATGGGACAGCTACCAAACTGCTATTAGCATAGCCCAAATGATGCCTTTGCTGTAGATGCTGTTCTATCTTTAGAACAGTCCCCCACTAGATAAATGACAGCTCCAGTGAGTTAATTGAGTTATTTTGCAAATATCCCACCATGTTTCTCAATAAAAATTCCGTGGCCGAGTGGATAGCACGCTTGGCTACTGATCTAAGGGACCTGGGTTTGAGCCCCAGGTAAGGCATGGATGTATGTGTGGTTTTTCTGCTGAGACCCTGCCATCCTCTCAGACCTACTGTGGCATATAAACTGACAGCTCCTGTCAGACCTCTGTGGCAACCAGCTGCTTGAGGGGGTATTCAGATGCCAAGGAAACATTTTTTTTTATTAGAGATTTTCACTGCACAAAAATACAGCCACATACATTTTTTTTCATCATTTTAGTATATTTTGCAATTAAAAACTATTTCAGCAGTTCTAAATTATTTTTATCTATTATTAAATATCTTTTATGAATGGTATATAAATTTTTAAAAAATCTAATTTATTTCATCATAAATTTATATTTCTTTGATCATGTGCTCGGCATTAGTCATAGGAGCGTGATATCGCTCGGCAAACATCTGATTTTAATTTCAAACTTAGTATGAATGTTAGGCTGTACAGATTGGATATATCAGAAAGTGTTTTCGTGTTTTCTTTTGTTGATGAAATATATAGTTTAAAAATAGCGATGGACAATATCTCATTAATAATAGTGAACAGGAAAACAGTCAGTTTTTTATAAACTAATATTTCATTGACTCAGGGTGATTCAGATGAATTCTGACTTCTCAGATTCTGAACAGGGAATATCAATTTCAACTATTTCTAGAATTATTTATATTGCTTCTCATATATATATATACTGCAATTAGAAAGAATAATTATTTGAAGTTTACCAAAAAATTAAATCATTAGGCATATGTGATGACTTAAAATAGTAGCTACTTCAGGAGACATCTGATTAGGACATTATAATAAATAATTTAATTTTTTAATGATAGTGCTTTGATCTCGAATTTCAGAGGTTAAAATAAATTATATTCGTTTTGAAAGTTTAATTTAATTTATTCATAGCTCTTTATCAATTTTTAGTTCTTTTTATTTTGTTTTTATTTAAATAATCTTGATTTAAAGCAAAATTAAGAGTAAAATAATTCAGAAAATATAGCAAAAATAATATATTTTTAATTTTTTCCGATGTAAAAAATACAGTAAAACCTTGCAATTTTTTTTAAAAAATGCTTATAATTCACTTACCTGTCTTTTTTTTTTTTCATTTTTACCATTTCCTTAACCTCAATTTAATTTCATTCTTTCGATATAATAACATAATCTATACTGGTTTCCATAAAGGAAAAATGAGAAAAATCGCAATAATTTGCCAAATAATTATACGATCCTCATCAAACTTGTTCATGTAACCAGCAAAGTAATGCCAAGTGAGCATATCACATGCAAATTAGTCTAGGTTGCATCAATTTGCATAATTGGATAGTAGCATATAAACGGGTGTTTTGGAGTGGATCGTTATTTTGTGTTGCAAATGAGTAAAGAAATTCGAAATAGCCATTTTGTAGGAAAGACCTCAATACATCATTTGCCAAATGAACTGAGGTAGAGAGCTATTGGCCGGCTCGAAGCAGGCCAAAATCAGTCTATCGATTGGGGGGGATCGTCACTGTGCGTTGTTTCCAGGAGCAGCCAATCATACCACGTCATTCCACGTGATATGGCATGATGGCTGAATGTCAATCCTTCTGTGGTCCATAGACTGTGTAATCAATTTCTTAGCACAAATTCTGCATCTCGGAGGTTTAGCCGAGGAAGGGCCAGAGTTACAACCGTTGTACAAGACCAATATCTGTGATAAACAACACGAAGGAGCAGGACGTCTACTACTCCATCTCAGCCACATTCCTCACTTGCAGCAGACACTGGGAGGGTTGTATCAGCTTCTACTGTGTGTATAAAGCTTCATGAGAAAGGTCTGTATGCTAGAAGGCAAGTAATTTGTATCTTCATATCATGTCACAGGAGAGAGTGGTTGAATTAGGCGCACACACACACACACACGTTAACTGACAGAAGAGCAATGGAGGTCTGTACTCTTCACAGATGAGTCCCGATATTGCTTGCAGAGGGACCATCTACAATATCTAAATCAGAAATTTTTGACATTTCTAGACCATTTAAGACCAAAATGTTTCCCTTGTTAAGAATTTTACATAACATAATTAATAACCAATAAAACAGAAAAGGACACAAAATGCACCTTTGTCTAACTCCACTAGCAGTGCTAAACCAATCGCTGAAAAATGTACCAACTCTCACACACTCTCAGTTTTATTAGAGAGAGCTTTCATTACACTAACTTATCAGGTATTCCATATGATCTAATAACCAATCCCAAATTATGTCCATCAACAGAGTCAAAAGCCTTTTTGAAATCTAAAAAGCTAGCAACCAGTTTTCTGGAACTCTAAACATTTCTTAAGAATCTGCGTAAGTGAAAATACACTGCACAACAATGAAATTGCTCCATCCAGAAGGAGTAAGGAGATAGGAGTGAAATGTAGCACACGCATAACAATACATAGTGGCATACCACAATTTAATTTGTAGCCACTTACAGTGATTAGAAGATGAGATAATGCTGCATGAATGGCAATACAGGCAGCAATACGTGGCATGGAGTCATACAGTCAATGGATATGTTCCTGGGGAATTGCACACCAAGCGGCGTTGACTTGCTCCCATAATTCATCGAGATGCTGTGCCGATCAGTGAGAGAATTGCCCATGTTGTCCAATGTGATCCCACATATTTTCTATTTGGGATAAATCTGGAGATCGAGCAGGCCATGGCAATACTTGAACATGTTGAAAGCATTGTCTGGAGACCCTAGCAGTGTGTACATGGGCGTTGTCATGTTGGAAAATAGGCTGCTGCATGCCTCCCAGGAACAGTAACAAAACGGGCTGCTGTCAGTGTTCCTGTGATGCGGACAAGATATGACCTGCTGTCATATCCAATAGCAGTTCATACCATTATGCCTGGATGAAGGGTGGTGTGCTGGTTGCAAGCAAAAGCTGGATCTGTCCTCTCGCCAGGTTGTTGCCATACACCGACTCATCAATTGTCTGCACCCAGACAGAAACAGGATTCATCACTAAACACAACAGTCAAAAGGAGAGGCAAAAAATCTTCTGATGGCATGTACCATGCATTTTCGGCCTTCGCTGAACAATTTCCAAGCAGAACCACCTAATCTCAACCATTCGCATGACTTCCAACTGCATAAACACAATACCATCCCAGTTCTTTCTTGCACCTTTTATCTCTTCAACAACACACACATCATTGGCTCCAGATTGCATAGCTCAACTGCAAACACCCACCCTTCTATTTGCATGTTTTATGACGTGTCGTTCTGAGTGGGGTTCTTTCAATGTCGTGCAGTGTATTTGATCAACACATCTCAGTTGCAAAAGCCTTAGTTGCACATGCACAACTCCTTTAGCATATCGGGTGAGAGAAAAATGATGGCCAACTAAAATTAATCCCCAAAATGATAAATATAACGTAAATAAAGTAAAAGTGGTTAAGGAAAAGTAAATGGGAATCAGCAGTAAAAAGTGAATGGGTGGCCCATCGCAATTTCTCAAGAATCTGCCTAAGTGACAATATTTGATCAATACATCCCCTACCACTTCTGAATCTACACTGTCCTCACGCAGTTTTCTATCAACAAAATTCTTAATTCTATTAAGTATAATCATGCAAAGAACTTTACCTGGAAGAGAAAGTAAATTAATTCCGTTAAAATTATACGTTAAGTTAACATTAAGCTGGTTGTCATATCTTCTGTTACGACCATTAGGGTGTTGATTCATAATAATCCTGCACTTCCTTCTTTCAGAAATAAGTTCCATAGCCTTATCACTCAAATAATTTTGTTTCCTCTGTTACCTTTTACCCAAGAGAGTACTGTTGGTTTAAAAAAAAGCCTTTAAACTGATTCCTTCTCAACTTCAGCAGTAAACAAACCATGATTGTCATAATGACTAAGTAGCCTATCATGGTATGTTTTGGCTATATCTTTCAAGCATTCAGTATTATAGCTAATTTTCTTAAACTTAACACAACATTTCTTAAGCTTGAGCTGCAAAATACTTTTGACCAGGTAATTAATGGTCAGATCCTATTTCAGCTCCCCTGTATGATCTGGTATTCCTAACTGAACTAGACTATTTGTTGTTAATTAAAATATAATCTATCATATTCTTGTGCAACCCATCAGGTGAACCCATATATATTTATAAATGTCCCGGTATTTGTAATATGTGTTAGTTATTTGCAAACTGTTAAGTTTATTTACCTGTAGGAGACATTCTCCACTGCCATTGTAACAGCCAAAGGGACCTAAAACTCCTGCCCAAAAATTAGCATCAGTACCAACTTTAGCACTGAAGTCACCTAACAAAAGAGAAATATCTCCTTTCTTTACAGAATTCAAAATATCCTGAAGCTGGCTGTAAAACGTATCCTTCTCATTCTCATCAGAGTCCTCTGTGGGGGTATAACAACAGATGACAATCAAGTCTTTAATTTTTGGTTTTTATTTTGCTGTATGAAATCTTTCATTACACAATTAAAAGGACCTTCTTGCTTTGAAATTAATTAAAAATAACTTCAAATTCTCTGTTGTTGAGCAATAAAATTTTAAATTTTAAGGATAAACTTTAAAATTTTATTCCACGATGACAGAGAATTTTAAGTTATATTTAATCTTTCATTTAATGCCGTCATATACAAGAAGAGCATCACTGGAGTTGTGATAAACAAGTTGCACATACGCAACTCCGATTTTTGATTGTCAGCCACTAATGTGCCTGTGCAGTACACAACCCTTCTTATGTCATAGCTAGCGCAATTGTTTGATTATGCAAATGTTTTTCCCGGCGTGCAAAAGACATGTGCCAGATTGTACGCCGCATGTTACACTAAGTGATGTTAGGTCACAGAGTTAGTAGAGAATGATGTTAGTAGGAGTTGAAGAGAATGTTGAGTATGTGGAGTAGAGAGAGTATGGAGTTAGTAGTAGGAGGAAAAGTCAGTAAGAATGTGTTGTGTAGATAGAAGGTTGTTGTTGGGTTGTTTTACCTCTGAACGGCACTTTTTTGCACACCATGGGCTAAATGGCCAGGTCACATGGACCCCGAAGTCTCAGAGAAGGTTGGGGGAGGGGACCCACTAGAACAGCTGTTGGGAGACAGATGGTAGCCTCCCGTCAGGGCCATCCAGCGTGTTCTTTAACGTGCACAGGGTATGGCTCTCCCACACACGGTGCCATGGCTTAACGTCCCATCCGATGGACGGCGGCCTTTCCAAGTCCATCGGTGTCCCCTACTGACCGTGGGCAGGGCGGGGAATTTTTGCGGAGATAAATCTCAACGCTGACCCAGCTGGGACTCGAACCTGGGAACTACAGATTACGAGCCTGGCGCGCTACCGACTGAGCCACCCCCACCACATGTGAGTTGTTAGTTACTCCATCTTTTCATATACATCAACTGAATTGGTGAGTCTTTGAATTTTTTGCAAATAAACTTTGCTATAGAAATTTTGGATTTTTGCTCTTTTTCTCTTTAGCAATGTTATTTGATTATATTTAAACTTTAATTAAACTTGACAATCCTTTTCGAATTCTTACTCGATAAGTAACACTATAAATACAAAACAAACTCTATTTCAACTTTATTTCACAATATTGCCTGGCGCCCAATAAGCTATCCAGAATTTTGAATAAATTTGGATCAGACAAAAGGTCCAACTTGAAAATTTAAAAATGTTTGGAGCATTACAGCATGTCTGCTGAGAAGCAAACCTACACCATGGAGAACTTTCCATCCTCCCTGCCTGAAAAAAGAAATTTAAAGTTATTTTTAAGTATCTCACCTTTTCTTGTCCATCTGGTCTCTTGCAAGCCTAGAATATCTAGGTTATAATGCTGGAATTTCTGCATGAGGATATCAAGAGAATGATCTCTATATAAAGTACTCATGTTCCATGTACCTGCAGAGAGAAAATTATTAGTAGGATTTTTAAAGAAACAAGGTTTATTGAGAGAGGTAGGGCCAACAATAACAAACAGCCCCCTGATCACAAGCATGGGGCAAATACCTGTCCCTCCTCTACTAATAGCTGAAGTCACAGATACTAGGAACTTCAGGCACCACCTTTTCAAGAGTCATATAGCCTGCCTGAGACATTACTCCAGTTTAGGATTGACGATTCCCAACTAGCTAAGTGAGGTTCAGGTACCTGTGATGATCTCTGATCAAGATTATCCACCAGCTATTTTCAAAAAAGGTGATCGCAGTTCTTGTGATAACTATAGGGGTATCAGCCTACTCTCTGTTCCAGGTAAAGTTCTTTCTATGATTGTGCTTAATAGAATTAAGAATCTAGTTGACAGTCAATTGTGTGATGAGCAATGTGGATTCAGAAGTGGTAGGGGATGTGTAGATCAGATATTTTCACTTAGCCAGATTCTTGAGAAATGTTTAGAGTTTCAGAAACCTTTGGTTGCTAGCTTTGTTGATTTCAAAAAGGCTTTCGACTCTGTTGATTGTCATAATTTGTGGTTGATTGTGAGATCAACCACAAATTATGACAATATGAAACATAATTGAAAGTTAACATTATGAAAGCTCTCTATAATAACATTGAGTTGTGTGTGAGAGTTGGTAAGGCTTGTAGCAATTGGTTTAGCATTACTTCTGGTGTTCGACAAGGGTGCATTTTGTCTCCTTTTCTCTTTAGCTTGGTTATTGACTATGTTATGCAAAATTCACTTAAAGGGAAAGATTTTGGCCTTAAATGGACTGGAGACACGAAAATTTCTGATTTAGATTATGCTGATGATTTAGCCCTTTTGGCAAATGATGTTGATGAGATGAACTCTTTCATTCAAGCTGTTGATGAGACTGGTAGTAGAGTAGGTTTGGTTATAAACAGAGAGAAAACTAAAGTGATGAAAATTGGTCAGGCATGCTGTGATTCAGTTAATCTGAATGGTTGCAGTCTTGAGCAGGTGTCACAGTTTATCTTGGGAGCTATGTAACAGATAATGGTGATGTGCGGCATGAGATTAACAGACAAATAGGGATTGCTGCCGGGACTTTTAAGAATCTATGGAGAGTGTGGAGAAATCTAATGGAGAGTGTGGAGTCTATGGAGAGTGTGGAGTATACACCTAAAGACTAAAATTGGACTGTATAATAGTTTGGTTCTTTCTAGGGTTAGTTATGGTAGTGAAACTTGGACACTTTGTAAACAGGATAACAGGAAACTAGATGCTTTTGATTCCAGATGCTTACGCAGTATCTTGGGCATTAGGTGGTTCAACTTTGTAACTAATGATGAGGTTAGGCAAAGGAGTTTGCAACCTCCTTTAAGTAGCATATTGTGCAGAGAGACTCCGTTGGTTTGGCCATGTTGCCCGTATGAATAATTATAGATTGGCGAATAGGGTTATGAACAGTGTGCCTAAAGGCCTCAGAAAGAAGGGGAGACCTAGGATGCGGTGGGCAGACAATGTCAAACAGGACCTTGTTAGAATTGGTGTGCAGTGGCCAGATGCAGTAGATGTAGCTCAGGATAGACTTGCTTGGAGAACTAAATTGCACCTCCGTAGCCCATGGCTGCTTGAGGATGATGATGATATGAGGCATCTGATGCCTCTGTTCACTTATGGCTGGCAAACCACAAGCTAACAGAAAACACAGTGGCAAATTCTCCCTCAACAGAGGCCCACCAGTGACCAAGTCCAGGATCCATAATCAAGCTCAAATCCTTAACCAGTAGGTATAAATGGTCAGCTCAAGGACACTGCAAAGTTGATAATTCATCAGCAGGGTTGAAAAAAAGAAAAGTGGCCATGGATGTCCAGATCAATAGGCCACACTGAGTTGCCAGCCTTTCCCTTCCAAAGAGAATATCTCGTTTGAAAGGTACTAATGGCATGCACCACGAGAAGGCGGGGTTGGACATTAGGTGCTAGACCTGACTGATTCTGTGTGCCATCACTGGGGATTGGTACACAGCGCTCCTTCCAGTTTATGCCTAGCTACCATTTACAGACAAAGAGTAATGCAAATGAAAAATGGATGTGTGACCTGTCTATCTGGTCTCTAGCAAGCCGAGAATATCTAAATTATAATGGTGGAATTCTTGTATGAGGATATCAAGAGAATAAGTTCTGTGCAGAGTCCTCACATTCCAACTACCTAAGGAGAGAAAATAGTTATTGGGATGTTTAAAGAAACTATGTTTATTGAGAGAGGGAATGCCAACAATGTCAAACAGCCCCCTAATTGCAGGCATGAGGCAAAGATCCATATCCCCCACCACTAAAGGCTGAAGCCATCTACACTGGAAGACTTCTTCCAATGTAGAATTTGACGATGCCAGTAGAAGCAAGAGTTCAGGTGCCTGCAATGACCTCTGCTCAGGATTATCCACCAGCTGATAAAACATATCCTGTGAATCTATTCACTTGGGGCTGTCAATCCACCGAAAGCAGTGGATGATTTTCCCTCTGCAGAAGCCCACCGATGCAGCAAATTCAGGATCCATAAATAAGCTCAGCCTTATTTCAGTCCAGTAAGTTTATATGGTCAGCACCAGGACCCTGAAAAATAGAAAAGTAACCATAGTTGTCCAGATCAGTAGGCCACATTAATCTGGCAGCCCTCCCCTTCCATTCACTTCCATAACAGAGTATCTCTTTTGAAAGGTACTAATGGCCTGAACCACGATAAGGCAGGGTCAGACATTAGGTGCTAGACTGGGCGGTTCTGTGCATTATCACTGGGAATTGGTATTGGTACACAGCTCTCCTTCCAGTTATGCATTGCTACAATTTATAGACCTCAGTTTAATATCTAAAATAATTGACCTAATTTTCCAAATGCAACTGCATTTTGTTCTTCAGTGTTCAATATGAAATTAGCAAATAAAAAGTTAAAATGGCATCCATCATTCCAGATTTATATTATATCTAGGGGAAAAGTGTGGTTATGCAAGGTAAAAAAAAAGGTATCAAAAAAAAGTTTCAATAGAGTGTTTCTGCACAATGAATTTTTGGCCGGTATTTTCCCTCCTGTTACATTTACTTGCCAAAAAACTGTTAGCAACTTTTTATATTGTTTTCTTTGAAAACGAGATAATAGTTTCCTTTTGTCATCTAGTCTGTCCAGTAAATATTTTGTGGTAAAAATTTTGCCAATATATGGGACTTGAGTCCTCATCTCTCCAAAAACATGCCAAAATATATTACCGATTGAACTAATGCCAGCTCATCTTTTTTCCACTAATTTAAGACTAAACTCTTCCCTGATGATTTGTGGCACCTACCATTGGTGCCATCTATGATCTGCAGGTGGCAACTATTTCTTTTATACTGCATTGAGTAAGATGGAAATAATAAAGTCTCTTCATCCTATTTAGCGTTATTAATGATTTAAACATAGGCAACAATCACAGCGTTACCTGGGTGACATTTTAACGTCAATATATCAATAAATATTTTGTGGAACACCTATGTTTAAATCATTAATAACGCTAAATAGAGTGAAGATACTTTATTATTTCTATTTTACTCAGTGCAACATAAACAGAAATAGGTGCCACCCATTGATCATAGATGGCACTGAAAATCATCGGTGAAAGGTTCAAATCTTAAATTAGTGAAAAAAGATGAGCCGGCATTAGTCAATTGGTAAGAATACTCTGGCATGTTTCTGGAGAGATGATGTTCAAGTTCTGTATGTCGGCAAAATTTTTTCCACAAAATATTTATTGATATATTGATGTTAAAATGTCACCAGGCTGTGATTGTCACCTTTGTTTAAATCTGTCTGTAGACATTAAACTTTTTTGTTTATAGAGATAAATTACAAATTTTTGGGTGTTGGATAGGTATTGATAAAATATTATGTTCTGCACTTTCCGAATCTCTGTAAAGCAATATATGCGCCCTCTAATGGTAAAAAAGTTGAAAATTCAATATTTTCAAATAAATATTTCAAACACTGTATCTATGCAAGAAATTTTGATGATGGAATGTGAAAATCAGAAAGTTCCCATTGCCAACAATGAGTTTTCAAAGAGAACAAAGAGGGACAATGATTGACTTTGAAAATGTTTGTAATGATGGTAGATGTGTTACTGGCTTTAATGTTGGCCCTATATAACACAATGTGAAGTTATTTTGGCTATTTCTAAACTTAAACTTCATAAATCCCCAGGGGTAGATGAAATTACTACAGAAATGCTTAGAGCTTGGAACTTCATAAATCCCCAGGGGTAGATGAAATTACTACAGAAATGCTGTAGTAATGTAATTGTATTTTGAAAATTTTCAAAGAGAACAATGGGAACCCCTTAGACTTACAGGGGTGGGAAACATTTTTTTCATTTTAGCAGATAAATGTTTGTTTTTAAAGATAAATGAATTCTTTTTGGGTTTGGTAGGAATTGATGAAATATTATGATTTGAATTTCCAAATATCCCAAAAGCTATAATTGTACCCTCTAATGGTGAAAATTTTTAAAATTCCAAAATTTTAGACGAATATTACAAACGATGTGTGTATGCTAGTGGAATGTGATGGTTACAGAGTTTTTATTGACAACAATGACTTGACTCCCTTACCCGAAAAAGGGTAGAAAACTCCTTTTTTCAACTGATAATTCGAAACCTTTTTTTTTAGTTGGATTGGTATTAATGAAATATTACAATTCACGTTTTTCAAACACTTAGGTAGTTTTAATTTATATCATTACAGATCACCAAAACATGGAAACAGCAAGACTGTTAATGACTTTTGCAAATGATTTGTATATAACAAAAATTTGAAATTTTAGTGGTAGCTTTTAAAGAGATATTCCACTGACAATAATCATCGACAGTATAAAAGACATACTTTTTATGTTATAAAATTCATAATAAAATATTGTTTCCATTTTCCTCATTGTCTGTTAGCTCAAATTTAAATTTTTTACGAGTGAAAGGGTAGGTAAAGGAAAAATTTTGTTCTCTTTGAAAATGAGATTCTCATATGCATTCTTCTAATTTTGTTTATGTTGGTTTTCTTAGACTATGGGATGGTTTTGAATCAGTCAGCAGCATGCCAATGCCAGGCTTGTAATCCATAATTCCTAGGTTGAAGTCCCACCTGTGTCAGACAACAGGTCCTAGGTTGAAGTAACCACCTGTGCCAGACAACAAAGATTTATCTCCACTTAAACCCCAACTCTGTGCTCGCCCATAAAGGGAACACCAATGGCTTCAAAAGGCTACAATCCATCAGATGGAACATTAAGCCTAGGCTCCATGTACAAAAGAGCCAGACCCTGTGCACATTAAAAAAAAAAAGGCTTTGACTTGGAAAGCTACCAATTAGTTTAATGTTCCATCACATCATCATTCTCAAGCAGCCATGGGCTACATAGGTCCAACGCGACCATGCAATTTAGTTCTCCAAACATATCTGTCCTGAGCTGCATCTGGCATTGCACACCAATTCTAACAAGGTCCTGTTTGACACTGTCTGTTCACTGCATCATAGGTCTCCCCCTCTTTCTCAGGTCCTTAGGCATGCTGCTCATAACCCTATTCGCTAATCTATAATTATCCATACGGGCAACATTGCCAAACCAACCAACGGAGACTCTCACCAACGGACAACGGAGACTCTCAACCCACACCAACGGAGACTCTCTCTGATGAGATTAGACAAAGGCATATTGTGCAACAATTACACAGTTAACAACTTACAAAGTTAAACCACCTAATGCCTAAGATGCTGCGTAGGCATCTAGATGCTTATGCAGCATCTTAGACATTAGGCATCTTAGACATTAGGTTATGCAGCATCTTAGACTGTCCTAATGCCTAAGATGCTGCGTAAGCATCTAGATGCTTATGCAGCATCTTAGACATTAGGTGGTTAAATCAAAAGCATCAAGTTTCCTGTTATCTTGTTTACAAAGTGTCCAAGTTTCACTGCCATAACTAACCCTAGAAAGAACCAAACTCTTATACAGTCTAATTTTAGTATTTAGATGTATACACCTATTTCTCCACAATCTCCATAGATTCTTAAAAGCCCCAGCAGCAATCCCCATTCATTTGTTAATCTCATGCCACACATCAGTATCTGTTACATAGCTCCCAAAATAATTTAACTGTGATGCCTGCTCAAGACTGCAACCATTCAGATTTACTAAACCACAGCCTGCCTGACAAATCTTCATTACTTCAGTTTTCCCTCTGTTTATCACCAAACCTACTCTACTACCAGTCTCATCAACAGCTTGAATGAAAGAGTTCATCTCATCAACATCATTTGCCAAAAGGGCTAAATTATCAGCTTTTATATTTCCTGACCAGTTAAGGCCAAAATCTTTCCCTTATAGTGAATTTCACATAACATAATCAATAACCAAAGAGAAAAGAAGACAAAATGCACCCTTGTTGAACACCAGAAGCAATGCTAAATCAATTGCTAAAAGCCTTACAAACTTTAGCACATGATTCAGTGTTATTATACAGAGCTTTCATTACGTTAACTAACTTGTCTGGTATGCCTTACGATCTCACAATCAACCACAACTTGTGGCAATCAACAGAATCAAAAGCATTTTTGAAATTAACAACGCTAGTAACAAAAGGATTCTGCAATTTTAAACATTTTAAACATCTGATCAACACATCACCTACCACTTCTGAATCCACATTGCTCATCACGCAATTGACTGTCAACCAGATTCTTAATTCTCTTAAGCACAATCATGCAAAGAACTTTACCTGGAACAGAAAGTAGGCTGATGCCCCTATAGTTATCACAAGAACTGTTATCACCTTTTTCAAAAATAGGGATAATAATAGCTCTGGTAAAATCCTTAGGAATCATGCCTTTATCATAAAAGATATTCAAAATTTCATTCATCCAAGTGGCAACCGAAACATTTCGAGCTCTAAGCATTTCTGTAGTAATTTCATCTACCCCTGGGGATTTATGAAGTTTAAGTTTAGAGATAGCAAAAATAACTTCAGATTATGTTATAGGGCCAACATTAAAGCTGCCAATGCATCTATCATCATTACAAACAATGGGAGTAGAACTAACCACATTGTTTAGAACATCACTGAAATGCTCAGCCCACCTAACCATGACAGAATCCTCACCTTCTATAAACCTTACCTTGTTTATCCTTCAATCCCTGTATACCTGTTCGTTTTCTACCACACAAAACATTAACTATCTGGTACAGCTCTCTGCTGTTGTGCTGTCTAACTGCTTTCTCAGCTTTGTCAGCCAAGCCATCAAGCCAAAGATTCTTATCAGCAGCTAACTGATCCTTTACACGTTTATTAAGTTGTCTGTAATGCTTTCTATTAGGACTAGTAGAGTATAGATTAAGGACATTCATGCAGTTCTTAACTTCCATAACCAGTTGTTTTATTTACATTAAAAATCATTTAAGATTCTTCTCTTTTTTTTTTAACATCATCTTTCTCCTTCTGACAGCTTCAAGCTGACGAGCAACATCTTTTTTGATCATTAGCGTTACCACTGTCTGACACTACAAGTGCAATTGATACATGATTAGTTATGCAAATGTGGCTCGCTGATTCGTTTTAGCAGGCATCTGCCAGTTTAAGTTTCCTTAACCAGTTTAACTTTATTTACATTACATTTATCATTTTGGGGATTAATTTAAGTTGGCCATCATTTTTCTCTCATCTGATCTACTAAAGGAGTTGCACAACTAAGGCCTTTAACTGACAGCTGCCAATGCGCGCATTAAAGACAAGCCCCCTCTTGCATCATAGCTAACACACGATAGAGTTTATGCAAATGCTTTCCCAGCGTACAACACATCTCAATTGTATGCAGCATGAATACTAAGTGATGTTAGGTCACATAGTCAGACAATAATGAAAGGTAGTAATGATAATGGAGAATGAGAGTGATGTTAACTGAGAAGTTTATCATTTTTGGAGATGTTTATATGAGTTTTTATTTGTTCAGATTACTTTTATATTCATCAGTTTATATTGTGAGTCACGAATATTTTGGCCGTTCATCCATCCACATATACACTCACATACACAAAATCCTCATGCAGCCATGGGCTACAGAGATACAACCAGACTGTGCAATTTTGCTCTCCAGACATGTATCTTTTGAGCTACAGCTGCTGTATTTGGCCACTCTAGGTCCTGTTTAACAATGTCTGCCCATTGGATCCTAGGTCTCCCCCATTTTCTGATACCATTAGGCACACTGTTCAAAATCCTCTTTGCCAATCTACAGCTATGCATACAGGCAACATGGCCAAACCAATGCAGTCTCTCTCTCTGCACAATATACTGCTCAAAAGAGGTTGATGACTCCTTCATCTAACCTCATCATTACTTACAAAGTCAAATCACCTAATGCCCAAGATAATGCATAAGCATCTAGAATCAAAGGCATCAAGTTTCTTGTTATCCTGCTTACAAAGGGTCCATGTTTCACTACCATAATTAACCTTAGAAAGAACCAAACTAGTATACAGCCTAATTTTACTCTTTAGGTGTATACGTGTTTTTTTCCCACATTCTCCATAGATTCTGAAAAGTCCCAGCGGCAATCCCTATTCTATTTATCTCATGCCACACATCACCAGTATCTGTTACATAGCTCCCAAGATAATTAAACTGACACACTTGATCAAGAATGCAGTCATTCAAAGCAACTGAAGCATTATCTGCCTGAACAATTTTCATCACTTTAGTTTTTTCTCTGTTTATCATCAAACCTACTCTATTACCATTCTCATACTTTCCTAATGAAAGCATTCATCTCATCAACATCATTAGCCAACAGGGCCAAATCATCTGCATTAATATAAATCAGAAATTCTGAAATCTCTAGACCAATTAAGGCCAAAATCTTTCCCTTGTAAAGAATTTCGAATTACATAATCAATAACTAAGGAGAAAAGGAGACAAAATGCACCCTTGTCAAACTCCACCAGCAATGCTAAACCAATTGCTGCAAGGCATACCAACTCACACGACTCATTGTTATTATAGAGAGCTCTCATTAAACTAACTTATCAGGTATTCCATATGATCTAACAATCAACCACAAATTATGTCAATCAACAGAGTCAAAAGCCTTTTTCAAACCTATAAGGCTAGCAACCACAGGATTCTGAAACTCACATTACTCAAGAATCTGCCTACGTGAAAATATTTGATCAATACATTCCCTACCACTTCTGAATCCACACTGTTCATCAAGCATTTGTCCGTCAACCAAATTCTTAATTCTATTAAGTATAATCATGCAAAGAAATTTACCTGGAACAGAAAGTAAACTAATTCCTTTAAAATTATTACAAGAATTGCGATCACCTTTTTTAAAAATTGGGACAATGATAGCTCTAGTAAAATCCTTACGAACTATACCTTTATCGAAAAAATATTCAAAATTTCAGTCAGCCATGTGACAACACAAATGTTCCCAGCTCTAAGCATTTCAGTGGTGATTTTGTCCACCCCTGGGAATTTATGCAGTTTTAATTTAGAGATAGCCAATGCAACTTCGGAATGCGATATAAGACCATCATAAAAGCCAGTAATGCATCTATCCTCATTACAAACAATGAAAGTACAAATAATCACATTATTTAGAACATCTCTGAAATGCTCAGCCCATCTAGCCATCACAGAATCCTCACCTTCAACCACCTTGCCATATTTATCCCTCAATCCCTGTGTACCTGTCTGTTTCTTCCCACATAAAACATTAACAATCTGGTACAACTCCCTGCTGTTGTGTTGTCTAACTGCTTCCTCTGCTTTGTCAGTAAAGCTATCAAGCCAAAGATTCTTATCAGCTGTTAACTGATCCTTTACATGTTTATTAAGCTCATTGTAATGCCTTCTGTTAGGACTAATAGGGTGTTGATTCATATTATTCCTGCACTTCCTCCTTTCAGAAATAAGTTTCATAGCCTTATCACCGAAATAATTTTGTTTCCTCTGTTCCCTTTTACCCAAAACAGTACTGTTGGGTTTCAAGAAAAGCCTGTTTAAATTGATCCCATTCTTTCCCAACTTCAGCAGTAAGCAAACCACAATTGTCATAATGATTAAGTAGCCTATCATGGTATGCTTTGGCTGTATCTGGATCTTTCAGATCTTCGATGTTGAAGGCAATTTTCTCAACCTTAGCCCATTTCTTAAGCTTCAGCTGCAAGACACTTTTGACCAGATAATGGTCAGACCCCATTTCGGCTCCACTGTATGATCTGGTATTCCTAACTGAACCAGCCAATTTGCTGTTAATTAAAATATAATCTATCATATTCCTGTGCAAACCATCAGGTGAAACCCACGTATATTTATAAATGCCCTGGTGTTTGTGGTATGTGTTAGTTATTCGTAAACCATTAAGTTTACTTACCTGTAGAAGACATTCCCCATTGCCATTGCAGCTACCAATACCAAAAGGGCCTATCACCCATCCCCAAAAGTCAGAGTCTGTACCAACTTCGGCATTGAAGTCACCTAGAACAAGGTTAATATCTCCTTTCTTGACAGAATTCAAAATATCCTGAAGTTGTCCGTAAAACCTATCCTTCTCATCCTCAACAGCATCCTCAGTGGAGGCATAACAACAGATATGAATGGATATAAATGGTCAGCACAAGGATCCTGTCAAGTCTTTAATGCTTGTCTGAAATTTTGCAGTAAGAAACCTTTCATTAATGCACTCATATCCTAGAAGAGCATCACTAGCATGCTGCTGAGAAGCAGACCCACGCCTTGGTGATGCTTTCCATCCTCCCTACCAGTAAAGAGAAATTTAATGTTATTTTTATGTATCTCACCTTTACCTGTCCATCTGGTCTCTTGCAAGCCTAGAATATCTAGGTTATAGTGCTGCAATTCCTGCATGAGGGCATCAAGAGAATAATCTCTATGTAATGTCCTCAAGTTCCTGCAGAGAGAAAATGATTAGTAGGATTTTTAAAGAAACTAGATTTATTGAGATAGCTAGGGCCAACAATATCAAACAGCCCCCTGATCGTAAGCATGGGACAAAAACCTGTTCCACTAAAGGCTGAAGTCATCGATGCTGGTACGAACTTCAGGCACACCTTTTCAAATGGACTTTTCCAAGAGTCATATGGCCTGCCTGAGACACATTACTCCAGTTTAGAACTGACGATGCCTAACTAGCAAAGTGAGATTTAGGTACTTGTGATGGCCTCTGACCAGGATTATCCACCAGCTGATATAAGTTATCCCATGCCTCTGTTCACTTAGGGCTGGCAATCCAGAAGCAAACAGAAAATACAGTGGCAGATTCTCCCTCAACAGAAGCCCACCAGTGCAGCAAGTCCAGGATTCATAATCAAGCTCAAATCCATAAACAAGTCCAGTCTAGTAGGTATAAATGGTCAGCACAAGGATCCTGTCAAGTTGACCACTCCTCAGCAGTAATGAAAGAAGAAAAAAGTGGCCATAGATGACCAGATCAGTAGTCCATACTGAACTGTCAGCCCTCACCTTCCATTCCTTTCCAAAAGAAAATATCTCTCTGACATTAGGCACTAGACCTGGCTGGTTCTGTGCATCATCACTGGGGATTGGTACACTGCTCTCCTTCCGGTTTATGCCTAGCTACCATTTACAGAGCAATAAAGAAAGTGGCGCACCGAGAACAGTTATTTAACGTGATTGTCAAAGTTAACAAATTTTTGAGCTCATTAGTTATTTATACTGATCATAGATTTAATAGCAGCTTAAGCCAAAATTTTTGTTGAGCAAGAAGCTTAACTTTTGTATTAGTCAAAGGTACTGAAGTTTTAGTGCAATTATTTCTGATAGTTAAGATCTTTATTGTATATATGTAAAGATTAAAAGTGTCTGGACACATAATAGATAAACTCTTTGATAAGCAAGTTTATTTGCAAGCTTAGTATAGCTTTAGTATTGTATTGTTGCATAGCAGTACCTTTGAGAACTGCTCAAGATAAAAAAAAAAGTTTAAAAATTTCCAAAATTCATAATTTTGGCAGATTGCTAAACACGTCTGCTAGTAATATGGTCGATTCTGCCATTTTGACTCCCAGCTTAGTAAAAGTAAAAGCTAGGTTGCAGAATGTGATGAGAGAAGTAGAAATGTTAATGAATCTGCTTAAAGAGCCTTGGGTGAAAAGAGGAAACACAACAACCCCTAAATTTGTTGACAATGCTACATCAGCTCACAAACATATAAACTTTGAACGTAAAGTTGCATCTTTTGTTCCATCAGAAGCAAGTGATAGAACAGAATATTATAAACTGCCACATCCATCGTGGACATTTGTCAAGTCCACGGAAGAACACTTCCGTTTACATGAAGTGCCCAGCAACAAAAAGGTGGTTTCACAGTATCTTGTTTGACTGGATGTGCAAAGCAATGGTTGAATAACATAAGATGCTGTCATGGAAGAGAATTTTGGGAAGATTTTAAAAGCAAACTCTTGGAAATCTATCCAGCTTACGATGATTTTACACATCTAGTTACAAAACTGATTTCACAAAGACAAAGGGAAGGAGATATCGAAAAATTCATCTGGGATACAGTAGTTATACCAGCTGTACAGTTGATTCTGCCGAAATTGGCATAATAAACTGCGTTGTCTCAATTACTTTTGCCAATAAGAGAATTTTTAGCAGTACAAAATGTAAATTCAATTTCATCTGTAGTCAAATTGGCTGCGAGAAGAGAATCTGCAAAAACTGCATTAAATCAACAATGGATGCAATCCTCGCCAAAGCAGAGATATCAGGTTGAGTCTCACAAAATGACTCCCACATGACCAGAAGTTGAAACAAAGATTTTGTTCTGTGTCAAACAGCTTCAAACAATGAAACCAGACCAAAACTTTTGCTATGAATAATTGATACTTTCAGATGTAATTTTTTTGGCTGACCAGGGCACACAAAGCACTATTGCTACAGAAAAAATGGCAATTTGGGAAACTTAAATTAGGATCTTTGAAGCGAGAAGACAAAGTTCCTCAAGAAAATTTACCTTTTGTGAAGCTTTGTCACAAAAAAAAACTGAATTAATAGATCCTAACTGTACAGAAGCTGATCTTTCAATGTCCACGAGAAAGTGTTAGAAGAAATTTATAAATAAAAACGCTAATTATTCCATTTTACTACAAAAAGCTAATAGTTCAATTTTACAAACAAGCTGGAATGTAATCATCCACTAAAACTTCACCTAAACACAATATATCGTGAAATAGCTGAAATAAAAATATCATTACCTCCCCTCATTGAGCTTTACATGAATTGAAATTGCAGCCACGGATTGCAATTGTGAATTGAAATTGCGGCTGCAGTCCATTTGGCTTTCTAATTTACTTTATAGTCCAAAGCAGAATGTTCAGGAAGAAACTGTAAAATGTCCTATCAGTTTAATTAATGTGAATTTAGAGAAACAAGTTGACAATGCAAAACAAGTTGATAGTGAGAAAAGTGTTGAAACAGAAGTTTTAAAGTAAAATAGTGCAGAATTAGTTGATGAAAAAAGTTTTGAAGTAGAAGTTTTAAAGGAAAATAATGGTAATGAAGAATTTTTAGATGAAAATAAGCCAAGCATCTCAGAAATTGTTTTGAATGTAAATAATCATGATGAATCTAACAAGTTAAGAAATTTTCAACTATTGAAGCATCATTTAGAAGCAGGCAGCGATAAACCTGGAAAGCACAAAGCTAGGCTCTTCAAAGGCAAGCATGTAGTGTCTAGATGACCACAGCCTGCAGAGCGACAACTGGCAACAAAGTAGTCAACATAGAATAGATGACATCACCAATGAGATCTTCAGAAGCACCTACACTTAGCTTACACTGTTCTACAAAAAAAAATTCTTCTTTCTAAGTAAGAGTTATGTGATTCTTAAAGGTTTTTTTAGTGCAGACTTCAGATCTGTGCTTAGATGTTTTCTATCAGGGATAGTTTCAAGTTAGATGATTTTTCATTTTTCATTTTATTCCTAGATTTACAATGAATAATAATAATAATAGGGAAAAATGGGATTATTCTTAGCTTCCTTAGTATTAAAATGATTATAGATTTATACAGAAAATTTTACAGCATATGAAACAGAAATAAATTGAACATAGAATAATTAAATAACAAAAATACCAAACGTAAACATAATTTTTTTCTTTTATTTATCTGTGCTGTCTCTTTTGAGATTCTAACAAAAATCAGCTAACATTGCAGGCATCCACTTCCCTCCATATCGTTTTTCAATTGTTGAAATATCTTTGTGAAACCTCTCACAGTGTTCTTTGGATACGTCACTGCAGCTTTCCGGAAAGTAGTCCAGATGTGAACGCAGGAAGTGCACTTTCAAAGACATGTTACATCCTAAATCCCAATATGCATGTAGCATCTGGTTTACTATTTCTTTATAATCTTTAAACCTCTTTTTTCCAAGAAAATTTCTGTAACTTTCTTAAAACATGTCCAAGCAAGTTTCTCTTTTTCTGTTAGAGATTCGACAAATTTCACATCTTTCTTCAACTGTCTTATTTGAGGGCCAACAAACACACCCTCTTTTATCTTTGCTTCTGAAACACGGGGGAATTTTGTTGGTAGGTTGGCAAATCCTCTACCATATTTATCTACTGTCTTGACAAACTGCTTCATAAGTCCCAGTTTTATATGAAGGGGAGGAAGGATCACGTCCTCATAAGCTATAAATCTCTACTTCTGTAAATTTTTTGCTCCCACTTTCCGATTGCATGTTGGCCAAGTAATGGGATGCTCTGTCATGATTCTCCCATTCACAAAGGAAACAAAGAAATTTTGTGTTCCCTTGTCCAGAGCACCTGATATGTTATCAGGAGGTTGTGGGTTCGTATCCCACCCGGCTGAAGACAATTTTTCCTCTAAATATTTGAATCAACTATGAGTAGTTATTTATAGATAGAAGCCAAGATTGGTTGAATCTATTAATTTATTTATAATTGCATACTTGTAATTAAATGCTTTCCATCTAAGAAAAGGCATTAAAAAGCCGCTTAGGGCTGGATTGCCTGAATACTCCCTGCATATTAGGACTGTAGGTTTGAGAATGTTCACAACATCAGTTAGAGGAGATCTTGATCGGCGGCCGGTAGCTCAGTGGTCCAGAGCACCTGACATATTATCAGGAGGTCGTGGGTTCGTATCCCACCTGACAAAGAATTTTTTCTCTAAATATTTGAATCAACTATGAGAGTGGTTATTTATAGGTAGAAGAAATGTAGGAGTCAGAAGTATGTGTTGTGTAGATAGAAGGAGTTGTTAGTACTACAACTTTTGTATGAATTGGGCGAGTCTTTGAATTTTTTGGAAATAAACTTGGTTTGCTTTAGAAACTTTTGCTGTTTTTCTCTTGAGCAACATAATTTGATTTTTTGATTAGATTTAAACTTTAAATTTGGCAATCCTTTTTGAATTCTTACTTGATAAGTAATGCTAAACAAATACATAACAAACCTATTTCAACTTTATTTGGCAAGTTATTATTGCCTGGCACTTGATACAGCTATCCAGAGTTTGAATAAATTTGGATTAGACAAAAGGTCCAACTTTAAAAGTTAACAATCTTTGGAGCATTACACGGCAAGTCCACGATCCATAATCAAGCTCAAATCCATAAACCAGTACAGTGGATATAAATGGTCAGCACCAGGACCTGTGAAGTTGAGCACTCTTTAGCAGGGAAAAAAAAAGATGTGATGAAAGATGATCAGAGTAAGCCATGCTTATCTGGCAGTCTACTCCTTTCATTCCCATCTGCAAGAGAGTATATCTATCAAAAGGTACTAATGGTCTGCACCACGAAATAGGTAGGGTTAGGACAGGTGCTAGGCTTGGCCAATTCTATGCATCATCAGCAGGGATTAGTATCCAGCTCTCCTTCAAGTGTATGCCTAACTACCATTTATAGACAGACACAAATTAGAGATCACATTTTTACTGGCTTTAGTCTCAAATCTACAAGTCTAATTAATGCTCATAGTAATGGAGAGTTTAAAAGAAGTGATGTTAAGAAATTAAAAATAAATTTGGAGTTAATGAAGCTGATGTTATTGATTTCAAAAAAGATTTAGATTATGCATTTGTAAGGCTACTACTGAATTGCTTAGATTAATTGATAAATCAGATATTACTCAAAAAAAAAAAGCAGCAAAAAAATTTAACCACAGAGTTTAATAAAGCACTGGTAATCTATTAAAAATGCAATAAATTATATAAAAATAAATAATAAATACCCCCTCAAGCAGCTGCTTGCCACAGAGGTCTGACAGGAGCCTGTCAGTTTATATGCCACAGTAGAAGGTCTGTTAATCAAGAGTGGCTTGTCATTATGGGCCAGAAGGAACAGGCCCCACCAACTTCGCTAAAATATATATATAATCAATACTTTAAACTAAAATGAATTTAAAAAAATGATTTACGTGAATATTTGTTTTCCAAGGCATCTTTGCCCATTTTATTTACATTCAATAAGCATTTAGTGAAGTAATACACTCGAAACTGCTTTGCGTCATCTTAATTATAAGTATTATATGTGCGAGATATTACAGGCAAACTTCAAGTGTGCCATAAATTTCCATCATTTGCCGCACTGCCTACAAATGTTTGCAAGTTAATGCAAGGGCTGGGCAGCTGAAAAGCAGTCTCACAACACTACTAGATATCACTGATTACAGAGCCACCACTAAGTTATGATTGGAAACTCAAGAGTCATGGAGGAGGCACCATTACAAGTGTCTTCATGTAAGTAACATTCTATTATTTAGTAAAATTTGTTTGTATATATTAGTAATATTATAGTAGTATAGGTTAGTTTAGATAATGTGTATATTATCGATTCAGCTGATATAGGAAATTTGAAGTTATTTTAATATCAACAGTATGGTGTGAAGAAGTCTTCATGAATAAGGCTTCCCAACAAGAGCTACCAAAAGCGATATGTACTGCATTAATGAAGCTTGCATTTCGTACAATTATTGTACGGTATTTTGAGCAATTTAAACAAACACCAAGATTTTAATACTCAGGCAATTATGTATTAACATTTTAACAATAGACACAATGAAAATGGATATTTACTAATAGCTACTAATAAATTCATGTAGGATGCTATATATATATTTTTTTCCTAATATATTTGAATGAAGGAGAAAATGGCATTTCAATCATTATCATATTGTCTATTGCCAAGAATTTGATCTGCTACCTAACTGAAATATCTATGAGTGCAATAGAAATTTTAAAGTGAATTTGAATTTCAGAAAATAAATGCTGAATATTGAGTTAAGTAACAGACGAGTCTAAATATTTAAATTGGGCATCTAATGCTAGGTATAAGTAATATATTGCTGGTCATTAAAAGTGCAACACCAGGAAGAACTCATCAAACTGTCCCAAAATATGCAAAATGGGTAGCCCATGGGAGAACATGTAAATGATTCAAAGCGCAATACATACGCACATCATGTGTGACAGTAACGCCCTCTGGAAGTGGTTGGGTTGTTTTACCTCTGAGGGGCACTTTTTTGCACACCATGGGCTAAATGGCCAGGTCACATGGACCCCGAAGGCTCAGAGAAGTTTGGGGGAGGGGACCCACTGGAACAGCTGTTGGGAGACAGATGGTAGCCTCCCGTCAAGGCCATCCAGCGTGTTCTTTAATGTGCACAGGGTATGGCTATCCCGCACACGGGGCCACGGCTTAACGTCCCATCTAACGGACGGCGGCCTTTCCAAGCCCATCGGTGTCCCCTACTGACCGTGGGCAGGGCAAGGAATTTTGCAGAGATAAATCTCAATACTGACCCAGCTGGGACTCGAACCTGGGAACTACAGATTACGAGTCTGGCGCGCTACCGACTGAGCCACCCCCGTCCCCTGGAAGTGGTATAAAAGGAGATTACAAAGAGCCAGTATAAAGCACTGGAATTGTGTTTGCTCACAGTTTTTGCACACTAAAGGATCAAGTCTGCCCCATAAAAAAACACTGCATCCATACGACCAGGTTTCCGACTTTGATTGATGGAAAATTGTGCGATTACGGGAAGGCGGATTATCATACTGAGATTAATAGATTCTGACAAAAATTCATCGCCACCACGGCGGGAATCGAACCCGCATCTCTCCAGATTCATGCCAGAGCACGCTACCATTACACCACGCGTCAGACAACGAATATTTTCAGAACATGACCTTATAAATCTTCTTCCTGAGACGTGACTGAGACAGCGCCATCTATACTCAAGGAGATGCAACTTTTTCAGTCGTTGCATTTGATTATCAGATGTTAATGAGAAGGTTGCTAAGATGTTAATATATAATTAAAATCAATCCAAAGTGAATGCACAGTATTCCCTGTTAAGAATTATTAATTAATAGATTCTGAAAAAAATTCATCGCCGCCACGGCGGGAATCGAACCCGCATCTCTCCAGATTTATGCCAGAGCGCGCTACCATTGCACCACACGTCGGACAATGAATATTTTCAGAATATGACCTTATAAATCTTCTTCCTGAGACGTGACTGAGACAGCACCATCTATACTCAAGGAGATGCAACTTTTTCAGTCGTTGCATTTGATTATCAGATGTTAATGAGAAGGTCGCTAACACTAAGACGTTAATATATAATTAAAATCAATCCAAAGTGAATGCACAGTATTCCCTGTTAAGAAACATTAATTAATAGATTCTGAAAAAAATTCATCGCCGCCACGGCGGGAATCGAACCCGCATCTCTCCAGATTCATGCCAGAGCGTGCTACCATAGCACCACGCTTCGGACAACGAATATTTTCAGAATATCACCTTATAAATCTTCTACCTGAGACAGCGCCATCTATACTCAAGGAGATGCAACTTTTTCAGTCGTTGCATTTGATTATCAGATGTTAATGAGAAGGTCGCTAACGCTAAGACGTTAATATATAAATTCGTTATATATTAACGTCTTAGCGTTAGACGTTAAATATTAGATGTTAAATAAAAACGTTAAATTATAAATATATATTAAAATTCATCGCCGCCACTGCGGGAATCATTAGATTGCCGCGTGGCGGCAATGAATTTTTTTCAGAATATATTAATTACTGTTTCTTAACAGGGAATACTGTGCATTCACTTTAGATTGATTTTAATTATATATTAACGTCTTAGCAACCTTCTCATTAACATCGGATAATCAAATGAAACGACTGAAAAAGTTGCATCTCCTTGAGTATAGATGGCGCTGTATCAGTCACGTCTCAGGAAGAAGATTTATAAGGTCATATTCTGAAAATATTCGTTGTCCGACGTGTGGTGCAATGGTAGCGCGCTCTGGCATGAATCTGGAGAGATGCGGGTTCGATTCCTGCCGTGGCGGCGATGAAATTTTTTTCAGAATCTATTAATTAATGTTTCTTAACAGGGAATACTGTGCATTCACTTTGGATTGATTTTAATTATATATTAACGTCTTAGCAACCTTCTCATTAACATCTGATAATCAAATGCAACGACTGAAAAAGTTGCATCTCCTTGAGTATAGATGGCGCTGTCTCAGTCACGTCTCAGGAAGAAGATTTATAAGGTCATATGCTGAAAATATTCGTTGTCCGACGTGTGGTGCAATGGTAGCGTGCTCTGGCATGAATCTGGAGAGATGCGGGTTCGATTCCCGCCGTGGCGGCGATGAAATTTTTTTCAGAATCTATTAATTAATGTTTCTTAACAGGGAATACTGTGCATTCACTTTGGATTGATTTTAATCATACTGAGAAATTGGTGATTGTTTTGGATGGAATGCTGCCACGGTGATGAGAATATGGCATCAGTGGTAGAGGAGAAACGGAACTCACTGACGTGAGGAATCTCAACACCTCTGTCACACAAACAAACGAGAGGACAGACATCTTGTGCACATGCTATGAATGATCATACAGCCACATCAAACACCTTAGCTCAACAGTTAGGGTGTGTTGCACATCAACCAGTGTCCGCATGTATGGTTTGACATCATCTGCAGCATCAGGGTATCTTTGCTAGGCAGCCATTGCTTCGGGTACTACTGATTCTACAAAACAGACATGTTCGACTGCAATGGTGGCAAGAACGTTGCGCATGGCATCGCATTGTCTTTTCAGAAGAATCCCGCTTCAGTATGCAGCACCATGATGGATGAATCCGTATCTGGCAGTACCATGGCAATGGGCTCAGTGAGGCATCCATGATGCAGCACCATAAAGGTTCAGCTCCTGGTGTTATGGTATGGGGTTTTGGATTCCACTCACACATGTGCCTTGTATACATTACTGGTACTTTAAACAGCCAGTGTTACATCACTGAGGTGTTGGAACCTATAGGGGCTCTCTGTTGCCATTTACCAACAGGACAATGTCTGACCACATGTGGCATGCATTGTCTAACAATTACTGGATAGCTACAATGTGACACTTCTGCCTTGGCCTGCACGTTCATCGGATCTTTCCCAATTGAGCATGTCTGATCCATGATCTCACAACAACTAGTACACCAAATACCCGCAGTTGCTACAACAGATGAACTTTGGTTATGTATCAAAACTGCATGGACTGACATTCCCCAAACATACATCCAACATCTCATCCTCTCAATGCCGGATTGTGTAGCAGCAGTTATTGCCGCTCATGTTGGCTACATAAGGTACTTATTTCTTGGTATTCCACAAGTCTAACCTAGTTGTATTTGTAATCATATGATTCTTGTAACATAAGCTATGTATTCACTACATATGACTTTGATATATCTTGTTGTTCCTGGTGTTGCACTTTTAATGGCCACAGTGTATATGTAATAAGATGGACCAAAGTCAATCGTCGAATATGTGTATGTATTTCATCAAATTGTGCAAATTTATTTTCAAAATACGAATTTTTTTTACAAAATGGTACTAGTTGGTCAAATTCCATCGTATATTTTGGCAATGCACTGACATGTAAGATTACGTGCATTATTTTATTGACAAGTTGCAAAGCATTGCATTATAGTTATCATCATCATCATCCTCAAGCAGCCATGGGCTACGGAGGTCCAACCAGACCACGCAGTTTAATTCTCCAAGCATATCTGTCCTGAGCTACATCTGCTGCATCCGGCCACTGTACACCAATTCTAACAAGGTCCTGTTTGACATTGTCAGCCCACCACATCCTAGGTCTCCCCCTCCTTCTGAGGCCTCCAGGCACACTGTTCATAACCCTATCAAAAAAAGGCTTGTAAATGGTAGCTAGGCGTAAACTGGAAGGAGAGCTGTGTACCAATCCCCATTGATGATGCACAGAACCGGCCAGATCTAGCACCTAATGTCCGACCCTGCCTGGGGCGGGGGTGGCTCAGTCGGTAGCGCGCCAGGCTCGTAATCTGTAGTTCCCAGGTTCGAGTCCCAGCTGGGTCGCGTTGAGATTTATCTCCGCAAAAATTCCCCGCCCTGCCCACGGTCAGTAGGGGACACCGATGTGCTTGGAAAGGCCGCCGTCCGTCGGATGGGACGTTAAGCCGTGGCCCCGTGTGTGGGAGAGCCATACCCTGTGCACGTTAAAGAACACGCTGGATGGCCTTGACGGGAGGCTACCATCTGTCTCCCAACAGCTGTTCCAGTGGGTCCCCTCCCCCAACCTTCTCTGAGCCTTCGGGGTCCATGTGACCTGGCCATTTAGCCCATGGTGTGCAAAAAAGTGCCGCTCAGAGGTAAAACAACCCAACCCAACCCAACCCGACCCTGCCTTCTCGTGGTGCAGGCCGTTAGTACCTTTCAAAAGAGATATTCTCTTTTGGAAGGGAACGGAAGGGGAGGGCTGCCAGTTCAGTATGGCCTACTGATCTGGTCATCTATGGCCACTTTTTTCTTTTTTTTTTCAACCCTGCTGAGGAGTGGTCAACTTCACAGGGTCCTGGTGCTGACCATTTATACCTACTAGACTGGACTTGTTTATAGTTATAGATGATGATTTTTATAATATCATCATCCTCAAGCAGCCATGGGCTACAGAGATCCAACAAGGCCTTGCAATATAGTTCTCCAAGCATATCTGTTCTCAGCTACATCTGGCCATTGCACACCAATTCTAACAAGGTTTATCCATACAGGCAACATGGCCAAACCAACAGAATCTCTATATGCACAATATGCTCCTCAAAGGAGGTTGCAGACTCCTTTGCCTTACCTCATCATTACTTACAAAGTTGAACCACCCAATGCCCAAGATAATGTGTAAGCATCTAGAATCAAAAGCATCAAGTTTCCTATTATCTTGTTTACAAAGCATCCAAGTTTCACTACCATAACTAACCCTAAAAAGAACCAAACTATTATACAGTCTAATTTTGGTCTTTAAGTGTATATGCCTATTTCTCCACACTCTCCATAGATTCTTAAAAGTCCCAACAACAATCCCTATTTGTCTGTTAATCTCATGCCACACATCACCAATATCTGTTACATAGCTCCCAATATAATTAAATTGTGACACCTGATTAACTAACTCACAGCCTGACTGACCAATTTTCATCACTTTAATTTTCTCACTGTTTATAACTAAACCTACTCTACTACCAGTCTCATTAACAGCTTGAATAAAACTTCATTTTGTCAACATCATTTACCAAAAGGACTAAATTATAGCATAATCTAAATCAGAAATTTTCATAACTACAGACCATTTAAGGCCAAAACCTTTCACTTACAGTGAATTTCACGTAACATAATCAATAACCAAACTACGAAAAGGAGACAAAATGCACCCATGTCAAACACCAGAAACAATGCTAAACCAATTGCTACAAGCCTTACCAACTCTCACACACTAAGTGTTATTACAGAGAGCTTAAATTATGTTAACTAACTTGTCTGGTATGCATTACGATCTCACAATCGACCACAAATTATGACTATCAACAGAGTCGAAAGCCTTTTTGAAATCAACAAAGCTAGCAACCAAAGGTTTCTGAAACTCTAAACATTTCTCAAGAATCTGCCTAAGTGAAAATCATCCCCTACCACTTCTGAATCCTCACTGCTCATCATGCAATTGACTGTCAACCAGATTCTTAATTCTATTAAGCACAATCATGAAAAGAACTTTACCTGGAATAGAGAGTAGGCTGATACCCCTATAGTTATCACAAGAACTGCAATCATCTTTTTTGAAAATAGGGATAACAACAGCTCTGGTAAAATCTTTAGGAACCATGCCTTTATCATAAAAGATATTCAGAATTTCAGTCATCCAAGTTGTAACCGAAACATCCCGGCTCTAAGCACTTCCGTAGTAATTTCATCTACCCCGGGGATTTATGTAGTTTAAGTTTATAAACAGCCAAAATAACTTCAGATTGTGTTATAGGGTCAACATTAAAGCCACCAGTGCATCTATCATCATTGCAAACAGTGGAAGTAGAACTAACCACATTGTTTAGAACATCACTGAAATGCTCAGCCCACCTAGCCATGACAGAATCCTCACCTTCTATAACCTTACCTTGTTTATCCTTCAATCCCTGTATACCTGTCCGTTTTCTACCACACAAAACATTAACTATCTGGTACAGCTCTCTGCTGTTGTGCTGTCTGACTGCTTCCTCGGCTTTGTCAGCCAAGCCATTAAGCCAAAGATTCTTACCAGCAGCTAACTGATCCTTTGCACGTTTATTAAGCTCTCTGTAAAGCTTTCTATTAGGAAGTAGTAGGGTATTGATTACGGATATTCCTGCAGTTATTTCTTTCTGAAATCGGCTCAAGTGCCTTATCACTCAGATAATTCTTGCTCTTCTGCTCCTTTTTTCCTAAAAGAGTACTGTTAGTGTCCAAAAAAGCCTGTTTAAAATGATCCCATTCTTCCTCAACTTCAGTAGTAAGCATACCATGACTGTCATAATGATTAAGTAACCTATCATGGTAAGCTTTGGCTATAACTGGGTCTTTCAGAGCTTTAGTATTAAAAGTAAATTTTTTAACCCTAGCACAACACTTTTTAAGTTTAAGTTACAAGACACTTTTAACAAGGTAATGGTCAGATCCAATTTCAGCTCCTCTATATGATATGGTATTCCTAACAGAACTAGCCCATTGGTTGTTAATTAACGTATAATAGATCATATTCTTATGCAGCCCATCTGGTGAAATCCATGTGTACTTATGTATGTCGCGGTGTTTGTTAATAAGTGTTAATTATTCTGAAACCATTAAGTTTACTTACCTGTAGGAGATGTTGCCCATTGCCATTGCAGTCACCAATGTTTTATCCATCTACTATTTCCCCAAATATGAATTATGAAGTTGTGTCACTGTTACTTCTAAATAAGTTCATCATATAAAAAACTAGTCACCCCAGGCTGGATGTCACCTAATAGTGCACAATGCTTCCTTGCAACTGAAGAACAGCCAAAATCCTGTCTGGCATAGATGCCACCAGTGTGCAGATGAAGTGCACATCAATATTCATCCACTCTTTCAGCAGCAAATGCCACAGTTCAGCCACATTGGCTGAATGGCTGGAACAGCGCTTCATCGTTGCCCCAAATAGTTTCATTGCCCACAAATTTTCTACAGGATTCAAATCCGGGGATTTGGCGGGCCAGTCAAGATGTTTGAAGACTTCAGAATGCTCGTCATGCCAATCCGACACACTTCGAGCCCTGTGCACACAACAATTTTGTCTTGGAAGACTGAAGTATCCTTCTGGTGTTCACTGTGGAGATGCTGCACAAAAGGCAACAAGTGGTTGTCCAGTAGCTCCATGTAGCCTTTCTGGTTCAAGTGTGACATCACCGCAACCAAAGGACTCATTTCCTTGTATGTGAAATACCTGCAGAACATTGCAGAGCTTGAACAGAACCTTGCACACAGTCCACATGGAAGGCTTCATGTGGCTTACGATGTAGCTGTCACCTCACATCATTTGAGTACCAGCAAAAACGTGACTCATCCGACCAGTCTTTGTGGTCCAGTCTTTGTGATCCTTATCAGTCCAGTCTTTATAGCACCACACCACCACCACCACCTAGAGGAGGTCACCATACCAGTCGCTGAAGCGATGCTGATGATGTCATTTCTAGTCGACCTTGGCTGACACAGGAGAACGTGGTATTTTAACAGTGTCGCCTCCATCTTACTATAGTTAGTGTTCAAGAAGTTTGCCATGTTTGATTTGGTGTGTGCACAGAGTATTTTCACTATTAAAATTCAATAATTCTTCTAGCAAAATGCTATCGTGCTGCTGCATTCCTCGTGCTGGAGCAATTACAATGGGGGAAAAGAAATTTCCAGAAGATATAGATTTGCAACAGAAATGGATTTGTTTGATACCAAGACAAAACTATCCAACGAAAGCATCCAAGGTAAGGAGAACTTTATTCTGTATTAATATTATTGTCATATTTATGAACTTCTAAAGCAAAAATTATCATTTTAACTATTGTATGTTACGTTTGTATAATACACATATATAATATCATTGATTTTGTATGGATTAATTTGACGTTATTTTTATTAAGAAACCTAATATGCTGGAATAAAAAATGTCAAATGTACATATGTTAAAATGCTTAAATAGAAAAGAATATTTCACAGTGACCAGACTTTTTATTTAATAGATAACAGTAGTAAGTTAAGAAATTGATATTTTTGTTGGGCTAGTTACAGAGTCTAATGTTATATCACTATATTTATATACCATAGAGTTTAATTATATATATATCGTATAAGCTAATAGACCTGTAAATGGTAGCTAGGCGTAAACTGGAAGGAGAGCTGTGCACCAATCCCTAGTGATGATGCACAGAACCGGCCAGGTCTAGCACCTAATGTCCGACCCCGCCTTCTCGTGGTACAGGCCGTTAGTACCTTTCAAAAGAGATAATCTCTTTTGGAAGGGAACGGAAGGGGAGGGCTGCCAGTTCAGTATGGCCTACTGAACTGGTCATCTATGGTCACTTTTTTCTTTTTTTCAAACCTGCTGAGGAGTGGTCAACTTCACAGGGTCCTGGTGCTGACCATTTATACCTACTAGACTGGACTTGTTTATGGATTTGAGCTTGATTATGGATCCTGGACTTGCTGCACTGGTGGGCCTCTGTTGAGGGAGAGTCTGCTGCTGTGTTTTCTGTTTGCTTCTGGGTTGCCAGCTCCAAGTGAACAGAGGCATGGGATACCTTTTATCAGCTGGTGGAAATCCTAATCAGAGGCCATCGCGGGTACCTGAACCTTACTTAGCTAGTTGGGCATCGTCTTCCTTACTTAGCTAGTTGGGGTCTTTTATTTTTTTCAAACTAAAATTAAAGCATTCATTTTTTGTACTTTTCTAAATTTCTTGAACTCATGACTATAATAACATTTATTGTTAACCATGAAATAATTAATTAATAGATTTTGAAAAAAATTCATCACCGCCTTGGCGGGAATCGAATCCGCATCTCTCCAGATTCATGCAAGAGCATGCTACCATTGCACCACGCGTCGGAGAACAAACTCTTTCAGAATATGACCTTATAAATCTTCTTCCTGAGACGTGATTAAGACAGTCATGTCTCAGGAAGAAGGTTTAATGTTTGATGTCTATCTTAACAGGGAATACTGTGCATTCACTTTGGATTGATTTTTAATTATATATTAATGTCTTAGCGTTAGCGACTTTCTTATTAACATCTGATAATCAAATAGCAACGACTGAAAAAGTTGTATCTCCTTCAGTATAGATAGCGCTGTCTCAGTCACATTTCAGGAAGAAGATTTATAAGGTCATATTCTGAATGAGTTCGTTGTCCGACGCGTGGTGCAATGGTAGCGCACTCTGGCATGAATCTGGAGAGATGCGAGTTCGATTCCCACCGTGGCGGCGATGAATTTTTTTTCAGAATCTATTAATTAATGTTTGATGTCTATCTTAACATGGAATACTGTGCATTTACTTCGGATTGATTTTTAATTATATATTAATGCCTTAGCGTTAGCAACCTTCTCATTAACATCTGATAATCAAATAGCAATGACTGAAAAAGTTGCATCTCCTAGAGTACAGATGGCGCTGTCTCAGTCATGTCTCAGGAAGATTTAAAAGGTCATATTCTGAAAGAGTTCATTGTCCGATGCGTGGTGCAATGGTAGCGCGCTCTGGCATGAATCTGGAGAGATGTGGGTTCGATTCCCGCCGCGGCGGAGATGAATTTTTTTTTTCAGAATCTATTAATGTTTGATGTCTATCTTAACAGGGAATACTGTGCATTCACTTTGGATTGATTTTTAATGAAATAATTTATTGTAAATGCAAATGAATGCTAAATTAACTCTACTGACATTGTAAAAGTTACTATTTTCTCTAATCTCAATATGTACAATTTACATGTCAGATTGAAGAAGTATGAGCTTTAGAAAACTGAAAAAACTTTTACTTCCACCCATGCATAGATGGAAACTGTGTAAGTTGATAGCAGGTTTTTTTTTTGTTTTTTTTTTTTTTTTTTGCAACATAAAAGACTGCAGTAATTAAGGAACTACTTCTAGTTTATAGGAGCCTTCTCATACAAGAACATGCCCTGCCAAAACTGAAATCATTGTTGACCACTACCTCAGTGAGAGTTTCAAGTATCAGAAAGTTTACCTTTTACGACAGTGCATAGTTACTAATCATTAGGACACTTTAGGAGAAATAACCTTTGATTGCTTATGAAATAGGAATAAAAATCACCGCATCATATATCTTAGAATATATTTAATGAGCATCGTTTCTTTTTTTGACTCAACTGTTAGTTAGTACTTGGCATAAAACTTAGTACGAAAAAACTTATTTTATTTCACAAAGAAAGCATGTCTTCCATTTCTAGCTCTTTTGTTCTTTAATAACACTGACATCTGGTAACCTTACTTCTGGTGGTTATGTGTTTGGATTTCACCTGGCTCAAGGTAATTTTTACACTATACTCATTGTCATCATGATACTTAATAGTGATGAAATGTTAGTAAATCAATGAGGTACTGTGGATTAATTTGTGTATGTTACTTTCACTTTGAGAAAAATATATTCAGATTTTTATACAATTTGATATTGGGTTTAAGGCCTGTAAATGGTAGCTAGGTGTAAACTGGAAGGAGAGCTGTGTACCAATCCCTAGTGATGATGCACAGAACCGGCCAGGTCTAGCACCTAATGTCCGACCCCGCCTTCTCATGGTGCAGGCCATTAGTACCTTTCAAAAGAGATATTCTCTTTTGGAAGGGAACGGAAGGGGAGGGCTGCCAGTTCAGTATGGCCTACTGATCTGGTCATCTATGGCCACTTTTTTCTTTTTTTTCAACCCTGCTGAGGAGTGGTCAACTTCACAGGGTCCTGGTGCTGACCATTTATACCTACTAGACTGGACTTGTTTATGGATTTGAGCTTGATTATGGATCCTGGACTTGCTGCACTGGTGGGCCTCTGTTGAGGGAGAATCTGCTGCTGTGTTTTCTGTTTGCTTCTGGGTTGCCAGCTCTAAGTGAACAGAGGCATGGGATAACTTATATCAGCTGGTGGATAATCCTAATCAGAGGCCATCGCAGGTGCCTGAACCTTACTTTGCTAGTTGGGCATCGTCAAGCCTAAACTGGAGTAATGTGTCTCAGGCAGGCCATATGGCTCTTGAAAAAGTACACTTGTAAAGGTGGTGTCTGATGTTCCTACCAGCATCGGTGACTTCAGCCTTTAGCGGAGGAGGAACAGGTCTTTGCCCCATGCCTGCAATCAGGGGGCTGTTTGATATTGTTGGCCCTACCAATCTCAATAAACCTAATTTCTTTAAAAATCCTACTAATCATTTTCTCTCTGCAGGAACGTGGAACGTGAGGACATTACATAGAGATTATTCTCTTGATGTCCTCATGCAGGAATTCCAGCGCTATAACCTAGATATTCTAGGCTTGCAAGAGACCAGATGGACAGGTAAAGGTGAGATACTTAAAAATAACTTTAAATTTCTCTTTACAGGGAGGGAGGATGGAAAGCATCACCAAGGTGTGGGTCTGCTGCTCAGCAGACATGCTAGTGATGCTCTTCTAGGATATGAGTGCATTAATGAAAGGTTTCTTACAGCAAAATTTCAGACAAGCATTAAAGACCTGAATGTTATCTGCTGTTATGCCCCCACTGAGGATTCTGATGAGGATGAGAAGGATAGGTTTTTACAGACAACTTCAGGATATTTTGAATTCTGTCAAGAAAGGAGATATTACCCTTGTTCTTGGTGACTTCAATGCCAAAGTTGGTACCGACTCTGACCTTTGGGGAGGAGTAATAGGCCCTTTTGGTGTTGGTAGCTGCAATGGCAATGGGCAACGTCTCCTACAGGTAAGTAAACTCAATGGTTTCAGAATAACTAACACATATTACAAATACCACGACATACATAAATACACATGGGTTTCACCTGATGGGCTGCATAGGAATATGATTGATTATATATTAATTAACAGCAAATGAGCTAGTTCTGTTAGAAATACCAGGGCATATAGGGGAGCTGAAATTGGATCTCACCATTACCTTGTTAAAAGTGTCTTGCAACTTAAACTTAAAAGTGTTGTGCTAGAGTTAAAAAAATTTACCTTTAATACTGAAGCTCTGAAAGACCCAGTTATAGCTAAAGCTTACCATGATAGGTTACTTAGTCATTATGACAGTCATGGTTTGCTTAATACTGAAGTTGAGGAAGAATGGGGCCATTTTAAACAGGCTTTTTTGGAAACTAACAGTACTCTTTTAGGGAAAAAGGAGCAGAGGAGACAGAATTATTTAAGTGATAAGGCACTTGAGCTTATTTCAGAAAGAAGGAACTGCAGGAATGTCCTTAATCAGCACCCTACTAGTCCTAATAGAAAGCATTACAAAGAACTTAACAAACGTGTAAAGGATCAGTTAGCTACTGATAAATATCTTTGGCTTGATGGCCTGGCTGAAAAAGCTGAGGAAGCAGTTAGACAGCACAACGGCAGAGAGCTGTACCAGATAGTTAATGTTTTGTGTGGTAGAAAACGAACAGGTATACAGGGATTGAAGGATAAACAAGGTAAGGTTATAGAAGGTGAGGATTCTGTCATGGCTAGGTGGGCTGAGCATTTCAGTGATGTTCTAAACAATGTGGTTAATTCTACTCCCATTGTTTGCAATGATGATAGATGCATTGGTGGCTTTAATGTTGGCCCTATAACACAATCTGAAGTTAGTTTGGCTATTTCTAAACTTAAACTTCATAAATTTCCAGGGGTGGATGAAATTACTACCGAAATGCTTAGAGCTGGGAATGTTTCTGTTACCATTTGGATGACTGAAATTTTGAATAACTTTTATGATAAAGGCATGGTTCCTAAAGATTTTACCAGAGCCATTATTATCCCTATTTTCAAAAAAGGTGATCGCAGTTCTTGTGGTAACTATATGGGTATCAGCCTACTCTCTGTTCCAGGTAAAGTTCTTTCCATGATTGTGCTTAATAGAATTAAGAATCTGGTTGACAGGCAATTGCGTGATGAGCAATGTGGATTCAGAAGTGGTAGGGGATGTGTAGATAAGATATTTTCACTTAGGCAGATTCTTGAGAAATGTTTAGAGTTTCAGAAACCTTTGGTTGCTAGCTTTGATTTCAAAAAGGTTTTCGATTCTGTTGATCGTCATAATTTGTGGTTGATTGTGGGATCATATGGTATACCTGACAAGTTAGTTAACATAATGAAAGCTCTCTATAATAAGACTGAGTCATGTGTGAGAGTTGGTAATGCTTGTAGCAATTGGTTTAGCATTACTATTGGTGTTCGACAAGGGTGCATTTTGTCTCCTTTTCTCTTTAGTTTGGTTGTTGATTATGTAATGCGAAATTCACTTCAAGGGAAAGCTTTTGGCCTTAAATGGGTTGGAGATACGAAAATTTCTGATTTAGATTATGCTGATGATTTATCCCTTTTGGCAAATGATGCTGATGAGATGAACTCTTTCATTCGAGCTGTTGATGAGACTGGTAGTACAGTAGGTTTGGTTATAAACAGAGAGAACACTAAAGTGATGAAAATTGGTCATGCAGGTTGTGATTCAGTTAATCTGAATGGTTGCAGTCTTGAGCAGGTGTCACAGTTTAATTATCTTGGGAGCTATGTAACAGATATTGGTGATGTGCGGCATGAGATTAACAGACGAATAGGTATTGCTGCCAGGACTTTTAAGAATCTATGGAGATTGTGGAGAAATAGGCGTATACACCTAAAGACTAAAATTAGACTGTATAATAGTTTGGTTCTTTCTAGGGTTAGTTATGGTAGTGAAACTTGGACGCTGTGTAAACATGATAACAGGAAACTAGATGCTTTTGATTTTAGATGCTTACGTAGTATCTTGGGTATTAGGTGGTTTAACTTTGTAACTAATGATGAGGTTAGGCAAAGGAGTCTGCAACCTCCTTTAAGAGCATATTGTGCAGAGAGAGACTCCGCTGGTTTGGCCATGTTGCCCGTGTGGATAATTATAGATTGGCGAATAGGGTTATGAACAGTGTGCCTAAAGGCCTCAGAAGGAGGGGGAGACCTAGGATGCGGTAGGCAGACAATGTCAAACAGGACCTTGTTAGAATTGGTGTACAGTGGCTGGATGCAGCAGATGTAGCTCAGGACAGATATGCTTGGAGAATTAAACTGCACGGTCTGGTTGGACCTCCGTAGCCCATGGCTGCCTGAGGATGATGATGATGATGATGTTAAAGTCAAAATGCTGATTGTCTAATTTCACACCTTAAAAATTACTTTTATGACATTTAATATAATTCAAAAATTTATGTTTGGTAAATCTCAATCATGTTACAAATTTGATATCAGTGGTTGATATTTTTAAGTAAATATTTTATTGAGTCCTGAATCCAATGACTTAATTTCACCCAATGCAGATAATTTCTTTTAAACTGTTAAATAAAGATGATTAAATAAAGAAATCATTCATCTTTAATATCTGGAAAACAATTTCCACAGGCTTTGAGCCAGAAATTGAACATGGATCTTGCATGAAGCATGCTTTTTTATTTTTCACATTACACGAGTCTCTGGATTGTCCATCTGCTTGTGTACTTGGTTAATCTGTAAGTACCTCAAAGTACCTAATGTTAAAAAGAAGGTTAAGAAATATCAAATTTGGAGGGAGGTAAAAATAGCTGGTTGTCATTTTCATCAGCTAGCATGAATCCTTTTGGAAAGTAATGATGTGATGCCCCCTCGTTCACTTTTACTTTACCTTAACCAGTTTTGCTTAATTTACGTTATTTTTATCATTTTGGGGATTTTTTATTTCCTTTTTGACATCACAGCACTCATTTCTAAGAGTTAGGAGTTGCGCATTCGCAAGTCCGATCTTCCGACTGTCACCCGCTAAAGAGCGTGCATAAGGATACGCCCCCTCTTGCGTCATAGCTTGCGCCACTCATCAATTTATGTAAATGTTTTTCCCGGTGTGCAACATGACATGTGCCGGCTTTGTACCTCTTGTTAAAACCTGATGACATGCTAGTCACAGTAGCACAGCACGTAGAGCACACAGTAAGAAGCACAACACAGTGCACTGTAACACAGAGAGTAGTAAGCATGGAGGAGCACAGTTAGTGCAATGTGTAATCAGAATTGATGTATCTTCTTCATTGAAGTTTGATGAGTGATTTTTGGAAATAAATTTGTTTGTTATTTAAACGTTTTGAATCTTTACTAATTTTTTCTCTTGAGCAGCAACGTTAATTGTTTAATTAGCACTTATATTTACGTTTTGACTATCATTTTTAAATTCTTACTCATTAACGCTCACTGGTATTTTGAACCCTAATTTACCTTTATTTATTTATTTGGCAATTTGTTAATTATTGCCTGGCGCCCGACTGAACTATCCAGAGCATAAACCTAATTGGATCAGAAAAAGGGTCCAAACTTAAAGTATTTTGCATTTCTTTGGAGCGTTACAATGATACACTGTAATGGAAAAATCTCCACATCATAGACACACCTTTAAATAATTATAGCCCAATAAGTACAATGGTGGAAAACATACTAACTAAAACACTTTGAAATGGTGTGCTATTATTACCACCATGGTTTTTTTTACACATAAAAACTGGTTAACTTTATTGTCAAACGTTTTGCAATATTTTAGCAGAAATTTTATTGCACGCAAGCTGCAATAGCTATTTTCAGTTCGTTTAACTATATTCTGCTACTGTACAGAAACTTTGATTGCAGTGCATAAGGGATCTGAGAAAAAGGATTAGCATTTTGAGCATTTGTAAAATGTAGAAAGAGGTCAAAACAATTTTATGACAAGTGATCATGATTTTTTTTCATAAATGATTAAACATTTAAAAGAAACTAAGTTGTTCAATGATTAAATTATTAATTTTGAATGTTTTATGGTTAGTATGTGAGGAGTATTTAATTTTCTTTATTTCAGTAAATAGTTCGTTGCTTTGTCATCATCATCATCCTCAAACAGCCATGGGATACGGAGTACCAACCAGACGATGCAATTTAGTTCTCCAAGCAAGTCTGTCCTGAACTACATATACTGCATTTGGCCACTGTACACCAATTCTAACAAGGTCCTGTTTGACATTGTCAGCCCACTGCATCCTAGGTGTCCCCCTCTTTCTGAGGCCTTTAAGCACACTGTTCATATCCCTATTCGCCAATTTATAATTATTCATACGGGCAACATGGCCAAACCAATGGAGTCTCTCTCTGCACAATATACTGCTTAAAGGAGGTTGCAGACTCCTTTGCGTAACCTCATCATTAGTTACAAAGTTGAACCACCTAATGCCCAAGATACTGCGTAAGCATCTGGAATCAAAAGCATCTAGTTTCCTGTTGTCTTGTTTACAAGTTTCACTACCATAAAAAAGAACCAAAGAACCCTAGAAAGAACCAAACTATTATACAGTCTAATTTTACTCTTTAGGTGTATATATATCTATTTCTCCACACTCTCCGTAGATTCTTAAAAGTCCTGGCAGCAATCCCTACTATTAATCTGTTAATCTTATGCTACATATCACCATTATCTCTTACATAGCTCCAAAGATAATTAAACTGTGACACCTGCTCAAGACTGCAACCTTTAGATTAACTGAATCACAGCCTGCTTGACCAATTTTCATCACTTTAGTTTTCTCTCTGTTTATAACCAAACCTACTCTACTACCAGTTTTATCAACAGCTCGAATGAAAGAGTTCATCTCATCAACATCATTTGCCAAAAGGGCTAAATCATCAGCAAAATCTAAATCAGAAATTTTCGTATCTCCAGTCCATTTAAGGCCAAAATCTTTCCCTTGAAATGAATTTCGCATAACATAATCAACAACCAAACTAAAGAGAAAAGGAGACAAAATGCACCCTTGTTGAACACCAATAGTAATGCTAAACCAATTGCTACAAGCATTACCAACTCTCACACACGAGTCAGTGTTATTATAGAGAGCTTTCATTATGTTAACTAACTTGTCAGGTATACCATATGATCCCACAATCAACCACAAATTATGATGATCAACAGAATCGAAAACCTTTTTGAAATCAACAAAGCTAGCAACCAAAGGTTTCTGAAACTCGAAACATTTCTCAAGAATCTGCCTAAGTGAAAATATCTGATCCACATATCCCTTACCACTTCTGAATCCACATTGCTCATCATGTAATTGACCGTTAACCAGATTCTTAATTCTATTAAGCACAATCATGGAAAGAACTTTACCTGGAAAAGAGAGTAGACTGATACCCCTATAGTTATCACAAGAACTGCAATCCCTTTTTTTGAAAATAGGAATAATAGCTCTGGTAAAATCCTTAGGAACAATGCCTTTATCATAAAAGATATTCAGAATTTCAGTCATCCAAGTGGTAACCGAAACATTTCCAGCTCTAAGCATTTCCATAGTAATTTCATCTACCCCTGAGGATTTATGAAGTTTAAGTTTAGAAATAGCCAAAATAACTTCAGATTGTGTTATAGGGCCAACATTAAAGCCACCAATACATCTATCATCATTGCAAACAGTGGGAATTGAACTAACCATATTGTTTAGAACATCACTGAAATGCTCAGCCCACCTAGCCATGACAGAATCCTCACCTTCTATAACCTTACCTTGTTTATCCTTCAATCCCTGTATGCCTGTCCGTTTTCTACCACACAAAACATTAACTATCTGGTACAGCTCTCTGCTGTTTTGTTATCTAACTGCTTCCTCGGCTTTGTCAGCCAAGCCAGCAAGCCAAAGATTCTTATGAGCAGCTAACTGATCTTTTGCACATTTATTAAGTTCTCTGTAATCCTTTCTATTAGGATTAGTAGGGTATTGATTAAGGATATTCCTGCAGTTCTTTCTTTCTGAAATAATCTCAAGTGCCTTATCACTCAGATAATTCTTTCTCTTCTGCTCCTTTTTTCCTAAAAGAGTACTGTTAGTGTCCGAAAAAGCTTGTTTACAATGATCCCATTCTTCCTCAACTTCAGTAGTAAGCATACCATGACTGTCATAACGACTAAGTAACCTATTATGGTAAGCTTTGGCTATAACTGGGTCTTTCAGAGCGTCAGTATTAAAAGTAAAATTTTTAACTCTAGCACAACACTTTTTAAGTTCAAGTTGCAAGACACTTTTAACAAGGTAATGGTCAGATCCAATTTCAGCTCCCCTATATGACCTGGTATTACTAACAGAATTAGCCCATTTGCTGTTAATTAATATATAATCAATCACATTCTTATGCAGCCCATCGGGTGAAACCCATGTGTACTTATGTATGCCGCGGTGTTTGTAATAAGTGTTTATTCTGGATCCATTGAGTTTACTTACCTGTAGGAGACGTTGCCCATTGCCATTGCAGCTACCAATACCAAAAGGCCCTATTACTCCTCCCCAAAGGTAAGAGTCAGTACCAACTTTGGCATTGAAGTCACCTAGAACATGGGTGATATCTCCTTTCTTGACAGAATTCAAAATATCCTGAAGTTGTCCGTAAAACCTATCCTTCTCATCGGCATCCTCAGTGGGGGCATAACAGCAGATATCATTCAAGTCTTTAACGCTTGTCTGAAATTTTGCTGTAAGAAACCTTTCATTAATGCACTCATATCCTAGAAGAGCATCAGTAGCATGTCTGCTAAGCGTCAGAACCACGCGTTGGTGATGCTTATTGTCGTCCCTCCCTGAAAAGAGAAATTTAGTATTATTTTTAAGAATCTGACCTTTATCTGTCCATCTGGTCTCTTGCAAGTCGAGAATATCTAAATTATAATGGTGGAATTCCTGTGTGAGGACATCAAGAGAAAAAGCTCTGTGCAGAGTACTCACATTCCAACTACCTATGGAGAGAAAATGGTTAATAGGATGTTTAAAGAAACTATGTTTATTGAGAGAGGGAATGCTGACAATATCAAACAGCCCCCTAATCGCAGACATGGGGCAAAGACCCGTTCCCCCACTACTAAAGGCTGAAGCCATCTACACTGGAAGGTTTCCTCCAATGTAGAATTTGACAGTGCCAATAGAAGCAAAGAGTTCAGGTGCCTGCGATGTCCTCTGCTCAGGATTATCCATCAGATGATAAACATATCCAGTGAATCTTGGGGCTGTCAACCCAGAAACAAAGAGAAAACACAACGGAAGATTTTCCCTCCACAGAAGCCCACCAGTGCAGCAAAATCAGGATTCATAATCAAGCTCAGAACCATAATTCCATTCAGGTTTGTACTTAACATTTATTTCACATAAATAATATTATTTTTCCTTCATTACTTTAAATTGAAAACATAAGTAGAAATTCAATGTTATATCATTGTGATCCATGCAAGAATATTACATGAATCACAATGATTTGGCAGTGTTTTTTTTTTGTGTATTTTTTAAGTAAATAGTTGTCAGTCCTCAGACTAGTGCTTTTAGTATTGTTGGGTCTACTAGATTTATTTCCTTTTTATTTTACTGATTTAACATGTCTTTTGTAGCTAAATCTATGATCAAAGGGAATCTCTACCTGCACTTGTCAGTAGGTTTTTTCTTAATTTGTTTTTAGTGTTACTTTTGAGTGATCTTTTGCCAATTCCAGAACATTTTCACTTCCCACTATACTCTTATGGCTGGACTCCTGAAGATAAATTAGGTTGTCTTTAAATTTTTTTATCAATGTATCAAATACTTGGGATGCTTTGGTTTGGACAGCTATTCAGTACTGGATACAGTATGTGACAGTATACGATTTTCTTTCCAATCCATTTCATTGCTTCTGTTATACATGTACTTAGTGGGGGTTTCAAATTTATAATTTTCTGTAGGAACATATACCACCAGTTTCTGGATGAAACGTTCAACTGAAACTCATTAAACTGCAAATAGAATTTTCAGAATATTATTTTTCCTTCATTACTTTAAATTGAGAACATTATAAGTAGAAAGTCAATCTTTGGTTTTTGTAAAAGCCATGGGAGATTTAGGAAGCTAATTTATTCCTTGATTTTCTTCAATATATATGCATATCTTGTGGCTTTTGCTGCCTTGCAAATGTAGGATTTTTTAAATTTCTAATAGTGATTGTCAATGGGTGTTTGTATGCCTATAAACTAGCCTGGTCAACAGATTAATAAGGTTTTCTGTATCATTGGGGATGTCAGTTTCTGCTTGGAGGAAGATGATTGACTATGTTATTAGAAACCTTGTACTGGTTCTGATACATATTATCTTCTTCCAAGTTCTTTGTTAATAATTGGTTTTACACTGATAGTGAGTTCCAGTAATATTAAAATTTTAATGTAAGGATATCTGTTTATAAAGGAAATATACCCTGTTCCTCTTAACATTTGAAAGTATCTTCACCAGATATGCCACTTAAGATATGCATAATAGTTAATGACTTAAGGTTTAAAAAACTCTGCAGAAGGTCAAGATTAGAATAATGTTTTTTTTTAATGTTTCCATACATGTTAAATATATGCTCTTTACAAAATAGCAAAACATTTTTTTCTGTTCTGTATATTTTTGACGCCATACAAATTTAAAGTTACTTTATCGACTTGCCTTTGGTAAGGAATCTTATTAAGAGTCTACTGGTGTAGTTTATTTTTTGATTTCATCAACCTTCATGTAAAAGACATCTAGATATTTTTTTAATACATCAATTTGATTTGCACATTTGGAGTATGAAACAGCTTGACCTCTATTTCATTTGAAACAGCTTGACCTCTATAAAAATAAGAAAATTTTAGATGCTAATTCTATCTATTCAATGTTAGTCTTTGCCCCATGCCTGCGATCAGGGGGCTGTTTGATATTGTTGGCCCTACCAATCTCAATAAACCTAATTTCTTTAAAAATCCTACTAATCATTTTCTCTCTGCAGGAACGTGGAATGTGAGGACATTACATAGAGATTATTCTCTTGATGTCCTCATGCAGGAATTCCAGCGCTATAACCTAGATATTCTAGGCTTGCAAGAGACCAGATGGACAGGTAAAGGTGAGATACTTAAAAATAACTTTAAATTTCTCTTTACAGGGAGGGAGGATGGAAAGCATCACCAAGGCGTGGGTCTGCTGCTCAGCAGACATGCTAGTGATGCTCTTCTAGGATATGAGTGCATTAATGAAAGGTTTCTTACAGCAAAATTTCAGACAAGCATTAAAGACCTGAATGTTATCTGCTGTTATGCCCCCACTGAGGATTCTGATGAGGATGAGAAGGATAGGTTTTACAGACAACTTCAGGATATTTTGAATTCTGTCAAGAAAGGAGATATTACCCTTGTTCTTGGTGACTTCAATGCCAAAGTTGGTACCGACTCTGACCTTTGGGGAGGAGTAATAGGCCCTTTTGGTATTGGTAGCTGCAATGGCAATGGGCAACGTCTCCTACAGGTAAGTAAACTAAATGGTTTCAGAATAACTAACACATATTACAAACACTGTGACATACATAAATACACATGGGTTTCACCTGATGGGCTGCATAAGAATATGATTGATTATATATTAATTAACAGCAAATGGGCTAGTTCTGTTAGAAATACCAGGGCATATAGGGGAGCTGAAATTGGATCTGACCATTACCTTGTTAAAAGTGTCTTGCAACTTAAACTTAAAAAGTGTTGTGCTAGGGTTAAAAAATTTACCTTTAATACTGAGGCTCTGAAAGACCCAGTTATAGCTAAAGCTTACCATGATAGGTTACTTAGTCATTATGACAGTCATGGTTTGCTTAATACTGAAGTTGAGGAAGAATGGGGCCATTTTAAACAGGCTTTTTTGGAAACTAACAGTACTCTTTTAGGGAAAAAGGAGCAGAGGAGGCAGAATTATTTAAGTGATAAGGCACTTGAGCTTATTTCAGAAAGAAGGAACTGCAGGAATGTCCTTAATCAGTACCCTACCAGTCCTAATAGAAAGCATTACAAAGAACTAAATAAACGTGTAAAGAATCAGTTAGCTACTGATAAGAATCTTTGGCTTGATGGCCTTGCTGACAAAGCTGAGGAAGCAGTTAGACAGCACAACAGCAGAGAGCTGTACCAGATAGTTAATGTTTTGTGTGGTAGAAAACGAACAGGTATACAGGGATTGAAGGATAAACAAGGTAAGGTTATAGAAGGTGAGGATTCTGTCATGTCTAGGTGGGCTGAGCATTTCAGTGATGTTCTAAACAATGTGGTTAGTTCTACTCCCATTGTTTGCAATGATGATAGATGCATTATTGGCTTTAATGTTGGCCCTATAACACAATCTGAAGTTAGTTTGGCTATTTCTAAACTTAAACTTCATAAATCCCCAGGGGTAGATGAAATTACTACGGAAATGCTTAGAGCTGGGAATGTTTCTGTTACCACTTGGATGACTGAAATTTTGAATAACTTTTATGATAAAGGCATGGTTCCTAAAGATTTTACCAGAGCTATTATTATCCCTATTTTCAAAAAAGGTGATCGCAGTTCTTGTGATAACTATAGGGGTATCAGCCTACTCTCCGTTCCAGGTAAAGTTCTTTCCATGATTGTGCTTAATAGAATTAAGAATCTGGTTGACAGGCAATTGCGTGATGAGCAATGTGGATTCAGAAATGGTAGGGGATGTGTAGATCAGATATTTTCACTTAGGCAGATTCTTGAGAAATGTTTAGAGTTTCAGAAACCTTTGGTTGCTAGCTTTGTTGATTTCAAAAAGGCTTTCGACTCTGTTGATAGTCATAATTTGTCGTTGATTGTGAGATCATATGGTATACCAGACAAGTTAGTTAACATAATTAAAGCTCTCTATAAAAACACTGAGTCATGTGTGAGAGTTGGTAAGGCTTGTAGCAATTGGTTAGCATTACTTCTGGTGTTCGACAAGGGTGCATTTTGTCTCCTTTTCTCTTTAGTTTGGTTGTTGATTATGTTATGCGAAATTCACTTCAAAGGAAAGCTTTTGGCCTTAAATGGGCTGGAGATACGAAAATTTCTGATTTAGATTATGCTGATGATTTAGCCCTTTTGGCAAATGATGTTGATGAGATGAACTCTTTCATTCGAACTGTTGATGAGACTGGTAGTACAGTAGGTTTGGTTATAAACAGAGATAAAACTAAAGTGATGAAAATTGGTCAGGCAGGTTGTGATTCAGTTAATCTGAATGGTTGCAGTCTTGAGCAGGTGTCACAGTTTAATTACCTTGGGAGCTGCGTAACTGATACTGGTGATGTGCGGCATGAGATTAACAGACGAATAGGTATTGCTGCCGGGACTTTTAAGAATCTATGGAGATTGTGGAGAAATAGGCGTATACACCTAAAGACTAAAATTAGACTGTATAATAGTTTGGTTCTTTCTAGGGTTAGTTATAGTAGTGAAACTTGGACGCTGTGTAAGCAAGATAACAGGAAACTAGATGCTTTTGATTCTAGATGCTTACGCAGTATCTTGGGTATTAGGTGGTTTAACTTTGTAACTAATGATGAGGTTAGGCAAAGGAGTCTGCAACCTCCTTTAAGCAGCATATTGTGCAGAGAGAGACTCCGTTGGTTTGGCCATGTTGCCCGTATGGATAATTATAGATTGGCGAATAGGGTTATGAACAGTGTGCCTGGAGGCCTCAGAAGGAGGGGGAGACCTAGGATGCGGTGGGCAGACAATGTCAAACAGGACCTTGTTAGAATTGGTGTACAGTGGCCGGATGCAGCAGATGTAGCTCAGGACAGATATGCTTGGAGAATTAAACTGCGCGGTCTGGTTGAACCTCCGTAGCCCATGGCTGCTTGAGGATGATGAGGATGATGATGATATATTGCTTGTACTTTATTTTTACTTAATTCAAGTTTTGCAATGTCATTTAATCTAAGTTGCTGGTGATGCTACAATTCTATTAATTTTATATATAGCTGCAAATTTTACAAGTTAAATCTTTTCTTATTACATGTATGTACAAATGTATTGTTTTCATTTCACAATTCAAACTATGGTTATCATAAATATTTTAAATTCTGTGTTATAAAAGTCTGTGTTTGCTGCCATGAAACTACCCCATTATACACTCTGTGAATTTTGACCACCCAATCTCATGTTATGTCAATGGTAAGATAATTTCAAAACTCTGTAATTTCTAAAATAATCATTTCATGGGAAAATATGACTGAATATATATAAGTTAAAAATCTATCTTAATTTTCTATATTCCTAAAATATTCATTTAGTATTTAAAGAGGCTTCGCTTGGTTACTAACCTGCGTTCAAGCCCTACGTAAGGCATGGTTGTTCGCCGGGTTTTTCTGCCGGGTTTCCGCCATCCTCACAGACCTACTATGGCATATAAACTTACAGGCTCATGTCAGACCTCTGTGGTAAGCAGCTGTTTGAAGGAGTATTTTATATCAACATCTTAAACAGTAATGCACATTCTGCAGAGTTGGTGAAAATTGAAATAATTGTTACATATTCTGCTAAAAGTATGCTAATAAAATTTAATATGGGGATACTGTTTTTGAGATTAACTTATTTCAACTACTTCCCAGATCAATATTTTAAACAGCCATTGTTCATATTAAATATCCCAGTTTCCATAATTCTTTAATTTTTAATGAACATAGATTTAGATAAATTTGATTGAGATCTTTAATTGATCTTCATTTCATTTTTTTTTTCATAAAAGCTCATTTTAAAAGTTACAAAGCTTTGAAATTAGCTTTACATTGATATAACATGGAATTAGGTTTCATAATCACTGTGTATATGGATATTTCAATGTGACCTTTACACTGTATGATACTTATTGTATTTTATATTTCTGTTGTATTTTGAATCTGTTCAAACCTTTTGACCATATGTATTTAGATGTTGCTTTCATGTTTCTTCAGAATTTTTTTCTATTATTAAAGTTTATTATGATAACAAAAAAGATAAAAATTTCTATCTTATGTGAAGAAATCAGTTTTAATAGGGTGAAAAAGTATGGGAAAAGTTTTTTTTTTCTTTTTTGTTGTTCTTTTTATCTAAAAGTCAGTTGTCCTAGAAACAGTTTTTATTAATGTGATGCATTTTAAAAACAGCTTCCATATTAAACTATTTAAAAAAAATCAGCAATTGTCCAACTGGGATGAATGGAATATCTTAAAATAGACCAGGACAAGGTCATCCTTCGGATGATCTTGTCCTGGTCTACAACTGACCTCTCTTGTTCTTGAAATTGTCTCCAAAGTCCTGAGAATGACATTTCGATTTAAATCTTAGAGGAAAAATTGTCCTGGGCCGGGTGGGATACGAACCCACGACCTCCTGATAACATATCAGGTGCTCTGGACCACTGAGCTACTGGCCGCCGATCAAGATCTCCTCTAATTAGCGCTATGAACATTCCTTTTATGTTTCATAAAGGTGCTATTAAGGCAATTTTAGCCACAAGTGGCATTTATTTTTGTCAATATTTGCCAATAAATCTTAGAGGAAAAATTGTATCTAAAAAAGACAATTTTTCCTCTAAGATTTAAATCGACGTTAAAGTGATGATTTGTTACTTGATTGAATACGTCGAGCATATTTCATTATTTATTATCTGCATACTTGTAATACATGCTTCCATCTATTGGCAAATATAAATGCCGCTTGTGGCTAAAATTGCCTGAAAAGCACCTATATGAAACATAAAAGGAATGTTCATAGTGCTAATTAGAGATCTTGATCGGCGGCCAGTAGCTGTGGTCCAGAGCACCTGACATGTTATCAGGAGGTCGTGGTTTCGTATCCCACCCGGCTCAAGACAATTTTTCCTCTAAGATTTAAATCGAAATGTCATTCTCAGAACTTTGGAGACAATTTCAAGAACAAGAGAGGTCAGTTGTAGACCAGGACAAGGTCATCCGAAGGATGCACTGCTCAAAAGAACTGCTATTTGACATTAAGATGATAGGGAAATGCAATTAGGCAACTGTCGTGCAAGGCGTCAGCAGCCACAGGGATGACAGTTTCAATGTGTACTGTTTGCAGAGGCTGCATGAATGAAGTCTGTATGAATTGTTTTGTGTCCTCCTCACCTCCCTTCAACAGAAGAGCTTGTTCAACATGGTGCAGACATAATCTTTGAAGCCTAGGCTAGTGGCAAATGTGCTCTTCACCAATGAGTCGATTCATTTTCAGCATCAATTCATGATTTATGTTCATCTGGATTGAACAAGGTACACACCAACACAGAACGGGACCATTTTGGTGGTGGTGAAAGTGCACATAATATTCTTGTGCTCTGTGCAAAGCTTTTCAGGGATGCTCCCAGCAATGATTTCATTCATTTAGTGTATTTCCATTACAAGAATCTTCAAAAGCTTTTAGGTATATTTAAAAAACATAAATTAAAAGTTGCAATTTTATGAAAAATATTAAAAAACTTTACACGAAAAAATGTGAAATTTTTATCACCCAAGGCAGATGAAAGGACATGTTTTCTTAATATCTTTGACTTCAAATAGTCCAAACTAAAGATGACTTTTAAGATGGCACCCCTCTCATTAGGGAGCTCAGGAACTAAAAATATGTGCATGAAAAACAAGACCATTTCTTCTATTCAACACAAAAGGTATCATTGAAATCAACTGATTGGTTGCAGAGATATTGCGTGCATACATAGACAGTTAACTTTATGGACAATAAAGAACTAAGTTTAACCACAGTGTAATAATATTAATATTTTAATTCTGAAATTATTATCTATGTATTAAAATAAATTGCCCCATGATGAATTGGGAAAACAGTTTTATTTCCTAGAGAGCTTATTTTTTAATATCCTCAAAGATCAAAATGGCAATTTCAAATAAACTGAGAAAAATATACTACAGCTTTCCCATATATCCCAATAATATTGCAGAACATTAATAAAAATCTTAAAAGAATATAAAACAGTTCTATTATCTATTGAAAATAGATCAAAAACTTAATCAAAATTATCATTATAAATTACCCTCCAAGGATGCTGATAAATGAGGATGCAAATAAGATGATGAAAATGCATATGAAGACCTTGTGAATGCAGACAGAACGTTTGTCATCTGCAAAAAGGTCTATTAAAACAAAACCTCATCAACGGTAATAGAACACATTGTGTATGCCACATGATTCTCAGGATGATCTTCTTAACAACTCCTGTTCCCTAATTTCAGCACCTCCATTACAGGAACTCGTAGTCTCAAATACATCACTCATAAATATTACACAATTTCATTATTACTCAATGATGTTATTCAGTTGTGTCATACCTTTCCACAAAACATTTAATTTTATTTGCTGAAAACAATTTTGTACCAGATACTTTTGCCCATTGCCCTTTAATTCTGAGCATCAGTGTAGTTTCACACAACTAACTTGCATTCATGGGATGTCAGGTTATGTAACCCTCGCCACAAAATAATTTTCATGCAATATCTAAGAAGCATGCTTTTTTTTATTCATCTTTCATCTGATTTTAGTTCATTGTAACTCATAGTAATGATAAAAGAGAAATGTATTTCTGAGCTTTAATATAGATGATATAGCAATATAAAGTAGCAATGAGTTTCTAAATAACTGTACCCCAGGAATGGAAATTGCTGAAAACTTGAAATTTGGTAATGTAACATGATTGACAAAAGGGAGATATCAATATAGGTAGTTTTTGTGATGTGTCTGTGATAATTACAAAAGGAATATTTCATTTCTGCCCTTTGCTATCTAAAAAATTATAAATTTTTTATCCTTAACAATATCAATAGTTCTTACTCAACAGATTCAAGTATTTAGTTGATAAACATCCCTATCTTACATAATGTGTCATTGGTTGAGAGTTAGCAGTGATTGCAGAGATCAAAAGTTTTTAAACAGATTTTTATGAGTATTTAATTTTAAAAATCTGCTATTGTTTATGCAAAAATTTATGCAAATCATTTTTTTTTACCATTTATAGTATCAGTGATATAGACCATAAAAAGCATTGCAGCCTTTTTCATACACTTATTTTTACAAACAACTATGAAGATACCCAAAGAAATTTAATATCACCTTAAATCAATATGATTCCTGTCTTTAATCTGTTCATTCCTATAGTCATCTACTGATTTAATGATAGGATCTTCACTAAATGAAATGAAATAATGTCGAATAAAGTGCTTAGATGGCAGACAAGGTTGGCGATTCTAAATTTGAAATAAAAAATTTGCTTTAAGTACATGATATAGATGCAAAAAGTCTGATAAAAATTTCTAAGAATATTACAATAAATCAGAAACCTATATATAATATGGAAAATAATTAAAAAATCCGTTTAATATTCTTCTCAAAATCAATATTTTAAAACAGACCTGTCTGACTTCTTGCCATTGCACAGCTTCTTTATACCTTAAGCACTTCCTATCCATAGGTCACATTATAGAAATTGAAATGTCTACCCTTATCCAAATCATATATCTATCTTTGCAATTATTAGATATATGAAGCACAAGCAATAGCTAAGAATATTAATTTAATATGTAAGGCCCATGAACATTAATTCAAAGTAGTATTGTGTATCAATTCTAGAATAATTTATTTTTTATTCATTTTTATATTTATGTACAACAGAACAGAAAAGACAACTGTTGTATCACAACTCTAAGATAAGGTCTCCATAGTTTCAGTTATTTGTATAGGATGTTCCAGATATCTTTTTATTTAATTGATATATTTAATTTAAATAATAATTTTTCATTTAATTCATTTAATGTTTTAACCTCTGACAAATGTTTGTTTATATATATATATACCATATCCATAGTGCAATATCCCACAGAACATGATGAATTTGGGTTGGGTTGTTTTGCCTCTGAGTGGCAATTTTTTGCACACAATGGGCTAAATGGCCAGGTCACACGGACCCAAGGGTGCAGAGGAGGTTGTGAGAGGGGACCCACTGGAGAGCTGTTACAAGACAGATAGTAGCTTCCCATCATGAGCATCTAGCGTGTTCTTAAATGTGCACCGCATATGGCTTTCCCACACACAGGGACATGCACCCATTTGATGGAGTGCAGCCCATCGGTGTCTTCCTTCTAACTGAGGGCAGGATGAGGAGTTTTTTGGAGATAAATCTGAATAAACCTCAAACCAGAGATGAGAAACTGTTGATTACAAACCTGGTGTGCTGACAGCCACCGACTGAGCCATCCAACCTCCATGATGCTAGATCATCCTGTTCAAAGAAAATGGTGGTCCTCATACGAACCTGCATCACTAACAACCCTTTGTTTGTCAGCAATAGGTGGGATGACAAGATATCTGGACCACCCTATATTTGTATGGTGATAAATTCTGTGTAGCAGAAAGATTATCCCCACATGCATATTCTTTGGAATGACACCAAGCTGAAGTTCAAATGAACAGCACTGATTTAAAACATTAATTTAAGGGAAAATCTAAATGCAGGAAATTAAAATTTTAAAGATTAAACACTACCTATTAAAAATAATAAAACACTGAAATTTCATACCACTAAGAGTTCAATCAAAAAGTTCCTGAAACATATTTCGTAACAAACTTACTAACTTTTTGTTTACGATATTGGTAGCAAACTTTAGATCTATGATACAATCAATTTTACAATGATTAATAGAATTCAAAACATGTTCAAATATTTTACTCAAGCTTTTATTTAACATACTAGCAAATTTAAAGGAATTTTAACACTGACTATACAAAATATTCCCACACCATCAACAAAACTCATTTTTTTCTGCATAAGTTTTTATTGAATTCTAAAATCAATCCAAAGTGAATGCACAGTATTCCCTGTTAAGAAAACATTAATTAATAGATTCTGAAAAAAAATTCATTGCCGCCACAGCGGGAATCGAACCTGCATCTCTCCAGATTCATGCCAGAGCGCGCTACCATTGCACCACGCATCGGACCACGCGTTGGATTGATTTTAATTATATATTAACGTCTTAGCGTTAGCGACCTTCTCATTAACATCTGATAATCAAATGCAACGACTGAAAAAGCTGCATCTCCTTGAGTATAGATGGCGTTGTCTCAGTCACGTCTCAGGAAGAAGATTTATAAGGTCATATTCTGAAAATATTTGTTGTCTGACGCGTGGTGCAATGGTAGTGCTCTCTGGCATGAATCTGGAGCGGGTCGATTCCCGCCGTGGCGGCGATGAATTTTTTTCAGAATCTATTAATGTTTTCTTAACAGGGAATACTGTGCATTCACTTTGGATTGATTTTAATTATATATTAACATCTTAGCATTAGCGACCTTCTTATTAACATCTGATAATCAAATGTAATGACTGAAAAAGTTGCATCTCTTTGAGTATAGATGGCGCTGTCTCAGTCACGTCTCAGGAAGAAGATTTATAAGGTCATATTCTGAAAATATTTGTTGTCCGAAGCATGGTGCAATGGTAGCGCGCTCTGGCACGAATCTGGAGAGATGCGGGTTCGATTCCCGCCGTGGCGGCGATGAATTTTTTTCAGAATCTATTAATTATTGAATTCTATATCTACAGGTAATCTATGTATTTACTAGACTGATTACATCAAACTTTTGTAATACTCACTAAATCTCAGATATTTTGGTACATTTTAATAGAATTTAATGTATTGCCACTGGGTGCACTAATTTAATGCATTCAGATGTAAAAGCATTCACACTACAAATGAAACTCTAGAAAAAAAATAGTCCAAGTGGTTGTTGTACTATGAGTAGATATAACCTTACTAATATATATTATCACAATGAGATCACATTTCTAAAATTAATTACACAATATCACTGAATAATTTGAGCTAAAATAATTCAGAGCTGCTGTCATGTCTCTCTAATTTATTTATTTTTATCTATTATTGTATCTTTGTTATTATTTTTATTGTTAGAAAAAGAATATATATATATGCATTAAGTGTATTTGTGGACGTGACTCATGAGCTGTTGTTCAGGTCTGAGCTGGCTGACTTGCATATGCTCAGCAAACAAAAAGCACTTTTACAACTACAACTAACAATTATTTACAACTAGCCTCTGGTGTGAATGATAGTTCGGAGACAAGCATGGCAATAATAAAGGAGTCTGAGCATCGCTTCCTCCTTTCATTTGATTGAGCCAAGCTTCAATTTATATAAAAACTTTTTTAGTTACAGTTTCAATCTGAAGAGTGTGAAAGATGCATAAAATGTTGGTATAAAAGATAAAAATAATTATTGGAATACTGAAATAGGTTTAAGGCAGAAAAGGGAGGGGAGAAGTACTTCATAATTACTTCCTAAATCTTCTGATTTTAAAAATAGCACATTTTTCTTAATTTTCAGGTGATTTTGAAAACTTTAAGGAAAAATCTGTTGATAATAGTTGAAATCAAACTAGCAGGCTTAAATCAAGTAATTGCTCCAATACAGGGTAGCATTAACCCTTCCAGTGTCCAACCCATCTGTATATGTAAGGAGAATCTGAATAGAGGGACCAATGACTTATGTATATGCATTTAGTACAACAAAAATATATCAATTTTTTAAAAATAAAAATTGCCGTTGTAATTTTACATATAAATATAACTTATAAAAATATATAATTCAGGCTTCAAAAATAATATTTTGTTTTTTAATTTGATGCACAGTTTACTAAACTACAATATAAATAATTTTATAAAGCCACCTGATTGCCATTTTTTAGAAGCACTAAACAGTATTGCCGATTTGTTTGTTAACATTCCTATTTGCTGAAGCAACCTTCTGATTTAAGCTCACAAGTTTGATTTGAGCTATTATCAACAAATTTTTCCTTAAATTTTTGAAAATCTCTTAAAAATTAACAAAAAAAACTCCTATTTTTAAAAACTGTAGATTTTGGAAGTAATTACATAACTTTTTTTTTTTTCCACTTGACACTTTTTTTCTGTCATAAACACATCTCAGTATTCCCAAGTTATTTTTCATTATTTTCCCCAGCATTCTATGCATCTTTCCCACCTCCAAATTGAAACTGAAAGTAAACACATCCTTCTTAGAAATTCTGGTTGCACTTGCATTTAATTTGTTCTGCTTCACTGAGGCAAACAATATGTAGATGGCTGACACATGATATCTCCATTGTTACGTGTGCTGTGTTTTTTGTTTTCCCAGTTTTGGTTCAGCATATTGGATACTCTTTGTAAAGTTAGTTTTTTTTTATATTGAAACTTTAGTTAATTTCAATTTTAGTAGATTTATTTTCAGAAATTAGTAATCTTTTGACCGATCGATAAGTATCGATTTTTTCATAGTTATATTATATCATATGGCCGGCCTACAACTTATGGAGGTGGATATTTTAACATCGCATTAGGCTATATGTTAATTTTTATTTTATTATTTATTACTTTTCCAGTAAAACTTTGATAATAATATCATTTTCTGTAAATAAATGAGGTCTAGGATATGAAAGCAAATTCATTTCTGTATATTTACTTCCGTTAGTTAGTGATTTTCGATCGTCTGATATATTGATCTTTCCGGGTTGTGCTAGATCAGAGGTCGGCTTAAACATTGTTGTGGATATTTTATTTACCATTCCATTAGGTTATATGTAATGTTTCCTTTATTATTTCTTGTTTTTTTTTTAATAAAAAAACTTTGAGCTTGTACCATTTTCTGAAATTCAATGTCTTGGATAAGGAAGCAAATGCTCCTTATCTTTTCCTTGCTACGGAAATCAGCCATCATTTGGGAGGGCAATTTCGGGAAGGGCTGGTCCTTGGTGCACAAACCTTTCTGCACTTAACCAAGATCACCAAACTTCAACACCCAAAGAAAAAATTCATAATATTTAGTAAAAAAAAAAGCAGATGATTTTTTTTTTTTTTCTATTTCATAACCAGTTCAGAAAATCCCGTGAATGTGAGAAGGCCAAGTCACGTTGTATAACACTGGCCGTGTTTAAAATATATGATACTGAAAAGAATCATTAAAAGAAATAAAAATCATATTTCAGGTTGAATATTATATTATTCGGGAGGAAATTTCCTTTCAATAGATATATAATTTAACTATTTTTATTCAGCAGGTTTTCCAAAATGAAACCTTAACTGAATAGTGCGATCTTTTTTTTTTCACCACATTGAAAAAGGCTTATTAAAATCAATATGCTTGCAAACTTGTTTACATTATTTATTTTCATAAAATTCGTAATTAAATTCTGTTTAATTTGGTATATAACATGACCTATTTCCGTTGATTTTGCCGTCCATGGCCAAGTGGTTAGCACGCTTGGCTACTGATCTAAGGGACCTGGGTTCGAGCCCCGGGTAAGGCATAGATGTTAGTTTCGTTTTTCTGCTGAGGTCCTGCCATCCTCTCAGATCTTCTACTATGGCATATAAACTGACAGGCTCCTGTCAGACCTCTGTGGCAAGCAGCTGCTTGAAGGGGTATTTATTTTTTTTATTTATTTCCGTTGACTGGTTATTTTTTTTTAATCCTAAAGTTGACTTGTTTATCTGACTCAGCACAGTTGGCTCAAAGCCTGGAAATTTCTCAAAGTATGGTACCAAGAAAAAAAATTATAAAAAAACAAAAAAGTAATTTTTTTTGTTATTCAGAAATATATAGTCATTTTATTCATGTGCATTGTAATCATTTCTGTCTATTAGTTTTTTTCGTTCTTTTTAATTTTTATTTGCATTACCAGATCTTTTTTGTTAAATACTTGATTTTCAGAAAATCCAGAATTAAATGCTGATTAATTTGTATATAACATGCTATAATTCCTTTGATTAGTTATTTGGTAAAAAAGTTGTAAAGTTATTTTTTTTTTGGTTGAGCATAGGCAGAAAATAGCTTGGCTTCTGGATAGAAACCTGTTTTTCAGGCTGGATACTGGAAGGGTTAACAAACAAATCAGCAATACTGTATTGCACTTCTAAAATATGGCAATCAGATGACTTCACTAAATTATTTATATTGTAGTTTAATAAAATATGCATTAAGTGAAAAAAGAAAATATTATTTTTCAAGCTTGAATTATGTATTTCTAAAAGATATATAAGAAAATTTTCAAACAGCCTAATAAAAAAAACTATGTTTCATGTGTTGTACAAAAAAAGTCTATTGACATCTTCGAATTCTCATTGCAGATTCTGTCAACATCGATGTTTAACAGTGACCTGGGAAGGGTTAATATCAAAATTGCAAAACAGTTGAGAGCTAATTTGTGACTTGAAGTTTAAAACAAACCTTAAAAATTTCCCTGGCTTTCACTTTGCTTAGCTTCTTTAATACACGATCTGTTATTTGTAAAGAAGTATGATTTCTAAAGCCTTCCAGCATACATACAGCAGTCATATCTGGGAAAAGAAGGCACAATTTTAAAGTTCCATTACTAATAATGTTCCTTATGTTACAATACTATTTTAATGCAAATATATATAATGCTTTACTGTTGTATAATACTCAGGTAATTAAAAAAAAACATTAGTAATTCTTTAATCATTGTCATACAGCTTTTTCTTTTTAGTTCCAAGAGTAATGCTCCCAATAATTAATCAGTCAAATGCCAGATAGCTTAGGATTTCAGGCACCAGGCAAAATATACTTCACAAAAATTAGGGTTCAACGTTTCTTTTGAGCATAAATAGTGGTAAAAATTAGCATTAACATGTGAAAGACCAATTTAAATTATGAAACACACACAAAACTCAGTTAATTCTAACTCTGCTCAAGAAGAAAAACATTCAATCAATATCAATAAAATAAACTATTTATCGAAATCAAATTCACCAAATATATAGGTCAAGAACACTAACTCTAATCAATCCTAGCAACAATAAACTACAGATTCATCAAGCTCATACACTGAGCCCATTGGCTCTCTTCTTCACATTAGCCAACTCTTACTCCAACTTAAGGCAACTACTGGCATGTGCCTGCAAACACACATCAACAAGTCACATTTGCATAACCAATCATGCATCAGAGATAATGCAAGCAAATGTGATCTAGGCAATTGAGGTCCAGGCAGTAGTTGTTGGCAACAGACGAAATGAGTTGGCTGTCAACTATGAGTTGGTTGGAAGGAGAGAGGCAATGGTTCAAAGAAAAAAGGTAAGGCACAAAAAAATAATTATAATGTATAAAACTGGTTAGGGAACATAAAAGTGATGGTGAAAATCACTTATGCACAGCTACCAATATGCATGCCAAGATCACATATGCTTGAGTCATCAAGCACCCTTAGTGTGTTTATTAATGTGGGTTGTTTAAACCACTGAGCAGCACATTTTTGCACACAATGGGCTAAATGGTCAGGTCCCAAGGGCTCAGAGAAGGCTGGGGGAAGGGGACCCATCAAACAGTTGTTAGGATAAGGCTGTCTCCTGCATGCAGGGTCACAGCTTAATATCCTATCCAACAGACAATGGCCATTCCAAGCCCATCTATGTTCTCTTTCTGACTGAGGGCATGATTGGGGTTAGCAGAGATAAATCTCAATGCTGGCACAGGTGAAGCTCAAGCCTGGCACTACCATTGTACCCCTCCCCCCTCCCCCTCCCAACCATACTAATGTGCCTATCCCAGCAGGCACATATGCATTGCTATGTAACAGGTGGCTTTCAGCAGAGTTAGTATGAGAGTTAGTGTAAAGAGTATAAAAGCGAGGTGAAAATTTGAACCCTTTTTCGCAATTAGTACATGGCCTGGTACCCAAAATTTTATTGAGGATTTTGATTACTTTTGATTGGAGAACTTTAAAAAAGTTCAAGTAAGAAATCAGCACTTTAGCTTCGATTTAAATCTTAGAGGAAAAATTGTCTTGAGCCGGGTGGGATGCGAATCCACAACCTCCTGATAACATGTCAGGTGCTCTGGACCACTGAGCTACCAGCCGCCGATCAAGATCTCCTCTAATTAATAAAAACGATGCTAAAGTGCTGATTTGTTACTTGATTGAATACGTCGAGCTTATTTCACTATTTATTATCTGCATACTTGTAATACGTGCTTCCATCTCTTGGCAAATATAAATGCTGCTTGTGGCTAAAATTGCCTGACTAGCGCCTATATGAAACATAAAAAGGAATGTTCATAGCGCTAATTAGAGGAGATCTTGATCGGCAGCCGGTAGCTCAGTGGTCCAGAGCACCTGACATGTTATCAGGAGGTCGTGGGTTCGTATCCCACCCGGCTCAAGACAATTTTTCCTCTAAGATTTAAATCGACGCTAAAGTGCTGATTTGTTACTTGATTGAATACGTCAAGCTTATTTCATTATTCATTTAAAAAAGTTTTGTCTCGCAGACCCAAAAGAGGTGCACAACACTTAAAAAAAATCATTTATGAAAAGTCTACTAACAGATCTGACCCTGTATCTTCCCAAAATCTCCCACTGGCATTCCCCTATGCCAGTGATGATGAAGCTACAACACACATCACAGAGTTGAAACCCAAGTAATTTTTTGACAAACAGGAATTGATAATCAATCATCTTAATGAATTACCAGTAAGTAGGAACATCATTAAAGATAGATTTTTAATATTAAACACAGATATTTCAAAAAATTAACTCTTAACAGATTTGAAATCTGCAGAAATGTTTCCTATTGCTTTATTTGATAGCACAGATGTCACATCGCAGATGCAACCAACAGTTACTACCAGATATCTTTCTGGAAATATTTATGATGGAAAAAACACTGATAGAAAAAACCATATGACATACAATATTTATTTCCTTAATAGATAATACATTTGATTACAAATATTCCAAATGGAAATTCACAAGAATTCAAAAACTTGCCTGTGGATATACTTAATATTATGAATGAGTTAGAAATTGAATTCATGCAAATGACATTGAAAATCATAGTGTCAATAACAACTGACAAAGCCCCAAGTATGATTGGAATGTGTTGGATTTGTAAAATTTTTTGTGAAAGAAAGCTAACCCTTTAGATGAATTTCACTGTTTATACACTGGAAGGCTTCTTATTAAAAAAAAGTTATAATCGCTTGAAAATATAATTTCTATTGTGGCAAAAATTGTCAATTTTATTCCTGCCTGACCTCCTAACAAACAAGAATTTTCAAAATTTTTCAGTGAAATTGAATCCCAATATTCAGGGTCAGTAACGTATAATGTATGATAGTTACATCAAGTTAATTAATACTATTCACAAATATCTTGTTGACATCACAATATAAGTCCTGAATCCAATGGTAGGCCTTGTGCTTTTCGTGATTCTTCCATTATGTTGTTTCCACAAGGATATCATAATGTCCACATTACGATATTAGGATATTACGATATCCTTGTGGAAACAATATAATGGAAGAATCACAAACAGAACAAGGCCTGAGGCAAGGCTACCATTGGATTCAGGACGTATATTGTGATGTCAACAAGATATTTGGTCAAGTATAATGTTTGCTGTGTCATCCATACTGATGAAAATTACAACGTTGGACTGGTTGCATTGTTTACGCAAATGAACATTTATTCATGTTATGTTGAACAAGATCATCTGATGCAGTTGTACCAGCGATTTTGTAAGTCAAAATACTCTTCTATTTTGTAAGCATTGCTAAGCTAGTGATCTTTAAATTTTTTTTTAAAGATTATTCATAGTTAGTAGTAGCGTGTAAGTAACATCGGAATAACTGTATATAGACCTCCGGAGGCGTAGCAATCTAGAATAGATATTATTTTAATAGTTATTGGAGATTGTCACGGTCCATGAGATTAATATGTAGATATTGTCTAACTTAAGACACCCTACTGTTGCTTAGTGGCTAGTGAACATGATTAAATTTTAGGTACAGTAATTATTCGTGGAAATTAAATTGAGTTACATCAAGTTCTCAACAGTTTCCTTTGTCTGCTTTACAAAATAAGATTTTATTTAAATGAAAAAGCAGACATACTGATTATAAGACTAATTACTAACTTCTAAATATAATGTAAGATTGTACTAATTTTTAGAATACTGTGGTGTAAATTGATTAAACAATTTTTTTGTGATTTCGCACAAACATACAAAGGGCAACTTATTTTGCTAGCAACACTGCCAACAAAAATGGACATTTTGAAAAAGTATAAGTCAATAATAGAAGATAACAAACAAATATTTTCTAAAAAGTTCACCCAATTTTGTCAAATGGGGAAAACCATATAATTTCCGATATCACCTCATATATGCTATGAGGTGATATCAGAAATTATAATTGCAGTTAATATCTTCCCAATGGTTAGATATTGATAGAATAGAAATTAGCCGATTTTCAGAACAGTGTTGAGTGGAGAAACACTTTTATAGAGTTAAATTTAAAAAACTATTGTGTATCAATGAAGAATGTGAAAAACGAGACACAAGAACTAGAAAATTATTTTGTTGGAATGGATCCCTACATCTAATTCATTTATATTTATTTAAAAATTAGCAAAAGTTCTGTTTTAGAGATTGTTTGGGTCTACATATGCTTGCAAGCAATTGTTTCCTTCATTGAATTTTGTGAAATCTACAACCAGAAGTCGTTTCAGTAAAGACTTAATCACTACATGTGTGGATTTATAAACCACGAATAGATAATTTAGCAAGAATCAATTTCTTTTTAAAAGAGAAGCAGGTATCCACTACACAAAGGACAGAGAAAACCTAGAAGCTACATCTAAGCTTGTCCTGGTTTCTCATACAACACAAAACACTTAGACATGCCCACTGGTCTTAGTACTAAGGTATGCTAACCACTAGACCAGATAGGATATAATTTAATAAATACTTTTGTGGAAAAAATGAGTTTTGCTGAAGGGTGGGATTCAAACCCACATCTCCCAGTTACTTGCTAGGTGCTCTAACCAATAAGCTAACACCAGTTCAGTCATTTATCCACTAATTGTGAGATCAGTAAGATTTAAAAGTTACAATTTGTGAAAAAATGACAGAGCTGGTAATAGCTTAGTGGTTAGAGCATCTGGCATTAATTGGGAGATGTGTGTTCCAATCCTGCTCATCTGCAAAACTCCTTTTTTCCACAAAAGTATTTATTGAAGAAAATTTACCATAAGCCAAACAAGTTTCTGATAAAAATATATTTCGAAGTCTGTATTTGCAATGTTATATGCAATTACACTGGTTTCCATAAATTAAGGAAAACTAAGAAAAATTATGATAAACAAAAAACTATATGAATGATTTTAATGAAATTTGATGAAAACATGAATCACAATGCTAGTTTCAGAATGGCATAAAATATTTTAAACTAGATACTTTTTTTGTCATAAAATAAGACATACAGGAACTTATCCAAAAATGAGGTGTCAGAATGCAACGGGCAAAGTTCTTTAATAAGGAGGTAGTCACCCCTTACAGCAATGCAGGTACGACAGTGATGTTCCATGATGTTTATGATGTTGTGAATCAGCTCAGTAGGGAGCAATGACCTTTGTTCCTTTAAAGCAGTAATAAGCTTCCCCTTTGTTTCTGGTGGCGGGTTGAGGGCAGGAACACATCCCTTGAGCAGAGGTTCTCAAATTTATTTGTCCTACCGCCCCTTTTCAGAAAAAGAATTACTCAGTACCCCCCTGGAAATCTACCTTCTTTAAGCTAACAAACAGAAAGATGCAGTGATAAATTTGCATTCTTTTATGCATCTATATTTCGACCTGCATCCTACAACATAGTAAAGAAAGATGTTGTTGTAAATAAGACACCTTGAAGCTTGAAATTATAAAATTCAAAGCGAAATTATAAACATTCGCATTACACACAGAAAATTACGATAACGAAGGATAATTTTATGTGTTTATTTGGAAAATAAAGTAATTACTATGACTTTAACTCTATTACACAACAGATGAAACATGTACGAATGGTTTTTCAAAATTTTCTTATCTTCCCTTCTTTCTTAATGCTTCCACCACTCCCCAATTGCACCCGAGGCTACTACCGACCCCCTGGATCGTTCCATCGCCAACTTTGGGAAACATTGCCCAAGAGCATCCCACACATGCTCAATCGAATTTTAGTCGAGAGATCGAGCTGGCCACTCCAAGTGCATAATGGTCTCCTCTTGAAGGTATTGTTCTACTAGTCAAGCTCTGTGTGAATGAGCATTATCTTCTAAGATGAATGTTTCACCAATTGCACCAGCATAAGGACGTACATAAGGGTCCAGGATGTTATCTCTATACCTTTGAGCATTGAGGTTCCCACTCGTCAACACATAAAGTCTGTGCGTCCACCTACGGAAATGCCATCCCAAACACACATGCTACCTCCGCCATAACTGTCTCTTTTACGGATGTTACTGGGATGATAGCAGGTACCTCGTTCTCTCCATATCAAACCATGTCTGGAATCATTCTGCAAGCAATATCTGGACTCATCTGTGAAGAGTACAAACCTCTATTTCTCTTCTGTTCAGTTAACATGAGTGCATGTCCAATTCAACTGCTCTCTCTTGTGACGTGACTGGTATATAAATTACTGGCCTTGTAGCATACAGACCTCCCTCGTGAAGCCTTCTACGCACAGTAGAAGCTGATACAACCCTCCCAGTGGCTGCTTCAAGAGAGGATCATAGCTGAGATGGAGTAGAATGTCCTACTTCTTCATACTGTCAATCGCAGATATCGGTCTTGTACAGTGGTCATAACTCTAGCCCTTCCTCTTAGCTCTCTAGCCTCTTTCTTAGCAGAGATGCAAAATCCGTGCTAAAAAATTGATTCCACAGTCTATGGGCCACAGAAGAACACATTCAGCCATTGTGCCACGTCTGACTAACTTTGGCCTGCTTTGAGCTGGCCAATAGCTGTCCACTGCAGTTCATTTGGTAAATGGTGTCTTGAGGTCATTCTTACAAAATGATATTTCGAATTTCTTTACTCACATTTACAACACAAATAATAATCCATTCCAAAACACCAATTTTTATGCCGCTATCCAATTACACAAAACTGATGCAACCTAGACTAATTTGCACAAGATATGCTCACAAGGCATTACTTTACTGGTTACATGAACAGTTTTTGGTGAGGATCGCACATTTTTTGCTGAATTATCACAATTTTTCTCATTTTTCCTTAATTTTGGAAACCAGTGTATGTTCATATCTGCATTTTGATATTTGCAGTGCTCAAATTGAATAATAATGCACTGGAATGATACAAAAAAAAAAGCCTTCCATTTGATACACCTGCAATAAATTATTTTTCTGCACACTAGAGCATTTGCACTTCAGGATGGTTTCTCAAAAAAGAAATTACCAAGTTCCAGTCAAAAATTTTCCAACTCAAGCACTGGTTGTTTATCCACTAACTTATATCCTCAACATATCGTAGAAACTACATTTAGACCCTATGTTGCATTAAAACTCTAAAATGAGGCATTTATTATTACTTAATTTTTGTTATTGCTAAGGTAACATGTGAAGACTTCTTATAAAATTCCTGGATTTATTTTGGCATGCTTCTAGTTTCCTCCTCCAGTTGGGATAGGAGGTGGAGTTGGCTCAGTCGGTAGCGCACCAGGCTCGTAATCTGCAGTTCTCAGGTTTGAGTCCCAGCAGAGTCAGTGTTGAGATTTATCTTCGCAAAACTCCACGCCCTGCCCATGGTCAGTAGGCCCATTGTGTGCAAAAAAGTGCCACTCATATGTAAAACAACCCAACCAGTTGGGATAGGTTTACTTCTGTCATTAATAATTAAATTTTTAATTGTGTTAGTTATCATGTGTGGCATTTTTAATTCAGAAGCTCACCGCACAAAAAATTATCATCTTCCGCCATAAGAGGGTTACATCCGTTCAACAGCAACAGAAGCCATCCTACAAGTAGCTGTGCCGTGTGCTACGTGGTTCATACAGTGGCAAGAAGTGGTTGTGTACTACGTGTGTGTTAGTCACTCTGTGAAACATGGGTCGCGCCAAAGATGTGAATGGGTGGTAAAAAGGTGTTACGTTTGGTCGAACCAAAGGGAACAGTATACAAGAAGTTGCTGCCTTTACAGGTGTGTCAAAACGTACTGTTCAAAGAGTCTTCCAGCAGTGGCATACATCATAGTCCACTGCTAATCATCACCAGAACTGCAGAAAGACTGTGTTTACCAATAGAGACCACCACAGTGTGTCACACACTGTTAAGGCAAACTGCTTTGCAACGAGGCAGGAATTGCTCTAGTCAGTCAATGCAGGCGTACAACAAGCTGTTTCTGAATGAACACTCCGAAGGGAACTGCAATATCATGGATATCTGGAGCTTCTGCAGTACCGCAGAAGAGATCAATGTTAACTGCTCTGCACAAGGCTGCACAGCTACAGTGGGTGTGGCACCACAAAGACTGGACTGTCGACTCTTGGAAGCATGTGATCTGGTCGGATCACACACGTTTTTGCTTGTACTCGAATGATGGAGGCAACGGTACATCATAAGCTGCATGAAGCCTTCCATGCAAACTGTGTGCAAAGTTCAGTTCAAGCTGGAAGAGGCTCTGTGATGTTCTGGGGGTGTTTCACATATGAGCAAATGGTTTCTTTGGTTGTGGTGATGTCACACTTGAACCAGAAGGGCTATATGGAGCTACTGGATGACCACATCTTGCCTTTTGTGCAGCTTCTCCACAGTGAACACCAGAAGGATACCTCAGTCTTCAAAGAAACAACTGTTGAGTGCACAGGGCTCGAAATGTGTCGGATTGGCACAACAAGCATTCTGAAGACTTTGAACAACTCAAATGGCCTGCCAAATCCCCGGATTTGAATCCCATAGAAAACTTGTGGGACTATTTGGGGCAACGAATTAAGTACTGTCCCAGCCATCTGGCTGAACTGCGGCATTTGCTACTGGAAGAGTGGATGAATATTGATGTGCACTACATCTGCATCCTGGTGACATCTATGCCAGACAAGATTTCAGCTGTTCTTAGGTCACACAGAGGCTTCACACATTATTAGGTGGCATTCAGCCAGTGGTGACTAATATTTTGTCCGGTGAGGTGTCCAGTTGCTTTTGTCCTTATTTACTTATTGTATTTTTCATAATTTGAGATATACCTGGGATATATGGGAAATTGTGTATATTGTGTTTTACTTGATGATTGTGCTGGGTTAGGTTGTGAAGTTTGTTGCATTTTAAATTTAGCCGTTTTCTGAATTTTATTAACAAAATTGTCAGAATTCCCAGTTACCTTGTTATATCATATATTATTATCTTATTTTTTAATATTTCAGTATTTGATGAATATTTGTATGCCCATATATAAAATACGTATCACATGGTGTAAGTTAGGAGTAAATGAAGGTTTTCAATGCAACGCAGTAGTACAACCTGAATGCTTACGTTTAATTAATATATCAAGGTATGGTAATTCTCTGTTTATTTCTGATTCATGTGCAAATTTAATGGTACGCATAATACTATTACATGCATCTATCACTTTATCTAACTCATGTACAGGATGGTCCCAGAAAATTAAAGTACCATCTATGTAACATAAATATAATAATAGCTTATATTTTACTCTTTTTAAGACTGTTTCTTTGACATGCTGCATAACAACATTGGCCATGAAGCCAGAGAGTGATCCTGGACCTGGCTACTAAGTCTAATTGGTTTGTTGCTGGCAGTCACCCAAGGGTTTCAGACAGAGTGGGGTCCCAATGGGATCACCACTCTCTGGCCCAATGGTCGACGTTGTTATGAAGCATGTCGAAGAAATAGCTTTAAAAAGAGTAAAATATAAGCCATTATTATATTTACATTACGTAGATAGTACTTTAATTTTCTGAGACTATCCTATACATTAGATAAACTGATAGATACATTTAATAGTATTATGCCTACCATTACATTTACATACAAATCAGAAACAAATGAAGAATTTCATATAATTCATCTAATACTGAAGTATTAAAAAAAGAAATAAGATTATAATACATGATGTAACAAAGTCAGAAGGATATCCTGACAATTTTGTTAATAAAATTTAGAAAATGGCTAAATTTAAAATTCAACAAACTTCACAACCTAATCCAGCACAATCATCAAGTAAAACACAATATATACAAAGTTTCCCTTATATCCCAGGTATATCTCAAATTATGAAAAATACAAGTAAATGTGATTTAAAAATGCCACACACGGTAACTAACACAATTACGAATTTAATTTTTAATGACAGAGATAAATGTACCCCAACAGGAGGGGTTTATAATGTTGAGATACCAGATGCCAAAAATATATTGGGGGGGGGGGGGGGGGTGATTAATATATAGGAAAAACATATAGAGCATATAAACAGTGCTTATTAGAACACCAACAAGACATAAAAAATTTAATACAGCTTTATCACAAACAATTCTTGAAAATCATTTGCAAATAGAGAATTTAACATATAAAGCCATAGCTGCACCTCCAAATAAATACCAATTGCAGTAGATGGGAAAACACGATTAATTCACAAAAAGATCACCTCTGTAACACCGAAATCCCACCCCTTCCAGCAGCACGCAACCTTCTGCTGCATGAACAGCACAGTGAAAACCAAATAAAATACTGATAGAGGGAGATTATTATTTAAAGTTGTAACATCGGGAGGTATAGTGCCAGATGAAGCCCCGCTGGTGTCTGGGAGAAACATGTCGCCGCATGGAGAGAATGGTCAGTCTTTTAAATTACAATGTATGTGTCTGTAACTTTTAACATTTTTGGGTTGAAACTTAAGTTTCTTCATGTTTTTTAAAATGTTGGATTGTAAAATGGGGCTGTTTTTTGTGCAACTGACTTCTGCAATATGAGTTATAAGGAATGCACAACACAACCAGCATTGGTTGGTGGTAAATGACCTTACAGACAGTGTCTACTTAGTTAAAAATTTGGACTGGTATCCAGTATCCAAATATCAAGTGAATTTGATCTTATTATCAATCTTGATTATCAAGTGAAAATCTCTGTTTCATATTAGCAGCAGCTGCCATTGAGAGATCATTGGCAACCAAGTTAAAATCCTTGACACAGGGCCCTTGCAAGAATAACGTAAGGATAACAACACGACTGGTTGATCCAGCATAAGAAGTTTCGAAGACACCTGAAAATGTTAATTTCCATCTATTTACTTGGAAACTTTACATAAGGATTAAAAGTATCCTTAAGCAATATTATACCATGGTGAAAATACTCATCATGACTTGACTATATGAATAGTGATAAGCTAAATATAGAATAATGTTGCTCAAGAGCTATTAATATTATTACAGCATATTTGTGAATTAAATGTTTTTTAAACATTTTGTTCTGTAGTTCAAATTAATTAAAATAACTTAAAATTCTCTGTTGTTAAGCAATAAAAATTTTAAGTTTATTCTTCAAATTTTTGCATGTTAAGAGATATTAGGAGAAAACTCAGCAGCTTTTCAGAGCAAGGCCAGCACACTGTCTTCAGTAAAATGACACTATATGGTGACATTAGGGTTGTTTAGAGCTTCTTTCCACATGTGGTGAAGGGAAATTCCAGTGTCTCGGTTGCAAAAGGGCAAGGTCATTATCTCAATAGGCTTGTGGACTATGGTTCCATAGAAAGCGGATGCACATGCAAGCGTGTGGCATGCTCCCAGCCTATGGTTGCCGCATGTTGTACTGTTAGCTCGGCAGAGCCCATCGTTAGCTTGTTTTTACTGACATCTGTTTGATGTTCTGCAAACCTCTCTTGTAGAGAATGTATGGTTTTTCCAATGTAGTAGACAACAGAATTATCCGGCAAATGTGGGGGAAATATGTATACTCCCAATTTTTGAAGGCTAAATTTGTCTGTTTCTTTTTATAATTTTATTCTGATTTGGAGCTGGACTAAAAGCAAATTTGATTTTTTTGGGCTCTGAGTAATTTACAGACTGATTCACATAGGACAAAAGCATAAAATATAGATCTAGGATAGGTTGCCCATTTTGAGTCTGAGATTGGGAAGAGAGACAAATTTCTTCTGTTTTTGTTTCTGTATTTATTGATTAGCTTTTCTGTTGTTGTTGGGTGGAAACCATGAACCAACAATATGGATTAAATGCTTCGAATTTCTTTTTTAAGCAAATGATCATTTGATGATATGGCAAAGGCTCTATGAATGAGAGAATGGATGCTGCAATTCTGTACACCCATGGGGTGCATGAGTCCACATGTATGATTTGGTTGGTTGGTTGTTTAGGGTTTTTTGGCGCATGAGCAACTGAGACTATAATGTGCCAAACGAGATAAATAGAAGCTAAAAGTCAAGTACCCCTGAACCAAAGTTAAAACCAAGTGCTGTAGAAGGCAAAAGATAAAACCAACAAGATGTATATATATATAACAGAAAAACAATAAAAACAAGATGTAAAGATAACAACCAACAAGATGTATATAGTAAAAAACAACCCAGGTGTAAAGCCTGGGTGAGATATAAAAAATACCAAGGCAAAATCAAAGTCGATTAAAATAGCCACAATGCTTCAAAAAGGCAAAAACTGGTGGAAACACAATGATCAGATAAAAGATGTCCGAGTGTAAGAGGCTCGGACATAAAATTATGAAAGTTAAAATATATTTTACATTTGAAATTAAAAGCTTGACATTCAATTAAGACATGTTTAACAGTTAAAATGGTGTCACAAAACTCGCACTTAGGTACGTCGTCCACCCAAAGAAGAAACGAATGAGTAATAAACGAATGACCTAAGCGGAGCCCAGCAAGTACAACTTCCTCCTTGCGATTCCTGCGGTAACAAGACTACCATGGTTTGACGATAGGTTTGATCTCAAAGAGCTTGTTCGTAAGCTGTTCCGACCAAGATCTCTGCCACTGTGCCCGGAGCTCGGTGGTAAAACGCTGCCGGAAATCCAGATAGGGAACCGGCAACGGAGAGTTGGACAGGGGCGTGGCGGACTTGGCAGCAGCATCTGCCAAGTCATTGTCCCTAATCCCGACGTGACCGGGCACCCAACAGAAATGGATTGTGGTTGTGGCTGCCAGACGATGGAGCTGCTGGCGGATCTTGGAGAGAACAGGGTGAGGCCGATGCCTCACCGAGATCAAAGCCTGTAGCGAGCTAAGCGAGTCGGCATAAAGCACACACCGACAATGATGCTTAGCTGCTATATGGTCCAAGGCAATGCTGATAGCATGCAACTCAGCAGTGAAGATGGAACACTGCTGTGGGATCTGGTTTGCAATGATTACATCACAGCAGACCATGGCTGATCCCACTGAAGTGCCAGACTTCGAACCATCTGTGAAGACAGGCAAGAAGTCCAGGTGCTCAGCACGATCGCTGGCAAAGAGTTGCCGGTACACACAGTCGGGTGTAAAGGCCTTCCCTGTCCTGCACACGGAAAAAAAAATCGCACGAAGGGGAAACAGCGAGCCAAGGTGGAAGTGGCTGAGCTGTCGACTGTGCGATGCTATCGAGACTGGTGTTGATGTCTCACAGGTAACCTCGGACACGCAAACCAAAAGGACGAATGGCAGTCAGCCGATTCTGGTATAACGTTTCCCACCTGGGACTGAAAACGCAGTCCCAAGTGGGATGGCCTGGCAGGGATCGCAATTTTGCTACATACTGCAGGGACAACGTGCGGAAGGCTCCCGTGCACACACGGAGGGCCTGATGGAGTGGGTCCAGCACCTTCACCACCGAATCTCGGGCGGAGTCATATAATGGACCTGGGATCCGTAGTCCAGTTTCGACCGGACAAGTGCACAGTACAGGCGGAGCAAAGAACATTGGTCCGCCCCCCAAGAGAGGGAGGAGAGGACCTTGATGATGTTCAATGCCCGCGTGCACTTGAACCTGAGATGTCGAATATGAGGGTAAAAGGTCAATTTCCGGTCGAAGATGAGACCGAGAAACTCGGTCTCTGCCACAACTGGAATGATGTTACCCCCGAGCCGCAGCTCGGGGTCCAGAAGAAGATTATGCTTGCGGCAAAAGTGCACGCAAGCGGTCTTCTGTGGGGAGAACCGGAACCCATTGGCCGTCGCCAAAAAACGAGAGATTGTTCAGGGCAGTTTGCAGTTGTCGTTCAATGATCCTCATGCTGGACGATGAGCAAAAGATGCTAAAGTCATCAACATAGAGGGCATTGCCTACATTCAGAGGAAGTTGCCGTGTAATGGAATTTATCTTAACAGCGAAAAGCGTAACACTCAGGACGTAGCCTTGAGGCACCCCCTGTTCTTGGGGCGCGATAGAGTGTTGCCAACACGAACTCGAAAAATACGAGATGATAAAAAGTTTGCGATGAAGATCGGCATGTGACCTCGCAAGCCGAAGCTGTGAAGGTCACGAAGAATGCCGAATCTCCATGCCGTGTCGTACGCTTTTTCGATGTCGAAGAAAATTGACACCAGGTGCTCTTGATGTAAAAACGAATTCCTGATCGCCGATTCGAGGCAGATCAGGTGGTCTAAAGTAGACCGGTGCCTGCGAAAGACCACACTGGGTGTTGGAAAGAAGGCCGTGATGTTCCAAATACCAGGCAAGCCTGGTATTTACCATCCTTTCCAACACCTTGCAGACGCAGCTCGTCAACGCAATTGGACGATAATTGGAAGGAATCTTGGGATCTTTGCCTGGCTTAGGAAAGGCCAAGACGATGGCCTCCCGCCAGGAGTCCGGAAACTGCTCCTCGATGAAAATACGATTGAAGAGTCAGAGCAGTCGATCCTTACTCGATGGTGAGAGATGTTGGAGCATGGCATAATGGACATTGTCTGGCCCCACAGCAGATGCACGAGAAGTGTGCAGAGCAAGCCGAAGCTCCTTTGCTGTGAATGGCCTGTTGTAAGACTCCAGGCCATTCGAATGGAAGGACAGCGGAGATCGTTCGGCCCTGCTCTTCTGAGCCAGAAACTCAGGGGAGTAGGAGGACAGAGAAGAGATGATGGAGAATGACTCCCCCAGAGTGTCAGCAATTGCCTGTCCATTGTGCTCCAGGATCGATAATGAGTGGGACATGTACTTCCCACCTATCTTCCGGACCTTATCCCACACGACCTTAGAACTGGTCGTGCAGGTGATAGAAGATGTATATTTCATCCAAGATTCCTTCTGGCTCTGGCACCGGGCGAAACGGGCTTTCGCCCTGGCGCGTTTGAATGCTTCTAGGTTGGGGACGTCGGATATCTCCGAAACACCCCCCAAGCCTTGTTCTGAGCCTTAAGAGCTGCGGTGCAGCCACATGTATGATAGAGGGGACTTAGGAAGGCTTTTGGTATATTGACATTGTCAAGGTTCAAAACGATGTTGACATTGTCATCATCGTTTCGGATAAAAACATCTAAATGGGGGATGGCACTGCTATTTTCCTCCTCCTTCATAAAAGGTATTATAGGGCAGATAGTATTGGCTGTATTAATGAGACAATTTAATTGTTCATTGCTACCATTCCAAATTAAAAATACATCATCAATATAGTGACACCAGAAGACAGGTAAAATTGTTGCCAAGTTGGATAATTTTGTTTCAAACTTTCGATTTTGTTTGAGATCTTGAAGGACAATCTTGGAGAGGATGCAAGAAACAGATGAGCCTATGCCCCCCCCCCCCCCCCCCAACCCTCGAGCCCTGCCTACAGATTTTGTTGCCCAAATGGAAATAATTGTTTTCGGTGACTGTTTTAAAGCTTCATGAATTGCATTGATTTCAGGATGGGAAAATTTTTGCACTTCAGTAATTTTTGTCCAAAATAACATAACACCATTAAAAATTGGAGTGGATGTTCTCTTGAGAAATTCTGCAGTAGATTTTATGGAAAATGGGTGATCACAAATAAAGCTAGATAAAAATTTGGTCAGATTCTTTTCTAGAAAGAATGCTGTGGATGATCTTTAGCACATTAAGAACAAACTAAGCAGTCAGGCACTGCAGATGTTCGCAGTGCTTGACAGTCGGATGGCACTGCACTCTTCTTGAGGCCCTTGGGGAGCCATTGGTTGATTTTTAGCCTGCATTATGCAATTCTTTTCGATGCTAGGGTGGGGTCAGCATTTAGACTAGTACAACTGGAGCTATTTATAAAGTCTAAAACTTTGGCATCATAGTAATTTTTGTTCGTGATAACAAACTGGCATGTTTTGTCAGCTAATGTGATAACAATGTCAGGGGTATTTATAATGTTTTTTTAAGGCCTGAAAAATACTCATATGAGAAATTTCATGCTCAGTACAGGGAAAACTTTTGTCAGAAGTTCATGAATTTGAAGACTTTCTGTCTAATAGCATTAATTTTATGTTGTTCCAGAGGACTGAAGTTGCATTACTGATGATATTTTCATTTTTGGTGATGATCTTATTCTTGTCTAATTTTCTAAGGAATGCACTGAATTTAGAGCCATGTTCCAGAGCAGCCAGTTCATTGTGGGAGTTATATAATAACAGGAAAAGGTTTAAAAGCTGGGCAAAAAGGCTTATCCAAGGTTTCAGTGAGCCATTGGATTTTCGTAAGATGTTTCCATCTAATGTCATTTTTACATTTTCTTCTTGTTCCTTTCAAGCAGATCTGTAAGCATGACAAGAGGGCAGCTGTGGCAGAAGTCTTGGTGTGCATGGTATGCCTCTGCTTCAATTCTAAAAATGTGTCACCTTTTCTCTTGTATTAGATCATGGAGAAGCTTGCCTTATGATGTGCATAATACAGGATGGCATGAACCCGGGAGACTACTGCATGTAAAGCAGATTGACTGCAGGATAACTTTGTTGTGTGAACCACAAAAGAAACCACAATTGTTCTATACTGATGATAAATTTTAATGGTAAAGTCCATAACACTTTCCAGTATTAGTAGTAGGTAATTCTGCAGAGATGAAATTTAAATACACAATAAAAAAGACCTTCTTGCTCAGAAATTAAAATAACTCAAAATTCTCTGTCAATGAACAATAAAATTTTTTAAGTTATCCTTCAAACTATTTACATGTTAAAAGTTTTTAGGAGAAAACTCTGATGAAGCTTTTTGGAGCAAGAACAGTACTCAGTCTTCAGTGAAGTGACACTATATGGTGACATTACGGCTGTTAGGAGCTTCTTTCCACAAGTGATGAAGGACGATTCCAGTGTGTCGGCTGCAGGTGGGAATGAGCGAAGTCATTATTTCAATGCTTCGTGGACTATGATTCCATAGTATGCAGATGCACATGCAAGCAGTGTGCCGTGCTCCCAGTCTATGGTTGCTGCATATTGCATTGCCAGCTCAGAAGCAGAGTCATTAACTTGCTTTCCTGACATCTGATACTCTGCGAACCTCTCCTGTATAGAACGATGGTTTTCCAACATAGTAGAAAACAGAATTATTGGCAAATGTTAGGGAAATATATATATACTCCCGATTTTTGAAGAAGGCTAAATTTGTCTCTGTACCATTTTATAATTTTTTTTCAGATTTGGAGCTGGGTTGAAAGTAATTTTGATTATTTGGGCTCCGAGTAATTTGCAGACCGATTTGCATAGGACAAGAACGTAAAATATAGATCCAACAAAAGTTGTCATGTCCGCTAGGGGTTGGTGATTGGGAGGTGAACCAAATCTCTTCTGTTTTCATTTCTATATTTATTGATTACTTTTCTACTGTTGTTGGGTTTGGAAGCCATGGGAACCAGCAATAATTGAATGTTTTGAATTTCTTTTTTAAGCAAATGCTCATTTAATGATATGAAGGCCCTATGGATGGGAGAATGGAAGGCTGCAATTTTGTATGCCTGTGGGGAGCATGAGTCTGTGCATACGATGTAGGTAGGCTTTTGGTATATTGATGTCATCAAGGCTCCTGCATCATCTTTTGGATAAAAACATCAAAACAGGGGATGGAAAGGTCACATAGCCTTTCCATGTTATATGAATGGGAAGCTCAATTAATAGCTCTTTAACTTTCAAAATAAAAGTTTTAGAAGTAATTTTGACTGAAGATACACTTGGTTCAAAACTTTATCTAATTCTTCCTTTACAGCAATATTCACTTAATGTTTAAAAAGTTATGGAATTTGAATATTTAAAAAAAAAATGCTAGTCCTAAGAAAGTTTAAAAAATATTGAAAGCATTATGTACACAAATATACAACTGTATTAAATGGTTTAAAATACTCTTTATTCAAATTGTAATTTTTTTTCTGATAAATTTTTGTTTGGCACTGCTGTTGTTAGTATTTCAAGTTTTCCATAATATCTACTAATCTAATATTCTGGGAAATCGATGATTGGCTTTGTTGAGGACTTTCATTAAAAATGCTTATTTTAGAAATAGAATGAGTTATAGAGCTCAGAATTTAGCTTCCCATAGACATAACAAGGAGGGGTCATAATTCGGTAATTCCTGATTGTTGGTGATAAACATAAGAAAGAGAATTGATATTTCAACTTATTTTAAAGATTAAAATGTTAAAGCAGGCACTATGCATTATCTTAAACTTCTTTCGATAATATTTGCTTTTCATTACATGTTTTCTATCAACCACATTGAAATATTGCTAATAAAGACATTTGATTCTTTTGAAATGTCTTTATTAGCAATATTTCAATGTGGTTAAAAAAAATTATGCAATGGAAAATTGCTAAATGAAAGTAACACTACAAACGATCATCCACCACAATGGATCAGACCAGGTCCATCGCTCAGATCCAATTGGTCACATGACCTCAGCAGGAGCTGAGTGCGCCGCGGCCTGTCTCTCTCGCTGGCCATGGTATAACATGCAGCGTACAACTGACACATGTTGCATGGCGGGAAAAACGTTTGCATAATATGGCAATTGCACGCTAGTTATGACACAAGAGGGGTCATGTCCTTAACATGATGTGCATTAGCGGCTCTCAATCAAAAGTCGGATTTGTGTACATGCAACTCCTTTAGCAGATCAAAACAGAGAAATGTGATAAGTCCAAATGAAATAATCAGCAAAACGATAAATATAACACAAACAATAAACTTTCAATCCCTCCAGTGGATTGGTGTCATCCAGTAACATCCTGTAGCATACGTAATGAGGTTGGTATATATATGGTGTATGCGTTACATGCCTCATTTCATGATGAGGTTCAATCATTAATGCACAAGCTTCACTCAAAGTGGACCATGGAGACAGGCCATCATCATCATCGCAAGAAGGGTCATGTCCTTAACATGTGCATTAGCAGCTCTCAATCAGCAGTTATTTATTTCAAAAGTTTATCTCAATCATAAGTTCAAGCAGCCATGGGCTACAGAAGTCCAACCAGTCTAATTTAGTTCTCTAAGCAAGTCTGTCCTGAGCTATATTTGCTGCATCTGGCCACTGCACACCAATTCTAACAAGGTCCTGTTTGACATTGTCTGCCCACCGCATCCTAGGTCTCCCCCTCCTTCTGAGGCCTCTAGGCACACTGTTCATAACCCTATTTGCCAATCTATAATTATCCATACGTGCAACATGGCCAAACCAGCAGAGTCTCTCTCTGCACAATATGATGCTTAAAGGAGGTTGCCGACAACTTTGCCTAACCTCATCATTAGTTACAAAGTTAAACCACCTAATGCCCAAGATACTGCATAAGCATCTAGAATCAAAAGCATCTAGTTTCCCAAAGTGTCCAAGTTTCACTACCATAACTAACCCTAGAAAGAACCAAACTATTATACAGTCTAATTTTAGTCTTTAGGTGTATACGCCTATTTCTCCACACTCTCCATAGATTCTTAAAAGTCCCAGCAGCAATCCCTATTCGTCTGTTAATCTCACGCCGCACATCACCATTATCTGTTACATAGCTCCCAAGATAACTAAATTGTGACACCTGTTCAAGACTGCATCCATTCAGATTAACTGAATCACAGCCTGACTGACCAATTTTCATCACTTCAGTTTTTTCTCTGTTTATAACCAAACCTATTCTACTACCAGTTTCATTAACAGTCCAAATGAAAGAGTTCATCTCATCAAAATCATTTGTCAAAAGGGATAAATCATCAGCATAATCTAAATCAGAAAATTTTCTATCTCCACCCATTTAAGGGCAAAACCTTTCCCTTGAAGTGAATTTCGCATAACATAATGAATAACCAAACTAAAGAGAAAAGGAACCAGAAGTAATGTTAAACCAATTGCTACAAAAATTACCAACTCTCACACATGACTCAGTGTTATTATAGAGATTGCAACAAGCGGGAATCACCGAATTATGACCCCTCCTTGTTAACTAACTCATTGCGTTAACTAACTTATATATCATATGATCTCACAATCAACCACAAATTATTACAACCATCAGAGTCTAAAAAAAATACCCCCTCAAGCAGCTGCTTGCCACAGAGGTCTGACAGGAGCCTGCCAGTTTATATGCCATAGTAGAAGGTCTGAGAGGATGGCAGGACCTCAGCAGAAAAACGACACATACATCCATAAAGCCTTTTTGAAATCAACAGAGCTAGCAACCAAAGGTTTCCGAAACTCTAAACATTCTCAAGAATCTGCCTAAGAGAAAATATCTCATCTACACATCCTCTACCACTTCTGAATCCACATTGCACATCATGCAATTGCCCGTCAAACAGATTCTTAATTCTATTAAGTACAATCATGCAAAGAACTTTCTCTGGAACAGAGAGTAGGCTGATACCCCTATAGTTATCACAAGAACTACGATCATCTTTTCTGAAAATTGGGAAATAGCTCTGGTAAAATCTTTAGGAACCATGCCTTTATCATAAAAGATATTCAGAATTTCAGTAACCGAAACATTCCCAGCTCTAAGCATTTCTGTAGTAATTTCATCTACCCCTGGGGATTTATGTAGTTTAAGTTCAGAAATAGCCAAAATAACTTCAGATTGTGTTATAGGGCCAACATTAAAGCCACCAATGCATCTATCATCATTGGAAACAATGGGAGTAGAACTAACCACATTGTTTAGAACAGTGGTTCTCAACCTTTTATGCTTCACGTACCCCCTGGAAATGTGTGTGTAACTGGCGTACCCCTTGTATAGATAGATAAATCTATAGTTATAGTATAATAATGGGAAAAAAATAAAACATATATATATATACACACACACACACACAAACATTAAATTTTGTATTCATAAATTACATATATCGATAAACGCAAAAATTGGAAAACAATTTAACAAATCTTATAAAATTAAAAACATTTTACTGGGTAATCAGTGAAACGGCTCTCACAGCATACCCCAAAATATTTTACTGTGTACCCCACATTGAGAACCCCTAGTTTAGAACATCACTGGAATGCTCAGCCCACCTAGCTATATGATTTCAGAATAACTAACACTTATTACAAACACCGCAACATACATTAGTACACATGGGTTTCACCTTATGGGCTGCATAAGAATATGATTGATTATATATTAATTAACAGCAAGTGGGCTAGTTCTGTTAGGAATACCAGGTCACATAGGGGAGCTGAAATTGGATCTGACCATTACCTTGTTAAAAGTGTCTTGCATCATCATCATCATCCTCCTCCTCCTCAAGCAGCCATGGGCTACGGAGGTCCAACCAGACCACGCAGTTTAATTCTCCAAGCATATCTGTCCTGAGCTACATCTGCTGCATCCGGCCACTGCACACCAATTCTAACAAGGTCCTGTTTGACATTGTCTGCCCACCGCATCCTAGGCCTCCCCCTCCTTCTGAGGTCTCCAGGCACACTGTTCAATACCCTATTCGCCAATCTATAATTATCCATACGGGCAACATGGCCAAACCAGCGGAGTCTCTCTCTGCACAATATGCTGCTTAAAGGAGGTTGCAGACTCCTTTGCCTAACCTCATCATTAGTTACAAAGTTAAACCACCTAATACCCAAGATACTGCGTAAGCATCTAGAATCAAAAGCATCTAGTTTCCTGTTATCTTGTTTACACAGCGTCCAAGTTTCACTACCATAACTAATCCTAGAAAGAACCAAACTATTATACAGTCTAATTTTAGTCTTTAGGTGTATACGCCTATTTCTCCACAATCTCCATAGATTCTTAAAAGTCCCGGCAGCAATACCTAATCGTCTGTTAATCTCATGCCGCACATCACCAGTATCAGTTACATAGCTCCCAAGATAATTAAACTGTGACACCTGCTCAAGACTGCAACCATTCAGATTAACTGAATCACAACCTGCCTGACCAATTTTCATCACTTTAGTTTTATCTCTGTTTATAACCAAACCTACTCTACTACCAGTCTCATCAACAGCTCGAATGAAAGAGTTCATCTCATTAACATCATTTGCCAAAAGGGCTAAATCATCAGCATAATCTAAATCAGAAATTTTCGCATCTCCAGCCCATTTAAGGCCAAAATCTTTCCCTCGAAGTGAATTTCGCATAACATAATCAACAACCAAAGAGAAAAGGAGACAAAATGCACCCTTGTCGAACACCAGACGTAATGCTAAACCAATTGCTACAAGACTTACCAACTCTCACACTGACTCAGTGTTATTATAGAGAGCTTTCATTATGTTAACTAACTTGTCTGGTATACCATATGATTTCACAATCAACCACAAATTATGACGATCAACAGAGTCGAAAGCCTTTTTGAAATCAACAAAGCTAGCAACCAAAGGTTTCTGAAACTCTAAACATTTCTCAAGAATCTGCCTAAGTGAAAATATTTGATCCACACATCCCCTACCACTTCGGAATCCACATTGCTCATCACGCAATTGCCTGTCAACCAGATTCTTAATTCTATTAAGCACAATCATGGAAAGAACTTTACCTGGAACAGAGAGTAGGCTGATACCCCTATAGTTATCAAAAGAACTGTGATCACCTTTTTTGAAAATAGGGATAATAATAGCTCTGGTAAAATCTTTAGGAACCATGCCTTTATCATAAAAGTTATTCAAAATTTCAGTCATCCAAGTGGTAACTGAAACATTCCCAGCTCTGAGCATTTCTGTAGTAATTTCATCTACCCCTGGGGATTTATGAAGTTTCAGTTTAGAGATAGCCAAACTAACTTCAGATTGTGTTATAGGGCCAACATTAAAGCTGCCAATGCATCTATCATCATTACAAACAATGGGAGTAGAACTAACCACATTGTTTAGAACATCACTGAAATGCTCAGCCCACCTAGCCATGAGAGAATCCTCACCTTCTATAACCTTACCTTGTTTATCCTTCAATCCCTGTATGCCTGTTCGTTTTCGTTCCACGTTCCTGCAGAGAGAAAATGATTAGTAGGATTTTTAAAGAAATTAGGTTTATTGAGATTGGTAGGGCCAACAATATCAAACAGCCCCCTGATCGCAGGCATGGGGCAAAGACCCGTTCCTCCTCCGCTAAAGGCTGAAGTCACCGATGCTGGTAGGAACTTCAGGCACCACCTTTTCAAGTGGACTTTTTCAAGAGCCACATGGCCTGCCTGAGACGCATTACTCCAGTTTAGGCTTGACGATGCCCAACTAGCTAAGTAAGGTTCAGGTACCTGCGATGGCCTCCGATTAGGATTATCCACCAGCTGATATAAGGTATCCCATGCCTCTGTTCACTTAGAGCTGGCAACCCAGAAGCAAACAGAAAACACAGTGGCAGACTCTCCCTCAACAGAGGCCCACCAGTGCAGCAAGTCCAGGATCAATAATCAAGCTCAAATCCATAAACAAGTCCAGTCTAGTAGGTATAAGTGGTCAGCACCAGGACCCTGTGAAGTTGACCACTCCTCAGCAGGGTTGAAAAAAAAGAAAAAAAAGAAAAAAGTGGCCATAGATGACCAGATCAGTAGGCCATACTGAACTGGAAGCCCTCCCCTTCCGTTCCCTTCCAAAAGAGAATATCTCTTTTGAAAGGTACTAACGGCCTGCACCACGAGAAGGCGGGGTCGGACATTAGGTGCTAGATCTGGCCGGTTCTGTGCATCATCACTAGGGATTGGTACACAGCTCTCCTTCCAGTTTACGCCTAGCTACCATTTACAGGCCAGTGTCTTGCAACTTAAACTTAAAAAGTGTTGTGCTAAGGTTAAAAAATTTACCTTTAATACTGAAGCTCTGAAAGACCTGGTTATAGCTAGAGTATGACATTGTCATTATGACAGGCTTTTTTGGAAACTAATAGTACTCTTTTAGGAAAAAATGAGCACAGGAAGCAGAATTATTTGAGTGATAAGGCACTTGAGCTTATTTCAGAAAGAGAATACAGAATAAAGATATACAGAGAGCTTAATAAATTTGTAAAGGATCAGTTAGCTGCTGATAAGAACCTTTGGCTCGATGGCTTGGCTGACAAAGTCGAGGAAACAGTTAGACAGCACAAAAGCAGAGAGCTGTACCAGATAGTTAATGTTTCTGAGACAGGCCAGTTATGCATAATTTTTCTGTACGAGTTCTTACTCAGACATTCTTCAAGTATAGCAACCTGAAACATTAATGCAGCATTTAGGCAGGGTACTGCGAATGAACATATCATATGGCAATGGTTCACAAAATTCCATGCAGGAGACATGTCCCTTGAAAATGAGCCTCGATTAGTGATTTATTAGTCGACTTCTGAGAATATCCACTAATAAATCAGTATTTTGACATCGATTCTAATTTTAGAGGAAAAATTGTCTTGAGCCGGGTGGGATACAAACCTACTCCATGTTATCAGGAGGTCATGGGTTCATATCCCACCTGGCTCAAGACAATTTTTCCTCTAAAATTAGAATCGACGTCAAAGTGCTGATTTATTAGTGGATATTGAACTGTCGAGTTTATCTCATTATTTATCATCATTGCCATACTTACAAGAAATGCTTTCATCTATATGGCAAATAGAAAGCCGCTTGGGCTAAAATTGCCTGAATAGTGCATATATGCGACATAAAAGTAATGTTCATAGCATTAATTAGAGGAGATCTTGATTGGCAGCCAGTAGCTCGGTGGTCCAGAGCACCTGATATGTTATCAGCAGGTCGTGGGTTCGTATCCCACCCAGCTAAAGACAATTTTTCCTCTAAAAATAGAATCGACGTCAAAGTGCTGATTTATTAGTGATAGAGATAAAATCACACTTATCAGAGGAGTATATAAAGTTAAAATCCCAGACGCACATAACAAATTGTAAGGAAAAAATAGCTATGTAGGAAAAACCTACAGAACAATAACAAGATATAAAAAACAGAACCGAACAACAGCTTTGGTTCAAATAAGAATAAAAAGAGAAACATGGGTACAAGGTCTATCAGCAACAATATTAGCAGCACTCTCTACAAAATTCGGGGTGGAGGTGGCTCAGTCGGTAGTGCACCAGACTCATAATCTGCAGTTCTCAGGTTCAAGTCCCAGCTGGGTCAGCATTGAGATTTATCTCAGCAAAACTACCCATCCTGCCCATGGTCAGCAGGTGACACCGGTGGGTTTGGAAAGATTACCATCTCCCTGTGCATGTCAAAGAACATGCTGGAATGACCTTGAGGGGAGGCTACCATCTATCTCCCAACAGCTTCCAATGGGTCCCCTCCCCCAACCTTCTCTGAAACTTTGAGTTCCTCGTAACCTGGCCATTTAGCCCAGGGTGAGAAAAAAAGTGCCACTCAATAAAATCCCAATTAAACTACATGGAAAGCATTTTAATAAATATGCAAAAAGAACAAATCTGTAACACCAACAATCACACCCCTCACAGTTGCATGAAACTTTCTACTTAATTAGTAACACCACCAGGGGGAAAGTCACACAAATACATCACTCTTAACACATACCACCAGACAAACCTCGCATGAGAGCTGAAACATGTCACAGTCTGCACTGCTTTTAATTTTTTTTTAATTTAAAGTTGTTTAAATGTTTAATAAGTTTAATAGCTTAAAGAATTTTACTGATTGCATTTGAATGGAGGTGGCTAAAACTCAGTCAATAGAGCATGCTTCTAAGTCACAGAGCTATTGTGTATGCAATCGGTGTGACTGCACAGGGCAAAAAGCTTACAAATGCTCTATATTTTTTTTTTCTTATTTTGCATTCGAGGCTTACAGTTGCCTGTGGGCGAGTAGCAAACCTAGAAGGTATATCTCTTCTACAAAAGCAATGAAAGTATAAATATTACACCTGATGACAAATTGTTTACTTTAAGAATGTTTTTTTTAATCAGTATGTGTAAAAAATCTTATTTCTGTAAGTTTCTGAGAAAATTTTCTAAACATTGAACTATTACTTTAATAGATTCCTTTTCAATAATTTTGCATATTTATACATTTTCATTATTTATAATAATTTGCTACTTACGGTTTCTAGATAGCTTTCCATAAGTATTAAATAATCTGTGACAACATCAGGTATTTTTCTTTTGACAGAGGAACTTGGCAGTGGAGCAATATAATTTAATAATTGATTTTTCCCCATAGGAGGTGGAAAGTATAAAATTTTTGTTCATTGTTTGTACTTTTTATTGTAAAAAGGAAATTTTATGTTTTAGCGAGTGTTCTTTTTGAAACTTGCTGTGTGCATAATATTTGCATTAATTGTTTAAGGTTGCATAAAATACTACAACTGTTTTAAACTGAGAAGATATTTATGGAGAATTGTTAAAGGAATATTTCTTTTGTGTACATCAATTTAAGCAAACAAAACTCAGATACAACTTCCAAATTGGAGAGCATGGGCTGGATATTGTATTTTTGTTCATCCTGATAATACCAAATAAATTTCAATATGCAAATAATTAGCTGGGAACTGTTAACATGTTGACTGCCGCAACGTTAAAATTTTTTCGAGTCCTCGGGCAACATCTTTTTTTTTCGTTAAATCAACTAAAATTGGTCTTAAATTGCTATACAAATATCAATTTATATAATTTTTATACATTTTTTGTTTTAAACCAAACTTTGAAAATGCGAATCACATGTGCTTCATGTGGCCTGAGAATGTTTTTTTTATCTATAGGCTGTGTGATACAAGGAAATTATAGAAAATATGCAGCTTCCAAAACAACACAAACTCGCTGGAAATGTGTCCAATGCGACAAATATTATTGTGATCCTTGTTTTACTGTTGTACACGAATGCACTTTATAAATTTTATTATTCAAGTATTCTTGACGTATGTGAAGTAAAATAACAATACATGTTAGATTTCTATGTTTTTAGTTTTAGAATGTTTGCTTTTGTTTGAGATTGTATTTTCAGGATACACTGTTTTGTTTAGTAAATAAACAGTATTTTCTTATTTTATTTAGCAATGCAATTCAATAAATAAGTACAAAATGTCAGACTATTTCATTGACCCCTACAATATATTTTAGTTGAAATTTCACCATGCTAAAACCATGGATATGTTCCTCAGGCCACACTCTTGTATTACCCATAAGCAATGCATTCTAGTGTGAAGCGTAATTGATTTACGAGTCCTGAACTACAAATATGTATGTGAAGCACGGACGATTCACGCGGCCTCAGGGGCAAATTAAGTGTGAATCATATATGATTCATATGGCAGTCAACGTGTTAAACTTAATTTGAGAAAAAAAGAAAAATTGAATTTGCGTTTTCTTGTATGTCAGATTATTAGTTCCCATCAGTGAAATAATGGTTGACATTGCTTTACAAATAACTTACAACTAAAGACTCAATCGAAAGAAAACAGTATAGCAAAAATAATTCAAAAACGAAAAAAAATACCCTCTCATGCAGCTGCTTGCCACAGAGGTCTGAGTGGTGAGAAATAGCAGAATATTTCATTCATTGTATTAAGACAAATCGAGTTGACAATGGCAAAATTCTACCTTCAAAGAGAGCAGAAACCTTCCTACAAAAGGAAGCTAATCAGGGGAGAACAATAATCAGTAAAGGATCAGAAATAATATATATATTATTTCTGATCCTTTCACATCTCTCAGTCATTGATGGAAACGATGTTGAAACGGTGATTGTGATAGTCCACCCATTCACTTTTACTTAACCAGTTTTTACCTTTATTTACGTTATATTTATTATCTCGGGGATTTTCTTAAGTGGGACATCACTTTTCCTCATCCAAGATGTGATGGTCCACCCATTCACTTTTACTTAGCCAGTTTTACTTATTTACATTACATTTATCATTTTGGGAATTATTATTATTTTGGACATCACAATTCTCGTTTCTGAGCCGAAGGAGTTGCGTATGCACAACTCCAACCTTTTCATTGTCGGCTGCTAATGTGCATGTGTAGGTCATGACCCCTCTATCGTCAGATCATGCAAATGTTTTCCCAGCGTGCAACACACATGTAACGGATTTGGGTTGGGTTGTTGGGTTGTTTTACCTCTGAGCGACTTTTTTTGTACACCATGGGCTAAATGGCCAGGTCACATGGGCCCTGAAGGCTCAGAGAAGGTTGAGGGAGGGGACCCACTAGAACAGCTGTTAGGAGACAGATGGTAGCCTCCCGTCAATGCCATCCAGCATGTTCTTTAACGTGCACAGGGTATGGCTCTCCTGCACATGGGGCCAAGGCTTAATGTCTCATCCGACAGACAGAGGTCTTTCCAAGCCCATCGGTGTCCCATACTGACCGTGGACATTCACTTTTACTTTTCCTTAACCAGTTTTACTTTATTTACATACATTATATTTATCATTTTGGAGATTATTTCACTTTTTTTTTGGACTGATCACAATTCTCGTTTCAGAGCTGTAGGAGTTGTGCATGCACAACTCCGACTTTTGATTGTCAACCGCTAATGTGCGCGTGTAAGACAACACCTCTTGCATCATAGCTAGCATGATTGTCAGATTATTCAAATTTTTTCCCAGCATGAAATAGACGTGCCAGATTTGTATGTGCATGTTATAACTAAGTGATATTAGGTCACAGAGTCAGTACTGTGAGAAGATAGAGTTCAGAATTGACATATAGTTAGTTGAGAGAATGAGAATTGTCAGTTGAGATGTAGAATTGACAGTAGAGTTAGTAGAGATTTGTCAGCAGAGATGTAGGAGTCAGAAGTATTGTTTGTAGCATGTGTTGTGTAGATAGGAGTTATTAGTAGAGATTTAGATAGGTGTGAGTTGTTAGTACTCCCACTTTTGTATTCTTCCATTGAATTTGGTGAGTCTTTAAATTTTTTGGAAATAAACTTTGTTTGTTTTAGAAACTTTTGAATTTTTGCTATTTTTCTCTTGAGCAACTTAAATTGATTTTTGATTAGATTTAAACTTTAATTAAACTTGACAATCCCTTCGAATTCTTACTCAATAAGTAATGCTATATAACATAATGAACCCTATTTCAACTTTATTTGGCAAGTTAAAATTCCCTGGTGCCCGACAAAGCTATCCAGAATTTTGAATAAATTTGGATCATACAAAAGGTCCAACTTAAATAATCTTTGGAGAGAAGTAGAAGAAAGTGGTGCAAGCACAGGGACTATATATATGTATAAAATGTATATGTTATTTAAAGTGATTGTCAAAGTAAAGAGCTCATTTTTGAGCTCATTATTAGTTATATGTACTATTCATAGTTTTAATGGCAACTTAAGTTGAAATTTTTTGTTGAGCAAAAAGCTTAACTTTCATGTATTAGTCAAAGGTACTGAAGTTTCAGAGCAGTTATTGCTGATAGTTAAGATCGTTATTGTATATAGGTAAAGATTAGAAGTGTCCAGACAAAAACGATAGATAAACTTTTTGATAAGCAAGTTTTATTCCAAGCTTTAGTATTGTATTGTTGTATAGCAGGTACCTTTGAGCGCTGCTCAAGAAAAAAAAGTTTCAAAATTTTGGCAGACCACTAAACGTGTCTGCTAGTAATATGGAATTCATGACATACTTGTCATCTGCTTTTTGAGGTTGTTTGTAAGCAGCTGGCACAATGCCTTTCTGAGACACTTCAATATATCAGCATTCAAATCATAGCAAGAGCCATGCTGTCACAACAGCGAAAATTCCACATGGCACGCCTTGGCATAACTTGGCTATACTATATCCAGCTAATGAGTATATCCAAGACCTTTCATACTTTTCACTCAATCTCTCTGGTACCATCTAGCATATGCTACCCCCATTTACTTAAAGTAATAATTATGCTACTTTGATCATTAAGTCCCTTCTACTACATGTTGTGTAAGGCAACTAAATATAGAAAAATGTAACTCTTATAAGAAATCTAATAAGCTGAACTTGAGGGCATTTTAGCCTTTTTTAAACAGTGAATTTGTGATTACATTATGCTATAGCCACAATTTGAGTCTGTCATCAGATGTTGCATTTCTCTAAAAAAGCATGAAGCAGCACTTGATTATGGGCCCAAATTAAGATGTCTAAAACAACGTTGATTATGTATTAAGGTTTCAACATGCTTTCAAGTGTTCTTAAGAAAATAAATTAGTTTAAAATGTAGTTTTACTCTTCAAATCTGAATCATGTGATTACATATGCAAATAAATATGGTAATAATAATACAGAAAAAAATTAATATGAAAACATTAATAAATCAAGTAAAAAGACAAGCAACATAGGAGCAAGTGAGACTTCCTTAAAATTATGCATCTTTTAGAACTGCTCCTCAAATGATCGGATATTTCACAGTTAAATTTCCACAAAACAGAACAATATTCAAATAGGTGATTCTAGAACAAAGAATTGGGAATAGCAACAAACAATGTGCACGAGTAGCAAATTTTTTTAAGGGGCAGAGATAACCTGTAAGCTTTTGGCTTGTGTGATTTCTGTACACTATACAAACACTGACACAAAGAATACAACATACAAATAAGAGCATGTCCACTGGAATAGTTGTCAGATATGCTAACCACTAGGACAGGTAGAATATAGAATAAAACAATGTGATAAAACAAAATTTTGTGGAAGTTAAAATTGGCAAATCAAGAAAAAGCTGGCTTTTTTAGCAGTTTATTCAAGTTAAAACAATGAACATATTTATCCTTCAGCTTAATATGTTTGTTTTAGTAGAAAAACCTAACTTTCATATAAATGAATAATATTAGTATTACCTTCCAAGCAATTTTGAAGTTCATCAATTGATTCATATGCTCTAGCTCTTCGCTGCAGTGCCTTAACATATTCTTTATTTAATTCTACTGCTTTTGTACAATCCTTAATAACATCTGTATATTTTTTCTGTAAGAGAAACATGAATTCAATAATATATGAAGTGTGTGCACTTACTTTTTTAAGTGTCATTTGAATATGAATACATAAAATATGCATAAATATATAAAACCTTCAGCTTATTAATATTTTTGCTAGAATTTTGGAAAATTGTAATTTGGAGATATAGGATAGTCCATTTGATTAAGGATAAATGTAAAACATTGTGGAAATGAAGCAATAACTGGTACTGCACTCATCATTTGGGGTGGGTGTCCTTGACACTTGGGAGACTTATGCAATATTCATTGAACATGCACTTCATGTAACTCATGGGTTCTCTAGTTGGCAATGATTGAGACTGAACAATAGTGACAATAGATTTAGTACAGCTAATCTCATATCTAAGCTAATAAGCTTTAAAAAACATTTAATCTTTCCACAATTATACTGTATTAAAAGTAAGTTAAATAACATTCCTTAGAATCACAGTCAAGACATTGATGTTATTGCAACTTCTGCAGCAAGCTAATTGCTTTTAACTAAAGACACTCTAAATTATGCTAAAAAGTTCTAAAGTAACTAGCTTAATTTCATATTACCATTAGCTTGGTTGTTTTGGATGGCTCAGACAGATATTTAGTTTTTCTTCTGCTTGATATCTTGACTGGCAGTTTACTTTTCCTGTGGTTATTGCTGTTTGGCTTCACCAGTTGCTTGACAGTCACTAACAGATCCATTTGATGTTTACTAACATTCGTATACCAGTCCTTTTTAGCACCTGTTGTTGTAGGCTTAGCTGTTAACATTTCACAATACGATTCTCACTTTAAGCCAATTTGGACTTTTCAGGCTTGAGCTGCTGATCTGTATTAATCCAATCCCTCCAAGGATCAATTAAACTTTTGTTAAATGCATTAAACAATTCAATCTTTAATAAAAGCACTAAAACTCATTGCTCATGTAAAAAGAATTGTTCTGAAAGCCTGACCTACAAGTTTTGCTCCTAGCTTTCTTGGAGCTTCATCTGGTACCAAATAGGTTGTTCACAAAGTTAAATAAGAGTTTCCCTTGGTCATCTGACAGGTTGCTTGCACAACAGAAGATTCCATGCAGATGGTAGGTGTGGGATCTCACTGTTGCATATGGTTTCCCTATGTAAAATTATTAGCATACTTTCCGTGTATTGCAGCTGGAATTTAGTTGGTGATGCTGCTAAGGGTGTGTATGTTAAATTTCCTATATTTAAATTATTATCTATTATACATAAGTTACCTGTTGACTTTTTAACATCTCCAAATCAATAAATATTTTGTGGAAACAATTTCATGGACATATGGTACTTGAACTCATCTCTCCAGAAACATCCACCAATTGAACTAATGCTGACTGTTTTTTTTTTTTCCATTATGTAAGACTTTAAACTTGTCCTGAGATATCAGCGCCTACAGTTGGCACCATCTGTGATCTCAGGTGGCAACTATTACTTTTATATTGCGCTAAGATGGAAATAAATAATGAAGTCTTCATGTCATTTAGCATTGTTAATGGTTAAGCATAAGTACTACTATATATTATAGGTAATTATGTTAATAAGTTATTATAATGCTAAATAGCATGAAGAAGACTTATTTCCATCTTATTCATCACAATATAAAAGTAATAATTATCACCCGAAATCATAGATGGTGCCAGCTGTAGTCGCTGATATCTCAGGATGAGTTTAAAGTCTTACATAGTAGAAAAAAAACAGAGTTGGCATTAGTTCAACTGGTAGAATATTCTGGTATATTTCTGGAGAGATGCGGGTTCAAGTCCATATGTCAGCAAAATTTTTTCCATAAAAAATTTATTGATTACCTATTACAACCTGTGCTAATGCAGTATTTGATGTTCTACTTTTTTATATCCTGTTTTTGCTCTTTTAATCTGTGTTCATATATCCTCAAGGTTTTTTCTATGTATTTATTTTTTTCTTCTAATTTATTTTCGGGGTCGGGTATCTGAATACCGTGTAACAACCTCCCCATCCCACCCCATGGGTGGAAGTTTAGCTCTATCATTAATAGTCTTTTATTAGTATTAAGGCCATGGAACATTTCTGAAAGAAGAAAGTGCAGAAATAATATGAATCAACACCCTTACTAGTCCTAACAGACAGCATTTACAATGAGCTTAACAAATGTGTAAAGGATCAGTTAACAGCTAATAAGAATCTTTAGCTTGATAGTTTGGCTGACAAAAAGCAGAGGAAGCAGTTAGACAACACCAAGGGGTTGTACCAGATAGTTAGTTTTGTGTGGGAAGAAACAGACAGGTACACAGGAATTGAGAGATAAACACGGTAAGGTGATTTGAAGAGGATCTTGTGATGACCAGGTGGGTTGAGAATTTCAGAGATGTTCGAAACAATGATTTTTTTTCTACTCCCATTGTTTGTAATCAGGATAATTGTATTTACTGGCTTTAATGTTAGCCAAAGCGACTTCAGAATGTGATATAGGGCTATCTCTAAATTAAGAAAAAAAATAATAACCCCATAAGCAGGCTGCTTGACCCAAAGGTCTAACAGGAGCCTGCCATGTGATGATACATCCATTCACTTATAGTTTTCCTTAACCAGTTTTTACTTTATTTACTCTATATTATTTTTGGGCTTTTAATTTCAGTTGGCGTCATCACTTTTCCTCCCCCAAGTCCACTAAAGGCATTGCGCATGCACAACTCCTACTTCTGATTGACATCCGCTAATGCACGTGGAAGGACAAGCACTCTCATGCATCATAGCTAGCGCAAGCATGCAATCATGCAATCAAAAGATTATATAAATGTTCTGTCCCAGCATGCAACACACGTCAGTTACACGCCACATGTATAGTAAGTGCCATTAGGCACTTACTATACTTACTATACATGTGGTTTTACATGCCACATGTATAGTAAGTGCCATTAGGCACTTACTATACATGTGGCATGTAAAACAGGAACGTCTTCTCTTCTTTGTACACCTTGAACGCAAATATCAAAAAACAATTTTTCACTAATATAACAAACAATATCTGTCTCGAAAGTGGAACAGACAATGTACTTTCAAATATGGCACTACTGTAGCAATTGATCATGTAACTTCTTCTCATTTGGGAGTTATTTTGCTAGACTCAACCTTATATCACTACTTTGGCGAGGATTGCATCCATTGTTGATTTAATGCCAATTTTGCAGATTCTCTTCTTGCAGTGTATTATTGAGCCAAGACCTGAAATCTTGATCGGCGGCCAGTAGCTCAGTGGTCCAGAGCACCTGACATGTTATCAGGTGGTCGTGGGTTCGTATCCTACCCGGCTGAGACAATTTTTCCTCTAAAATTGACATCGACGTCAAAAAGTGCCTATTTATTATTGGATGTTGAACTGTCAAGTTTATCTGAGTTTACCTCAATATTTATTATCATTAGCATACTTGTAAGACATGCTTTCCATTTATTGGCAAAATAAAAAGCCGCAAGGGCTAAAAACTGCCTAAAATAACGCCTAATGTGACATAAAGGGAATGTTCATAGCGTTAATTAGAGGAAATCTTGATCGGCAGCCGGTAGCTCAGTGGTCCAGAGCACCTGACATGTTATCAGGTGGTTATGGGTTCGTATCCCACCCATCTCAGACAATTTTTCCTCTAAAATTTACATCGACGTCAAAAAGTTATTACTGGACATTGGCTTAAAATTGGATTAGTAGGCAAATATATATATTTTTTATTGTTATTTGAAGAATGTTTCATTTACGCAGCGTTGGGGATTAATAGGTTAAACAGAGTGTGTTGCATAAAGGTAAACAAGAATACAGTGAGTGTTGGGTAAGGAGAAAGCAAAGAGTAATGCGTCCATGATTGTATATCATACTGTAAACCATGAACAAAATAGTAATGCAACAGTATCATAATAACACTTTAAAATGCAAAATTCCCATTTCATCTGCTATGAAAAGTTAAGTCCACTTATAAGAATATTTTCCACAATTGCTAATATCTAGTGTGAGCAAGTTGCAATGCAAGAGAAATTCTGTCTTTCATGAGACTACATATGTACTATATACAAATATCCTTCAATTTTATATGTGATAGCTACTTTCCAGTTCATTTCTGTTTGCTCATATCAGCTTTACATTTTCTGTTTTGCTGTTTCAGTATAGATTTTCATTTCATACACACTACACTTTTGCATTATTTACAATCCTTAAAGATGTTAATTGCATGGATATGCTGCCATTTCAGCAATGCTCCTACCAAAGTTCAGTCTACTTATCACTCTACATATGACACTTTTCTGTTGGATTGCCAAGTTTATGATTCTCCCTTGTTTACTTACATAAAATATGTTCCTTCCATAGATTCAAAATTAAAGTTGATGATATTGGTTCTTTCTTAAAATCAATAACTAGCTTTCCATTCCCAATAATCCAAAATATTTTCTACTAGTAAAGAACTCTAGCAATATTTTATCTACTAAGAATGCATGTGGGTAATTGCTTATTAGAATCTCATAGCTGAATACAATATTTTTCTTCTGTTTATTTGCATAGTTGTATGAGTGACATTCACAAGTCATTTTTAAGCCAATATTAATATGATGTGTGTCTAACGAGTCAGCACTTGCAATTTATTAGAATATTTCTTCTTCTGCTCATTTAATGATGGCATTAAAAATATTCAGATGTTTTAATATGTACGTTGAGAAAATGAAATTACTGCTTAGTAGAATCTCAAGCTGAATAAAATATTTTTCTTCTGTTTATTTGCATAGTTGTGTGAGTGACATTCACATCATTTGTAATCAAATATTGATGTGATGACTGATGTAGCATGCCTTGAAACTAGTTCAAAATATTACTTAAAAGAAACTCATGGCTTATTAGAATATTTTGTCCTATTTATTTGTTGTGATGTTTGAGCAAATAATCAAAAATTTCTCTTTATTCACATATTTATTACTTAGTTTCACTATTAGTGCAAAATTATTTTTTTAAATATTCCTAATTCTCCTTTTTGAAGTGCAAGATGTTTAAGAAGTGGTTTCCTACTTAAAGCATTAATCCTAGGCGAGATGTAAATGTTATACAATATTTGTGTCATTTCTGTTGTGTTTGCAATTTTGTATCATAAGACTTGGCTTTTATATAAAAATCAGGTAGAAATATTTCGTATTTTCATTAAAAGATGTGAAACTGCATTACAAAAGTTTTATTAATCTGATTTTGAATAAAATTATTGAAATATAATCTACATTTGTACTTTAATTCTAACAGTAAAAAACTTTAGAATATTATGCTATTAGATAAAAATAATTGAAATAAATATACCATTTAATTCCACAGCTATCAGCAGTATGACTTTCAAATTTGATTTGGCAAAATTTCACTAAAAAAGTTATTTAAATTCATGAGCTCTCATTGTCAATGTTTTCGAACGATATTTACAAAAATGTATCGAATATGAATGAAAACAGCAAGATTTCCTGGAGCATACTTCAATGCACTTTAATGATGAACGTAAGTCCACACCATTGATGTCAACGATTCCTTGGCACAGGTCCGGTCCTTCACGACAGCCCTGAGCCACATTGTCATAGTAAAATTTGCCAGGTGAAGGTGGCAAACCAATGATTTTCCCACCTCTGGATATGAAATGTTCTATATTGTTTTCACACGTTCAACCTCTTTTTCCTCTTTCCACTTTATACAGTCATGGAAATGTGTAGGATGGGCACCACTGCAATTTTTGCAGCTTGCTGTCTCAGCTGTGCAGTCTGGATCAAGGTGATCCTGACTACCACAGTGAGCACAGGTAGGTTACCCCGGCAAGCCATGCATTATCTCTGGCACTGGGATCAGTGCAGAGGGTTTGAAATATACGGTTATACCTCAAAGTAAATAACCAGCCTTGATGGAGATTGACAAGAGTGGCGAGTCAGAGAATTAGCATCCTAATGGGTAAATTTTCCATCCTGGCAGACAAACCCAATGGACTGCAGTCACTCCTTGGGCAGATAACTCTGGAGAATTTCCTCCTCTGAAACTTTGAGGAGGCTCCACTCAGATTACACAAGAGGAATTCCCCACCAATCGCTGTTACCTTCAGGAGGAGTTCTTCACCAACAAGTCACCAGACCTCAGATGCTCAACTGATTTCAGTGGTCCCACAAGACCTTCTAAACCCTTATAAAAAAGGGAACGTGTCCCCAAGTACTTGATCACTTGTGGAATGTACTGTACCCCAAGTACCTGATCACCTGTGGAACGTACCTGTACACCAAGTACCTGATCACCTGTGGAACGTACCTGTACACCAAGTACCTGATCACCTGTGGAATGGACGATCAGGAATCACGGTGATGAAAATACAGATATTATGATGGCAATGATGACAAGAAACAAAGATGGAGGCTCGTTTCAAGCCCTTGTAGCAGCACAGACTGATCCAAATAAATTTCCTGTTTGCTGAGATGTGGATCAGTGCCCATTGTCCCCACCTGCCACAGAGACCACAGCAAGGGGCCAATCAAGTGCCAGAGAGCCAAGTCCTCACAAATAAAAGGAAAAATAAAAGAGAAGTATGAGAAACTGAACTCATATAACTATGAGAAACTGAAAATGTGTGGGGTAACTTGTAAACTTATACCCAGATGTGCAAAGCACTCATGTTGCATAGTTGGCTCTATCAGAAATTCATATTAAAAGCACAATGACAACTTGTTACATTTGGTTGTTACACATAATCATTGTAATTATACATAAATCTTAGGCTATAAACCCTTTAAATTACTCTCAATCTGAATTCTCATACTCATGAAATAGGAGACAGTTAATTACTTCATTGTTGAATACACTTTAGTTATTATTAAAGCGGTAAGAGAGGAAGAATATCAAGGTCGTTGACAAGTCCTTGGAGACATGGTTCATATTACGTTATCCCAGTTGGCTTGGATAAATAAACAGATGTCTGACAGGAGCCTGTCAGTTTATACGCCAAAGTAGAAGGTCTGTGAGGATAGAGGGACCTCAGCAGAAAAACGACACATACATCCATGCCTTACCCGGGGCTCGAACCCAGGTCCCTTAGATCACCAGCCAAGTGCGCTAACCACTTGGCCATGGGATGGCAAAATAAATACCCCCTCAAGCAGCTGCTTGCCACAGAGGTCTGACAGGAGCCTGTCAGTTTATATGCCAAAGTAGAAAGTCTGAGAGGATGGCAGGACCTCAGCAGAAAAACAACACATACATCCATGCCTTTCCCAGGGCTCGAACCCAGATCCCTAAGCTCAGTAGCCAAGCGCGCTAACCACTCGGCCACGGGGAAAAAGCAGCAAAATATTCTTCCTATCTTACCACTTTAAAAATAACTGTAAAGCATATTCAACCATGAAATAATTAACTGTATCCTATCTCATGAGTATGAGAATTCAGGTTGAGAGTAATTTAAAGGGTTTACAGCCTAAGATTTAGGTATAATTGCAATGATTATGTGTAACAACCAAATGTGGCTCTATCAGGTCCAGCACACCAGCTGATTGATCCTGTAGGGGCCACCCCAGCAGATTGATCCTGAAAGACCTCCTGTACCTGAAGCCGAGGTCAAAGCAGTGTAGTAGAGGCCATCTAAAATGCTGCCCAGCCCCATGACCGACCAGCAGGCTTCTTAATAGCATGAGAAGCCAATGGGGACCATGATCCTGCTTTCCAGGAACACGGGTCACAATGCACAACAAGCAAGCATTTAGGACCCTGTGAACGAACCCAAATTGGCAGAACCTCCACAGGGTGGTCCCCTCACTGCTGGCAGGAGCTTGCACTAAGGGGTATTTGCAGAGATTGCATTGGTTTGGCCATGTTACCCAAATGCAGAACTACAGAGAAGCAAATAAGGTTAAAAATACGTAACCTATAGCCTTCAGAATTGGGTAGTTTTACCTCTGAGCAGCACTTTTCTGCATGCAATGGGTTAAATGGCCAGGTCACAAGGACTTCAAGGGCTCATAGAAGATTGGGGGGAAGGGGACCCACCAGACAGCGGTTGAGATACAAATGATAGCATGCCATTAAGGCCATCCAGTATGTTCTTTAACGTACAGGGTATGACTCTCCTGCACATGAGGCCCATCAAAAGGAGGGCTTCCTTTCCAAGTCCACTGGTGTCCCCTACTGACCAAGGGTAGGGCAGGGAGTTTGGTGGAGATCCCAGGCGGGACTCAAATCTGGGAATTGTAGATCACGAATCTGGCATGCTACATACTGAGCAACCCGCACCCATAGACTTCAGAAAAGGGAGAGAGAGGACGTGGTGTGCAGACAATGTCAAACAGGACCTAGTTAGAATAGGCTAAATGCTGTAGCTCAGAACAAACATGTTTGGAACTAAATTGAACAGTTTGGTTGTAGCTCTGCAGCATTTGGCTGCTTGAGGAGGTTCATCTGCCTGTCTACAAGCATTAGTGTATAGGTCAGCCAACAGTCAAGTACAGATTAGGGAGCAGGTACAAAGTTTTACTTTAGTGCAATGAAAGTGCATACTTTTAAGTACCAACTGTACACACCACCCACATGATCACCACAGATAATATTCTTCACTGTTTTCCCTATGAATCAATGCACACCTATAAAACAACGCCTTATGCCAATGCTTGCCATATTTCTCAATGGAGGAACCAAAACAGGATTTTGAGGCATTTTCTCTACTTACTAATGATCTTAATTCTAACTCCCTCTAAGTTATTACATGTGCCACCTTTGCTTAGAATGAAAAAAGGTAGTTATGACCAGGAACTAAAAACAAAAAATATTTCATTCATTTCTACTTGAAACAAAAGAGAAATATTTCTTTTTCATTCCTTCCATTCCAAAATATAATTCTGTGTACCCAAAAACCACAGAAGACAGATATTAGGTTGTTGCATATCAAATAACAGATTGCACAGATGTATGAAGTTTTCAATGTTTTGAATGTGACAATAATACAATAGACATTTCACCAGCAGATTTTGTGGTAATTGGATTATAAGAGCTTAAAGGTAACATTGGATCAGGGTCAAATTTGTGTTTTTTTCTGAAACGAGTTTAAACTAGGACACAACACTAAGGAGGTAACTCGCAACATCATTGCAGCATTTGGGGAAGGCATGGCTAGTGAATGGACAGCACGATGTTGATTTCAAAACCAACATTTGGGACACCAGCCTTCAAACACAATATGGCACATGGTTGACATGAACCAACTGATAATGATAGAATGAAGGTTTTAATTGTATCCGACAAATGCCAAACTGCACAAGAGATATTGCAGACAAATTAGCTGTGCATTATTCAGCAATTTTCTGGCAGCTGATCCCCATTGGGAAAGTGAAGAAGTTGGATAAATGGTTTCTGCATGAATTAACAGACACTTATAAGGAACATCACATTGAAGTGTGCACTTCCCTTTTCACATGAAACCAAAGGGATCTGTTTTTGTACAGAGCTGTAATGTGAACTGAAAAATGGATCCTACACATCAATCATCAAAGTTCTGCTCAATGGCTGGTTGTCATAGAAGCACCCAAATATATGCAAATAATCACAGAAGCTCCCAAATACAAGCAGAGGCCAAAGCAGTGTGTAATAGAGGCCTTCGAAATTATTGCTCAGCCCCATGATCAGCAGGCTTCCCAATAGCAAGACATGCCAAAGAGAACCATGATCCTGCTTTCAAAGGTTATGGTGACCATTTGGTAAGTCTGTAGAGATTGTTATCCAATATTCATTCCTAAAACCAGGTGAAACAATAGAGATGTAACTCTGTAAACTGTGCAGAACTCAAAAAAATGCTTTACAAACTACGCAAGAAGCAGCCTGTGTTGGTCAATAGACATTGTGTCTTACTGTTCATGACAATGCTTGACCTCACAAAAAATGGTACAGAAACTACATCAGTTACAGTATGAAACTCTTGCACACCCAGCATATTCACATTGTGATGGTCCACCAATTCACTTTTACTTAACCAGTTTTACTTTATTTATGTTATATTTATAATTTTGGGGATTATTTCTTTTTGGACTGATCGCAATTCTTGTTTTCTGAGCAGTAGGAGTTGCGCATGCACAACTCTGACTTTTGATTGTCAACAGCTAATGGTGCACGTGTAGGACACAACCCTCTTGATTCATAGCTAGCGTGAACATCAGATTATTCAAATGTTTTTCCAGCATGCAACAGACACATGCCGGATTTGTATGCCATGTGTCATAACTAAGTGACATTAGGTCACAGAGTCAGCAGAGTCAGAAATTGAGGTAAAAGTGTAGTCATAGTTAGTGGAGAAAATGAGAATTGTCAATGGAGATATAGTATTGTAGTGGAGAGAGATGTAGTAGAGATTTAGATACATGTGAGTTGCTAGTACTCCAACTTTTGTATTCATCAGTGAGTTTGGCGAGTTTTTGAATTTTTTGAAAATAAACTTTGCTTGTTTAGAAACTTTTGAATTTTTGCTATTTTTCTCTTGAGCAACATAAATTTATTTTTTTTATTAGATTTAAACTTTAATTAAACTTGACAATCATTTTTTGAATTCTTACTCAATAAGTAACACTATATTATATGCATAACGAACCCTATTTCAACTTTATTTGGCAAGTTAAAATTGAGTAGCACTTGACAAAGCTATCCAAAATTTTGAATAAATTTGGATCAGATGAAAGGTCCAACTTGAAAAGTTAATAACTTTTGCAGCATTACAGAGTAGTAAAGAAAGTGGTGCCCACACAGGGACTATATATATATGTATAAAATATATATATGTTATTTAAAGTGATTGTCAAAATTAACAATTTTTGAGCTCATTAGTTATATGTACTATTCATAGATTTAACAGCAGCTTAAGCCAGAAATTTTTGTTGAGCAAGAAGCTTAACTTTTATGTATTTGTCAAAGGTACTGAAGTTTCAGCACAGTTACTGCTGATAGTTAAGATCTTCATTGTATGTATGTAAAGATTAAAAGTGTCCGGATATACAATAGATAAACTTTTTGATAAGCAAGTTTATTTGCAATCTTAGTATAGCTTTAATATTGTTGTATAGCAGTACCTTTGAGCACTGCTCAAGATAAAAAAGTTTCAAAATTTTGGCAGACCGCTAAACATGTCTGCTAGTAATATGGCCAATTCCACCATAATGACTCCAGACTTCAAAAAAGTAAATGATAGGTTGAAGGATGTGATGAAAGAAGCAGAGGTGTTAATGAATCTGCTTAAAGAGCCTCAGGAGAAAAGGGGAATGACAACAACCCCTAAATTTGCTGACAATGCTAAGTCAGTTCATGAACCAATAAACTTTGAACATAAGGTTCCATTTTTCGCTCCGTCAGAAGCAAGTGATAGAACAGAGTATTATCAACTTCCTCAACAATGAGTTACCAATCCATTTATTAACTGTAGTCCTTATTTTAATTGGCCTTTACCTGAGATAAAAGGTTCGATGGTTCAAAACGTCTGTCATAATGGGCATTTGTGAAGTCCATGGAAGAGCATTACCGTTTACATGAAATGCCCGGCAACAAAAAGATGGCTTTAGCAATATCTTGTCTAATTGGATGTGCTAAGCAATGGTGGAATAACATTGGATGTTATAATGGAATAGAGTTTTGGGAAGATTTTAAAAGCGAACTCTTGGAAATCTATCCAGCTTATAATGACTTTACACAGTTAGCTACAGAATTATTTTCATGAAGACAAAGGGAAAAAGATGATATCGAAAAATTCATCTGGGTTACAGTAGAGTTAATACCAGCTGTACGATGCTGATGCCGCTGAAATTGACATTATAAACTGCATATTATCCCAATTACTTTTGCCCAATAGGTAATTCTTAGAAGTACGAAATGTAACTTCAATTTCAACTTTAGTCAAATTGGCTAAGCAGTACACAGCAAGAAGACAATCTGCAAAATTTGCATTAAATCGACAATGGATGCAATTCTCGAAAATCAGCCCTATTGGGTTGAGTCTCACAAAACGACTCCAGCACAACCAGAAGTTACATGGTCCCGACAATTTGCGCTGAAGGCGCCCTACAATGATGCAGAACAAACGAAGCTGAGATTATACTCCGTCAAAGGTTCAAACAATGACACTAAACCAAAAACTTTTGCTATGAATAATAGAAAGACTTTCAGATGTAAATTTTGTGGCCAACTAAGGCACACGGAGCAATATTGCTACAGAAGGAAGGACAATTCAGGGAAGTTAAATTAGGATCTTTGAAGTGAGAGGCCAAAGTTCCTCAAGAAAAGCCCTCTCATGAGTTAAGTCTTTGCACTGTTGGTACACATAATGTTATAGATTTACATTTTGTTAAACCTTGTAATGAAGAAACTGACTTATTAGATCACAATGATACAGAAGCCGATCTTTTATATTCAAATGAGCAAGTTATAGATAATATTTATGACAATTGTCAATTGAAATTTCAGCTGTGGCTCAGTGGACTTTCTGAGTTATCTTGTAACCAAAGCATAATGTTCAAGAAGAACCTATAAATTGCCCTATTAGTGTAATTAATGTAAATTTAGAGAAACAAGTTGATTATGCAAAGCAAATAGATAGTGAGAAATGTGCTGATATAGTTGTAGAAGAATTTTGAATTAGAGGTTTTAAAGGAAAATGACTTTAATGAAGAACTATTAGTTAATGAGAGTAGCATCCCAGAAATTGTTTTAAGTGCAAATAATCCTGATGAATCTAACAAGTTTAGAAGTTTTCAGCTGTTGAAGCATCATTTAGAAACAGACAGCAATAAACCTGGAAAGCACAAAGCTAGGCTCTTCAAAGACAAGCACATAGCGACGAGAGGTCAACAAAACAACCACAGCCTGCACACTAACAATCGGCAGTGAAGTAGTCAACATAGAACAGATGGAATCACCAACAAGACCTTCAGAAGTGCCTACACCCAGCTTATCAATTGACATGGAAAGGATGTCACCAGGAAATGAATGGATGATGATTCATCCCAATAAAGTGCCAACAATGAAAATTTAAGTATATTATTATTCTTCCACTGTTGCAGTAATGATTTATAATGTTTCATTTCTTTTCTTTGGAATAGATGAAGACAGAGAAGAGAGACCTCTTGCAAATTAAACTAAAAAGTGTTGTGCTAGGGTTAAAAAATTTACATTTAATACTGAAGCTCTGAAAGACCCAGTTATAGCTAAAGCTTGCCATGATAAGTTACTTAGTCATTATGACAGTCATGGTTTGCTTACCACTGAAATGGGGGAAGGGACCATTTTAAACAGGCTTTTTCGGAAACTAATAGTACTCTTTTAGGGAAAAAAGGAGCAGAGGAGGCAGAATTATTTGAGTGATAAGACACTTGAGCTTATTTCAGAAAGAAGGAACTGCAGGAATGTCCTTAATCTGTACCCTACTAGTCCTAACAGACAGCATTACAGAGAGCTTAATAAACGTGTAAAGAATCAGTTAGCTGCTGAAAGGAGTCTTTGGCTTGATGGTTTGGCTGACAAAGCAAAGGAAGCAGTTAGACAGCAGAGAGCTATACCAGAGAGTCAATGTTTTGTGTGGTAGAAAACGGACAGGTATACAGGGATTGGATGATAAACAAGGTAAGGTTATAGAAGGTGAGGATTCTATCACGGCTAGGTGGGCTCAGCATTTCAGTGATGTTCTACGCAATGTGGTTAGTTATACTCCCATTGTTTGCAATGATGATAGATGCATTACTGGCTTTCATGTTGCCCCTATAACACAATCTGAAGTTATTTTGGCTATTTCTAAACTTAAACTTCATAAATCCCCAGGGGTAGATGAAATTACTATGAAATGCTTAGAGCTGGGAATGTTTCGGTTACCACTTGGATGACTGAAAATTTGAATATCTTTTATGATAAAGGATTAATTACCAGAGCTATTATTATAGCCTGTAAATGGTAGCTAGGCGTAAACTGGAAGGAGAGCTGTGTACCAATCCCTAGTGATGATGCACAGAACCGGCCAGGTCTAGCACCTAATGTCCGACCCCGCCTTCTCGTGGTGCAGGCCGTTAGTACCTTTCAAAAGAGATATTCTCTTTTGGAAGGGAATGGAAGGGGAGGGCTGCCAGTTCAGTATGGCCTACTGATCTGGTCATCTATGGCCACTTTTTTCTTTTTTTTTCTTTTTTTTCAACCCTGCTGAGGAGTGGTCAACTTCACAGGGTCCTGGTGCTGACCATTTATACCTACTAGACTGGACTTGTTTATGGATTTGAGCTTGATTATTGATCCTGGATTTGCTGCACTGGTGGGCCTCTGTTGAGGGAGAGTCTGCCGCTGTGTTTTCTGTTTGCTTCTGGGTTGCCAGCTCTAAGTGAACAGAGGCATGGGATACCTTATATCAGCTGGTGGATAATCCTAATCAGAGGCCATCGCAGGTACCTGAACCTTACTTAGCTAGTTGGGCATCGTCAAGTCTAAACTGGAGTAATGTGTCTCAGGCAGGCCATGTGGTTCTTGAAAAAGTCCACTTGAAAAGGTGGTGCCTGAAGTTCCTACCAGCATCGATGATTTCAGCCTTTAGCAGAGGAGGAACAGGTCTTTGCCCCATGCCTGCAATTAGGGGGCTGTTTGATATTGTTGGCCCTACCAATCTCAATAAACCTAATTTCTTTAAAAATCCTACTAATCGTTTTCTCTCTGCAGGAACGTGAGGACATTACATAGAGATTATTCTCTTGATGTCCTCATGCAGGAATTCCAGCGCTATAATCTAGATATTCTAGGCTTGCAAGAGACCAGATAGATAGGTAAAGGTGAGATACTTAAAAATAACTTTAAATTTCCCTTTACAGGGAGGGAGGATGGAAAGCATCACGGTGTGGGTGTGCTGCCCAGCAGACATGCTAGTGATGCTCTTCTAGGATATGAGTGCATTAATGAAAGTCACTGAAGACGGAGCGCTGTCTTTGCTCCGAAAAGCTTCTGAGAGTTTTCTCCTAAGAACTTTCAACATCCAAATAGTTTGAAGGATAAACTCTGAAATTTTATTGCTCAATGACAGAGAATTTTAAATTATTTTACATTAATGAAAGGTTTCTTACAGCAAAATTTCAGACAAGCATTAAAGACTTGAATGTTATCTGCTGTTATGCCCCCACTACTTATTTTCTCATAAAGGATGCTGATGAGGATGAGAAGGATAGGTTTTATGGTCAACTTCAGGATATTTTGAATTCTGTCAAGAAAGGAGATATTTCCCTTGTTCTAGATAACATCAATGCCAAAGTTGGTACTGACTCTGACCTTTGGGGAGGAGTAATAGGGCCTTTTGGTATTGGTAGCTGCAATGGCAATGGGCAACTTCTCCTACAGGTAAGTAAACTCAATGGTTTCAGAATCATCATCATACTCAAGCAGCCATGGGCTACAGAGGTTGAACCAGACCGTGCAGTTTAATTCTCCAAGCATATCTGTCCTGAGCTACATCTGTTGCATCCGGCCAATGCACACCAATTCTAACAAGGTCCTGTTTGACATTGTCTGCCCACCGCATCCTAGGTCTCCCCCTCCTTCTGAGGCCTCTAGGCACACTGTTCATAACCCTATTGGCCAATCTATAATTATTCATACGGGCAACATGGCCAAACCAGCGGAGTCTCTCTCTGCACAATATGCTGCTTAAAGGAGGTTGCAGACTCCTTTGCCTAACCTCATCATTAGTTACAAAGTTAAACCACCTAATAACCAAGATACTGCGTAACCATCTAGAATCAAAAGCATCAAGTTTCTTCTTATCTTGTTTACACAGCGTCCAAGTTTCACTACCATAACTAACCCTAAAAAGAACCAAACTATTATACAGTCTAAATTTAGTCTTTAGGTCTATACGTCTATTTCTCCACAATCTCCATAGATTCTTAAAAGTCCCGGCAGCAATACCTATTCGTCTGTTAATCTCATGCCGCACATCACCAGTATCAGTTACATAACTCCCAAGGTAATTAAACTGTGACACCTGCTCAAGACTGCAACCATTCAGATGAACTGAATCACAACCTGCCTGACCAATTTTCATCACTTTAGTTTTCTCTCAGTTTATAACCAAACCTACTCTACTACCAGTCTCATCAACAGCTCGAATGAAAGAGTTCATCTCATCAACATCATTTGCCAAAAGGGCTAAGTCATCAGCATAATCTAAATCAGAAATTTTCGTATCTCCAGCCCATTTAAGGCCAAAATCTTTCCCTTGAATTAAATTTCGAATAACATAATCAATAACCAAACTAAAGAGAAAAGGAGACAAAATGCACCCTTGTCGAACACCAGACGTAATGCTAAACCAATTGCTACAAGACTTACCAACTCTCACACATGACTCAGTGTTATTATAGAGAGCTTTCATTATGTTAACTAACTTGTCTGGTATACCATATGATCCCAGAATCAACCACAAATTATGACGATCAACAGAGTCGAAAGCCTTTTTGAATTCAACAAAGCTAGCAACCAAAGTTTTCTGAAACTCTAAACATTTCTCAAGAATCTGCCTAAGTGAAAATATCTGATCTACACATCCCCTACCACTTCTGAATCCACATTGCTCATCACGCAATTGCCTGTCAACCAGATTCTTAATTCTATTAAGCACAATCATGGAAAGAACTTTACCTGGAACAGAGAGTAGGCTGATACCCCTATAGTTATCACAAGAACTGCGATCACCTTTTTTGAAAATAGGGATAATAATAGCTCTGGTAAAATCCTTAGGAACCAGGCCTTTATCATAAAAGATATTCAGAATTTCAGTCATCCAAGTGGTAACTGAAACATTCCCAGCTCTGAGCATTTCTATAGTAATTTCATCTACCCCTGGGGATTTATGAAGTTTAAGTTTAGAGATAGCCAAAATAACTTCAGATTGTGTTATAGGGCCAACATTAAAGCTGCCAATGCATCTATCATCATTACAAACAATGGGAGTAGAACTAACCACATTGTTTAGAACATCACTGAAATGCTCAGCCCACCTAGCCATGACAGAATCCTCACCTTCTATAACCTTACCTTGTTTATCCTTTAATCCCTGTATACCTGTTCACTTTCTACCACATAAAACATTAACTATCTGGTACAGCTCTCTGCTGTTGTGCTGCCTAACTGCTTCCTCAGCTTTGTCAGCCAAACTATGAAGCCAAAGATTCTTATCAGTAGCCAACTGATCCTTTACACGTTTATTAAGCTCTCTGTAAAGCTTTCTATTAGGATTAGTAGGGTACTGATTAAGGACATTCCTACAGTTCCTTCTTTCTGAAATAAGCTCAAGTGCCTTATCACTTAGATAATTCTGCCTCCTCTGCTCCTTTTTCCTAAAAGAGTACTGTTAGTTTCCAAAAAAGCCTGTTTAAAATGGCTCCACTCTTCCTCAACTTCAGTATTAAGCAAACCATGACTGTCATAATGACTAAGTAACCTATCTTGGTAAGCTTTAGCTATAACTGGGTATTTCAGAGCTTCAGTATTAAAGGTAAATTTTTTAACCCTAGCACAACACTTTTTAAGTTTAAGTTGCAAGACACTTTTAACAAGATAATGGTCAGATCCAATTTCAGCTCCCCTATATGCCCTGGTATTTCTAACAGAACTAGCTCATTTGCTGTTAATTAATATATAATCAATCACATTCCTATGCAGACCATCAGGTGAAACCCATGTGTATTTATGTATGTCGCGGTGTTTGTAATATGTGTTAGTTATTCTGAAACCATTGAGTTTACTTACCTGTAGGAGACTTTGCCCATTGCCATTGCAGCTACCAATACCAAAAGGGCCTATCACCCCTCCCCAAAGATCAGAGTCAGTACCAACTTTGGCACTGAAGTCACCTAGAACAAGGGTAATATCTCCTTTCTTGACAGAATTCAAAATATTCTGAAGTTGTCTGTAAAAACCTATCCTTCTCATCCTCATCAGAATCCTCAGTGGGGGCATAACAGCACATTCAAGTCTTTAATGCTTGTCTGAAATTTTGCTGTAAGAAACCTTTCATTAATGCACTCATATCCTAGAAAAGCATCACTAGCATGTCTGCTGAGCAGCAGACCCACATCTTGGTGATGCTTTCGATCCTCCCTCCCTGTAAAGAGAAATTTAAAGTTATTTTTAAGTATCTCACCTTTACCTATCCATCTGGTCTCTTTCAAGCCTAGAATATCTAGGTTATAGCGCTGGAATTCCTGCATGAGGACATCAAGAGAATAATCTCTATGTAATATCCTCACATTCCACATTCCTGCACAGAGAAAATGATTAGTAGGATTTTTAAAGAAATTAGGTTTATTGAGATTGGTAGGGCCAACAATATCAAACAGCCCCCTGATTGCAGGCATGGGGCAAAGACCTATTCCTCCTCTGCTAAAGGCTGAAGTCACCGATGCTGGTAGGAACTTCAGGCACCACCTTTTCAAGTGGACTTTTTCAAGAGCCACATGGCCTGCCTAAGACACATTACTCCAGTTTAGGCTTGACGATGCCCAACTAGCTAAGTAAGGTTCAGGTACCTGCGATGGCCTCTGATTAGGATTATCCACCAGCTGATATAAGGTATCCCATGCCTCTGTTCACTTAGAGCTGGCAACCCAGAAGCAAACAGAAAACACAGCGGCAGACTCTCCCTCAACAGAGGCCCACCAGTGCAGCAAGTCCAGGATCAATAATCAAGCTCAAATCAATAAACAAGTCCAGTCTAGTAAGTATAAATGGTCAGCACCAGGACCCTGTGAAGTTGACCACTCCTCAGCAGGGTTGAAAAAAAAGAAAAAAAAAGAAAAAAGTGGCCATAGATGACCAGATCAGTAGGCCATACTGAACTGGCAGCCCTCCCCTTCCGTTCCCTTCCAAAAGAGAATATCTCTTTTGAAAGGTACTAACGGCCTGCACCACGAGAAGGTGGGGTCGGACATTAGGTGCTAGACCCGGCCGGTTCTGTGCATCATCACTAGGGATTGGTGCACAGCTCTCCTTCCAGTTTACGCCTAGCTACCATTTACAGGCATTTCAGAATAACTAACGCTTATTACAAACACCGCGACATACATAAGTACACATGGGTTTCTCCCGATGGGCTGCATAGGAATGATTGATTATATATTAATTAACAGCAAATGGGCTAGTTCTGTTAAAAATACCAGGGCATATAGGGGAGCTGAAATTGGATTTGACCATTACCTTGTTAAAAGTGTCTTGCAACTTAAACTGTTGTGCTAGGGTTAAAAAATTTACCTTTAATACTGAAGCTCTGAAAGACCCAGTTATAGCTAAAGCTTACCATGATAGGTTACTTAGCCATTATGACAATCGTGGTTTGCTTACTACTTAAGTTGAGGAAGAATGGGGCCATTTTAAACAGGCTTTTTTGGAAACTAACAGTACTCTTTTAGGAAAAAAGAAGCAGAGGAGACATAATTATTTGAGTGATAAGGCACTTGAGCTTATTTAAGAAAGAAGGAACTGCAGGAATGTCCTTAATCAGTACCCTACTAGCCCTAATAGAAAGGATTACAGAGAGCTTAATAAGCTTGTAAAGGATCAGCTAGCTACTGATAAGAATCGTTGGCTTGACTGACAAAGCTGAGGAAGCAGTTAGGCAGCACAACAGCAGAGAGCTGTACCAGATAGTTAATGTTTTATGTGGCAGAAAATGGCAGGGATACAAGGATTGCAGGATAAACATGGTAAGGTTATAGAAGGTGAGGATTCTGTCATGGCTAGGTGGGCTGAGCATTTCAGTGATGTTCTAAACAATGTGGTTAGTTCTACTCCCATTGTTTCTAATGATGATAGATGCATTGGTGGCTTTAATATTGGCCCTATAACACAATCTGAAGTTATTCTGGCTATTTCTAAACTTAAACTTCATAAATCCCCAGGGGTAGATGAAATTACTACAGAAATGCTTAGAGCTGGGAATGTTTCGGCTACCACTTGGATGACTGAAATTTTGAATAACTTTTATGATAAAGGCATGGTTCCTAAAGATTTTACCAGAGCTATTATTATCCATTCCCTTACAAAAGAGAATATCTCTTTTGAAAGGTACTAACGGTCTGCACCACAAGAAAGCGGGGCGGACTAGAAAGCGGGGCGGTGCTAGACCTGGCCAGTTCTGTGCATCATCAGTGGGTTTTGGTACACGTTGGGTTGTTTTACCTCTGAGCGACACTTTTTTGCACACCTTGGGCTAAATGGCCAGGTCACATTGACCCCGAAGGCTCAGAGAAGGTTGGGGGAGGGGACCCACTGGAACAGCTGTTGGGAGACAGATGGTAGCCTCCCGTCACGGCCATCCAGTGTGTTCTGTAACGTGCACAGGGTATGGCTCTCCCGCATACAGGGTCATGGCTTAACGTCCCATCCGACGGATGGCGGCCTTTCCAAGCCCATCGGTGTCCCCTACTGACCGTGGACAGGGCAGGGAATTTTTCGGAGATAAATCTCAACGCTGACCCAGCTGGAACTCGAACCTGGGAACTACAGATTACGAGCCTGGCGCGCTACCGACTGATCCACCCCCGCCCTGAGGTTTTGGTACACAGCTCTCCTTCCAGTTTATGCCTATCTACCATTTACAAGGCCTTATAGCTTTCATATATCTTGATTATGCTTAGGGGAATAAGCAGGAGTTCTGTTCCCCGCTTGATACGTCTGTAATTATATTCTGTGAAATAGCAGAATTTGATGTAATTGATTTTTTTTTCTTTAACCTTTTTAGAAGTTAAGCAGGATAGGAGTAATATTAGCCAGCTTTCTGTACAGGTTATTGTATGCAACTTTTGAAGTTTGTATCAGAATGTATACTAGTTAGTCCGATAACACTAACATGCAGTTAACTACACAGCCATTGGTATATATTTACCCTAGGTAGCTAAACACTTTTGATAGGAGAAAAGGGAGGAGGTACCTTTGGTTGTGATGGAAAATTGTGTCGAAGTGAGAGTTGATCGTTTTATCAAAATTTGCATAAGCATATTTTTACTTTATTTTATGTTCAGCAATTTGTTGATGACGTGAGAAGTGTCCTATTATTCTAAATTTGCTCATCAACATCTGCTAGGTCAAATTTTGACTCCCTTTGGGAGGGGTAGTTGTGATGGTCCACCTATTCACTTTTACCTTTCCTTAACCAGTTTTACTTTATTTACATTATATTTATCATTTTGGGGATTATTATTCTTCTTTAGACTGATTGTAATTCTCATTTCCGAGCAGTAGGGGTTGCGCATGCACAACTACTTTTGTTTGTTCACAGCTAATGCACATGTGTAGGACATGACCCCACTTGATTCATAGCTAGCACGATCATCAGATTATTGAAATATTTTCTTGGCGTGCAACAGCCACGTGCCGAATTTGTACACCACATGTTATAACTAAGTGATGTTAGGTCACAGAGTCAGTAGAGTCAGAAACAGAGGTAGAAGTGTAGTCATAGTTAGTGGAGAGAATGAGAATTGTCAGTGAAGATGTAGTATTGTAGTGGAGAGAGATGTAGTAGAAATTTAGATAGATGAGAGTTGCTTCACTTTTGTATTCATCAGTAAGTCTAGTGAGTTTTTGAATTTTTTGGAATAAACTTTGCTAGTTTAGAAACTTTTGAATTTTTGCTATTTTTCTCTTGAGCAACATAAATTTATTTATATTTTTTTTGATTAGATTTAAACTTTAATTAAACTTGACAATTCTTTTTTGAATTCTTACTCAATAAGTATGCTATATACATAGCTAACCTATTTCATTCATAACGAACCCTATTTCAACTTTATTTAGCAAGTTAAAACTGCCTGGCACCAACAAAGCTATCCGGAATTTTGAATAAATTTGGATCAGACAAAAAGTCCAACTCGAAAAGTTAATCTTCGATACGTTACAACCACAGCTATCATCAACTGACTACCTCAAGCACCTTGACAATTTCTTAGTGGATTTGGTTGGTTGGTTGGTTGTTTTGGGTTTAATGGAGTATGGGCAACTAGGCCATAATGCGCCAAACAAATGATAATAAAATAGATAAAAGTTGTGCAAACCCGCAACCAAATTTAAAATCAGAACATTACAGTATAAAATAGTAAAACAACAATGAACCAGTGTAAAAGTACAATTTAAATCAACAGAAAAAATAATCTTAGGTGTAAGAGAATTGTGTGATACATAAAAAATCGAACGTAAAAATCAAATTCTAGTAAAATAACCACAATATTTTAAAAAGGAAAAAACTGACGATAAAAAGCAATGATCAGATAAAAGATGTCCGAGTGTAAGGGGCTCGGACGTAAAATCATGAGAGGTAAAAAACATACATCTTTCAAAGTTAAAACAATGACATTCAATTAAAAATGTTTGATCGTTAAAAAGGTGTCACAAAACTCACACTTACGTTCGTCATCTGCCCGTAAGAGAAACGAATAAGTAATCAAACAAATGAATGACCTAAGCGGAGCCGAGAATGAGTAATAAATGAATGACCTAAGCGGAGCCGAGTCTGCCCGTAAGAGAAACGAATGAGTAATAAATGAATGACCTAAGCGGAGTTGCACACGCAGCTCGTCAATGCAATGGGACGATAATTAGAAGGAATCTTGGAATCCTTTCCTGGCTTTGGGAAGGCCAAGACAATGGCCTCCCGCCAGGAGTCCGGAACCTGCTCCTCGAGAAAAATGCGATAGAAGAGATGGAGCAGCCGATCCTTACTCGATGGTGAAAGATGTTGGAGAAACCAAAAGAACTTCCTCCTTGCTCCGCCTAGGTCATTCATTTATTACTCATTCTTAGCAAGGATTTGCAAGGATTTGCAAATCCTTGCTAAGAATGCTCGGGAAACAGCGAGCCATGGTGGAAGTGGCTCAGCTGAATGAGTAATATAATGAATGACCTAAGCGGAGGATTGCTTAGGTCGTTCATTTATTACTCATTCTTAGCAAGGATTAGCAAGGATTTGCAAGGAGGAAGTTCTTTTCCAAGAAAAAGAACTTCCTCCTTGCAAATCCTGCGGTAACAAGACTGCCATGGTTTGATGATAGGTTTGATCTCAAAGAGCTTGTTGGTAAGCTGTTCTGACCAAGATCTCTGCCACTGTGCCCAGAGCTCGGTGGAAAAACGCTGCCGGAAATCCAGATAGGGAACCAGCAACGGAGAGTCGGACAGGGGCCTGGCTGACCTAGCAGCAGAATCTGCCAAATCATTGCCCCTGATTCCGACGTGACCGGGCACCCAACAGAAGAGAACACTGGTTGTGGCTGCCAGACGATGTAGCTGCTGGTGGATCTTAGTAAGAACTGGGTGAGGCCGATGCCTCACCAAGATCAAAGCCTGTAACGAGATAAGCGAGTCGGTGTAAAGCACACACACCAACGATGATGCTTAGTCGCCACGTGGTCCAAGGCGAGACTGATAGCATGCAACTCTGCAGTGAAGATGGAACACTGCAGTGGGATCTGGTCTGCAATGATTACATCACAGCAGACCATGGCCGATCCCACCGATGTGCCGGACTTCGAGCCATCTGTGAAGACAGGCAAGAAGTCCAGGTGCTCAGCACGATGGCTGGCAAAGAGTTGCCGGTACACACAGTCGGGTGTAAAGGCCTTCCCCGTCCTGCACAGCAAGGGGAAACAGCAAGCCATGGTGGAAGTGGCTCAGCTATCGATTGTGCAACTCTATCGAGACTGGTGTTGATGTCTCTGAGGTAGCCTCGGACTCGCAAACCAAATGGACGAATGGCAGTCGGCCGATTAGTGTAAAGTATTTCCCACTTCGGACTGAAAACGCAGACACAAGAATATCGAAATAATAATGAGAAAGCAATGTCCATGGAAAATAATATTACGAATAACATCACCTACAGAGATTATTTCCTCCTAAGGCCAACTAAGAGACAGAAGTTAGTGGATAAAGCACTTCAGAGTTGGGTTGTTTTAAATCTGAGCAGCACTTTTTTGCACACCATGGGCTAAATGGCCAGGTCACATGAACCCCGAAGGCTCAGAGAAGGTTGGGGGAGGGGACCCACTGGAACAGCTGTTGGGAGACAGATGGTAGCCTCCCGTCAAGGCCATCCAGCATGTTCTTTAACGTGCACAGGGTATGGCTCTCCCGCACACGGGACCACGGCTTAACGTCCCATCCGACGGATAGCGGCCTTTCCAAGTCCATCAGTGTTCACTACTGACCATGGGCAGGGAGTTTTGCGGAGATAAGACTCAATGCTGCTCCAGCTGGGACTCGAACCTGGGAACTACAGATTACGAGCCTGGCGCGCTATTGACTGAGCCACCCCCACCCCAAGCACTTCAGAGCTAATGTGGGAAATTTCTATAAGAATATATTTGGAGAACCTGCACACTCTCTTCTCACAAAAAATATCTCACGAATACAAAAGACCGCCCTTTTTAGATTAACCGTAGATCATGGTGCCTTAACCTCAAAACTTTTTAAACTAAAGAAGAAGCTTTCGCCATTATGTGCTACCTGTAAAAGTGTGGAAAACATTCAACACGTATTGCTTGAATGTAAACTGTACGATCAACATAAAAAACAATTTGAAGTGGAACGGGAAAAAATTGGTCATAAAAAAATCTGTCATAAACCTATTTTAGTATTCCCAAAATTACTTTTATCATTTTTTCCAGTATTCTATGCATCTTTCCCACTCTTAAAATCGAAACAGGAAGTAAAAACATCCTTCTTAGAAATTCTGGGTGCAGCTGCATTTAATTACATTATGGCTCACTAAGGCAAATGAGGTGCAGATGTTTGACACATGCTATCTCTGTTCCGTGTCTATAAGTGGCTCCCATATTGTTTAGTTTTGGTCCATCATACTGGATATTTTTTGTAAAATTAGTATATTATTTTTCACACTTAAACCTTAGTTTTTATTTCAGTTGATTTATTTATGCAAATTAGTGATCTTTTGACAGATCGATAAGTACTGATTTTTCATAGTTATGCTACATTGGATGGCCAGCCTACAACTTGTTGCTGTGGATATTTTAACATCACATTAGGCTATATGTTAATTTTTATTTTATTATTTATTACTTTACCAGTAAAACTTATCTGGTATCATTTTCTGAAAGTAAATGAGGTCTTGGATATGGAAACAAATTCGTTTCTGTAGATTTATTTCCATAAGTTAGCGATCTATCGGTAGGCTGGATTTACTGATCTTCCTGGGTTATGCTACATCAAAATTTGGCTTAAAAGTTGTTGCAGATATTTTATTCAACATCCCATTATGTTATATGTAATTTTTCTTTTACTATTTGTTTTTTTAGTAAAAAAACTTTAGATTGTATCGTTTTCTGAAAATGAATGTCTTGGATATGGTATCAAAATAGGCTTCTTTGCTACTGTCACCTGCAACTTTTCCTCTTCAAGGCATGCGACATGCACTAAAATTATATTCCTCGTTTATCAAAAATAATTATCCATACATAGTTATAACACATCTAGAACTACATATCTATACTTGTCGATCTGACTTCAAACAAAAATTTACTTTCTAACAGATACTTCTGAAAGAGTGGCTCAGAAGATTCGAGTTAGAACCAGGAACAACCCACAAGCTAGTAATACACAGTCATGTACTCTCTAACTGTAGCTGTGATGAGTAGAGGATTTAATAATAGACAAATGCAAATTTGGTTCATACAATAACAAAAAAAGATTTAAATTTTCAAAATCAACATAATTCCTCCACCAACTTATAAAGGTGGATAAATTCACATTACAATATGCTATCATATTTCCAATCCACTCAAATAAATTCAATTATAAAGTGACGGCCAAAATATTAAAGAAAAGTGACAACAATCAAATTAATATGAATTAAAATGATTATACCCTGATTGAAGATTTATCCATAATGAAAAAAAGTTTCGCTGGACTACAGTTGTGCACTCGGAAACAATAAACAATTATTTTCGAAGACAGAAGACCGAACACAGGTCCTATTAGCACCATCACCCTACACAGAATCCCTTTGCCGGCTGAAGCGAGGCAATAACTCAGACAACCCCGGGAATTCTCCTACACTAGGGGCCAATCAGATGCCATCCCTGGGCAAACACAACGTCCCCAGTATTTCACAAGTGGGATGGAGTCTTGTTGCCACATCCCAAAAGTAAAAAAAATGAAATTACAAATGTCAATAGGTCCACGACCTATCACTACGAAAACAGCTGTAATGAGGGAGAGCAATTTCGGGAAGGTTTCCTCTTCGCTAAACTCACTGTGAATGTTTCACCCACCCACCCTCAGTATATTGGCTGTGCCATACAGATGATATAATGCTGTTGTTGTTTTTTTGGTTTTGTGCATAAACCTTTCTGCACTTAGCCAAGATTGCCAAAACTTCAACACCCAAAGAAAATAATTCATAATATTTAGCAAAAAAAAGCAGCCAAGAAAATTTTCTTTTCTATTTCATAACCAGTTCAGAAAATCCCATGAATGTCAGAAGTCTGAGTCACTTTGTGTAACACTGGCCATGTTTAAAATAAGCTCACCACACAAAAAATTAATTGGCTGTAAAAAATTACCCTGGTAAAAAATTACCCTGGCTGAATGTCACCTAATAGCATGTAACACCTCTGTGCGACTGAAGAACAGCCAAAATCCTGTCTGGCATGGATGCCACCAGTGTGTGGATGTAGTTCACATCAATATTCATCCACTCTTCCAGCAGCAAATGCCTCAATTCAGCCAGATTGGCAGGATGGCTGGAACGGCTCTTCATTCATTGCTCCAAATAGTCCCACAAATTTTCTATGAGATTCAAATCCGGGGAATTGGCAGGCCAGTTATGATGTTTGAAGGCTTCAGAATGCTCGTTGTGCCAATGCAACACACTTCGAGCCCTGTGTATGTGACAAGTGTCATCTTCGAAGACTGGGATATCCATCTGGTGTTCACTGTGGAGATGCTGCACAAAAGGAAACATGTGGTTGTCCAGTAGCTCCATATAGCCCTTCTGGTTCAAATGTGATGTCACCGCAACCAAAAGACCCCTTTCCTCGTACATGAAACCCCCAGAACATCATAGACCTATCCAGCTAGAAACAGAACCTTGCACACAGTCCACATGGAAGGCTTCATGTGGCTTACGATGTACCCATCGCCTCGCATCATTTGAGTACCAGCAAAAACGTGACTCGTCCAACCAGATCACACGCTTCCAAGAGTTGACAGTCCAGTCTTTGTGGCGCCATACCCACCGTAGCCGTGCAGCATTGTGCAGAGCTGTTAACATGTGTCTCTTCTGCAGTACTATGCTCCAGATATCCATGGCATGCAGTTCCCTTTGGAGTGTTCATTCGGAAACAGCTTGTTGTAGACCTGCATTGACTGACTGGTGCAATTCCTGCCTCATTGCAAAGAGGTTTGCCCTAACAGTGCGTGGCACACTGTGGGGTCCCTATTGGTGAGTACAATCTTCCTGCTACAGTTCTGGTGACGATTAGTGGTGGACTGTGATGTACACCACTGCTAGAAGACCCTTTGGAGAGTACATTTTGACACACCTGCAAAGGCAGCAACTTCTTGTACACTATGCTCTTTGGCTCGGCCAACACAATAACACCTTTTCAAATATTCACATCTTTGGAACAACCCATGTTTCATGGAGCAACTGACACAGACACATGGCACACAACCACTTCTCATCATTGTATGAACCCAGTAGTGCACAGCTATTTGTAGGACATTTATTACTGGTGCATCCTGTTACTGTTGAACATATGTAACCATCTTACGGCAGGAGATGACTAATGTTTTTCCAGAGAGCTTATATACCAAAAAGAATCATTAAAACATAGATGATAATCACAGCATTACCTGATGCTCTTTTGGCGTTGACAAATCAATAAATATTTAGCGGAAAAATTTTTAGCCAACGTATGAGATTCGAATCCCGTATGTCGGCGACAATATTTTCCGCTAAATATTCATTAATTTATCAACACCCAAAGAGCATCAGGTTGGGTTGTTGTTGTTGTACCTCTGAGCGGCACTTTTTTGCACACCATGGGCTAAATGGCCAGGTCACATGGACCCCGAAGGCTCAGAGAAGGTTGGGGGAGGGGACCCACTGGAACAGCTGTTGGGAGACAGATGGTAGCCTCCCAAGGCCATCCAGCGTGTTCTTTAACGTGCACAGGGTATGGCTCTCCCGCACACGGGGCCACGGTTTAACGTCCCATCCGACGGACGGCGGCCTTTCCAAGCCCATCGGTGTCCCCTACTGACCGTGGGCAGGGCGGGGAATTTTTGTGGAGATAAATCTCAACGCTGACCCAGCTGGGACTTATTTTTTGTATTTCTTTTTCTATTTGATAATATAAACTACCTAGTAGTTGATTTAATGCTATGTAGATTATTGTAGTCGCCAATTTTAAATATTCTAAATATGTCTCTTTTTCTAACTTCTGTTCATGTTTGTTTAATACTATTAATAACATTTTATTTTCAGCTATATTTAAGGTTTTCTCTAATGTTTGCTCAATTTTTTTCTTATTTCTAAAAGTTCTTTAATTATTTTAATTTTCTTACAGTTCATCAAAAATTTAACTCAGTAATTTCAAATTAAGGAGATTATTAATTTACGAAATTTATAGAGATAATATATAGATTATAGAGATTAGTAGAGAGCTATTTGAGGTCAAACATAATAATAAACAGTGAAATAAGCTTGACGTAATCCATATCAACTAATAAATTAGCACTCTAACATAGATTTAAATTTTAGAGGAAAAATTGTCTTGAGCCGGGTGGGAAAGGAACCCACAACCTCCTGATAACATGTCAGGTGCTCTGGACCACTGAGCTACCGGCCGCCGATCAAGATCTCCTCTAATTAACGCTATGAACATTCCTTTTATGTTTCATATAGGTGCAATTCAGACAATTTTAGCCACAAGTGGCATTTATATTTGCCAATAGATGGAAGCATGTATTACGAGTATGCAGATAATAAACAATGAAATAATGATACAAAAAAAATATGAATTTTTTGGAGAATTAATTAGAGGAGATCTTGATTGGCAGCCAGTAGCTCAGTGGTCCAGAGCACCTGACATGTTATCAGGAGGTCATAGGTTCGTATCCCACCCGGCTCAAGACAATTTTTCCTCTAAAATTTAAATCAATGCAAACATAATAATTAATCATATCCGATTATATTAATTTGAGATACACAGCAAAATTTTAAAAATATTTAATATACACAATTATACTGTAATCAGCATTAAATGCTCTTGAGCAATACCATTCTACATCAAGTTTACATCTAGTTTCTTAGTTAAGCTACAAGTTTTTTCACCATGATGTAATTTTTTACTTAAAGACACTTAATTCTTCCAAAAGTTCCAAAGCAAATAAATGAGAAATATTACCATAGCTAGTGTCTCCTTAAACTTCTTATGCTGGCTCAACTGGTCTTGCTACCTTCCTTGCATTGTTCTTGGAAGGGCCTTCCATCGAAGATCTTTATTTGGCTGCCAATGCTGATGTAAAGCATTACCATTATCACTTGCTGTTTTAACACTGAATACCAATTTTTTTTTATAGGTAGACACTGTCCATAGGGTTGCTTTTCACTAACCAATGTTGGTCACATTGACTGTATTCCTTATGACTCATATTGCAGAAAGCAGTTGCTCAAGCGCTTTAACTTAAAATTAAGTACCTTAAAAAAACATTTGACTAAATTTCAACTTAAAAACATTAAAATCCAAACAGGACAACATTGCAACTTAAGGAACAGGCTAGCATTTCTGCGCAGCAACATGTTTCTCCCCAAGCACCAGCAAGGCTTCATCTGGCCCTCTTTGTCGCAATGTTAATCTTTAAATAAGAATCTCCCTCTATTAGTGATTTTGGTTTTCACTGTGCTGCTTGCACAGCAGGAGGTTCCATGCTGCCGGAAGAGGCAGTATTTCAGTGTGCCGTGCTCCAATTTCCTCTAACTTTTCATTCTTACAAATCATAATTTTTGTCATCCAAGTTTGGAAGCTCTTTCATTATAATCTGCATCATATCCTACTTGATATGATACTTCAATTCTTTATGTAACAGATTGAGGAATATTTGTAGGCATGGAAGAAATATGTTCTTAAAACTAATGTTTTGCACTGGTTAGGATGTGCTGAATCTGTGACATTAATACTTGGTGTAACGCTCCAAAGATTAATAACTTTTTGAAGTTTGAACCTTTTATCTGATCCAATTTATTCAAATTCCAGAGAGCTCTCTTGGGCACCAGGCAATAATAACTTGCCAAATAAAGTTGAAATAGGGTTTGGAAAATATTTGCCAAGCATTACTTATCGAGTAAGAATTCAAAAATGATTGTAAAGTTTAAATATTAAATACAATCAAAAAACTAATTCACATTGCTCAAGAGAAAAAATAGTAAAGATTCAAAAGTTTCTAAAACAAAGTTTATTTCCAAATATTCAACTCACCAAACTCAAAGTGAAAATGTCGACTACATTTCGAACGAAAACTCTGCTACACAATCTCTTCTCTTACTCACTCATCTCTCTTACTATTCTACACTAGACTGACTCTTACTAACTCTGTGACCTAATGTCACTATTATAACAAGCGGTGTTACAAAACCGGCACGTCATGTTGCACGCCAGGAAAGACATTTGCATAAACTGACGATCATGCAAGCTATGACGTAAGAGAGGGAGTGTCCTTAACATGCGCTTTAGCGGTTGTCAATCAAAAGGTCAGTGTTGCGAAACTCCTGCAGCTCGGAAGAGGATCAAGACAGTCCACAAAAAATGAATTAAAATCCCCAAACTGATAAATATAATGTAAATAAAGCAAAACTGGTTTAGGAAAAGTAAAAGTGAATGGATGGGCCATCACATTGGGATCCTGTATATAAAAGTAGTTTTATGGTTGAGGTATCTTGTAACCAGAACATCTAAAAAGGGAAGAGTATTGTTAACCTCTTCTTCATGTGTAAATTTAATACATGGTATTACTTTATTAAACTAATGAAGTAGATTTTTCATTTTCACTCATAATCCCAGTCAAATGAATAGTGTGTATTGATATACTGTTGGTATAATATTGGTTCTGTGGGACATTCTGCCAATGCACAATCTTCAATATGTGGCAGGATGATGTCAGACACAAGTCCATATGGGTGAACCTATTGGGACCCTCTTGGTTTGGACCAATGCTAGTCTGTTGGCAGAAAGCAATTGCCTGCTGAAGTACTCTGGGGTTGTCCCTCTGGCACCCACTAACCATTTAGTTTTGAGTCGCATCACTGCATCCAGCACCAGTGCTAGGATACAGCGATATGACATCAAAGAAATGCAAAGTGTATGTAGGTTGCATTTTAATTTCTTTAAGTCTGAGTTAGTTGTTCTGATTTAAGGATATATTCTGTAGGAAGAAAAAAGGGTAAAAAAAATTAATTATTGTTTTTTGTTTTATGTTGAAACCAGGAGGTTAAATGGTCTATTGTCTTTATGTTATTATCTTTACAAATAGTCTCCATTCCATCAGCATGGAACTTCTGCTGCAGAACTGCCAGTCTTATTTGCATATATACTTCACCCCTCTAGATAACACAATTTAAGCTGCCTCATTCCTCTTTCATGCACAGTTTATAAAGACAATAGGGTTTGGTGAAATGCATATCATTCTAGTTCGGTTTTTAAGCTTTTAGCATTTAAGTTGGAATGTATTCATTTTCAATGTAAACTTATAATATTCAGTGGGGAAACTTGCCATTAACATCCGACCATGAGCTTCTTGCAGTGTCAGCTAGCATGATAGGCAGTAGATATTGATAATACTAATCAGCAAGTATAGCATATGGAATTTAAATAAAATTCATATATGATCTGTCATAAAACTGCCAAATTAAAGTGCGCCTGAAGTGAGCCCTTCTAACGATACTAGATGTAAGATCTAATTTGTAGCCATGAATATCCAAAGTCTGCAGATTTTTCATTGACCATCTTAGAGCAGACAAGTAAGTACTGGTACTTCATTGAATGTCAAAGGATGTTCCTTCATTGAATGCCAAAGGGTGCTCCTTCATTAAACTACAAACTTGGTGAAGAACTGTGTTTAAATACCTGTCAGCACTAACAAGCAAGCTGCTTTCAACTCAAAGTGACCATTTAACATCGTCAACAAATATCTGATGTACTGCCAAATGTGTACCTACTTTTATGTAAACATAAAGGTATACAGTTACCTATACTAATTATATGATAATAGTAGATAGATCCGTATGCTGAAATTGTAGTCAATATAAGATAATTTCTAACTTATAACCATAAGGCCAGTAACAATCATTGTTAAACTGTTATTTGAATATAATAGGCATGTGCTTTGTTAGCACAAAATTGGTCAAATTTAACACAGAGCAGTTGTGATAATAGTTAGCAAAATTTATGTTAAATGCAGCTGACTTCTATTTGAAAACTCAGTTCCTCTTTATGAAGTACTATATCCCTTGACCGTGTTAACTGTTGAAATTATTTAACTACTAAACTTGTACACTGTGATTATTAGTTATTTGCTTTTAACAAATGATGTTGATTAAAATAACTGAATGTTCTTTGTTATTGAGGAAAACAGTGAAGTTTTTTTCTTAAGTGTTTATTCTTCAGACTATTTAGATGTGAAAATGTTTTCAGGAGCAAACTCCGAAGCTTTTGGAGCAACGACATTGCTAAGTCTTCAGTGAAATGGCTTTTTGTGGTGACATTAGAGATGTTAAGAACTTCATTCAACATGTTGTAATGGATGATTCCAGTATCTTGGTTAAAGATGGGGACAGATGAGGGCATTATTTAAATAGCCTAGTGGACAATGATTCCCGATTTAAGCTGGGATGAAACTAACATGATTTTTTTTTTGGTCTCCGAGAAATTTGTGAACTGATTCACATAGGAGAGGAATGCAAGAAGCAGCAATGGATTGTAGTAAGTAGATGCATATGCTAGCAGTGTGGTGTGCTCCCAGTCTAGACTAGCATGGTTTTCCTGATATAACATACTATGGAATTATCTGGGAAATGTAGGGAAAATATGCATTCCCCCAATTTCCGAAGAAGGGTAAATTTGTCTCTGTCCCATTTTACAATTTTCTTCAGATATAGAGCTGGGATGAAACTAATATTGATTTTTTTTTTTTGGTCTCTGAGTAATTTGTGGACTGATTCACATAGGAGAGGAATGTAAGAAGCAGCAATAGACTAAATGTTTTGAACTCCTTTTCTAAGCAAAAACTCATTTGATGATAGTGTGAAGGCCCTATGGATGAGAGAACAAAAGGCTAAAATTTTGTATGCCCATGGGGTGCATGAATCTGCACAAGGAACCTGTGTTAATATATGTAAGCTTTCAGTATATAGAAGGCTGCAAAGCTCCTTTGATATCTTTTTGAAAATAAAACTTTCAAATAGAGGATGGCATTGCTTTTTTCCTGCTCCTTCACGAAACATATTGTAGGATAGATTCTGTTTGCTCTATTAATGAGGTAGTTTAACTGCTAATTGCTGCCATTCCAAATTTGTTTATAAGAGAGTAAATGAACTTTGCAAGCTTAACTGGGGTGTTGCTTCAACACAGAGTAATGTTAATAAATTGCCAAACCCATATATCACTCCTAAGAAATGGTGATCAGATGGCTTTACCAAATTATTTATATACTAGCTTAATAAAATATGCATCAAATGAAAAAAACAATTATTAAAGTTATTTAATTCTCTATAGCATTGTTAAATGTTTTTAAGCACTTCAACACATGGACTATGTTATAAAGTATCAACAATTATTAAGGAGAGATTTACCTACCATGCCATAGAGGATGGGTAGTAACAGGAACTTCCATGATGCTTTTGGTGACAAATTTAATAATCGACATTTTTGCTGGCAAGTGACATCTCTTTTGTGTTGGGTTGTTTTACCTCTGAGCGGCACTTTTTTGCACACCATGGGCTAAATGGCCAGGTCACATGGACCCCGAAGGCTCAGAGAAGGTTGGGAGAGGGGACCCACTGGAACAGCTGTTGGGAGACAGATGGTAGCCTCCCGTCAAGGCCATCCAGCGTGTTCTTTAACGTGCACAGGGTATGGCTCTCCCGCACACGGGACCACGGCTTAACGTCCCATCCGACGGACGGCGGCCTTTACAAGCCCATCGGTGTCCCCTACTGACCGTGGGCAGGGCGGGAAGCAAGTGACATCTCAGTGGAGATTAAAAGTAGGATAACAGCTGTCAATGGTCTACCCGCCTTGGCAAAGGAAATAACCATTTATACCTTTGATAGCATAGAGTGCTTAAAAAAGTTTTTGATCACGTGCGTTTTGCACCCTCTGTTTCGGCGCATTGTCAGGTGGGAAGTGAGGAGCTTAAGCCAATGCAAGAGAGGCAGTTGCTTGTTGAGTGCGGGGTAGGGGGTGCCATAAATTGACATGTCAGTGGCTCAGCTCCGAGGATCAGACTGGTCAGCGGGTGGCCATAATGCGATCTGTATGTGACGGAGGTTGGGAGAGGGTGTGGGATTATGGGAAATCACCAAGATCAGCGAGTGTCAAGGGAAGCTTCACTATTTGTGGCTTCATTCATAATTATAATGGGTGGGGTACTTTTAGTGAATAAATAAATTTTGTAAACTGAATTTTGGGGTTAAGATAATTATGTTATTGAGGGTGTGAATAATGGTTTTCTTATCAGAAGTTATGTATGTGGGGGTGCATTAATCGTCGATTTAGGAGGCATTATGGAAGTGTTCTAAAAGGGTTTGGTGGGTGTGCATTAGTGCAGGTAGCAGATGGGGATCAGCGATGAGAGAGGAGAATGTTTAGGGGGGCATGGAATTTCCAAGGTGTATGTTATATCCCCTAAGGATCAGATGCCAAGGTGGGAGGAGGGGGGCAATATCTGTGTCGCAGAGTTTGGTCAGTTTTACGTTAATGAGGATATTTTCTGTGACAGCTAGTTGGAATATGGTAGGTGGGGTTACTATAATTTTAGCAGAATGAAAATCAGTGGGCAGATTGTTGTCATTGATTGCTTGAGATAGTGCGGTTTTTTGGTTTAAGAAGTATATTTATGCTCTTTAAGTCGGGCATTAAACGGGCATGAGGTATTTGTCTTTGGGGAAATTTTTAACTGTGGGGTCTTTGAGTTGGATGTAGTCAACTCCTCCAGAGCTGGGTATATGGTCACCATCATTTCGAATGAGTTTGGATATAGCATGTGACATTTTAATTGGGACTTTATAATGAAAAAGTTTTAGGTTATTTTTAACAGAGTATGTGAAATTATTATTGATGTATGGTACGGCTAATTATAATTATATTAATTCTTCTTTGGAGTGTTACCAGATGATTAATATATTGTCAATATATATTGGTCATAAAGCAGTGGGCAGATTTGACATACATGAAGAACTGTGGTTTCTACATGACGTAGAACTGCTTCCGCCAACAATCCAGAGAGTGGGGAGCCCATTGAGACACCTTGGTTTTGGACGAAGATTTTGCAGTCGGTTTGAAACCAGTTGCTTTTAGTGGCTAGGTTGAGGGCCTCCTGTGTGCTGAAATATTCAGGTGCAGTGCGTCTGGCCACTTAAAGCCATTTGGATTTAAGTCGCTTAGTTGCATCGGGTACCGGTGTGTTAGGGTAGAGTGCGATGACGTCAAATGAGTGTAGGGTGCAGTTGGGGGTAACAGTTATGGCTTTAAGTTTGTTGATTAGGTCTGTGCCTGACTATATGGTACTGGGTGTGGGTGGAAAATATGATGTAAAGAACTGAAAGAGTGCTTTCTCTAGGTTATATGTGGGAGAATTTCATTTGACAACTAGTGGTCTAAAGGGTTTTAGAGGTTTGTGTAATTTAATTTTCACAAATAATTGGGGGATATTCAGGTATAATGGGGGTTTGCAAGCTTTGGCTAAGTTTGCCGGTAAACAAGGGTCAGTTTTCAAGTGTGCTAATTTAGATAAATTTGTAGGGAGTGGGTTGTATGCGATTTTCGATGCTTCTAATTCATCAAGGTTAGTTTTAATTTATTGATGTAGTCATTTGCATCTAATAATACCAACTGACCAGTTTTATCGGAGAGTATTACTTTAAAATGCTATTATCGTTTTTCAAGTTTTGGAGTGTTTTGATTTCGTTCAAAGTGTTGGTGTCAGGTTAGGTATTGTTGCATGCCTGAATGCTGCGAAAGAATTTAAATATTAATTTGTCTTTCTGTAGTTCAGGTATAAGGTTTATTATTTGTTCTAACTGTGGGATGATTAACTGAGGGGTGTGTGATTTTGTGCCCCTGCACAAATCATCCCACAGTTAGAACAAATAATAAACTCTATACCCGAACTACACATCACCTTGGAAATTCCACGCCCCCCTAAACACTCTCCTCTCTCATCGCTGATCCCCAACTGCCACCCTCACTAATGCACAACCACCAACCCTTTAGAACACTTCATAATGCCTCCTAAAATCGACGATTAATGCACCCCCCCACCCCCCGACAGACACACACAACTCCCAATAGCAATACCAATAAGCAAACCATTATTTAGATCCTCAATAACATAATTATTTAACCCCAAAATTTGGTTTATAAAATTTATTAATTCACTAAAAGTACCCCACTCATTATAATTATGAATTACTAGCCACAAATAGTGAAGCTTCCCTCGACACTCACTGATCTTGGCGATTTCCCATAATCCCACACCCTCTCCCAACCTCCGTCACATGCAGATCGCATTACAGCCACCCGCTGACCACTCCAATCCTCGGAGCTGAGCCACTGACATGTCAATTTATGACACCCCATCCCTCCCCCGCACTCAACAACCAACCGCCTCTCCTGCATTAGCTTAAGCTCCTCATTTCCCACCTGACGAAACTTTTTTAAGCACTCTATGCTATCAAAGGTATAAATGGTTATTTCCTTCGCCTAGGTAAGTAGACCGTTGGCAGCTGTTATTCTTTTAATCTCCAGTGAGATGTCACTTGCCGGCAAGAACGTCAATTATTAAATTTGTCACTGAAAGCATCCCAGAAGTTCCTATTACTACCCATCCTCTACAGCAAGGTATGTAAATCTCTCCTTAATAATTGTTGATACTTGATAACATAGTCCATGTGCTGAAGTGCTTAAAAACATTTAACAGTGTCATAGAGAATTAAATAACCTTAATTTTAATTACAGCATTGTGTACTTATACTCTAACTTTTGTTAAAAACATTATTTTCCAATAAATAAGTTACTACACATCTAAAAGATCATCATTTAATACACGATATAAGATGTATAATTTACAGAGAACTCTAGTGAAATTCTTTGTAAGAAATTGACAAAAGAAAAGTACACAGTGCCCAAATATTACAAAGAATATGTTAAAAAGGAAAGAAAATTGTACAATATATTAAAAGATATATCGTAGAAATTTTCATATATTAAAAGATTAATCAAAAGATTTTTAAAAAATACTTACTAAATTTTCATAGGCTGCAGCTCTGTTCTGATAAAATGTAGCTATATCACTGATCTTCTCAGGGGGACAAATTTCTATAGCATTGGTGTAACATTCAACAGCCTTATCAAATATTCCTTCTTTAAACAACTTATTACCACTGTTTTTGAAAGCTTTTGCTCTTTCATATAAGTCCTAAAGAAAAAAATAATGATTTCTAAAGTAACTACACATCTTACCAGTTAATTACAGTTATAATAGGGTCATACACAATTGTTTAGAGTTTTTACATACATATCAAACAAATAGAATGCAAATATTCAAAAACGATATGACAACTTACATTAACCTTTGTCATAAGAAGGTGGGGGATTTTGAAAATAACTTTTACTCTTTTTATTTTTACAATTGTTCGTTAAAATTTTAGGGCATTTAATTGTTCTCAAAAATGTAAAAAATATGTATTACCTAAAATAATCAATTTCAGAAAGAAATTGATTACTTTCTGCTGTGAGTCACTTTAACTCTACCCCCTCAGTAATCAGGAAACCATAAAAAATAAATACCCCTTCAAGAGCTGCTTGCCACAGAGGTCTGACAGGAGCCTGTCAGTTTATACACCATAATAGGTCTGTGAGGATGGCAGGATCTAAGCAGAAAGACAACATGAATATCCATGCCTTACCCCCAGGATACAAAACAACAAATTAACACTTTCCTCTGCATATTTTTATTAGGTGTGTACCAATCCCAACAATCCAAATGTGCAGAACCAGACAGGTCTAGCACTTAATGTCTGCATTCTTGCAGTGCAAGCCATTTAGCATCTTTCGAAAGAGATATTCTCTTCTGGAAGACAATGGGATGGTTGCCAGATCAGTGTCGCCTATTGATTTGGTGATCTGTGGCCACTTTTTATTTTTTTCTGCCCTGCTGAGGAGTGGCCAACTTCACAGGGTCCTGGTGCTGACCATTTATACTCAATGGACTGGAGTGGTGTATGGCTTTCAGTTTGATTATGAACCCTGGACTTGCTGTACTGGTGGGCCTCTGTTGAGGGAAAGTCTGCTGCTGCATTTTCTGTTTGCCTATATGAATTGCTAGCTCTTAGTTAGCAGAGGCACAGGATACTTTATATCACCTGGTGGATAATCCTGATCAGATGCCATTGCAGGTACCTGAACCCTTACTTTAGCTAGTTGTGAATCACTAATCCTACTTTGGAGTAATATGTCTCAGGCAGGTCAATTTCCATCTAGATTCTGATTCTTGAAAAGGTCCACTCTAAAAGGTGGTGCCTGAGGTTCCTACTAGCATCCCTTCAACCTTTAGGGGTAGGGGAACAGGTTTTTGCCCTATGGCTGATTAGAGGCATGTTTGATATTGTTGGCCCTATCTCTCTCAATAAACTAGTTTCTTAGAAATCCTACTAATCACTTTCTCTCTGCAGATACATGGAATGTGAGGGCACTGATTAGAGATTATTCTCTGAAGGTCCTCACACATGAATTCCAACATTATATCCTAGACATTCTGGGCTTGCAAGAAACCAGATGGGTAAGTAAAGGTCAGATACTAATAAATAATTTTAAATTTCTCTTTTCAGGAAGGGAGGTTGGAAAGCATCTACAAAGTGCAGGTTTGCTTCTCAGCAGACATGCCAGTAGTGGTCTTTAACCCTTCCAGGATCCTGTTTGAAAAACTGGGTTACTTCCAGAGGTGCAGCTATTTTTGGACTATGATCAGACAAAAAAAATTTACTCCAGAATTTTTTTACCAAATAACTAATGAAAGGAAGTATGGCATATTAAATAAATAAATAAATAAATACCCCCTCAAGCAGCTGCTTGCCACAGAGGTCTGACAGGAGCCTGTCAGTTTATATGCCACAGTAGGAGATCTGAGATGATGGCAGGACCTCAGCAGAAAAACGACACACACACATCCATGCCTAATCCGGGGCTCAAACCCAGGTCCCTTAGATCAGTAGACAAGCATGCTAACCACTCGGCCACGGGACGGCTATGGCATATTATATATGTCAAATTAATCAGCATTTAATTCTGGATTTTTTGAAAAATATATATGTTGGTTTCTGAGGGTTGTCGAATTTAATGCATCCACAGAGCCCCACAGGTAAGGAAATATGCTTTTGGTTCATTTCTTATATTGGGCTTTCGGGCATCACAGAATTGAAGAATGATGACAAAGTTATAATCATCATCATCATCATCATCATCATCCTCAAGCAGCCATGGGCTACGGAGGTCCAACCAGACCACGCAGTTTACTTCTCCAAGCATATCTGTCCTGAGCTACATCTGCTGCATCCGGCCACTGCACACCAATTCTAACAAGGTCCTGTTTGACATTGTCTGCCCACCGCATCCTAGGTCTCCCCCTCCTTCTGAAGCCTCTAGGCACACTGTTCATAACCCTATTCGCCAATCTATAATTATCCATACGGGCAACATGGCCAAACCAGCGGAGTCTCTCTCTGCACAATATGCTGCTTAAAGGAGGTTGCAAACTCCTTTGCCTAACCTCATCATTAGTTACAAAGTTAAACCACCTAATACCCAAGATACTGCGTAAGCATCTAGAATCAAAAGCATCTAGTTTCCTGTTATCTTGTTTACACAGCGTCCAAGTTTCACTACCATAACTAACCCTAGAAAGAACCAAACTATTATACAGTCTAATTTTAGTCTTTAGGTGTATACGCCTATTTCTCCACAATCTCCATAGATTCTTAAAAGTCCCAGCAGCAATACCTATTCGTCTGTTAATCTCATGCCGCACATCACCAGTATCAGTTACATAGCTCCCAAGATAATTAAACTGTGACACCTGCTCAAGACTGCAACCATTCAGATTAACTGAATCACAACCTGCCTGACCAATTTTCATCACTTTAGTTTTCTCTCTGTTTATAACCAAACCTACTGTACTCCCAGTCTCATCAACAGTTCGAATGAAAGAGTTCATCTCATCAACATCATTTGCCAAAAGGGCTAAATCATCAGCATAATCTAAATCAGAAATTTTCGTATCTCCAGCCCATTTAAGGCCAAAAGCTTTCCCTTGAAGTGAATTTCGCATAACATAATCAACAACCAAACTAAAGAGAAAAGGAGACAAAATGCACCCTTGTCGAACACCAGAAGTAATGCTAAACCAATTGCTACAAGACTTACCAACTCTCACACATGACTCAGTGTTATTATAGAGAGCTTTCATTATGTTAACTAACTTGTCTGGTATACCATATGATCTCACAATCAACCACAAATTATGACGATCAACAGAGTCGAAAGCCTTTTTGAAATCAACAAAGCTAGCAACCAAAGGTTTCTGAAACTCTAAACATTTCTCAAGAATCTGCCTAAGTGAAAATATCTGATCTACACATCCCCTACCACTTCTGAATCCACATTGCTCATCACGCAATTGCCTGTCAACCAGATTCTTAATTCTATTAAGCACAATCATGGAAAGAACTTTACCTGGAACAGAGAGTAGGCTGATACCCCTATAGTTATCACAAGAACTGCGATCACCTTTTTTGAAAATAGGGATAATAATAGCTCTGGTAAAATCTTTAGGAACCATGCCTTTATCATAAAAGTTATTCAAAATTTCAGTCATCCAAGTGATAACCAAAACATTCCCAGCTCTGAGCATTTCAGTAGTAATTTCATCTACCCCTGGGGATTTATGAAGTTTCAGTTTAGTGATAGCCAAACTAACTTCAGATTGTGTTATAGGGCCAACATTAAAGCTGCCAATGCATCTATCATCATTACAAACAATGGGAGTAGAACTAACCACATTGTTTAGAACATCACTGAAATGCTCAGCCCACCTAGCCATGCGAGAATCCTCACCTTCTATAACCTTACCTTGTTTATCCTTCAATCCCTGTATGCCTGTCCGTTTTCTACCACATAAAACATTTACTATCTGGTACAGCTCTCTGCTGTTGTGCTGCCTAACCGCTTCCTCAGCTTTGTCAGCCAAGCTATCAAGCCAAAGATTTTTATCAGTAGCTAACTGATCCTTTACACGTTTATTAAGCTCTCTGTAATCTTTTCTATTAGGACTAGTAGGGTACTGATTAAGGACATTCCTGCAATTCCTTCTTTCTGAAATAAGCTCAATTGCCTTGTCACTTAAATAATTCTGCCTCCTCTGCTCCTTTTTTCCTAAAAGAGTACTGTTAGTTTCCAAAAAAGCCTGTTTAAAATGGCCCCATTCTTCCTCAACTTCAGCATTAAGCAAACCATGACCGTCATAATGACTAAGTAACCTATCATGGTAAGCTTTAGCTATAACTGGGTCATTCAGAGCTTCAGTATTAAATGTAAATTTTTTAACTCTAGCACAACACTTTTTAAGTTTAAGTTGCAAGACACTTTTAACAATGTAATGGTCAGATCCAATTTCAGCTCCCCTATATGCCCTGGTATTTCTAACAGAACTAGCCCATTTGCTGTTAATTAATATATAATCAATCATATTCCTATGCAGCCCATCAGGTGAAACCCATGTGTATTTATGTATGTCGCGGTGTTTGTAATATGTGTTAGTTATTCTGAAACCATTGAGTTTACTTACCTGTAGGAGACGTTGCCCATTGCCATTGCAGCTACCAATACCAAAAGGACCTATTACTCCTCCCCAAAGGTCAGAGTCGGTACCAACTTTGGCATTGAAGTCACCAAGAACAAGGGTAATATCTCCTTTCTTGACAGAATTCAAAATGTCCTGAAGTTGTCCGTAAAACCTATCCTTCTCATCCTCATCAGCATCCTCAGTGGGGGCATAACAGCAGATAACATTCAAGTTTTTAATGCTTGTCTGAAATTTTGCTGTAAGAAACCTTTCATTAATGCACTCATATCCTAGAAGAGCATCACTAGCATGTCTGCTGAGCAGCAGACCCACGCCTTGGTGATGCTTTCCATCCTCCCTCCCTGTAAAGAGAAATTTAAAGTTATTTTTAAGTATCTCACCTTTACCTGTCCATCTGGTCTCTTGCAAGCCTAGAATATCTAGGTTATAGCGCTGGAATTCCTGCATGAGGACATCAAGAGAATAATCTCTATGTAATGTCCTCACGTTCCACGTTCCTGCAGAAAGAAAATGATTAGTAGGATTTTTAAAGAAATTAGGTTTATTGAGATTGGTAGGGCCAACAATATCAAACAGCCCCCTAATTGCAGGCATGGGGCAAAGACCCGTTCCTCCTCCGCTAAAGGCTGAAGTCACCGATGCTGGTAGGAACTTCAGGCACCACCTTTTCAAGTGGACTTTTTCAAGAGCCACATGGCCTGCCTGAGACGCATTACTCCAGTTTAGGCTTGACGATGCCCAACTAGCTAAGTAAGGTTCAGGTACCTGCGATGGCCTCTGATTAGGATTATCCACCAGCTGATATAAGGTATCCCATGCCTCTGTTCACTTAGAGCTGGCAACCCAGAAGCAAACAGAAAACACAGCGGCAGACTCTCCCTCAACAGAGGCCCACCAGTGCATCAAGTCCAGGATCCATAATCAAGCTCAATCCATAAACAAGTCCAGTCTAGTAGGTATAAATGGTCAGCACCAGGACCCTGTGAAGTTGACCACTCCTCAGCAGGGTTGAAAAAAAGAAAAAAGTGGCCATAGATGACCAGATCAGCAGACCATACTGAACTGGCAGCCCTCCCCTTCCGTTCCCTTCCAAAAGAGAGTATCTCTTTTGAAAGGTACTAACGGCCTGCACCACGAGAAGGCGGGGTCGGACATTAGGTGCTAGACCTGGCCGGTTCTGTGCATCATCACTAGGGATTGGTACACAGCTCTCCTTCCAGTTTACGCCTAGCTACCATTTACAGGCCAAGTTATAATAACAAAGGTTTAATTCTGAAGATATTTACAGATGTCTCCGTGAGAACTGATGCTGGCTACTGGCTTATGACAAACAACCATGCAAAGGTTATTTAACAGGTTGTGTCTTCTATGCACTTAACAGAGGAAAATCTCTAGACTCGTGAAATACATATTCACTGAGCAGCTGCAGTATTAGGTCTACTTTCAAAGCCAGTACCGACAGGACGTCCAGCGTTCTTCATGCAAGCACCATCCTCCTGGTTCCATGGCATGGTCATTTGGTCTGCATTTCAAGATGAAAGGAGCCAGGGCGAAAAGACCCTTCTTGCTAATTGCAGCAAGACACATCAGCCATAAAACGTCTTTGCCAGAGGTGGGAGAAAGGAGACAGTTTCACATAAATAGTTACATTTCTGTACAGAGCAAGATCAGATAAAAATATATACATAAAATGGTAAAAATATACATTAGAATAGCATCAAAACCTGACAATATATTTTAAAAAAAGATGACTACTTTTATTTTAATGGGGTATTTTTAGGGCCATGTAGCAAAAAATGCATTTGGAAATGCAAATAATAATTTATTTAAAAAAAAAAAAACTAATGGACAGAAATAATTACAATGCACATGAATAGAAAGGCTATTTCTGAATAACGAAAAAAAATATTTACTTGAAGTAAGAAAATTACTCCATTTTATAATTTTTTTCTCAGTACCATACTTTGAGAAAAGTCGAGGCTTTTTGCCAACTGTGCTGAATCACATGAACAAGTCAACTTTTGGAATTTTTTTAAATAATGACCAATCAACCAATACAGTATACAATTAAAAGACCTTCTTGCTCAAAAATTAATTTAAAATTCATAAAAACAGAATTATCAAATTTATAAACATATTAATAAGACTTTTTCATGTGATAGTGAAAAAATAGGTCAGATAAACAATTAAGGTTTTTGGAAACCTTGATGAATAAAAAAAGTTGGGTGTTTTACCTCTCAGGCTCAGATATGATGGGGAGAAAACCCACTGGACAGCTGTTGGGAGACAGTCAAAACCATCCAGCATATTCTTTAATGTGCACAGGGTATGGCTCTCCCACATATAGGGCTACATCTTAACATCCCTTCCAACAAATGGTGGCCTTTCCAAGCTCATTGGTGTCCTCTACTGACAGTGGGCAGAGTGTGGAGTTTTATGGAGATAAATCTCATCACTGGCCCAGCGGAAACTCAAACCTAGTAACTGCTGATTACAAGCCTGGCGTGCTACCGACTGAGACACCCCCGCCCCATATAAACAGCTAAATTATATATTAATTGAAAGGAAATTTCTTCTCAAATACTGTAATACTAACCTGAAATGTGGTTTTTATTTCTTTTAATGATTCTTTTCAGTTAAATAAAGATTACATTAACTCTATAAACACTGCATATGCTGGACTAGTCACTTGTATCAGGAAAAACAATCAGCTCATTGATACTAATGGAGTAACTGATGGTCGTAGATTGGTGCAGTGAAGTTTAGGTTAGTCACGCCTACACTGGCTTCATTACTGCATTCTTCTAGAGACGTTCTCTTCAGTTGCACAAGGAGGCCAAGTCCAGATTGTGTGCTGTTCTTCACGGGAGCTGGTGTTTTCACAGGTCTGGTGTTATTGCTTCCCACTTGTTGGTGACTGAGAGTTCTTTCATAGAGTGGCATTATTAATCAGCATTTTCCTGCCTCTGTGGCATGAGTTACTGGGTGCCATAGATTCTACATTTCATGCTCCTATTAGTGAAATGAACCATTTGCCTATACAAGCTATTTGTGACTAGCCATTGCTATGCGTTTTGTGCCATCTATTTCAGCATGTATCATGTGACTAGTCCAGCACCTACAGTATGTATAGAGTTAACTTAATCTTTATTTAATTCAGCACACTATGTTTTTACCTTCAATTTTGATTATTTTCAGTGTGATGTGTTTTAAAACACAGGCCAATCAATGTTAAATAAGATGACTTTGGCCACTAACATTAATGGGATTTTCTGTCCTGTTTATGAAAAGGGGAAACTTTCTTGCTATTTATTTGGCTAAACATGAATTTTTTCCTTGGGTATTGAATTTTGGTAATCTTGGCTAAATACCTAAAAGTCAGTGCACCAAAGCAAAAAAAATAGTCTTTATTGTCAGAGTGGCACAGCCAAGATATTGAGGGGGGAGGGGTAAAAATATTTTTAAAATATTCAATATAAACTTAGAAACTCATAATTTTTTTTTAAATGCCAAGGGGGGAGTAAAACATCCTTAGTGTTGGGGAAGGTTAAAAATATTTTCCAAAATTGCCCTCCCACGTGAAGACTGATTTCCATGTCAAGGAAGTCCTTTTGCTTCTGTATTAAAGACCTCGTTAATTTTAAACAAACGATGCAGAATCAAAGTGTTTTTTACAGGGAAATAAAGGAATAATGAAAGAAATTTAAGGTATAATATAATACAATGTTAAATAAAATATTCATCTGATATAACATAACTTCTGAAAAATCGATAGACCAAAAGAATTAAATATTGAATAAACTCAACTTCCTTGGTATATACTAAATAATCACCACTTTGTAAGTCAATTTAATTTTAGAGGAAAAATTGTCATGAGCCGGGTGCGATACAAACCCACAACCTCGTGATAATATGTCAGTTGCTCTGGACCACTGAGCAAGATCTCCTCTAACTGATGTTATGAACATTCTCAACCTACTTCCTAATATGTAGTGAGTGTTCAGGCAATCCCGCCTCAAGCAGCTTTTCAATGCCTTTTCTTAGATGGAATGCATGTCTTATGAGTATGCAATCTACAAATAATAATTATTATTAAACTCAACTCATTAAGTATCCACTAATAATTTTCACTCTGTGAAATGATTCAAATATTTAGAGGAAAAATTGTCTTGAGCCAGGTGGGATAAGAACCAGTGACCTCCTGATAACATGTCAGGTGCTCTGGACCACTGAGCTACCGGCCGCTGATCAAGATCTCCTCTAATTGGTGTTATGAACATTCTGAACCTACTTTCCTAATATGTAGGGAGTGTTCAGGCAATCCCGTCTCAAGCGGCTTTTCAATGCCTTTTCTTTGATGGAATGCATGTCTTACGAGTATGCCCCATCTAAGAAAAGGCATTAAAAAACCGCTTGAGGTAGGATTGCCTGAACACTCCCTACATATTAGTAGGTTGAGAATGTTCAAACACCAATTAGAGGAGATCTTGATCAGCGGCCGGTAGCTCAGTGGTCCAGAGCACCTGACATGTTATCAGGAGGTCATGGGTTCATATCCCACCCGGCTCAAGACAATTTTTCCTCTAAATATTTGAATCAATTCACAGAGTGAAAACTATTAGTGGATTGCATACTCGTAAGACATGCATTCCATCTAAGGCATTGAAAAGCCGCTTGAGGCGGGATTGCCTGAACAATCCCTACATATTAGGAAAGTAGGTTGAGAATGTTCATAACATCAGTTAGAGGAGATCTTGATCGGTGGCCGGTAGCTCAGTGGTCCAGAGCACCTGACATATTATCAGGAGGTCGTGGGTTCGTATCGCACTCGGCTCAAAACAATTTTTCCTCTAAATATTTGAATCAATTTACAGAGTGGAAATCATTAATGGATACTTAATCAGTTGAGTTTAATAATAATTATTTGAATAAAGTAAATCTAAAGAAATGAAAACTAAGGTTTTAATTATAAAAGAAGACATACTTCCTTCATAAAGTTAGTGCTTTATATTTAATATGTGGGGAGGAAGCATTTGTACTTAAATCATCCAAGTAAACAACTACCATGAAGCCGACTCTTCCCACTCTTGCACATGTCAGTGAGCAATTAGAAAAGCTGCAAACATCTTCTCACATGTCACACTGAACTGCAGCCAATCTTGAAGAAACTCTGGCCATGAAGATATTTTTAGTTATAGTTTGGATTTGGAGAGTGGGAAAGATGTGTACAATGTGGGGCTAAATGATATTAATCATAAAAATAATTCTAGGAATAGTAAAATAGGTTTAAGGCAAAAAAGAGTGAAAAAAGGAAGGAAAAAAAAGAAGTAAGTGCTTCATAATTGGTTCCAAAATCTTCAATTTTTAAAAATAGTGGCTATTGGTTGGTTGGTTGGTTGGGGTTTATTGGTGCATTAGCAACTAAGGCTATAATGCCCCAAACGAATGTCCAAAAAGAAAAGAGATAAAAGTAATGCTTAACCCTCAACCAAGTTTAAAAATAAACCAAAAAGTCAACAAGAACAATGTAAAACAATAAAAACAAATATATAAATATGTTCAATATAAAAATAACCAGGTGTAAGCGACCTGGGTTATATACACAACACTTAAAGGTGTAAAATCAAAGTCTAGTAAAATATCCAATGTAATGTAAAAATGTAAAGACGGAGCTAAAACAACATTGATCAGATAACAAGTGTCCGAGTGTAAGGGGCTCGGGCATAAAATTATGAAAGTTAAAAATCATATGTCTTTCAAAGGTAAAAGCGGGACATTCAATTAAAATATGCTTCACAGTTAAAATGGTGTCACAAAACTCGCACTTAGGTACGTTGTCCGCCCGAAGAAGAAACGAATGCGTAAGAAATGTATGACCTAAGCGGAGCCGAGCAAGTACAACTTCCTCCTTGCGATTCCTGCGGTAACAAGACTGCCATGGTTTGATGATAGGTTTGATCTCAAAGAGCTGGTTCGTAAGCTGCTCTGACCAAGATCTCTGCCACTGTGCTCTGAGCTCGATGGTAAAACGCTGCAGGAAATCCAGATAGGGAACCGGCAACGGAGGGTCAGACAGGGGCGTGGCTGACCTAGCAGCAGAATCTGCCAAATCATTGCCCCTGATTCCGACGTGACCAGGCACCCAACAGAAGAGAACACTGGTTGTGGCTGCCAGACAATGTAGCTGCTGGCTGAACTTAGTAAGATCTTAGTAAGAATCTCTGAAATCTCTGAAAGTTCTTACTACTTAGTAAGAACTTTCAGATGCCAATGCCTCACTGAGATCAAAGCCTGTAGCGAGCTAAGTGAGTCGGTGTAAAGCACACACCGACGATGATGCTTAGCCACCACATGGTCCAAGGCGAGACTGATAGCGTGCAACTCTACAGTGAAGATGGAACACTGCAGTGGGATCTGGTCTGCAATGATTACATCACAGCAGACCATGGCCGATCCCACTGGTGTGCCGGACTTCGAGCCATCTGTAAAGACAGGCAAGTAGTCCAGGTGCTCAGCACGATCGCTGGCAAAGAGTTGCCGGTACACACAGTCGGGTGTAAAGGCCTTCCCCGTCCTGCACAGGAAGGGGAAACAGCAAGCCATGGTGGAAGTGGCTCAGCTATCGATTGTGCAACTCTACCGAGACTGGTGTTGATGTCTCTGAGGTAGCCTCGGACTCGCAAACCAAATGGACGAATGGCAGTCGGCCGATTAGTGTAAAGTATTTCCCACTTCGGACTGAAAACGCAGTTCCAAGTGGGATGGCCAGGCAGCGATCGCAATTTAGATGCATATTGTAGGGACAACTGCTGACGGCGAAGAGATAAAGAAGGTTCGTCGGTCTCAATGTAAAGACTCTGGACCGGTGAGGTGCGGAAGGATCCCGTGCAAACACGGAGGGCCTGGTGATGGAGGGGGTCCAGCACCTTCACCACTGAATCCCGGGCTACACCTGGGTTGGATTGGGTTGTTTTACCTCAGAGCGGCACTTTTTTGCACACCATGGGCTAAATGGCCAGGTCACATGGACCCCGAAGGCTCAGAGAAGGTTGGGGGAGGGGACCCACTGGAACAGCTGTTGGGAGACAGATGGTAGCCTCCCGTCAAGACCATCCAGCGTGTTCTTTAACGTGCACAGGGTGTGGGCTCTCCCGCACACGGGGCCACAGCTTAATGTCCCATCCGACGGACGGTGGCCTTTCCAAGCCCATCGGTGTCCCCTAGTTACCGTGGGCAGAGCGGGGAATTTTGCGGAGATAAATCTCAACGCTGACCCAGCTGGGACTCGAACCTGGGAACTACAGATTACGAGCCTCGCACGCTACCGACTGGGTCACCCCCACCCCGGCTACACCTGGGATCCGTAGTCCAGTTTCAATCGGACAAGTACACGGTACAGGTGGAGCAAAGAACATCGGTCCACCCCCCAAGAAAGGGAGGAGAGGACCTTGACGATGTTCAATGCCCGCATGCACTTGGACCTGAGATGACGTATGTGTGGTAAAAAGGTCAATTTCTGATCGAATATGAGACCGAGAAACTTGGTCTCCGCTACAACTGGAATGTGTTACCCCCGAGCTGCAGCTCGGTATCCAGGTGAAGATTACGCTTATGGCAAAAGTGCACACAAGCGGTCTTCTATGGGGAGAATCAAAACCCGTTTGCCATGGCCCAAACTGAAAGATTGTTCAGGGCAATTTGCAGTTGTCTTCCAATGACCCTCATGCTGGATGAAGAGCAAAAGATGATAAAGTCATCAACATAGAGGGCATTGCCTACTGATGGAGGAAGTTGTCTAGTTATAGAATTAATCTTGACAGCGACTCAAGACGCAGCCTTGAGGCACCCCGTTCTTGGGGATACGGCCGCGACAGAGTGTTGCCGACACGGACACGAAAAGAAAGTGTCGATAAGAAGTTGGAGATGAAGATCGGCATGTGACCTCTCAAGTCGCAGCTGTGAAGGTCACGAAGAATGCCGAATCTCCAAGCTGTGTCGTACGCCTTTTCGATGTCGAAGAAAATTGACACCAGGTGCTCTCTTCGTAAAAAGGAGTTTCTGATAGCTGATTCAAGGCGTATCAGATGGTCAAGAGTTGAGCGTTGCCTGCGAAAGCCACACTGAGTGTTGAAAAGAAGGTTGTGGTGTTCTAAATACCAGATGAGTCTGGCATTTACCATTCTTTCCAACACCTTGCACACGCAGCTTGTCAACGCAATGGGACAATAATTGGAAGGAACCTTGGAATCTTTTCCTGGCTTCGGGAAAGCCAAGATAATGGCCTCCCGCCAGGAGTCCAGAAACTGCTCCTCGAGAAAAATGCGATTGAAAAGATGGAGCTGCCGATCCTTACTTGATGGTGAGAGATGTTGGAGCATGGCAAAATGGACACTGTCCAGCCCTACAGCAGAGGAAAAACACATTCGAGTGGAAAGACAGCGGAGAGCATTCCGCCCTGCCCTTCCGGGCCAGAAACTCGGGGGAGTAAGAGAACGAAGAAGAGATGGAGGAGAATGACTACCCCAGAGTGTCAGCAATTGCTTTGGGATCAGCAATTGCCTGTCCATTGTGCTCCAGGATCGATAACGAGTGGGACGTGTAGTTCCCACCCATCTTCCAGACTTTATCCCACACAACCTTAGAACTAGTCGTGCGGGTCATAGAAGACGTATACTTGATCCAAGATTCCTTCTGGCTCTGGCGTAGGACGAAACAAGCTTTCGCCCTGGCGTTTGAACTTTTCGAGGTTGGGGGTCATCGAATATCTCCGAAACACCCCCCAAGCCTTGTTCTGAGCCTTACGAGCTGCGGTGCAATCTGGATTCCACCCCGGTTTCGGAAAACGAGGAAACCGTGTCGAAGTTTGAGGAATTGTTGATGCAGCTGCATACAGTGCGTTATCTCCGCTACTACCACATTGATTGGCTTCTGGCTGACAGAATGGTCATCGAGCTCAGAGAGCAGCTCAAACCCACCCCAGTCAGCCCGATCAAGCCTCCACCGTGAGATGCGCGAAGGGCTGCAAGGACCCCCACAGGAGATGGTGCACACCACAGGGAGGTGATCGCTTCCGTACAGGTTGTCCTCGACCTCCCATGTAAAGAGTTTAAGGATCGAGGAGGAGCAGATGGTAAAGTCAATGGCAGTGAAAGTGCGGGTTGGAGAGTGAAAGTAAGTACTGACACCGGTGTTCAACAGGGAGAGAGAAGGATCCAGGAGCCACTGCTCCAGGACCCCACCCCTCCCGTTGGTGTCAGCACTGCCCCAAAATGGACTGTGTCCGTTGAGGTCCCCCATAATGAGGAAGGGGGACAGCAGTTGCGAGACGAGATCATCAAGGTCTTCCTGGACCTTGATGATCTCGTCTTCCTGGAAGACGATGCTCCCAGATGGAAGACATACAGAGCAGACAGTTAGCGAGAACCCCACGAACAGACGGATGGCTACCACCTCTAAGTTGGTGGTGAGGGGTACGACCTGGAATGGAGAATGATTGCTAACGAGGATGGCAAAACCCCCGCAAGCTGGACCATCTCCATCCCGGTCCCGGCAAACTAGTGGAAAGTGCCAGATCGTGGGATCTGTGACTGGCTGCAAGTATGTCTCCTGCAGGCACACACAGATGGGCTGGTGTGCCTGAAGGAGGGCCTTGATGTCGTCAAGATTCCTCTGGAATCCACGACAATTCCATTGTAGGAGTGTGGCCATCTCAGGACTTAGAAGAGTGGGCGGACAACGAATTCCTATTCAACTTAAGCGCCGCAGAGGACGGTTTAGTGAATAGGGGGCAGTCTGTATCCATGTCATCCGACTCGTCTGAGGGGCATGGATCGGTGACTGCCCTTTGTGGTGTAGTTATTTTCTTTTTTGGCCCTGGTGGGGGCCCCTTAGGTTTGGAAGGTCTTGCTGTCTGAGGACGGGGAGGAGGTGGAAGGCTGAGTTGCAGGAATGGAAACTGGGGTTGATGTCGAAGTCGACACCACCCTCGGTTTCGCCTGCGTGAGGAGGTACTTCGCTGCTGGTGAGAAAAACTCAGTAGGTGGTACACTGATGTCAGTCTGCACCGCAACCGAAGTCATTGGAACGATGGGCTTTCCAATGACTGCACTGGAATAGGAAACCTTGCCAGGTGGGGCGGGCGGTGCAGCAAGCTTTCTCGCCTCAGCATACGAGATGTTATTCATGACTTTAAGGCGTTGTACCTCCTTTTCCTCCTTCCACTTCGGACAGTCGCGGGAGTACGCCGGATGTTCGCCACTGCAATTCACACAGCATGCCTTTTCTGCTGTGCAGTCAGGATCGAGATGATCCTTACTGCCACAGCGAGCACAGGTGGGCTTGCCCCTGCATGCTGTGCGGGCATGACCGTATATCTGACACTGAAAACAGCGCAGAGGGTTTGGTATTTACGGCCGAACCTCACAATGCAAGTAACCTACCTTGATGGAAGAAGGCAGGCGTGGCGTGTTGAATATCACAATCGGCACCCAGGTGGGTGCCAATTTCCCATCATGGCGTCGAAACCCGGTGGACCGCTGTTACTCCTTGAGGTGTGAGCTCTGAGAGGATTTCCTCCTCAGTGACTTTGAGGAGGCCCCACTCAGTGATCACACCCCGAGAGGAATTCAGAGTTTTGTGGGGAGTGACCTCAACAGCCACCCCGCCCCAATCTCTGTAACCTTAAGGAGTAGTTCGGAGTGTTTAGAACAAGCGGTCTCAACCTGCAAGTCGCCAGATCGTAAGCGCTTGACTGATTTCAGCTATCCCTCAAGACCTTTCAAACCTTTGTTGACAAAAAAAGGGGACATGTCCCCAAGTACCCGATCACCCGTGGAGTGGATGATCATGAATCTCGGGAACGAAGACACAAAGACGACGACGGCGGTGATAACAAAGATGAGGAAGATGGGGGCTCATGTCGAGTCCTCTTGTTGGCAGTGATCGCATTAATTTCATCATTCTCTCTCATTTTTTGTTTTGTGTGGTTCAGTGCCCGCTGTCCTCACTCTCCACGGAGCCCAACAAGGGGACGCCCAGTCAGGCGCCAGGGCTACGCAGGCACTATACCCACACAGACAGTGAGCCAAGCCCTCACAAATAAATATAAGGAAAATGAAAAGCGAAATGTGCAGAACAAAAACGTTCTACACAAAAGAAACAAAGCAAAAAATATCAAATTTGTGAATGGCCAAACTGGCCTCCCAAAGTAAGGATAACGACAAAAGGAAAATAATCTGTGAGGAAACTTGCAAACCTGTACCTGGACCGTGGGCAAGGTTACTCACCGCTCTACACGGTTGACCCTAGCAGGACCTGCCCACCAGCTGACTGCTCCCAGGGGGGCCACCCCAGGAGCTCCTGTTTACCGGAAGCAGAGGCCAAAGCAGTGTATAGCAGAGACCCCGGAATCCGCTGCCCAGCCCCACAACAGACAGGTTCCCCAATGGCAAGACGGTCAATGGGGACCATGCCAGTCATGAGCTGAGGAGAGAAGATGGGGACCCCCGAGCAACTACCAGGATCCTCCTTTCCCGGGACATGGGTCTCCACACACAGCAAACACATGGGCGAGCGTTTAGGACTCTGTGAAGGTAACCAAGCCAGCGGAACTTCACAGGGTGGTCCCCCCCTCACCGCGTACAGGCACTCACATCGAGGGGGACTTAAGTGTAATGACCTCCTTTTCAACATCTAAATCATTAGCAAGAATTGGAAGTAAGTTGCCTCTCCTGAAGTATAGATGCGCAAGGTCCACCACATCTCAGTGAAAGATTTATAGGTCACATCCTGGAATTCTTTGTCATCTGATGTGTGGTTTAACTGGTTAGAGCACACTGGCATGTATCTAGAGAATTGGGGTTGGAGTCCTGCCATATCAGCGATAATTTTTTTTCAGATGAATAAATGTTTAACATTGTTCTTTTTTCATAGAAGTATTCTCTAAGTACTTTCTCCTCTACATTATTGTAATGGCGTTACTGTAATATGCATATATATGGAAAATTTATTTCCCTTATTAAAATTTTCTAAAAGGTCCACATCAACTGTTTAATATGTTCATATTATTTGTTACACTAAAAATTAATGTCTTGACATGATGGGAATCATAGGCTTATACTGGTAATGTAGTATGGCATTATTAAGACTATTTCACCTTTCTGAAGAAATAAATTTTAAACTATTTTTGCAAAGTCTCATATATTCAGCACAGGTAATTAAGTAAACATAATGCATGATAATACATTAATATAAGCATACCTAAACATTACTCAGATATATTATGGAATGCGTTGATTCTGCTTCATTCCTATATCAGAAAAATCTGTCTGCCTTATCATCAATTGTCACAGCCAAAGTTAAACTTTTTGGCTTTATGTGCAGCAGCATAATTAAAGGGGGAGGTTGGATTGTTTTACCTTTGGTCACACTTTTGCACACAATGGACTAAATGTCCAGGTCACAAGAACATCGAAGGCTCAGAAAAGGTTGGAGGGAGGGAGCTCACTGGAAAGCTCTTGGGAGATAGATGGTAGCCTCCCATCAAAGCCATTCAGTGTGTCCTTTAATGTGCACAGAGTATAGCTCACCCACACATGGGGTCACGGCTTAACATTTCATCTGATGGATGGTGGCCTTTCCAAGCCCTTCAGTGTCCCCTATGTGATGGCTCACCCATTCACTTTTACTTTTCCTTAACCAGTTTTACTTCATTACATTATAATTATTATTTTGAGGCATTTATTTACTTTGAATCATCGATTCTATCCACCAATACAGTTGCTGAATGGTAAACTTCACTTCCGTTGATTGACAACTGCTAAATGCATAGCCACTTACGTCATCATCACTACCCAATCGCCACATGCAAATGTGGCTTCCCCGCATGATGTCATGTGTCATGTTAGCAAGCCACATTTAGAGGAGAGGAGTGAGGAATTGATGTTAGTTGTAGAGGGTAGGTTGTTTAGGAGTTGACATTTTAGTGAAGTTTGTTGGAAGTGTAGGAGGCAGTGACTTATCATCACCTTTTTGCTTTCTGTTGAGACTTGTCTATTGACGAGTCTAGTATTCAATAAGCATTCGTTTTATATTATGAAATTTGTATTTTGACTTAATTTTTTCTCTTGGGCTCAGTTTATTTAAATATAAACTTAATTTTTTTTCAGACAATCTAAGTTTTTTTTTCATCTAAAGCCATTAATAAAGAACTCTTATTTAATTTCTTGGCAAGATTAATTGACTGCTGCCAGACTTTAAGGCCATCCCATGGCCGAGTGGTTAGCACGCTTGGCTACTGATCTAAGGGACCTGGGTTCGAGCCCTGGGTAAGGCATGGATGTATGTGTCATTTTTCTGCTGGTCCTGCCATCCTCTCAGACCTTCTACTTTGGCATATAAACTGACAGGCTCCTGTCAGACCTCTGTGGCAAGCAGCTGCTTGAGGGGGTATTTATTTTATCATTTATTAGACTTTAAGCTATCTGGCAAAGTTTAACTGACTTTGGACCGTTACAAGACGATAAGAGAAAGTGGTGTCCAGTGAACAGGGACTTGTATGTAAACTGGCAGAAATTGAAAAAAAGAAAACCATTAACAATTGAAATGTAATCTATGAGACTTATTGAGTAGAAACAACTTGCAAGAAAGGATCACATGTGTGAAGTGATTCAATGCTTATTTTATCTTTTAATGAGTATTAAGCTTTACAGAAGGCACATTTTAATAAGATACTGAACCTCCTAGAGCAGCAATGCAAGCTTCCAGTCTGGCATGCAATCGGTCGTACAAACGCTGGATATCACTGGGGGATACCATTCCATGTGCTTTCAACTTGGATGAGTAATTCAATGATGGTTGTTACCTACCATGGTCTGCAGAAGAGTCTTTGTCCAATCCAGTCCAGACATGTGTTGATTGGAGACAAGTCTGGAGAGCATGCTGGCCAAGAGTGTTGGTGCATTGCCTGAAGAGTATGTTGAGTTGCCCAGGCGGAGTGTGGGCAGCCGTTATCCTGTTGGAATATTGCATTTGGGATTACATTCAAATACAGCAGGATGACCGACTGTACAATGTCGCTGACATATATATTGCTATTCAGTGTACCCTGTACACACACCAGACATGTATGAGACTGATAGCTAATTGCTCCCCACACCATGATGCCCGGCGTGGGCCCTGTGTGTCACTGGCAGATGCACAATGGAAGAAGCCACTTGCCTTGTTGCCTTCAGATGCATAAAATGACCATCAGACACTCCTAAGCAGAATCTGCTTTCATCACTGAAGATACAGACTGCCATTCTTCTCTCCAATGAACTAGTTCTTGACACCACTGCAAACGTGCTCAACAGTGACAAGGTTACAGTGATAACCATTCCAGCGGCATGTGTGCCCATAGTCCTACTTCCAAAAGATGATTGCATATCGATCTTGTAGACACCCTTGGTACGACGGAGGATTGAATTTGTGATGCAGTAGCTGTCCGCTCTGCCACCGCTGCCCTCCTGATACACAGATCCTCTCATGTCAGTAACTCTGTGTTGCCTGAAACCACTTCTGCGAGTGTGTGAATACTCTTCTGGCCATCGACACCACCATCATACCGTTGCCAATACCTCTTGTACAACACAGTGTGCAATTTGACAAAAAGACCAACCTGTTTCCCGAAGACCCACTATATGACCTTGCTCAAACTCCACTAACTGAACAAATGTTGCATGCCTGCATGGTCTAGACACGGTAGCTTCTTCAAAGCGCACTGAACAACAACGTAAGATGAATAACTTTTTTCTTCATGCTGTAGTCCTTAAATATGTGCTGCGAACATTTGCATGTTATCATCCTCAGTGATGTCATCATTCCATTGAATAACTGTCGATCTTGGATCACAGTTTCTGCTACTCTTAACTATAACATATAATATGTGCTCCTAAAGGAATTCCTTCTAAAAATAAATATCGAGATAAACTCAGATAAACTCGACGGTTCAACATTCAGTAATAAATAGGCACTTTGACGTCAATTTCAATTTTAGAGGAAAAATTGTCTGAGCCGGGTGGGATACGAACCCACGACCTCCTGAAAACATGTCAGCTATTCTGGACCACTGAGCTACCAGCCGCCAATCAAGATCTGCTTTAAATTAACATTATGAACATTCCCTTTATGTCACGTATAGGCGTTATTTTAGGCAATTTTTAGCCCTAGCAGCTTTTTATTTGCCAATAGATGGAAAGCATATCTTACAAGTATGCTAATAATAATAAATATTGAGATAAACTCGACGGCTCAACATCCAGTAATAAATAGGCACTTTGACGTCGATTTCAATTTTAGAGGAAAAATTGAGCCGGGTGGGATACGAACCCACGACCTCCTGATAACATGTTAGGTGCTCTGGACCACTGAGCTACCAACCGCCGATCAAGATCTCCTCTAATTAACACTATGAACATTCCCTTTATGTCACACATAGGCGTTATTTTAGGCAATTTTTAGCCCTAGCGGTTTTTTATTTGCCAACAGATGGAAAGCATGTCTTACAGGTATGCTAATGATAATAAATATTGAGATAAACTCAACGGTTCAACATCCAGTAATAAATAGTTCCATCATCATCATCATCAAGCAGCCATGGGCTACGGAGGTCCAACCAGACCGTGCAGTTTAATTCTCAAAGTATATCTGTCGTGAGTTACATCTGCTGAATCTGAACACTTCACACCAATTCTAACAAGATCCTGTTTGACATTGTCTGCTCACTGCATCCTAGGTCTCCCCCTCCTTCTGATGCCTCCAGGCACACTGTTCATAACCCTATTTGCCAATCTATAATTATTCATACGGGCAACATGGCCAAACCAATGGAGTCTCTCTCTGCACAATATGCTGCTTCAAGGAGGTTGGAGACTACTTTGCCTAATCTCATCATTAGTTACAAAGTTAAACCACCTAATACCCAAGATGATACGTAAGCATCTAGAATCAAAAGCATCTAGTTTCCTGTTATCATGTTTACAAACTGTCCACGTTTCACTGCCATAACTAACCCTAGAAAGAACCAAACTATTATACAGTCTAATTTTAGTCTTTAGATGTATACGCCTATTTCTCCACACTCCCCATAGATTCATAAAAGTCCCAGCAGCAATCCCTATTCGTCTGTTAATCTCATGCCACACATCACCAGTATCTGTTACATAGCTCCCAAGATAATTAAACTGTGACACCTGCTCAAGACTGCAACCATTCAGATAAACTGAATCACAACCTGCCTGACCAATTTTCATCACTTTAGTTTTCTCTCTGTTTATAACCAAACCTACTATATTACCAGTCTCATCAACAGCTCAAATGAAAGAGTTCATCTCATCAACATCATTTGACAAAAGGGCTAAATCATCAGCATAACCTAAATCAGAAATTTTCGTATCTCCAGCCCATTTAAGCCCAAAATCTTTCCCTAGAAGTGAATTTCGCATAACATAATCAATAACCAAGCTAAAGAGAAAAGGAGACAAAAAGCACCGTTGTAGAACACCAGAAGTAATGTTAAACCAATTGCTACAAGCATTACCAACTCTCACACGACTCAGTGTTATTATAGAGGGATTTCATTACGTTAACTAACTTGTCTGGTATACCATATGATCTCATAATCAACCACAAATTATGATGATCAACAGAGTCGAAAGCCTTTTTGAAATCAACAAAGCTAGCAACCAGAGGTTTCTGAAACTCTAAACATTTCTCAAGAATCTGCCTAAGTGAAAATATCTGATCCACACATCCCCTACCACTTCTGAATCCACATTGCTCATCAGGCAATTGACTGTCAACCAGATTCTTAATTCTATTAAGCACAATCATGGAAAGAACTTTACCTGGAACACAGAGTAGGCTGATACCCCTATAGTTATCACAAGAACTGCGATCACTTTTTTTGAAAATAACGATAATAATAGCTCTGGTAAAATCTTTAGGAACCATGCCTTTATCACAAAAGATATTCAAAATTTCAGTCATCCAAGTGGTAACCGAAACATTCCCAGCTCTAAGCATTTCTGTAGTAATTTCATCTACCCCTGGGGATTTATGAAGTTCAAGTTTAGAAATAGCCAAAATAACTTCAGATTATGTTATAGAGCCAACATTAAAGCCCCCAATACATTTATCATCATTACAAACAATGGGAATAGAACCACATTGTTCAGAACATTACTGAAATGCTCAGCCCACCTAGCCATGACAGAATCCTCCCCTTCCATAACCTTACCTTGTTTATCCTTCAATCCTGGTATGCCTGCCCATTTTCTACCACATAAAACATTAACTATCTAGTACAGCTCTCTGCTGTTGTGCTGCCTAACTGCTTCCTCAGCTTTGTCAGTCAAGCCAACGATTCTTATCAGTAGCTAACTGATCCTTGACAAGCTTATTAAGCTCTCTGCAATCCTTTCTATTAGGGCTAGTAGGGTACTGATTAAGGACATTCCTGCAGTTCCTTCTTTCTGAAATAAGTTCAAGTGCCTTATCACTCAAATAATTATGTCTCCTCTGCTTCTTTTTTCCTAAAAGAGTACTGTTAGTTTCCAAAAAAGCCTGTTTAAAATGGCCCCATTCTTCCTCAACTTCAGTAGTAAGCAAACCACGATTGTCATAATGGCTAAGTAACCTATCATGGTAAGCTTTAGCTATAACTGGGTCTTTCAGAGCTTCAGTATTAAAGGTAAATTTTTTAACCCTAGCACAACACTTTTTAAGTTTAAGTTGCAAGACACTTTTAACAAGGTAATGGTCAGATCCAATTTCAGCTCCCCAATATGCCCTGGTATTACTAACAGAACTAGCCCATTTGCTGTTAATTAATATATAATCAATCATATTCCTATGCAGCCCATCGGGAGAAACCCATGTGTACTTATGTATGTCGCGGTGTTTGTAATAAGCGTTAGTTATTCTGAAACCATTAAGTTTACTTACCTGTAGGAGATATTGTCCATTGCCATTGCAGCTACCAATACCAAAAGGGCCTATCACCCCTCCCCAAAGGTCAGAGTCAGTACCAACTTTGGCATTGAAGTCACCTAGAACAAGGGAAATATCTCCTTTCTTCACAGAATTCAAAATATCCTGAAGTTGTCTATAAAACCTATCCTTCTCATCAGCATCCTCAGTGGGGGCATAACAGCAGATAACATTCAAGTCTTTAATGATTGTCTGAAATTTTGCTGTAAGGAACCTTTCATTAATAGAAGAAGCATCACTAGCGTGTCTGCTGAGAATCAGATCCAGGCCTTGGTGATGCTTTCCCTCCCTGAAAAGAGAAATTTAAGATTATTTTTAAAAATCTGACCTTTATCTGTCCATCTGGTCTCTTGCAAGCTGAGAATATCTAAATTATAATGGTGGAATTCTTGTGTGAGAGCATCAAGAGAATAATCTCTATCTAATGTCCTCATGTTCCACATTCCTGCAGAGAGAAAATGATTAGTTGGATTTTTTAAAGAAAGCTTTATTGAGATAGGTAGGGACAACAATATCAAACAGCCCCCTGATTGCAGGCATGGGGTAAAGACCTGTTCCTCCTCCGCTAAAGGCTGAAGTCACCAATGCTGGTAGAAACTTCAGGCACCACGTTTTCAAGTGGACCTTTTCAAGAGCCATATTGTCTGCCTGAGACACATAACTCCAGTTTAGGATTGATGATGCCCAACTAGCTGAATGAGGTTCAGGTACCTGCGATGGCCTCTGATCAGGATTATCCACCAGCTGATATAAGATCCCATGCCTTTGTTCACTTAGGGCTGGCAAACCAGAAGCAAACAGAAAACACAGCAGCAGATTCTCCCTCAACAGAGACCTACCGGAGCAGGAAGTCCAGGATCCATAATCAAGTTCAAATCCATAAACAAGTCCAGTCTAGTAGGTATAAATGTGAAGTTGACCACTCCTCAGCAGGGTTGAGAAAAAAGAAAAAAGTGGCCATAGATGACCAGATCAGTAGGCCATACTGAACTGGCAGCCCTCCCCTTCTATTCCCTTCCAAAAGAGAATATCTCTTTTGAAAGGTACTAATGGCCTGCACCACAAGAAGGTGGGGTCGGACATTAGGTGCTAGACCTGGCCAGTTCTATGCATCATCACTAAGGATTGGTACACAGCTGTCCTTCCAGTTTATTCCTAGCTACCATTTACAGACCAGATCTATTGGCAAATAAAAAGCCACTAGGGCTAAAAATTGCCTAAAATGACGCCTATATATGACATAAAGGGAATGTTCATAGCGTTAATTAGAGGAGATCTTGATCGGCGGCTGGTAGTTCAGTGGTCCAGAGCACCTGAAATGTTATCAGGAGGTCATGGGTTCGTATCCCACCCAGCTCAATTTTTCCTCTAAAATTGAAATCGACGTCAAAGTGCCTATTTAGTACTGGATGTTGAAACGTCGAGTTTATCTCAATATTTATTATCATTAGCATACTTGTAAGACATGCTTTCCATCTATTGGCAAATAAAAAGCCACTAGGGCTAAAAATTGCCTAAAATAACATCTGTATGTGACATAAAGGGAATGTTCATAGCATTAATTAAAGGAGATCTTGTTCAGCGGTCAGTAGCTCAGTGGTCCAGAGCACTTAACATGTTATCAGGTCATGGGTTCGTATCCCACCCGGCTCAATTTTTCCTCTAAAATTGAAATCGACGTCAAAGTGCCTATTTATTACTGGATGTTGAAACGTCGAGTTTATCTCAATATTTATTATCATTAGCATACTTGTAAGACATGCTTTCCATCTATTGGCAAATAAAAAGCCACTAGGGCTAAAAATTGCCTAAAATAACATCTGTATGTGACATAAAGGGAATGTTCATAGCATTAATTAAAGGAGATCTTGTTCGGCGGTCAGTAGCTCAGTGGTCCAGAGCACTTAACATGTTATCAGGAGGTCATGGGTTCGTATCCCACCCGGCTCAATTTTTCCTCTAAAATTGAAATCGATGTCAAAGTGCCTATTACTGGAATTCCTTCTGTATGTTCTTTTTTTCAATTTTCGCCAGTGTATATACCTGTGTGTGTGTGTGTAATTGTCCAAGTTTAACTAACAAATTTTTAAGCTCATTAGATGCAATAACCATAGATTCAATGGCTGCTTAAGCCAAATTTACTGTTGAGCAAGAAGCTTAACAATAGTATTACTCAAAGGTACTGAAGTTTAAGTATTGTTACTGCTGATTTCTGTTACATAACTATTTTATTTTTGTAGTGATTAGAAGTGTCCAGACACACGATAAACTTTTGATGAGCAAGTTTGTTGCAAGTATACTTTAATATTGTACTGTTGTATAGCAGTACATTTGAGCGCTGCTCAAAATAAAGAGTATTAAAATTTCATAAATCCAAAATTTTGACAGCTCATTAACATGTTTACTGATAATATGACAAACTCTGCCATTATGACTCCTGACATAGTACTAAAAGAAAGGTTGAATGATGTATTGGAAAGAAGTGGAGGATCATCAAAGATCCTCATGCTGAAAGAGAAAGGAATGTAGTTATTTAATGTTCCATCAGAAACAAGTGACAGAACAGAATATTATCGACCTCCTCAATTATGAGTTGCTGATCCAATTATCATTGGCCTTTACCTAAGATAAGGTTTGACTTTCAAAACATTCATCATCATGGACATTTGACAAGTCCATAGAAGAGCACTTCCACCTATATGAAGTGCCAGGCAACAAAAAAGTTGTTAGCACTGTATGCTGTTTGTCATGGAGGTAGGAAGAACAGGAGGGAGCATGTAAGTCGTTTTACGTACTAGGTGCTGATGCCGACTGCGGAGGTGCCCCGCCAACCTTTGGTATCCAAGAAACATTTGGCAACTATTGAATTTCATTCACTAGAGCTGTTCTGCATTTTAGATATAAATCACATGTCATGTATAAGATACAAAAAAGCATTTAATTCTTTATAGTAGCGTATACATACCTCACAGCTGCTTGCTGTACATAAAATCAAATTACTTATAAAATACATTACTTTTTGGTATTTTCATTGAGCTGCTTACAACTTACCTTTTTTTTTTACATATATGATAGAGTTTCTACTTTGTTTTGAAAAAATGTGGTTAATGAAAAAGAAATGAAGGACAAATTTTATTAATTTTTTTTTCATATTTTCCAACATTTGCTAGGTATTTAGTTTTATTAGCTTTAATTTAGATTATTTTCTTCTGCTAAACTATTTAAGACAATACTTGAACCTAGAAAAATATAATCATTCCAATTAAAATAATAAATAAATACCCCCTCAAGCAGCTGCTTGCCACAGAGGTCTGACAGGAGCCTGTCAGTTTATATGCCACAGTAGGAGATCTGAGAGGATGGCAGGACCTCAGCAGAAAATTACTTAGTTGTTTTTACAGAAAATATTTTTATTCATGTAAATGGTTTAATATGAGATGCTTTATATTAACCTTGTAGTAGTAGTAGATTTGGTTATAAACAGAGAGAAAACTAAAGTGATGAAAATTGGTCAGGCAGGTTGTGATTCAGTTAATCTGAATGGTTGCAGTCTTGAGCAGGTGTCACAGTTTAATTATCTTGAGAGCTATGTAACAGATACTGGTGATGTGCGGCATGAGATTAACAGACGAATAGGTATTGCTGCCGGGACTTTTAAGAATCTATGGAGATTGTGGAGAAATAGGCGTATACATCTAAAGACTAAAATTAGACTGTATAATAGTTTGGTTCTTTCTAGGGTTAGTTATGATAGTGAAACTTGGACGCTATGTAAACAAGATAACAGTAAACTAGATGCTTTTGATTCTAGATGCTTACGCAGTATCTTGGGTATTAGGTGGTTTAACTTTGTAACTAATGATGAGGTTAGGCAAAGGAGTCTGTAACCTCCTTTAAGCAGCATATTGTGCAGAGAGACTCCGCTGGTTTGGCCATGTTGCCCGTATGGATAATTATAGATTGGCGAAAAAGGTTATGAACAGTGTGCCTAGAGGCCTCAGAAGGAGGGGGAGACCTAGGATGCGGTGGGCAGACAATGTCAAACAGGACCTTGTTAGAATTGGTGTGCAGTGGCCGGATGCAGCAGATGTAGAGCTCAGGACAGATATGCTTGGAGAATTAAACTGCACGGTCTGGTTGGACCTCCATAGCCCATGGCTGCTTGAGGATGATGAGGTAAGGAGCTCTGAACATAAACGACTAAATTTTATAGGCTTCCAATCCTTTCTTCTGATAGCAGTTATCGAAGCTGCTCTTTTTCTTTTTGAGGAATTCTGTTGTGTCATACATTTATATGTATAAAATATTTGTGGCATGGATATTTTTTTTTGGTCTGTAAATGGTAGATAGGTAGTCACTAGAAGGAGAGCTATGTACGAATCCCCTGTAATGATGCACAGAACCAGCCAAGCCTAGCACCTAATGTCCGACCCTGCCTTCTTGTGATGCAGACCGTTAGTACCTTTCAAAAGAGATACTCTCTTGTGGAAGTGAATGGAAGGGGAGGGCTGCCAGATTGGTGTGGCCTACTGATCTGGACAACTATGGCTAATTTTCTTATTTTTTTATACACTGCTGAGGAGTGGTCAACCACACAGGGTCCTGGCACTGACCATATAAACCTACTGGACTGATGTAAGGCTCTGAGCTTGATTATGGATCCTAAATTTTCTGCACTGGTGAGCTTCTGTGGAGGGAAAATATTCCGCTGTGTTTTCTGTTTGTCGGTTGACAACCCAAAGTGAATAGATTCACAGCATATGTTGATCAGCTGGTGGATAATCCTGAGCAGAGGTCATCGCAGCCACCTGAACTTATTGCTTCTACTGGCATTGTCAAATTCTACATTGGAGGAAGTCTTCCAGTGTAGATAGCCTTTAGTGGTGGAGGAATGTGTCTTTGCTCCATGTCTGCGATTAGAGTGCTGTTTGATAATATCGGCATTCCCTCTCTCAATAAACATAGTTTTTTTTAACACCCCACTAACCATTTTCTCTTCTTAGGTAGTTGGAATGTGAGGACTCTGCACAGAACTTTTTCTCTTGATATCCTCACACAAGAATTCCACCATTATAATTTAGATATTCTCAGCTTGCAAGAGACAACATGGACAGATAAAGGTCAGATTCTTAAAAATAATCTTAAATTTCTCTTTTCAGGGAGGGACGACAATAAGGATCACCAAGGAGTGGGTCTGCTTCTCAGCAGACATACTAGTGATGCTCTTCTTGGATATGAGTGCATTAATGAAAGGTTTCTTACAGCAAAATTTCAGACAAGCATTAAAGACTTGAATGTTATCTGCTGTTATGCCCCCACTAAGGATGCCGATGAGAGGATAGGTTATATGGACAACTTCAAGATATTTTGAATTCTGTCAATGAGATATTGGGATATTGGTAGCTACAATGGGCGACATCTCCTACAGGTAAGCAAACTTAATGGATGCAGAATAACTAACACTTATTACAAACACTGTGACATACATAAGTACACATGGGTTTCACCTGATGGGCTGCATAAGATAATGATTGATTACATATTAATTAACAGCAAATGGGCTAGTTCTGTTAGGAATACCAGGGCATATAGGGGAGCTGAAATTGGATCTGATCATTACCTTGTTAAAAGTGTCTTGCAACTTAAACTTAAAAAGTGTTGTGCTAGGTTTAAAAATTTACCTTTAATTCTGAAGCTCTGAAAGACCCAGTTATAGCTAAAGCTTACCATGATAGGTTGCTTATCATTATGACAGTTATGGTTTGCTTCCTAATAAAGTTGAGGAAGAATGGGACCATTTTAAACAGGGTTTTTTTGGAAACTAACATCACTTTTTTAGGAAAAAAGGAGCACACGAAGCAAAATTATTTCAGTGATAAGGCACTGAATGATAGGCTTACTTCAGAAAGGAAGAACTGCAGGAATGTCCTTAATCAATACCCTACTAGCCCTAATAGAAAGCATTACAGAGAGCTTAATGAAAGTGTAAAGGATCAGTTAGCTGCTGATAGGAATCTTTGGCTTGATGGCTTAGCTCACAAAGCTAAGGAAGCAGTTAGACAGCACAACAGCAGAGAGCAATACCAGATAGTTAATGTTTTGTGTGGTAGAAAATGGACAGGTATACATGGATTGAAGGATAATCAAGGTAAGGTTATAGAAGGTGAGGATTCTATCATGGCTAGGTGGGCTGAGCATTTCAGTGATGTTCTAAACAATGTGGTTAGTTCTACTCCCATTGTTTGCAATGATGATAGATGTATTGGTGGCTTTAATGTTGTCCCTATAACACAATCTGAAGAAATTTTTCCTATTTCTAAATTTAAAACTTCATAAATCCCCAGGGGTAGATGAAATTACTACGGAAATGCTTAGAGCAGGGAATATTTCGGTTACCACTTGGATGACTGAAATTCTGAATATCTTTTATGATAAAGGCATGGTTCCTAAGGATTTTACCAGAGCTATTGTTATCCCTATTTTCAAAAAAGGTGATCGCAGTTCTGATTACTATAGGTGTATCAGCCTACTCTCTATTCCAGGGAAAGTCTTTTCCAGGGGAAGTTTCTGTTCCAGGGAAAGTGCTTAACCAATTTCTTCCTAAGTGTTGCGTGTACCCAACACTGGGAAGAAATGCGTTAATTGAATTAAGAATCTGGTTGACAGTCAATTGGGTGATGAGTAATGTGGATTCAGAAGTGGTATATGTGTGGATCAGATATTTTTCGACTCTGTTGATCGTCTTAATTTGTGGTTGATTGTGAGATCATATACAAAAATTTCTGATTTAGATTATGCTGATGATTTAGCCCTTTTGCCAAATTATGTTGATGAGATGAACTCTTTCATTCGAGCTGTTGATGAAACTGGTAGTAGAGTAGGTTTGGTTATAAACAGAGAGAAAACTAAAGTGATTAAAATTGGTCAGACAGGCTGTGATTCACTTAATCTGAATGGGCAGGTGGCTTGAGCAGGTGTCACAGTTTAATTATCTTGGGAGTTATTTAACAGATACTGGTGGTGTGCAACAAGAGATTAACAGATGAATAGGGATTGCGGCCGTGGCTTTTAAGAATCTATGGAGAGTGTGGAGAAATAAGCGTATACACCTAAAGACTAAAATTAGACTGTATAATAGTTTGGTTCTTTCTAGGGTTAGTTATGGTAGTGAAACTTGGACACTTTGTAAACAAGATAACAGGAAACTAGATGCTTTTGATTGTAGATGTTTACGCAGTATCTTTGGCATTAGGTGATTCAACTTTGTAACTAATGATGAGGTTAGGCAAAGTAGTTTGCAACCTCCTTTAAGCAGCATATTATGCAGAGAGAGCCTCCAATGATTTGGCCATGTTGCCCGTATTGATAATTATAGATTGGCAAATAGGGTTATGAACAGTGTGCCCAATGACCTCAGAAAGAGGGGGAGACCTAGGATGCATTGGGTAGACAATGTTAAACAGGACCTTATTAGAATTGGTGTGCAGTGGCCTGATGCAGTAGATGTAGCTCAGGACAGACTTGCCTGGAGAACTAAATTGCACGGTCTGGATGGACCTACATAGCCATGGCTGCTTGAAGATGATGATGATATTTTTTTTAACTATAAAAATTCCATTATTCAATTTTACTTTAGAATTTTATTTTATTTTAGAATGCTTAATATTTCAGGTGTGATATCAAAGTGTGATAACACATATTCAGAAAAAGTTTTTTGCTAATGTAATCAATTACACAAACCAAAGCATATATCTTACAAACATATTGTACTGCCAATTTTAATTCCAGAAATTTAGTTTCTGATATGGCAAACTTTTTGAAATTTACATCCTTTGATTATATATTCATAAAAGTACATATCAACAAAATTTTGGGACATTACATCACTATGGTAATTATTATGACAAGAGTTAAGAATTGGGATTTATTTTATACAAATGTGATTTGGATTGTTTTACCTCTGAGTGGCACTTTTTTAGCCCACAATGGACTAAATGGCTGGGTCACAAGGACTCCGAAGGCTCAGAGATGATTGAGGGAGGGGACTCACTCGAACAGCTGTTGGAAGACAGATATAAATCCACAAGGGTAGATGAAATTACTACAGAACTGCTTAGAGCTGGGGATGTTTTGGTTACCACATGGATGACTGATATTTTGAATATCTTTTATGATAAAGGCATAGTTCCTAAGGATTTTATCAGAGCTATTATTAACCCTATTTTTAAAAAAGGTGATCACAGTTCTTGTTATCACTATAGGAGCATCAGCCTACTTTCTGTTCCAGGTAAAGTTCTTTGCATGATTGTGCTTAACAGAAGTAAGAATCTGGTTGGCAGTCAATTGTGTGATGAGCAATGTGGATTCAGAAGTGGTAGGGGATGTTTGGATCATATATTTTAACTTAGGCAGATTTTTGAGAATTGTTAACAGTTTCAGATATCTTTGGTTACCAGCTTTGTTGATTTCAAAAAGGCTTTCGACTGTTGATCATCATAATTTGTGGTTGATTTGTGAGATCATATGGCATACCAGACAAGTTAGTTAACATAATGAAAGCTATCTATAATAACACTGTGGGAGTTGGTAAGGCTTATGTAGCAATTGGTTTAGCACTGCTTCTGGTGTTAGACAAGGGTGAATTTTGTCTCCATGTCTCTAGTTTGGTTACTGATTATGTTATGAAAAATTCTCTGCAAAGATTTTGGCCTCAAATGGCCTAGAGATATGAAAATTTCTGATTTAGATTATGCTGATGATTTAACAGGCACTTTAGCATTCGATTTAAATTTTAGAGGAAAAATTGTCTTGAGCCGGTCAGGTACTCTGGACCACTGAGCTACCAGCTGCCAATCAAGATCTCCTCTAATTAGCGCTATGAACATTTCTTTTATGTCACATATATGCACTATTCTGAGCAGTTTTAGCCATAAGCAGCCTTTTAACTTTGCCAAAAGATGGAAGCATATGATTACAATTATGCAGATAATAAATAATGAAATAAACTCGACATATTCCATATCCACTAATAAATCAGCACTTTAGTGGCGATTTAAATTTTAGAGGAAAATTGTATTGAGCGGGGTGGGATACTACAACCTCTTTATCAGGTGGTTGTGGGTTCGTATGTTACCATGAGGTCGTGGGTTCATATCCCACCCGGCTCAAGACAATATTTTCTCTAAAATTTAAATCGACGCTAAAGTGCTGATTTATTAGTGGATATGGAATATGTCAAGTTTATTTAGTTATTTATTAGGAAACTTTGTGTTTTTGTTTCTAGATGTTTACGCAGTATCTTGGGCATTAGGTGCATAGAGCAGCATATTGTGCATAGGGAGACTCCATTGGTTTGGCCACATTGTCCATATAGATAATTATAGATTAGCGAATAGGGTGATGAACAGTGTGCCTAAAGGCCTCAGGAAGAATGGGGATATCTAGGATATGGTGGGCAGACAATGTTAAACAGGACCTTGTTAGAATTAGTTTGCAGTGGCCAGATGCAGCAGATGTAGCTCAGGACAGATATGCTTGGAGAACTAAATTGCATGGTCTGGTTGGATTTCTGAAGCCCATGGCTGCTTGAGGATAATGATGACTGATTAATGTTATGCAGAATTCATTGCATGGAGGAGATTTTGGCCTTAAATAGTCTAGACATTTAAAAATTTCTGATTTAGATTATGTGGATAATTTGGCCCTGTTGGCTAATGATGTTGATGAGACTAGTAATAGAGAAGGTTTGGTGATGTACAGAGAAAATTAAAGTGATTAAAAATTGGTCTATCTGATGGTATTTCAGTTGCTTTGAACGGCTGCACTCTTGACTACATATCAAATTGCCAAGTTTATTGTGGAGCTATGTACAGATATAGGAAATGTGCAGCATGAGATAAACAATAGAACAGGGATTGTTGTTGGGACTTTTAAGAATCTATGGAGAGTGCAGAAAAATAGGCTTATATACCTGCAAATCAAAATTAGGCTGCATAATAGTTTGGTTCTTACTAAAGTTAGTTATGGTGACTCTTTATAAGCAAGATCACAGGAAGCTTAATACGATTAATTCTAGATTTCGTGGTACCTTGGGCAGTAGGTGGTTTGATTTTGTAAGCAATGATGAGATAAGGACTCAGCAACCTCCTTTGAACAGTATATTTTGCAAAGAGAGACTTGGTATGGTCATGTTGCTTACATGCATAGCTGTAGATTGTCTACATGACCTCAAGGCCTCAGGAAAAGTAGATCTAGGATACAATGGACAATGTGAAACAGGGCCTTGCTAGATTTGGCACAGTGGCCAAATGCAGCAGATGTAACAAGCCAGACAATCCTGCAGAACAATATTATGCAATCTGGTAGGACCTCCATTGCCCATGGTTGCATGAGGATTTTGTATATATGTACATACATACAAAATGGTCATAAAATAACGTACAAATAGAACTGAAATTGGGGAGCGTTTGCTTCATACCAGTGTTCTTCTCTCAACATGTCGCTCTCTCTCTCTCTGGGTCATTGATAGTAGTGAACCATAGGGAACTCTTTATTTGCCTATTGTATAAGATGGACTTAGGCATATAAGAACAGAATTCGCATCTCTGCCATACCAAAGAAATCACTACTTACTATTTCAATGTTATTTCCTGATTATCTCGAATATACAGATCCACTATTAACATTTTAGTTTTATTTTTATAATATTTTTATATATTATATAACATTTTTATTTTCATCAAATTGCCAACAGAATGTGCATGCTATACTTATTCTACAAAAAAACTAAACACATACCTTAGAGTTCAACAGTTTTCCGTTTTCCGACGCTTTTATTTCACTGTTTGTTTTAATAACTGAATCGACTGCACGAATTTCTGTAGTGTGTTTATTACCTTTGAGTTCCTCTGCAACAGATGGCGTCGACTTTTTATCTCTTTTATACTTTTTAACATACCAGTATGCTAATCCAACAGCTACCGGAGTTCCTATTCCAACAGCAAGAGCAACATGCCACTTAGACCAATGTCCCACACTACTCTTGTCGGTGGATTCCATATTGGATTAATATAACTGCCAGATTTCAAATATCACGTTACAACCACGGAAAAATAAATAATAAAGGTGAACCTACTCACGAGGTGTAATTTCGTGAAACAGTTCGACTTTCTGTGTACATTTAAAGGAACATATTTTTATTGCATTTATCGATGTCGGTCATCACATAGTAGTGCCACAGGCGAAACAGTTGTGTTGGTGTAATTATCGATAATGTCAGATCTCGTGACCTCCAAAAAGGCATGATAATTGGTGCGCGTCTTGCAGGAGCCCACACAACACACTTACCTTTAATGGAGATGCGGAAGATATCCCAAAAATATTTATTGATATTCAGGAAATATCCAGATTTTAGAAGCTGACGTTTTATAGTCATATATAAGAGGTTGCAAGTTTCGACCTGCTTACATCCTAAATACATCCCTTGCATTTTGGTTATTTTTTTGATGTGGTATTTACCTCCCTAAATATCCTATAGATAGATATTCTGCTTTGCCTCAAACGTCTTATAGACGTAAAGTCTGCCGAAATTTTTACCATCTCTTACTTCCATTCGTTATACATATATACATAAGAGATCCTGTAGCATGAAAGCTGTTGTCGTAATGGCTATCTTATGTTAATTTTTATTTTCACCACATGTATTATATAACCCAAATTTGGACCGGATGTAGGGGCCATGACCTCCCCTTCCGAATGCTAATAATAAAAGAGGCAAAACAATTACATATCATGAATTTTTCAAGGAGTTCTTTAAAGACGTAAAAAGAGAATTTTATACTGCATTGGAAATCCACTCCATTGGCCAACCCATTAATATTTCGGCTGATTGTTTCTACACCCCCCCCCCCGGCCCCTACCGATTATATTTTCAAGATCCGGCTCTGAACCAAATTAAAATTTATTCTGAATGCACTAAGGCAACTACTAACTGGGACATATTTGTTTTGCTGATTTTTAAATCATGCTTCAAAATATGATGTATGTTTTAAATTCTAACTCATGGTATGTTAAACCACTGGTTCTCAAATTTTTATACTTTACGTACCCCCTGGAAATGTGTATGTAAACTGGTGTACCCCTTATATAGATAGGTAAAACTATATTTACAGTATAATAATGCCAACTTAGCGACTTTGTTACTAGATCTAGCGACTTTTGAGCTCTCGTGGCATACCCCAAAATTTTACCATGTACCTCCAAGGGGTATGCGTACTCTTTTTTACAATTCACTATTTTTTTAAAGAAAATTACTTGACATATATATCAAAATGGTCTGTAAATGTTAGCTTTTCTCGTGGTGCAGGCAATTAGTACATTTCAAAAGAGATATTCTCTTTTGGAAGGGAACGGAAGTGGAGGGCTGCCAGTTCAGTATGAACTACTAATCTGGTCATCTATGGCCACTTATTTTCTTTTTTTTTTCAACCCTGCTGGGGAGTTGTCAACTTTATAGGTTCCTGGTTCTGACCATTTATACCTAATAGACAGGACGTGTTTATGGATTTGAGCTTCATTATGTATCCTGGCCTTGCTGCAATGCTGGGCCTCTGTTGAGGGAGAATCTGCTGTTGTGTTTTCTGTTTGCTTCTGGGTTGCAAGCCCTAAGTGAACAGAAGCATGGGATACCTTATATCAGCTGGTGGATAATCCTGATCAGAGGCCATCGCAGGTACCTGAACCTCACTTAGCTAGTTGAGCATCGTCAATGCTAAACTGGAGTTCTGTGTCTCTGGCAGGTCTAAGGCTCTTGAAAAGGTCCACTTCAAAAGGTGGTGCCTGAAGTTCCTCCAGCATCGATGACTTCAGCCTTTAGCGGAGGAGGAACTGATCTTTACCCCATGCCTTCAATCACTGGGCTGTTTGATATTGTTTGCCCTACCTATCTCAATTAATCTAGTTTCTTTAAAAAACCAACTAATCATTTCTCTCTGCAGGAACGTGGAGACATTACATAGGTATTATTCTCTTGATGTCCTAACGCAGCAATTTCAGCATTATAATCTAGATATTATCGGCTTGCCAGAGACCAGATGGACAGATAAAGGTGAAATACTTAAAAATAACTTTAAATTTCTCTTTTCAGGGAGGGAGGATCGAAAGCATCACCAAGGCGTGGGTCTACTTCTCAGCAGACACGTGGGGATTGACTCTTCTGGGATATGACTGCATTAATGAAAAATTTCTTAGAGCAAAACTTAAAACAAAAATTAAAGACTTGAATGTCATCTGTTGTTATGCCCCCACAGAGGACTCTGATGAAAACGAGAAGGATACGTTTTAAACCCAGCTTCAGGATATTTTGAATTCTGTGAAGAAAGGAGATAATTCTCTTTTGCTAGGTGACTTCAATGCTACAGTTGGTACTGACAACAGGAGTTATATGTCCATTTGGCATTGGTAGTTCCCATGACAATGGGAACGTCTCCTATAGGTAAGTAAACTTAATAGTTTACGAATAACTAACACGTATTACAAACATCGGGACATTTATAAATATACATGGGTTTCACCTGATGGGTTGCACAGGAATATGATAGATTATATTTTAATCAAAAGCAAATGGGCAGTTCAGTTAGCAACACCAGATAATACAGAGGAGCCGAAATGGGGTCTGACCATTACCTGCTCAAAAGTGTCTTGCAACTTAAACTTAAAAAGTGTTGTGCTAAGGCTAAAAAATTTACCTTTAATATGGAAGCTCTGAAAGATTCAGATATAGCCAAAGCATACCATGATTGGCTACTTAGTCATCATGGCAATCGTGCTTTGCTTACTGCTGAAGTTGAGAAAGAATGGGATCAGTTTAAACAGGCTTTTCTTGAAGCCAACAGTAATCTTTTGGGTAAAAGGAACAGAGGAAGCAAAATTATTTCAGTGATAAGGATATGGAACTTATTTCTGAAAGTAGGAAGTGCAGGATTAATATGAATCAACACCCTAATGGTCCTAACAGAAGATATTACAACGAGCTTAATAAACGTGTAAAGGATCAATTAACAGCTGATAAGAATCTGTGGTTCGATACCCTGGTTAACAAAGCTGAGGAAGCAGTTAGACAGCACAACAGCAGAAGGTTGTACCAGATTATTAATGTTTTACATGGGAAGAAACAGGCTGATGTACAGGGATTAAGGGATAAACATGGCAAGGTGGTTGAAGGTGAGAATTCTGGGATGACTAGGTGGGCTGAGCATTTCAGAGATGTTCTAAATAATGTTGTTATCTCTACTTTCATTGTTTGTAATGAGGATAAATGAATTACTGGCTTTTATGATGGCCCAATATCACATTCCGAAGTCACTTTGTGTGTTTCTAAATTGAAACTGTATAAATCCCCAGGGATGAATGAAATCACCACTGAAATGCCTAGAGCTGGGAACATTTGTGTTCTCACATGGCTGATTGATATTTTGCATTTTTTTTATGATAAAGATGTTGTTCCTAAGGATTTTACTACAGCTATCATTGTTTCAATTTTTAAAAAAAGATTATCACAGTTCTTGTGATAATTATAGCGGAATTAGTTTACTTTCTGCTCCAAATGCTCCAGATAAAGTTCTTTGCGTGATTATATTTAATAGAATTAATAATTTGGTTGATGGACAACTGCGTGATGAACAGTGTAGAAATGGTAGGGGCTGTATTGATCAAATATTTTCACTTCGGCAGATTCTTGAGAAATGTTTAGAGTTTCAGAAACCTGTGGTACTACCTTTATAGATTTAAAAAAGACTTTTGACTCTGTTGATCGTCATAATTTGTGGTTCATTTTAGATCATATGGAATACCTGATAAGTTAGTGTAATGAGAGCTGTCTATAATAACACTGAGTCATGTGCGAGTTGGTACGTCATGCAGCGATTGGTTAGCATTGCTAATGGAGTTGGACAAGGGTGCATTTTGTCTCCTTTTCTCTTTAGTTTAGTTATTGATTATGTAATGCGAAATTCTTTGCAAGGCAAACATTTTTGCCTTAAATGGTCTAGAGATTTCAAAATTTCTGATTTAAATTATGCAGATGATTTGACCATGTTGGCTTCTGATGTTGATGAGATGAATTAGTTCATTAGGGTTGTTGATGAGACTGGTAATAGAGTAGGTTTGGTGATAAACAGAGAAAAAACTAAAGTGATGAAAATTGGTCAGGCAGATGGTGCTTCAGTTGCTATGAACGGCTGCACTCTTGAACAAGTATCTCAGTTTAATTATCTTGGGAGCAATGTAACAGATACTGGTGATGTGCAGCATAAGATAAATAGAAGAATAGGGATTGCCATGGGACTTTTAAGAATCTATGGAGAGTGTGGAAAAATAGGCATGTACACCTAAAGACTAAAATTAGAGTATATAATAGTTTGGTTCTTTCTAAGCTTAGTTGTGGTAGTGAAACATGGACCCTTTGTAAGCAGGATAACAAGAAACTTTATGCTGTAACGCTCCAAACAATGCAAAATACTTTAAGTTTTATGCTCCGGATAGCTTAGACGGGCGCCAGGCAATCATTAACAAATTGCCAAAATGTAGAATAAGTTGATTTAGGGTTCAAATGCCAGCGAGCGTTCATAAGTAAGAATTAATGTAAAAAAAAGATCCTAAATTAGCGTTGCTCAAGATAAAAAACTATAGACTCAAAAGTTTGTAACAAAACAAAATAGATTTATGTCCAAAATAATTAACTCACCAAGACATCAATGAAGAAACTAAATTCTGTGCTACACGCACGGTGCTACGCACCTTACTACATCTCTCTGCTCTCTCTACAACTCTGCTCTCAAGTGCTCAAGTGCTCGCAGGTCACGGTTTTGACAATGGGCCGGCGCATGCCGGGAAAGACATTTGCATACAATGACGAAGGACGAGGTATGACGCAATAGGGGGCGTGTCCTTGGCACGCGCTTTAACGGTTACGGTCGGAAGTTCGGAGTTGCGCGTACGCAACTCCTAGAAACTTGAAAACGAGTGCTGTGATGCCGAAAAGGAAATAAAAATCCCCAAAATGATAAATATAACGTAAATTAAACAAAACTGGTTAAGGTAAAGCAAAAGTGAACGATGGGGCATCACAATGCCTTTGATTCTAGATGCTTACGCAGTATCTTGGGCATTAGGTGGTTTGACTTTGTAAGTAATGATGAGATTAGGGGTCATCAACCTCCTTTGAGCAGCATATTATGCAGAGAGAGACTACATTGGTTTGGCTATGTTGCCCATATGCATAGATACAGATTGACAAAGAAGATTATGAACAGTGTACCAAAGGGTGTCAGAAAAAGGGTGGGCAGACTGTGTCAAACAGGACCTTGCTAGAATTAGACTAGAGTAACCAAATGCAGCAGCTGTAGCTCAAAAGCGACAAACCTGGAGAGGAAAATTACACAGTCTGGTTGGACCTCGTAGCCCATGGCTGCATGAGGATTTTGTAGCTATATATCAAAGTACTATATTTCGCTGTATATGGAACTATGTAAATTTAATTTTAGGCATTCTTCAGTTGACCCAAATGCTGCCTTCTGGCATCAGGGAATGTGAACTGTAGAGTGGAGCTTGTCTCATCAAAATTTATAAATTTTTCAGCACAATAACAGGCTTAAACTTTTCCACAAATGTTAAATAGTAATGAAAACGTTCACCAGATGTTCTTTTTGTAACATTTCATTAAAAGTTTTCATGTTGATGTTTAAGGTTTTAAATTTCAAGCATGTAACCTTTTATGAACAATATCCCCGCCCCCCTCAAGGTAGGGTAACAACAGATATAAAGCAAATATAACTTTCAATATTCAGCACTTTGTAAACAAATACTTCACGTATATACAATTTATCAACCAATTATCTTTTGATTTCATCATTAGAAATTGGTTACCCTACATATTTGCAGACTGGTGAACTTCTAATCCAATCAAAAATTCATTTTATTCCATCACTCTCAGTGTAATATTACTTACCAACTTTTAAAATATCTGACAACAATTATAATAAAAAAACTGCATTTATTTGTATCGGAATTTTGGATTAAATTTTACATTAGATATGATCAAATTTTCATCTGTGTTACACACGGTGTGCCTTGCTTTGGCATGCCTCAGCCGATTTTTGGCAACAGATTATATTTCACTATCCGACTTATTCTGGCAGCAGATTTTTTCTTGTAGTAGCTGCAAGATATATTTAAAACATTACTTAACTTCTAATATTTCATAAGATATTTTAAATTATAAGATTAAATATTACATGTAAAAAATAATAAAACCAAATTATGATATATTTTCACAAATAAAAAAATATGAAACTTATGAAATAATAAGATGGGTTCAGATATAAACATTTTAAACTATACTTTACCACAACCGATACATCCACAAGTTACGATAGCCAACATCTATCCCATAGACAGTAGGTTAGTTACTCCTAACAAAGTCAAGGTTTGAGATCCATAGTAAGACATGAACGTTGTTTACCTGCCAAGATCCCGACGTCCTCTCATCCCTTCTACAGGGTCGTGTGAAAGCTAACCGTTAAGACAGATAGTTGCATATATTTTTAAAGATACACTGAACTCACTCTTACATGCACGAACCTTCCATTTCCTAATGTATGAAAAGGAAAGTTTTAATAGCACGAACAGTCATTCTTTCACAATAAGTCAATGTTGACTGCATTAAATATGATTCGAACGGAAGACAATCTGAATAGGCGCTTTTGTTTGTAAATTAAAAAATCTGAAAACTCACTGTTTATAAGAAAACAACAATATTTTCAGTATTTCCACGAAAAGTCGGGTCCCAGAATCGATCCGCTAGATCTAACTTTGCATTCACTGACTTCAGCAACCGATAAAACGTAACGTAAGAAACGTAAACTCTCTCGACGGTTATTCCAAGGCGCTATCTCTTTTCAGAGTTCTCGGTCCCCTCGGTACGTTTGAATAAGTGCATAAGTGTGGGTGAAGGTGACTATTTTTCGCTGCAAACACAAGTTTTTCGACAAAGATGGGGTGTTTCACTACAATCTAACACTGTCTAAGAATCGCTTTAGTTATTTTTCCTGCATGAGAATATTTCTATACTAGTGTGGAATTCTTAGAACAAGTGGTACTATGTTAGTGTGAAAATCGTTCGGGCAAGCACACGTTTTTTGATAATGTTATGTATCTTGTTTGGAAATCTGAAAGAACACTGTCTGTAGAAAGTAGCATTACCCCAGTAAGCTAGTACTAATTACTTCTCGATTCTGAGGGACGAAGGTTGCAATCGTTGACAGATATTTTTTCAGAATTATGTAATCAACCACAGTGTTCGGATATTTATTCCATAGTAAGACATGAACGTTTGTGTTGTTTACCTACCAAGATCCCGACAACCTCTCACCCCTTCTACGGGGTCATATGAGAGGATCCTGTAACTGTTACGACAATTTGCTGTGTGAAGTCGTATTTATTTTTAAAGCAAAGACACACTAATTTCGGACTCGCTAACTAGAGAACGATATATTAACCTGATAAAGTTTGATTTTAACGATCAGATAGTGTATACATCATCACTTTTTTTAGTTCATACTAATAACTTCCAACTTTTAAAGGAAATGTCTCATTATAAGCGATTTCATACAAAGAGATACGCACTCTATGCTTCACATTTAAATCTATAGAGATAACGATCACTACCCCTGGAACACATTTGTGAAAAAACACGCTATGATCGGGTTTGGGAAAGATTTTTAGCCCATGCGGGTGCTGCACTGCAGGAAAGCACACCATCTTTGATATCAGAACCTACATGAAAATCGAGATGTTTCAGGGAAATCCAGTTGTTTCAAAAAAGAGGACCTTTTTTTGGTACAAGGTTTTTTTTTTCAGGAGTATTACGTTTTATCACCCTTCACTCCCTTGGGCGAAACAACAGGATTTCGATCGTTTCAGGCCATGGTTCAGCTGTTAGTATCCCACTGCTTCGTTCTTAACGCATCAGGATGTTGTGTTATTCTAAGTTTGAAAATATTCTCGGTTGTATATCCTCTTCTGTATTAGCACAAAACACACACGTTTTGTTCGTTACCAGACATCTGACAGGAAACGTAAGACAGTCATGCTCAAAAAAATTATTCGAACGGTATGAAGAAAAATCCTTACACCTCCTGAAATATGCGTATTCAAGTTAAAATCTGTGATGAAATATTTTGCATAACCACTAGTCGCGTTTTAAATTGCTAGCTCTTCTGTAGCAAACAAGTGTCCGTAACACAATATGTTTATTCTTGCATGTGAACAAACACACACGCACACATACGATAACATATACACATAAAGATGAAACACATACAGACACTTTAACACACACACACAGAGAGATGAAGACGTATACACATACAGAGAAACGACTATGTGCATACAGACATCTTAACACATACGCACACGCACGAAAACATATACATATAGAGAAACAAACATATTAACATACATGAACACACACACACTCACATACGCACACATACACGATTCACTGAAACATACATACACACACACCAAGAGAGAAACAAACATGATGACACAGTTACATCTTGACGTATATGCACACACCTACACGTACACACATTTTGTAGAAACATACATATCTACACACAGATACAAACACATACACACACAGGGGATTAAACATACAGACAGACATATGCGCTAGACAGTGTGCTTTACGGTAATGCGGTGCCCTGTGAACTAAAGAATCTTTCTCAAACCCAAACAGCATAAATTTCATGTAGGTTCTTATATCAAAGATAGTGTGCTTTCCTGCAGTGCAGAACCCCCATGGGTTAAAAATCTTTCTCAAACCCGATCATAGCGTATTTTTTCACAAATATGTTCCAGGGGTAGTGATCGTTATCTCTATAGATTTAAATGTGAAGCATAGAGTGCGTATCTCTTAGTATGAAATCGCTTATAATGAGACAACATTTCCTTTAAAAGTTGGAAGTAACTATCACTAAAAAATCATAATCACTAAAAAAAGTGATGATGTATACACTATCTGATCGTTAAAATCAAACTTTATCAGGTTAGTATATCGTTCTCTTGCTAGCGAGTCCGAAATTATTGTGTCTTTGCTTTAAAAATAAATACGACTTCACGCAGCTAATTGTCGTAACAGTTACAGGATCCTCTCATATGACCCCGTAGAAGAGGTGAGAGGTTGTCGGGATCTTGGTAGGTAAACAACACAAACGTTCATGTCTTACTATGGAATAAATATCCGAACACTATGGCTGATTACATACTAAAATCGAGGGTTTTTCCCGACATTATAGTCACTAGATGGCGCCAGGGTTAAAAGGGGGGAATTTTAATAAAGGGGGCGGAACTTTTGATAGGGGGATTTTTTTTAATGAGGAGGGGGAATCAAAAATTGGGAAATTAGAGTTAAAATATGGGTTTTCCCGAAAATAGTACTCCTCAGTCACTAGATGGCGCCATGGATTAAGAGGGAGGAAGGAAGGGGTTTTTCAATAAGGGGAGAAATTTTTAATAAAGGGGGAGTCAAAAATCGGGAAATTAGAGTTAAAATAGGGTTTTTTCGAAAATAGTGCTCCTCATAGTCACCAGAAGGCGCCAGGGGTTAAAGGGGAGGGGGCGGAAGGACGGGGGGTTAATAAGGGGGGAGGAATTTTTTTAATAAATGGTTTTTTTAATAAAGGGGATTAATTAATTTTTAATTAATTACGGGTTATTAATTGATTATTAATTAGTTATTAATTAGTGGTGTAGCCGGAAGTGTGCATGGTCAGTGACGTCATAGGGGAAAGCACAGTGCGTGGGATTCCATAGGTTGTGATGATACTACTGATAGATGTCGTATTTATACTATACGAGGAAGCCGAGAACTATCACTATTGGCTTCTAACAGTTGGAAAAAATCACGAAGCAGCAGAGAACTGTCACTGTCAACGTCTGACAACAGAATGAGGAATCTGACTGATGGATGCCGTATTTACACTAGAAGATGGACTATCCCGCAGAAACTGATTTAAAAGACTGTCCTGCAGAAATGAAAAAAAAACAATGCTATTGGTTGAAAAAAAATTAATTAAAAAAAAAAAAGAAAATCTCTGATTTAAAAAATAAATTATGTAACTTATTGAGGGAAATATTGACCTGTTTGTGTGTCGGAAAGACCCACCTCCGATTTAGAACAGAGGGAGATGGGTCCCATAGGATTAACGTTGACCCACCTCTGAGTTAGAACCCCCACTTTCCCCCTACTGACGGGAGACTACCATTCCCAACAGTTGTGTCGGTGGGTCCCCTCGACCTTCTCTGAGCCTTCGGGGTACGTGCGACAATTTAGCCCATAGTGTGCAAAAATAGTGCCACTCGGAGGTAAAACAACCCAACCCCTTTGTTCTCTTCCCCCTCTCTATTGTAGCAGGAAGGTCGTTTAGCCTGTGGTGTGCAAAGTGCCGCTCAGAGGTAAAGCAATACTCTGTGCATGTTAAAAAACATGCTGGATGACCTCGACTGCAGGCTACCATTCCCAACAGCTGTTTCGGTGGGTCCCCTCGGAATACGTGCGACCATTCAACCATAGTAGGTGTGCAAAAAGGTGCCACTCAGAGGTTAAACAACTCCTTTGTTTTCTTATTCTTCTCTATTGTAGCAAAGGTCCTTTAAAACTCGTTGATCCGATGGGCTTGCCATTTAGCCCATGGTGTGCAAAGTGCCGCTCGGAGGCCATACTCCGTGCACATTAAAGAACACGCTGGATGGCCTCGACAATAGATTACCATTCCCAACAGCTGTTTCGGTGGGTACCCTCAGCCTTCTCCAAGTCTTCGGGGTACATGCGACAATTTAGCCCATAGTGTGCAAAATAAGTGCTACTCAGAAGTAAAACAACCCAACCCCTTTGTTGTCTTCCCCCTCTTTATTGTAGCAGGAAGGTCCTTTAGCCCATGGTGGGCAAATTGCCACTCAAAGGTAAAACAATACTCTGTGCACATTAAAGAACACGCTGGATGACCTCGACTGGAGGTTACCGTTCCCAACAACTGTTTCAGTGGGTCCCCTCAGGGGACGTGCGACCATTTAACCATAGCAGGTGTGCAAAAAAGTGCCACTAAGAAGTAAAACAATCCCTTTGTTCTCTTATCCCTCTCTATTCTCCCAAAAGTCCTTTAAAACCCATTGATCTGATGGGCTTGTCATTTAGCCCATGATTTGCAAAGTCCCATGAGGATGTTAGCGTCCCAGGGACACTAACAGCCTTACAGGGGTGGCGCTGTTTGGTCTCCCCAGACTGTAATGCCCTTACAGGTTGGTGCATTTTGTCACGTCAGTCGGTCACGAGACAGTACAATTTGGTCTCCAGGGTCCCTAACAGCCTTATAGGACAGCACTTTTTAGACTCCCGGAATCCTAACGTCCTTACGGGGTGGCGCATTTCATCCGTCAGGCCCCTAATGGCTTTACGGGACACGTATTTGGTGTCTCGAGTCCCTAATGGCCTTACCGGGTGGCGCTGTTTGGTCTCTCGGGACCATAACACCCTTAGGGAATGGTGCATTCTGTCCTGTCGGGAACCTAACGGCCGTATGGGACGTCGCATTTTGGTCTCCCATGTCCCTAACGACCTTACGGGACGTCGCATTTTGGTCTCCCGTGTCCCTAATGGCCTTATGGGACGGCACTTTTTGGACTCCCGGTACCCTTATGGGATGGAGCAATTCGTCCTGTTGGGCCCTTAATGGCCTTATGGGAGAGAGCATTTCGTCCCATTGGGAACCTAACGGCCTTACGGGACAGCACTTTAAGGGCGTTAGCGTCTCCGAAGACCCTAATGGCCTTACGGGATGCGGCATTTTAGCTTGTTTGGCCTGGGAATCCAAAAAGCGCCATCCTGTAAGGTTATTAGGGACCCGGGAGACCAAATTGTGCAGTCCCATAAGGTTTTTAGGGACTCGAGAGACCAAATTGCGTCGTCCCATAAGGCCGTTAGGTTCCCGACATGACGAAAAGCACCGACCCATAAGGGCGTTATGGTCACAGGAGACCAAACAGTGTTGTCACGTAAGGCCATTAGAGACCCAGGAGACCAAACAGCGCCATCTCGTAAGGCAATTGCCTTACGAGGGTCCACGGGATGGCACATTTCCTCACGTTGCCCCTAAAAGCCTTACAGGATGGCATACTTTGGTCTCCCAGGTCTCTAACGGCCTTACAAGATGGCGCTGTTTGGTCTCCTGGGACCGTAAGGCACTTACAGGTTGGTGCATTTCTTCGCATCAGGAACCAGACAGTCTTACGAGATACCACTATTTTGTCTCCCGGGTCCCTTATGGCCTTATGGGATGGCGCTGTTTGGTCTCCAGGGACCGTAACTCCCATAGGGAACGGTGCATTTCGTCGCATCGGGAACCTAACGGCCTTACAGGATGCTGCTTTTTGAACTCCCAGGCCCTAACGTACTTATCAGACGGCACTTTTTGGACTCCCGGGCCAAACATGCCGAAATTCCCTGTCCCGTAAGCCCCCCCCCCCCCCAAGTGGGGACCACCTTGTCATGGGGGGGCCTACGATGACTCTGAGAAGTAGGACGGACTGGCGGTTTTCTTGGCGTGCACGCTATCAGCAACCTGGCTGGAGATGCCCCAAAGTGAGAGTCCATTGAAAGGGCTTGGTGCACCCAATAAAGTGGACTCATCATGGCATCTGAGAAAGGTTTGTTGCAAGCCCCGAAGTGGGTGGGGTCTGTACTCTGGGGGGCCGCGAGTCGGTCCTGATGGAGAGGACGAAGTTGAGGTATCTGCGACTGGGAGTGGGATCACTGGTCAACAGGCTTATCGATGGATAGCTCCCACCTGATCAAAAAGTTAGGATTGAATATCACGAACGGCACTCAAAATTCAAAATTAATCAACAAAGTAAGGTTTTATATATCTTTGGCAATTATATTAGATGGATTTAATGATGTATTTGGCTTATATGTTTAGGCAATGCGCAAAATTCAAAAAGTCTCACGCTACACCTCAGTGATTAGAAAACCAGACAATTCTGATTCTATCAGCTTATATGTCTTGCTCATTATAACAGGTCCTTTCTCTGCAGTTATGTTATTTTTAAAGTAAGGCATGCCGGAAAGTAGATGGGTCAAAAGTGGCACCGTCTGTACAATGTAGTACTGTCTTGAACAGTGGAACGTTTGTGGGGTGTCATGGAATTATTCTCCTGTTCCGTAAGGGCGTTAGCGTCTCCGGAGACGCTAACGCCCTTACGGAACGCCTTACGGAGATGCTAACACCCTTAAAGCGCCATCCCATAAGGCTGTTAGGTTCCCAGTGGAATGAAAATGCGCCGTCCCGTAAGGACATTAGGGTCCCGACAGGACGAAATGCGCTGTCAGGTAAGTACGTTAGGGTCCTGGTGGGTACCCTCAGACCTATGGGGGGAAGGAAAAGCACCGTCCCATAAGACCATTAGGGACCCGGGAGACAAAACTGCGCCATTCCATAAGGCCGTTAGGTTCCTGCGTGATGAAATGCACTGTCCCCTAAGGGAGTTACAGTCCAGGGAGACCAACATCGCCATTCCGTAAGACCATTAGTGGCCCAACGTGATAAAATGCGCCATCCTGTAAGGCAGTTAGCGTTCCGGGGGACCCTAATGGCTGTACGGGATGGCGTTGTTTGGTCTCCCGGGACTGTAATGCCCTTATGGGACAGCGCATTTAGTTCCGTCGGGCACCTAATGGCCTTACAAGACTGCACTTTAAAGGCATTAGCATCCCGATGGTGCAAACGTCCATCCCATAACGTCATTAGGATCCTGGGAGACCAAAATGCGATGTCCATTAAGGATGTTATGGTCCCAGTAGTACAAAAAGTGCTGTTCCGTTAGACCATTACGGGCTTGGCATGCCAAAATGCCCCATCACATAAAGCCATTAGGGGCCCTACGGGATGAAATGCACGATTCCGTAAGGATGTTAGAGTCCCGGAAGTCCAGAAAGTGCTGTCCCCTAAGGCCGTTAGGGACCTGGAAGACCAAATTTCGCCGTCCAATGAGGCTGTTAGGTTCCCGACACGACGAAATGCACCGACCCGCAAGGGCGTTACAGTCTCGGGAGACCAAATAGTGCCATCCCGTAAGGTCGTTAGGGACCCGGGAGACCAAAGTGCGCCATCCTGTAAGGCTGTTGGAGCCCAACGTGAAGAAATGTGCCATCAGACCCCTAACGGCTTTACGGGCCGGTACATTTTCATCTCCCAGGACCCTAGTGGCCTTACGAGACAGTGCTGTTTGGTCTCCTGGTACCATAACGCCTTTATGGAATGGTGCGTTTTGTCATGCAGGGAACCTAACGGCCTTACGGGACAGAGAATCTCGGTCTCCCAGGACCCTAACATCCCTACTGGGCTTTAACGTGCATGCAGTATGGCTATGGGGGGAAGGAGCAGACCTATGGGGGGAAGGAGCAGGGCAAGAAACAAACCAGAATATCTAGGAAAGAAAAAATATCCAGCCTGCCTTTAGCATAATGTGCAAATGCCTAATTACTATCCAATTACATTATTCAATATTACCCAAATATACTCATAGAGCAACAATCATTCACTTTTATATACTAAGTATTCAATTCCATTTGCTGGTCTTTCAGTCCATTTTCTGCCTCCTGAAGTTCTTCTACAGTTGTAAAAGGTAACTGGAATTCTGCCTCATGACTATCCAATATTATTTCTCGTACCTGTTCTCAAGCTGTGATTTTATCTCAGTAAAATTTCAATATTAGTAAATTTCAAACATTTTGCATAGTATAACTTTTTTAATGGAATTTCTGCATAACATTCTTCATGCAGGAAAATCCACTGAAAACAAAATCATTAATATTTTCACAGAAAAGAAATTGCACAATGGAAATTTTCAACTTAGAAAAGAGGTTACATTTTTTTACCAAAACCATTATTTTTGGTACAAAAAATGGCAACATTCATGAAAACACTTCAAAGAAATTACTCTTTAATTTTTTGAAATTTTGTACACTAATTAAGGGAATGTACTATATATGTAAAATATTTACATAAGATGCATTATTTTCCATTACTAAATGATTGCTACACATACCATGCTACGAAGTGGGTATAGAAAACATTGTGTCCAGAACTTCACTTTATTGGTGTTGCACACTATTTGAAATTCTTTCACAAACATTTTCTGAAATTCTAGAAGTAAATTTGAAATTTATTAAATGACAACAAGGTATATAGGCCAATATAGTAATTATATAACAGAACAATTTGAAAAAACTCAAGCAACTAATAGACATAACAGCTTATTTGAATTGAGAAATGTTATTATATGAAAATAGTTCTTTCGCTTTATTTCAGCTGTTTACAGGCTTGTAGGATAGCATTTAAATACATGAGCTAATGTCATGGAAACTTCAGAGAACTCAAGCTACCATTTTTCAAAAACTGGTTTTTGCACATATTTTGAATAATCATCATCATCATCATCATCATCCTCAAGCAGCCATGGGCTACGGAGGTCCAACCAGACCGTGCAATTTAGTTCTCCAAGCAAGTCTATCCTGAGCTACATCTACTGCATCTGGCCACTGCACACCAATTCTAACAAGGTCCTGTTTGACATTGTCTGCCCACCGCATCCTAGGTCTCCCCTTCTTTCTGAGGCCTTTAGGCACACTGTTCATAACCCTATTCGCCAATCTATAATTATTCATACGGGCAACATGGCCAAACCAACGGAGTCTCTCTCTGCACAATATGCTGCTTAAAGGAGGTTGCAAACTCCTTTTCCTAATCTCATCATTAGTTACAAAGTTGAACCACCTAATGCCCAAGATACTGCGTAAGCATCTGGAATCAAAAGCATCTAGTTTCCTGTTATCTTGTTTACAAAGTGTCCAAGTTTCACTACCATAACTAACCCTAGAAAGAACCAAACTATTATACAGTCTAATTTTAGTCTTTAGGTGTATACGCCTATTTCTCCACACTCTCCATAGATTCTTAAAAGTCCCAGCAGCAATCCCTATTCGTCTGTTAATCTCATGCCGCACATCACCATTATCAGTTACATAGCTCCCAAGATAATTAAACTGTGACACCTGCTCAAGACTGCAACCATTCAGATTAACTGAATCACAGCCTGCCTGACCAATTTTCATCACTTTAGTTTTCTCTCTGTTTATAACCAAACCTACTCTACTACCAGTCTCATCCACAGCTTGAATGAAAGAGTTCATCTCATCAACATCATTTGCCAAAAGGGCTAAATCATCAGCATAATCTAAATCAGAAATTTTCGTATCTCCAGCCCATTTAAGGCCAAAATCTTTCCCTTGAAGTGAATTTCGCATAACATAATCAATAACCAAGCTAAAGAGAAAAGGAGACAAAATGCACCCTTGTCGAACACCAGAAGTAATGCTAAACCAATTGCTACAAGCCTTACCAACTCTCACACATGACTCAGTGTTATTATAGAGAGCTTTCATAATGTTAACTAACTTGTCTGGTATACCATATGATCTCACAATCAACCACAAATTATGACGATCAACAGAGTCGAAAGCCTTTTTGAAATCAACAAAGCTAGCAACCAAAGGTTTCTGAAACTCTAAACATTTCTCAAGAATCTGCCTAAGTGAAAATATCTGATCTACACATCCCCTACCACTTCTGAATCCACATTGCTCATCACGCAATTGCCTGTCAACCAGATTCTTAATTCTATTAAGCACAATCATGGAAAGAACTTTACCTGGAACAGAGAGTAGGCTGATACCCCTATAGTTATCACAAGAACTGCGATCACCTTTTTTGAAAATAGGGATAACAATAGCTCTGGTAAAATCCTTAGGAACCATGCCTTTATCATAAAAGAGATTCAGAATTTCAGTCATCCAAGTGGTAACCGAAACATTCCCAGCTCTAAGCATTTCCGTAGTAATTTCATCTACCCCTGGGGATTTATGAAGTTTAAGTTTAGAAACAGCCAAAATAACTTCAGATTGTGTTATAGGGCCAACATTAAAGCCACCAATGCATCTATCATCATTGCAAACAATGGGAGTAGAACAAACTACATTGTTTAGAACATCACTGAAATGCTCAGCCCACCTAGCCATGACAGAATCCTCACCTTCTATAACCTTACCTTGTTTATCCTTCAATCCTTGTATGCCTGTCCGTTTTCTACCACACAAAACATTAACTATCTGGTACAGCTCTCTGCTGTTGTGCTGTCTAACTGCTTCCTCGGCTTTGTCAGCCAAACCATCAAGCCAAAGATTCTTATCAGCAGCTAACTGATCCTTTACAAGTTTATTAAGGTCTCTGTAATGCTTTCTATTAGGACTAGTAGGGTATTGATTAAGGGCATTCCTGCAGTTCTTTCTTTCCGAAATAAGCTCAAGTGCCTTATCACTCAGATAATTTTGCCTCTTCTGCTCCTTTTTTCCTAAAAGAGTACTGTTAGTGTCCAAAAAAGCCTGTTTAAAATGATCCCATTCTTCCTCAACTTCAGTAGTAAGCAAACCATGACTGTCATAATGACTAAGTAACCTATCATGGTAAGCTTTGGCTATAACTGGATCTTTCAGAGCTTCAGTATTAAAAGTAGATTTTTTAACCCTAGCACAACACTTTTTAAGTTTAAGTTGCAACACACTTTTAACAAGGTAATGGTCAGATCCAATTTCAGCTCCCCTATATGCCCTGGTATTCCTAACAGAACTAGTCCATTTGCTGTTAATTAATATGTAATCAATCATATTCTTATGCAGCCCATCAGGTGAAACCCATGTGTACTTATGTATGTCGCGGTGTTTGTAATAAGTGTTAGTTATTCTGAATCCATTGAGTTTACTTACCTGTAGGAGACGTTGCCCATTGCTATTGCAGCTACCAATACCAAAAGGGCCTATTACTCCTCCCCAAAGGTCAGAGTCAGTACCAACTTTGGCATTGAAGTCACCAAGAACAAGGGTAATATCTCCTTTCTTGACAGAATTCAAAATATCCTGAAGTTGTTCATAAAATTCTGTGCTCCCTCCAGGATATTAGTAAACAACATAAGAGAGGTAATCTTATGTAGATTTAACAACACCTCTTTGCATATATCCACTAAACAAAATGGAGATTTTCATGGTAAATAAAATGTTTATTAGCAAACTTGACTACTAATGAAACAATGTGATATCTAAGCACATAAGCCATGGCTTCCAGCCTATGTTATTGCTGCTGTCTCATATTCCTCACACATTTTGATGCCTATTGTACAGTAAACATCCTGGAATTAGCTTACTTTCAAAAATCTGATGCAAGCAGCTGCTTTAAGAATGATTATTTAATAATTTTTTTATATAATTTTATGGGCAAACTTCAAAAATTTGTAATTGTTTAAAATGAAAATTACTGGTAGCATATTCAAAAGTTTAACATAATTTACACTATAGTATGAAAAATTTACCTGAAAACTGAAATAAAATTGTAAAATTACAGTATGGTTATAGTTAATTTACAATTTAATGGCCACAAAATCCACTGTACATGTACAAAAGCTATAATGCTTGGGGATATTAGTTGGGAACCAACTTGTCAAGATATTTGTAGATGGCAAAACTGAGGGCAACAGGTGGCAACTGGCATCAGAAGCATAGTTAGACAATTTACTTTACCTTCAATCTGTAATTTTACCATTGGAAAATATCATCCAGAAAAATTAAGTATATAAGTTTCCTACTTTTTATTCCTAAACATTTTAGCTTTTGCTTTTATAGTGATTTTGAGCTCATTAAATTGTTGCTTAAGAACAAAATAAAAATGCTGAAATTTTTCCAACCACCAGAAAATTATTCCTGTCACTTTACTCAACATGGCTCTAGCTGTTCTTATTACGAAAGAAAACCCCTCAAAAATCACGAAAAACTCACGATTTCTCTCAAATATAGCAGAAGTGGCAACCGTCTTACTAACTTCAATGAACGGTGAAAGTTGTACAAAATGTGGAGGTGTTGGTAGTGGTATATGATTAGTGGAAAGATGTTTTGCTTCATAAGATTCATCAGAATCGGAAGAAGCAACACAGACTCGTTTACACTTCCCTCGTCCATAATTATCCGTATCATAATTGATATCCGAGGTGTCTTCAGCTCTCCGAAGTTTCATCCTAGCTATTTCATATGTATCTGAAACAATAACACAGCTGCCATACAAAAGTGTGTAGCATTTTCATTAAGAAGTCATAAAATACACATTCGTAACAAAATATTCAGAATTATTAAGATGATTAGGCTATACATCCAGGTCTCACTTTATGAACCTAATTCATTCCTGGCACTAGAACAAAATCGTTCATAAGGCAATAAGTGTAATCTGATAAACAGTGACATTTCGAAGCCCATCGTTGTCTCCTACTAATCGAGGGCAAGGCATGGCAATTGTCTCAGGTAGAACTTGATCCTGGAAACTGCAGATTACGAGCCCAGATTACTACCAACTGAGCCACCCCTGCCCTCAAGTAAAACAGGAATCATAAAGCACTTCAGCTAAAAAAAATCCTACAATATCAAAATGCATTCCGAATATGAACTCACAGTACCCTCTACCATACCAATGTTAAAAAGTTAGTGATAATTAATAAACTTAAAACAATGGGCAAGGTCTATAATATAGAAATATCCAACACCGAAAAATTAAAAATGTAGGCAATACATATATAGTGAAATGTCAGTATAATAAAATTGAGAAAGTAGCCAAACTATATTCGTTATACTGAAAATGTTTTATAGTGAAATTCATAGAAAGTGCTATAATAGTTGCACACTATAAAATAGTCATTACAAAAGAAATTTAGCAGTAGAATTTACTTCTGAAAAAAGTAGACAATTTTTTGTGTCTGTTCCAACAAGCATGTTTTTATGACTTCTTAAATGATGTCCTATACCTGCAAAGCAACTAGGGTGACCAGATTTAAAGAAAAAGTTCTGGGAATATTTAAAAATTCTTACTATTTACCAGACATTTTGTAAACATAACTAACAATTTCATTATAAAATTTTAGCCATTTTTTTTTCAGTTTCTCACTGACCCTTACAGGCTCCAAGATGAAGCTAGATGTTGACAGAATTTGAAATGAGATGTCCAATATCTCTTATGCTAATTTTTAGTACAACAAACATACTTAAAGTTAAAAGAAAATAAATTTCATTGCAAAATTTTCTTACATATATCTTGTATATTTTCATGTTTCATTTCATACATATTTTATTAAATGACTATCTGGTTTGAAAACTGAAAAAACCTGCAATTTCAGAATCATGATATGCTGAATCACATGGCCAGCCTACTTGTTGTTGTGTATATTTCATTTAGCGTCTCGTGTTAGCTTATATGCTAATTTTTCTTTTATTATTTCTTCTTTTTCCTGTAGAAAACTTAGCGAAGATAATCAAATTTCAACACTCAGAGAAAATTCATATTATTTAGTAAAAAAAGTAGCCAAGAAACTTTTCCATTTCATAAACAGGACAGAACATCCTATTAATGTGAGCATTCCAAGTCACCTTGTATAACACTGGCTCATGGTTTAAAATAATCTCTAAATACAACCATTAAAAGAAAATAAAGATTATGCTTTAGGCAAATATTATGGTGTTTGCGACACAATTTCCTTTCGATTAATATTTAACTATAAAATTAAAATTGAAATCTTTAATTCTCTATGACACTGTTAAATGTTTTGAATCACTTCGACAAATGTTCTATGCTATCAAGTATGAAAATTTATTAAGGAGAAATTTACATACCGTACCAAAAAGGATGAGTAGTAAGAGAAACTTCCAGGATGTTTGCCTCTTACTAACCATCCTCTGTGGTATGGTACGGTATGTAAATTTCTCCTTAATAACGTTTGATACCTGAAAGCTTACAACATTTGTTGAAGTGCTTAAAAACATTTAACAATGTCATAGAGAGTTAAAGATTTCAATTTAATTTTAATTACTGCACTGTGAACTTCTACTGTAATTTTTACTTAACTATAAATTTAATTACATGATTTTTGGTTGTTTTATGATTAAAAGTATTTTTGAGGTTGCCTTAATTGCATTGTTCAATCTACTATATCACAACATCATGTGAAAAAGTCTTATTAAAAATCATTATTTATAAATTTTTTCAATTTTATTTTCATAAAATTTCAGAATTAAATTCTGATAAATTTGTCACAAGACCTATTTCATTTGATTCATTTTTTAATTCTAAAGTTGACTTGTTTATTTGACAGCACAGTTGACCAAAAGTCTGGACCTATCTCAAAGTATGGTACAGAGAAAAAAATTGCAAAAACGGAGAAATTTATTAAACTTCAAATAATTTTTTTTAGTTATTCAGGAAAAAATAGCATTTCTATTTGTATGCATGCTAATTATTCCTATTTTTTTAAATAAATTTTACACTACATGACTATACAAAATGCCCTATTAGAATAAAAGTAGTCTTTTTTGAAAAGAAAAATATTTTCAGAAAGAAAATCCAGAATTTCTTTTGTCAGTTTTTTGGCAAAACAAGTTCTAGAAGGTTTATTTCTTTTGGGCTGATCATAGTGAAAAATTAGCTGAGCCTCTCAATGTAAAGTATCTTTTCAGCCAGGGGGTGTGTAACAACCAAATTTTTTTAAAATGAAATGTTGCTACTACCATTAGTATTTTATTACCAAAAGGTCAAATGATACTATATAGTTAAATACATCTAAACACAAAATTTCAGGGACACTTATTTGTTAACAATAAAACTCTTTTTATCCAGGGACTATCTCCAGGAAATGTTTAGCCACCAGAAAAATGACTTTATGCAAGGGTCTACTGTTTATTACAAATCAAAACCATCTGTCCCCTACATATTCTACATCCTCATTTATTCCTGGGAAGTTTCTCTTTACTACTTATTATAACACAAGAACCTGACCCCACCCCCACCCCCACAGACACACACACACAGATTTCTGAATATATATTAGAGAAGTTGGAAAACCGAAAAGACCATTCTCTATGGCATTTCAATTTTCCTGAAAAACATCAAATGTATTATTTTTATTCTATACTTAGTGGTTTGATTTTCAGCTATTCACAAGCAACAATTCATTATCACTTTCTAATTATTAAGTTTACCTATTTCCTGACTTTTTTTCTTAAAATATGCTATACAACTCGGCAAATACCAGCTATAAATACCTATTATTCCAAACACATCATTTACTTAGAAGTACAGATAGCTAAGAATCTTTTATTTTAAACAAGCAAACTGCATTACATGTAATGCACTAAACTGCAATGCAGTTTGCTTGTTTAAAATAAAAGATTCTTAGCTATCTGTACTTCTAAGTAAATGATGTGTTTGGAATAATAGGTATTTATAGCTGGTGTTTGCCGAGTTGTATAGCATATTTTAAGAAAAAAGTCAGGAAATAGGTAAACATAATAATTAGAAAGTGATAATGAATTGTTGCTTGTGAATAGCTGAAAATCAAACCACTAAGTATAGAATAAAAATAATACATTTGATGTTTTTCAGGAAAATTGAAATGCCATAGAGAATAGTCTTTTCGGTTTTCCAACTTTTCTAATATATATTCAGAAATCTGTGTGTGTGTGTCTGTGGGGGTGGGGGTGGGGTCAGGTTCTTGTGTTATAATAAGTAGTAAAGAGAAACTTCCCAGGAATAAATGAGGATGTAGAATATGTAGGGGACAGATGGTTTTGATTTGTAATAAACAGTAGACCCTTGCATAAAATCATTTTTCTGGTGGCTAAACATTTCCTGGAGATAGTCCCTGGATAAAAAGAGTTTTATTGTTAACAAATAAGTGTCCCTGAAATTTTGTGTTTAGATGTATTTAACTATATAGTATCATTTGATCTTTTGGTAATAAAATACTAATGGTAGTAGCAACATTTCATTTTAAAAAAATTTGGTTGTTACACACCCCCTGGCTGAAAAGATACTTTACATTGAGAGACGCAGCTAATTTTTCACTATGATCAGCCAAAAAGAAATAAACCTTTTAGAACTTGTTTTGCCAAAAAACTGACAAAAGAAATTCTGGATTTTCTTTCTGAAAATATTTTTCTTTTTAAAAAAGACTACTTTTATTCTAATAGGACATTTTGTATAGTCATGTAGTGTAAAATTTATTTTAAAAAATAGGAATAATTATAATGCATACAAATAGAAATGCTATTTTTTCCTGAAAAACTAAAAAAAATTATTTGAAGTTTAATAAATTTCTCCGTTTTTGCAATTTTTTTCTCTGTACCATGCTTTGAGATAGGTCCAGACTTTTGGTCAACTGTGCTGTCAAATAAACAAGTCAACTTTAGAATTAAAAAAATGAATCAAATGAAATAGGTCTTGTGACAAATTTATCAGAATTTAATTCTGAAATTTTATGAAAATAAAATTGAAAAAATTTATAAATAATGATTTTTAATAAGACTTTTTCACATGATGTTGTGATATAGTAGATTGAACAATGCAATTAAGGCAACCTCAAAAATACTTTTAATCATAAAACAACCAAAAATCATGTAATTAAATTTATAGTTAAGTAAAAATTACAGTAGAAGTTCACAGTGCAGTAATTAAAATTAAATTGAAATCTTTAACTCTCTATGACATTGTTAAATGTTTTTAAGCACTTCAACAAATGTTGTAAGCTTTCAGGTATCAAACGTTATTAAGGAGAAATTTACATACCGTACCATATCACAGAGGATGGTTAGTAAGAGGCAAACATCCTGGAAGTTTCTCTTACTACTCATCCTTTTTGGTACGGTATGTAAATTTCTCCTTAATAAATTTTCATACTTGATAGCATAGAACATTTGTTGAAGTGATTCAAAACATTTAACAGTGTCATAGAGAATTAAAGATTTCAATTTTAATTTTATAGTTAAATATTAATCGAAAGGAAATTGTGTCCCAAACACCATAATATTTGCCTAAAGCATAATCTTTATTTTCTTTTAATGGTTGTATTTAGAGATTATTTTAAACCATGAGCCAGTGTTATACAAGGTGACTTGGAATGCTCACATTAATAGGATGTTCTGTCCTGTTTATGAAATGGAAAAGTTTCTTGGCTACTTTTTTTACTAAATAATATGAATTTATTCTGAGTGTTGAAATTTGATTATCTTCGCTAAGTTTTCTACAGGAAAAAGAAGAAATAATAAAAGAAAAATTAGCATATAAGCTAATACGAGACGCTAAATGAAATATACACAACAACAAGTAGGCTGGCCATGTGATTCAGCATATCATGATTCTGAAATTGCAGGTTTTTTCAGTTTTCAAACCAGATAGTCATTTAATAAAATATATATGAAATGAAACATGAAAATATACAAGATATATGTAAGAAAAGTTTGCAATGAAATTTATTTTCTTCTAACTTTAAGTATGTTTGTTGTAGTAAAAATTAGCATAAAAGGTATTGGACATCTCATTTCAAATTCTGTCAACATCTAGCTTCATCTTGGAGCCTGTAAGGGTTAGTGAGTAACTGAAAAAAAAGGCTAAAATTTTATAATGAAATTGTTAGTTATGTTTACAAAATGTCTGGTAAATAGTAAGAATTTTTAAATATTCCCAGATCTTTTTCTTTAAATCTGGTCACCCTAGTTGCTTTGCAGGTATAGGACATCATTTAAGAAGTCATAAAAACATGCTTGTTGGAACAGACACAAAAAATTGTCTACTTTTTTCAGAAGTAAATTCTACTGCTAAATTTCTTTTGTAATGACTATTTTATAGTGTGCAACTATTATAGCACTTTTTATGAATTTCACTATAAAACATTTTCAGTATAACGAATATAGTTTGGCTACTTTCTCAATTTTATTACACTGACATTTCACTATATATGTATTGCCTACGTTTTTAATTTTTTGGTGTTGGATATTTCTATATTATAGACCTTGCCCATTGTTTTAAGTTTATTAATTATCACTAACTTTTTAACATTGGTATGGTACAGGGTACTGTGAGTTCATATTCGGAATGCATTTTGATATTGTAGGATTTTTTTTAGCTGAAGTGCTTTATGATTCCTGTTTTACTTGAGGGCAGGGGTGGCTCAGTTGGTAGTAATCTGGGCTCGTAATCTGCAGTTTCCAGGATCAAGTTCTACCTTAGACAATTGCCATGCCTTGCCCTCGGTTAGTAGGAGACAACGATGGGCTTCGAAATGTCACTGTTTATCAGATTACACTTATTGCCTTATGAACGATTTTGTTCTAGTGCCAGGAATGAATAAGGTTCATAAAGTTAGACCTGGATGTATAGCCTAATCATCTTAATAATTCTGAATATGTTGTTACGAATGTGTATTTTATGACTTCTTAATGAAAATGCTACACACTTTTGTATGGCAGCTGTGTTATTGTTTCAGACACATATGAAATAGCTGGGATGAAACTTCGGAGAGCTGAAGACACCTCGGATATCAATTATGATAAGGATAATTATGGACGAGGGAAGTGTAAACGAGTCTGTGTTGCTTCTTCCGATTCTGATGAATCTTATGAAGCACAACATCTTTCCACTAATCATATACCACTACCAACACCTCCACATTTTGTACAACTTTCACCGTTCATTGAAGTTAGTAAGACGGTTGCCACTTCTGCTATATTTGAGAGAAATCGTGAGTTTTTCCTGATTTTTGAGGGGTTTTCTTTCGTAATAAGAACAGCTAGAGACATGTTGAGTAAAGTGACACGAATAATTTTGTGGTGGTTGGAAAAATTTCAGCATTTTTATTTTGTTCTTAAGCAACAATTTAATGAGCTCAAAATCACTATAAAAGCAAAAGCTAAAATGTTTAGGAAAAAAAAGTAGGAAACTTATATACTTAATTTTTCTGGATGATATTTTCCAATGGTAAAATTACAGATTGAAGGTAAAGTAAATTGTCTAACTATGCTTCTGATGCCAGTTGCCACCTGTTGCCCTCAGTTTTGCCATCTACAAATATCTTGACAAGTTGGTTCCCAACTAATATCCCCAAGCATTATAGCTTTTGTACATGTACAGTGGATTTTGTGGCCATTAAATTGTAAATTAACTATAACCATACTGTAATTTTACAATTTTGTTTCAGTTTTCAGGTAAATTTTTCATACTATAGTGTAAATTATGTTACACTTTTGAATATGCTACCAGTAATTTTCATTTTAAACAATTACAAATTTTTGAAGTTTGCCCATAAAATTATATAAAAAATTATTAAATAATTATTCTTAAAGCAGCTGCTTGCATCAGATTTTTGAAAGTAAGCTAATTCCAGGATGTTTACTGTACAATAGGCATCAAAATGTGTGAGGAATATGAGACAGCAGCAAGAACACAGGCTGGAAGCCACGGCTTATGTGCTTAGATATCACATTGTTTCATTAGTAGTCAAGTTTGCTAATAAACATTTTATTTACCATGAAAATCTCCATTTTGTTTAGTGGATATATGCAAAGAGGTATTGTTAAATCTATATAAGATTACCTCTCTTATGTTGTTTACTAATATCCTGGAGGGAGCACAGAATTTTTTTGTGCTGAATATTATTCAAAATATGTGCAAAAACCAGTTTTTGAAAAATGGTAGCTTGAGTTCTCTGAAGTTTCCATGACATTAGCTCATGTATTTAAATGCTATCCTATACAAGCCTGTAAACAGCTGAAATAAACCGAAAGAACTATTTTCATATAATAACATTTCTCAATTCAAATATGCTGTTATGTCTATTAGTTGCTTGAGTTTTTTCAAATTGTTCTGTTATATAATTACTATATTGGCCTATATACCTTGTTGTCATTTAATAAATTTCAAATTTACTTCTAGAATTTCAGAAAATGTTTGTGAAAGAATTTCAAATAGTGTGCAACACCAATAAAGTGAAGTTCTGGACACAATGTTTTCTATACCCACTTCGTAGCATGGTATGTGTAGCAATCATTTAGTAATGGAAAATAATGCATCTTATGTAAATATTATACATATATAGTACATTCCCTCAATTAGTGTACAAAATTTCAAAAAAATTAAAGAGTAATTTCTTATTTAAGAGTAAAATTATTAAAGAGTAATTTCTTATGAAGAAGAAAAATTATGCTAAAGAAGTGTTTTTATGAATGTTGCCATTTTTTGTACCAAAAATAATGGTTTTGGTAAAAAAATGTAACCTCTTTTCTAAGTTGAAAATTTCCATTGTGCAATTTCTTTTCTGTGAAAATATTAATGATTTTGTTTTCAGTGGATTTTCCTGCATGAAGAATGTTATGCAGAAATTCCATTAAAAAAGTTATACTATGCAAAATGTTTGAAATTTACTAATATTGAAATTTTACTGAGATAAAATCACAGCTTGAGAACAGGTACGAAAATAATATTGGATAGTCATGAGGCAGAATTCCAGTTACCTTTTACAACTGTAGAAGAACTTCAGGAGGCAGAAAATGGACTGAAAGACCAGCAAATGGAATTGAATACTTAGTATATAAAAGTGAATGATTGTTGCTCTATGAGTATATTTGGGTAATATTGAATAATGTAATTGGATAGTAATTAGGCATTCGCACATTATGCTAAAGGCAGGCTGGATATTTTTTCTTTCCAAGATATTCTGGTTTGTTTCTTGCCCTGCTCCTTCCCCCCATAGGTCTGCTCCTTCCCCCCATAGCCATACTGCATGCACGTTAAAGCCCAGTAGGGATGTTAGGGTCCTGGGAGACCGAGATGCTCTGTCCCGTAAGGCCGTTAGGTTCCCTGCATGACAAAACGCATCATTCCATAAAGGCGTTATGGTACCAGGAGACCAAACAGCACTGTCTCGTAAGGCCGCTAGGGTCCTGGGAGATGAAAAAGTACCGTCCCGTAAAGCCGTTAGGGGTCTGATGGCACATTTCTTCACGTTGGGCTCCAACAGCCTTACAGGATGGCGCACTTTGGTCTCCCGGGTCCCTAACGGCCTTACGGGATGGCACTATTTGGTCTCCCGAGACTGTAACGCCCTTACGGGTCGGTGCATTTCGTCGTGTCGGGAACCTAACAGCCTTATTGGACGGCGCAATTTGGTCTTCCAGGTCCCTAACGGCCTTAGGGGACAGCACTTTCTGGACTTCCTGGACTCTAACGTCCTTACGGAATCGTGCATTTCATCCCGTAGGGCCCCTAATGATCTTATGGGATGGGGCATTTTGGCATGCCAAGCCCGTAATGGTCTAACGGAACAGCACTTTTTGTACTACTGGGACCGTAACATCCTTAATGGACATCGCATTTTGGTCTCCCAGGATCCTAATGACGTTATGGGATGGACTTTTGCCCCGTCGGAATGCTAATGCCTTTAAAGTGCAGTCTCGTAAGGCCATTAGGTGCCCGATGGAACGAAATGCGCTGTCCCATAAGGGCATTACAGTCCCGGGAGACCAAACAACGCCATCCCGTACAGCCATTAGGGTCCCCCGGAACGGAAATAAAAGTTCACTAGAACCCGGAAATAAAAGTTCACTAGAACAATTTCTAGTGAACTTTTATTTCGTCAAGAGTGAATTATGCTTGGAATAATTCCGTGATCAAACGGAAAAGTCAGCAATGAAATTATAAAGTACTATCAATAGGTGTCCCCAGAGGGAGCTGGAAGAGAGGAGAGGGCAATTACCTCTCTCCTGGTAAAATTGATTGAAAAATAAATTAATGATAAATAACACAAGTGTACTAAATAGTAATATTATTTTCTTACAAAATGTAGTATTGATTTTTCCCTTTACGTTTCCTATGTTTTTGCAAGCATATCATTTATATTTATTAATATAAGAAAGCATTTTTACATATATTTTTAAAAAATAAGTATCTCATTTTTTCCGTTCTATTTTAAGACATCCTCATTTGCTTTGTTTTGTGCATATATGTTTTGTTTTGTGCATTTGCTTATATATGCATGATTACTGTCTCCGCAACTGCTCTGATTAATGAAAGACTTGAGTCAAATATTTATATTTTGAAATATTGATTTGCTTTCCCATTATCTGAAAAAAAAACGTTTTACTCCACTCTGAAATAATTTTGCCCCCCCCCCCCCCCTCCCCATAAAAAATTACACCGGAGCCATGTAAAAAAAACTGTTGCTGAAAAAGCTTTAAAAATTAACATGATTAGATTCGAAAAATGAGATTTAATAAGCAGTTCCTAATTCTTATATTTTTTTGTTATCAGTAATTAACATTGGGTAGAGAAATCAAACTCTGGTGGAGGAGGGAGATTTAAATCAAAGTAAACAAATATTTTATCTGCATTGAATTCAATCTTCCATCTCGGCCAAAAGTAAACTATGCTGCCTTCAGCAAGAATATTTCCGAACTAACTGCGAGGTCAAATTATATAAAAATAAATAAATATTCCCCTCAAGCAGCTGCTTGCCACAGAGATCTGACAGGAACCTGCCAGTTTTTACGCCATAGTAGGTCTATGAGGAGGGCGAGACCTCAGCAGGGAAACAACACAAACACGCCTTACCCGGGGCTCGAACCCAGGTCACCGTGATAAGCAGCCAAGAAATATATTAATAAATTGCATGCCGAGATGTGCTGTTGAAAAATGGTTCAGGAATTCATCAGATGGTGGTAGCTTCACAACTTCAGTATTTTTTACCAGCAGCCTAAAGTAAATGAAGATCAGTATTGCATTTATTGTTTTTGCGAAGAACGTTTTGTGCTATAGTTTTCGGAAGTTAAGCGGAATGACGCTAGTCTTAGGAATTTATGCCTTTGGACATAAATCATGAACACTTGACTATTTACAACACAATTACATTTCTTGAAATATTCCCTATCACTTGTGACAAATACGCTATTCACACGGGAAAAAAATCGGACCAGTTTTAGAGGCAAATGTTTCAAAAAATAATTGAAAAAATACGAATAAGCCATCTGATTTCAATTTTACTAAAAGAGGCAATATGTACGAAAGTTTCGTAGTGTAAAAAAAGATTCATTATTTCAACTGGTTTCTTAGGCAAAAATTTAAGAAAGTTTACAGTGGTATTCGCAAAAATATTAAGAAAGTTCACAGTGGTATTCGCAAAATTATTAAGAAAGTTCACACTACAAAACTATTTAAAATTTCGTGATGTATTACAGAATGGGTTACAGGTATTATAAAGAAAATGTAGTTTTGAACCTAATTCTAAAAGGAAAAGTAGCTCCACTTTGTGATCTATCTGCCTGTGTGTGAATATTTTTTTCGTATTTCGAAATATTAAAAATTCTCTTTGATTAGATAGGTATTGATGAAATATTACAATCGCACTTTCCCCGAATATTTCAATAACGTCCTATAATGGTGGAAAAGGTGTGAAAATGCCACAATATTTAACAAGCATTGCAAACGATATGTTTATGATAGAAGTTTGAAATTTGGATGATAGATTATGGTGGTTACATAGTTTGGCAGCAATAATTTGCTTCGTGCTTCCAAAATATAGCTGAGAAAATGCAATTTTTTGTTTAATGAGAAACTCCATTTGTGTGGTAAAGGTACTAATAAAATATTAATGCCTGCATTTTTCCACTCATCCATTACATCAAATTTCTAATATGAGAGGAATGTAAAGATCGAAAATAAGAACTTCGTTCTTTTTGAAAACTAGTATCCCTTTTTCACCAGAGACGATATGTATTCTTCAAGTTGCTAATTGTGTTCCATTTCCTTCTCTCGTAAGTTATATGGAAAAATTACGAAAATTATCGATCTAAAGATTTTTTATTATCAGAATGTCGAAGTGTATTTTTCTTCTGATTTGGGAAGGGGGGCAATGTTGCCTCTCTGTAAATGTTACTAGCAATCAGCTAAGCTGTTTAGTTGAAATTTATATCGAAGTATATTTTGAGCTGACTAATGTCCTTCTATGGCTTTTATGGCAAACTTACTGGAAGTTGTGAGAGGGGGGGGGGGGGCTATTTCTAGATTGTCAAGTATGGCATGCTACGTTGGTAATGAATTTATAATTTCCTGTCTTAAATTTTCAGACACATTTCTCATTAATTATGAGTATATTCCTTCAAAACCTTAAAGAATACAATACTTATCCTACTTATACAATCTTTATCCTACCCATGTATAAGCCTTTAAGGTCCTTATTATCTGGCATTTAGCTAATTGTGTGCAAAAGAGTGCGATTGAGAAGTAAATAACTCTACTAAATAAAGGTATCTGATGTACAGTGATTTTATAAAATGGATTTTAAAATAACACTTCTGCTAAGATTTTCAACAAATTTTGCTATTTTTTCGAACCGTAATCCCAAGCTTCAGTACGGAACTTATATACTCCTCCCCACGAAAAACTATCATATTCACTGCGAAAACCCAACGTTTTAATTTTTTTTGTTTTTTTTTTTTTTCTTTGTAAGTACTAATAAAATATTATTATTTAAATTTTCCAAATCATCTGTTGGTTCAAATTCTCACTGTTAAAGTTACAAAATTTGGAAAACGATAAATTTCGTTCTCTTTCAAAAGGAACATCCTATATTCTCCAGAGGCGATATATGTTCTTGCAGTGTTTTGACAGAAATTATTCTTACCGAAAAGGGCAGCGTATGATTTTTCTCATCTTGGAAGCGATCTTTCAAAAAGTATTATTCCAAAGTACGTGTAAAGTACATGAAAATCAATATGGTCCCCTTTCAGCTCTCCCCAGAACTACCAAGGCCGTAACAACGGTGAGGCAAGTAAAGCATTAGCGTCGGGTGCACAAGATGAGGGGCGCATAAAAATACAAAATGAGGGGTTCAGAAAAATTTGACAGAGCTCCAGACCCAGTATTTTATTTTCACAATTTCTACTCCCAAATGCGATTGCATTCAGATTTTCTTCCGTTAACCCCCTGAGAAAGGGGTCACCGTTGGGCTTCTGAAGATTGCCATCCGTCAGATGGGACATTAACCTGTGGGTAAAACGCCATACCCTATATAAGTAAAAGAATGCACTGGATTCTCTTGATGGGAGATTACCATCCGTCTCCTAATAGCTGCCAGTGGATCTCCTACACCAACTTTCTCCGATCCCTTTTGACCTGGCCATTTAGCCTGTTGTGTGCAAAAGTGTGCAGCTTAGAGGTTAAACCTAAGACTTAACCACCCCCAAGTGCTGAGTAAAATAACTTTGTCTCTTTACTATTTACTTGGTTCCTAATCAGAGGTACACGAATTTGCACATCATACAATCATTTATTACGGTATAATAATCTTTCATCCCTGAATTTTCATTATTACTGAATTGTGCGTAGCTTATAACCAACGGGACGTGGGTTGGAATCCTTGATAAGGCATGGATTTTTCTTTTTCTGTGTTGTCTTTCTACTGATGTTTCGCCTTCATCCCAGTTCTTCTCCATAACGTATTATGCGTACTAACAGGCTTCTCTCACATCTCTGTGACAGGCTGCTCTAATAATTTAATATTTTATTTATTTTTAAAAAATAAATAAATACCCCCTCAAGCAGCTGCTTGCCACAGAGGTCTGACAGGAGCCTGTCAGTTTATATGCCATAGTAGAAGGTCTGAGAGAATGGCAGGACCTCAGCAGAAAAACGACACATACATCCATGACTTATCCGGGGCTCGAACCCAGGTCCCGTAGATCAGTAGCCAAGCGTGCTAACCACTGAGTGCTATAAATAATACTAACTACCTAAGTTTTATCAGAGAATTTTCTTGGAGCACGTTTTCGGCATGTTCGCACAAAACTTATGTTATATATAACATATTTCCATAGGCCTTGGTTAGTATTGAATAAAAAGTGGATTGGTGAAGGAAAAGTGGGTTGGAACTTTTCGGAATGTCGCCATTTGCAGTAATATATCCATTGCCGATTTAGATAGAGCATTTCATGATGTGAAAGGAAAGCATATTCGTAGGAAAAGTAAAATTTTAGTGTAAAGTGTTTTATTGAAGATAAATTAGTCATCATAACACGTGACTCTTTAATTCTATATTTTCAACATAATTTACTCAATATTTAAAGGGTTATAGAAATTTAAATATTTAACAAGCTCATTGTATCAGAAATCTATTCCAGAAGTACTTTAAAACTATGTAATAATTTTATATAGGTCGGATCTAGAAAAAAAAATATGGGAAGAGCAATTAACTGGATCGAACCGGAAAAGAAATAAAAGATGGAAAATAACTGAATTGGTGTTTCAGTATAAAATTGACACTCCGTTGCAGTGGTCTTAAAATTTTTTTGAAAAATCGTGTTGCGTATTTGTTTTATATTATTTTCATTTCCAATCCGGTTACTAACATTCTGAAGATGAGGGAAAGAGGGACATGCCCTCCCCTCCACCCCAATAATAAATGAAATGAATGAAAAATAATATGAAACAAATATGTAACCAATTTTATCAAATAAGTGTTTATTTTGGAAGTTTGTATAAATAATTATTGCTCTGTTAGTAAAGATTATATAAGTTCCTTACGCATTGCTTCTGGTAAATATTACAGCATATGCAACTCCTTAAATAATAAGAGAATATTATTGAAATTTAAGAATTAGCTCCACTAAATGTAGATCTTCATTTTTTTTGTTGTAGCATTTTACCATAAAGTCTTATAGTTTAAGTTAGAAAGCTTCAAAAGTTAGCATTCTGTTAATAAAATGTGGAAATTCTTTTATATTGTTGTCTAAGCATTATATATATATACGTAGGTACTGAACAGAAAAAAAGTTTCATGTTATTTGAATATGGAATCATATTCAGATATCAGTAACTGCTTAAATATTAATATGGACAAAATATGACTATAGTTATACTTGAGGTCTCTATCAAATCTCTTTAAATGTAGAATGATTCACAAATAATTGTTCAGCATCCAAATAATTTTGTAAGCTGGAAATTGTACTCAATTAAAACCTGAAAAATTATTGCAATATGAAAAAGAAACATTCTGTAAACTTTAATAAAATGTATATTTTAGCTGCATATGTAATGATTGAACAGTATATGAATTTTGAATGACTTTTGGTTAACAAGGTAAGTAAATATTAAATATTCCAGATTCTATAACTCATTAAATATTAAAAATATCAAAAGTAGGTATTTAGGCAGACTGCAGTCAGATCATTAAATGTGATTGCCAATAATCACATTTTTCTATAAAAAGCGCTTTTAAGAAATTGTAGAATTGTGAATTTGATTCCCTCTTGATCAAACATTTAACTATTTCAACTGTTTCTACTTTCTGTTGAGAACCTATCAATGCATGAATTTATTATTCAGTCATAAAACTTTTTGATCTCCTCTTCAAATCAAAAGAAATATTCCATGTTTCCTTTGCTTTTTGCTGAAATGCAAGTTTCAAGAAGGAAATAAACACACCACATTCTGCAGTCGACTCTTAAGAGTCCCCCTGTTGCCTGGAGGGATGCAGGCAGTTTGTCATTTAGATGTTAATTGATGGTCGTTTGAACCCTCTGAACGGGAGATGCACAAAGAGGGGAGGGAGAGTTCACCCGTTCAACCTACCTTCTCCCGGCCGACGGGCCGGTATGGTAGCGAAAGGGATTCGGCCGGTACGGTAGCGAAACGGTTAAATCGTATTTCGATGTCAGCATTTGCTGATAATTTATATAGACGTGATTCGTATTTGCTGACATCGAAGTAGAATATCGGATACAGTTTCATAAAATCTTGGTAACTGACTTGTGTACACGAGTCGATTATCCATATTTTTTACACCTAAAAAGCTGTTGTAAACTCGCTCATAGTCTAAAGTGTTGGGTTCAAAGTTGCACTCGAATTCTTGTTTGGGAAACTGTTTGCTATTCACTCTGATCTGAATCCGTTCTAGTAACATGTGATCAAATAACATATTGTTTCTGGTTTGATTATTTAATCGGTTAGACTTTTGTAAGACAATATAAAGATGGACGGGTTTATTTTGAGTTGTAGTAACCCGCCAACTGACATAAGTGTCAATTCGAGTATCAGATTTGTACAGTTTGCACGATTCCCAAAAGATTTCATGTGGATTGTCGCTTGCTAACTGAGATTCTAGTTTTGCAAGTACTTGTAGTGATGGTTCCACTTTTGGAATAAACCAAGATACGTGAGATATTTCAAATTTATACAACGTAGCTCCAAATAGTGTACTACAAAATAATGTACTACATCATTGCCGCCGATATCAGACCCATCTGTGGATAATGTCTTTGTCATCACTTTTTTCTAGTTTTATGGTATGTTTTATACCACGAAACACTTTATCCACGCCTTGGCAGAATCCAAACAGCCGATTCAGTGGTAAGAAGAAACTTACGTTTTGACTATTTTTCGTAATTCCATATCTATCCGAGAATCCTAGATTGAATTCGGGATTTTTCTTCAACGCTTATGCAATATTCTTTATCTTATTATTCGTGTCCAGTTTATCATCGCCTCCATGGTACAAATACTTATTCATTTTCGAACTGTCTGCGGTATCTTTGAACCACATCATACTTGTGGCAGCACTGTGTGAAAAGTCTTCGGTAAAATGAATTAAATTGTGAATCGTGATCGTCACTCCTGGCAATTCAATATCTTCCAATTCTCTGTTTACTGTATAATATTGAGCTCGCTTAAAAATGTTGTACCCATTATTGACCATCGTAACTACATCATTGCCGCCGATATCAGACCCATCTAATTTCAGTATTTTGCCTCTGACGTGTATATAACTATTGTGCGGATGTAGAAAAACGTCCATATCTTTAGTAAATATTTCGTATTTTTCGAGATTTTTAACATTAACATTGGTTTCTCGATATTCCAAGTACTCATATTTTGTCGTTGAATTATCGTCTATTGGATCTTCGAACAAATTCCAGTAAGTAGCTTCAACGTTCATCCTATACTTACTTTATGATTTTATGATTTTTAGGCCATTTCCGTAAATTAACCGAGTAAGAATATTTCTGCTTTTACGGGATATTTTCTCGTTTTTTCGAACGATCGGCGACGGATTTGTATAAAATATTTTAATTCGCTTTCTCAGTATCTTCATCTTTATTTGGGTCTGATATGTAACATATAAGTCACGTTTTCCTTGTTGAAGTCAATTATTCTATTGTTCTGATCGGTTACTTTCATTCTAACGTTGTAAATGTAATCAGTTTTATTCAGCGGTAAATATATGGGGAAGAAAGGATGTTTGTCGATTAAACTGCCAGGCGGTGTTTGAGGCAAGAAACTGTACAACACGTCGCTCTTCTGGTTATTGAGATAGGAAGATTCGACAATAGAACAGTGAATTAGAATGCGATCGACCCCTCTCGTTAAGTTGGGTGGGAACTTTCCTTCGTTTTTTGGTGCATCGATAATTTTCGATTCGAACCCTAGTATTTTATTCCATTGCCTTCCATTGAAGTATTTCAGTGTTATTGTTATATTTATCACTGATGTTGTACCAGGAATACCATATATTGCTACCGATTAGTGCTATCTCGTATTCACCATTGAGTGTGATCGGCATTTCATAATTAATTTCCAAATCTTCGGGGTTGTATGCCGTAATAGTAGAGGAATTGATAGTTAGGAGTACCATCTTTATTAATATAGTGTAGTACTATGTAGTACTTATATGCTAATTGTTACCAACAATTCATTCCGATCGTTAGGAGTTTGTTCAAACTGATACAATACATCATATGGACTTATGTTATTATTCCTTCGTTTAATGTAATAGATGCAATAGTAACCGCATTTTACAGAGCAATTTGCTTGCATTTGCGAAGAGTTATACACGATCGGCTTTGAAGATGTAAGTAAATAGTGTTTTATTTCTTCTGGTGGTGATAAACCGAATGAATCAAAGTACTCGACATAAGGTAACTTCGCATCATTGAAATAAGCTACCCAATGAGTTCCTGAACCACGGGAAACATCAAAGTTCACTATACCATTTTCGTTCTTGAATGTTTTTGTTGGGAAAGAATCGATAGAGTATATACCACGGAATCTGCTTTCGTTTTATATTATATTTTCGATATCTAAGTTACTTAACGGCTCTTTTTTTTTTAAATCCCTGAGCTATTTGTTTTCCTACAATGTACACACCTTTTCCCTTTCTTTTATTTTTAGATAAGCCAGCTGCTCTTTGCTTTCCAGGAATGTAAAACCCTTTTCCTAGAGCTTTTTGTGCAAGTTTAGTACCAGCATATCCCACAGCTCCAACTGCAGCTGCTTTTCCCAATGCTACGAGTGCAGGTATTAAGAACGGCAGAAATCCACCTAAATACTTTTACTGAAATGAAGTCGAACTGGCGTTGTAGATTTTTTCAGTTTAATGATTTGTCTCTTTGTCAGTTTGAAAGTATCGTTACCTTTCTTCTGTGAATCAATACTTAAAGTTATAGGATTCTTATTTACAAATGCACTCTTCAATTTCTGCTTTGGTCCAGGCCTTAAACTTGCCAGATAAGTGTGATACATTATACTTTATTTTATAAGTGTCACGTACTTATAGTTTAAATATAAAATTTAAGCATGTATTGTGTAAAGTGTAAAACGAAAACTTTAACGGATAACGTTGAATATGTCACTTCAAAGAATAAAAGAAAAATGAGGAGAGGCAGATGTCGAACATGTGGAAAAATGAAGTATAAATTTGTGAAACAGAAAGGAAAATTTATAAAAGGTGGAGATATAGTAAGCTGATTCAAGAAAAGTTTCATCCACCCGAAATGCACATTCCAGGTTACCAGTATTGTGGACCTTTTACGAAACTGGAGAAAAGGTTAAAGCGAGGAGATCCTGGTATTAACCGTGTGGACAAAGCCTGCAAAAAGCACAACATTCAGCAAATCTACAGACAGTAAAAAGAGACACGAAGCCGACCAAGAATTATTAAATGATTTGGATGAAATTCAAAATCCAACTTAGGAGAAAGAATTTCAAGAACGATAATCAAACCTATCATTAAAACAAAGAAACGGTTCGGTTTCATCATCATCATCATCATCCTCAAGCAGCCATGGGCTACGGAGGTCCAACCAGACCGTGCAATTTAGTTCTCCAAGCAAGTCTATACTGAGCTACATCTACTGCATCTGGCCACTGCACACCAATTCTAACAAGGTCCTGTTTGACATTGTCTGCCCACCGCATCCTAGGTCTCCCCTTCTTTCTGAGGCCTTTAGGCACACTGTTCATAACCCTATTCGCCAATCTATAATTATTCATACGGGCAACATGGCCAAACCAACGTAGTCTCTCTGCACAATATGCTGCTTAAAGGAGGTTGCAAACTCCTTTGCCTAATCTCATCATTAGTTACAAATTTGAACCATCTGGAATCAAAAGCATCTAGTTTCCTGTTATCTTGTTTACAAAGTGTCCAAGTTTCACTACCATAACTAACCCTAGAAAGAACCAAACTATTATACAGTCTAATTTTAGTCTTTAGGTGTATACGCCTATTTCTCCACACTCTCCATAGGTTCTTAAAAGTCCCGGCAGCAATCCCTATTCGTCTGTTAATCTCATGCCGCACATCACCATTATCTGTTACATAGCTCCCAAGATAATTAAACTGTGACACCTGCTCAAGACTGCAACCATTCAGATTAACTGAATCACAGCCTGCCTGTCCAATTTTCATCACTTTAGTTTTCTCTCTGTTTATAACCAAACCTACTCTACTACCAGTCTCATCAACAGCTCGAATGAAAGAGTTCATCTCATCAACATCATTTGCCAAAAGGGCTAAGTCATCAGCATAATCTAAATCAGAAACTTTCGTATCTCCAGCCCATTTAAGGCCAAAATCTTTCCCTTGAAATGAATTTCGCATAACATAATCAATAACCAAGCTAAAGAGAAAAGGAGACAAAATGCACCCTTGTCGAACACCAGAAGTAATGCTAAACCAATTGCTACAAGCCTTACCAACTCTCACACACGACTCAGTGTTATTATAGAGAGCTTTCATAATGTTAACTAACTTGTCTGCTATACCATATGATCTCACAATCAACCACAAATTATGACGATCAACAGAGTCGAAAGCCTTTTTGAAATCAACAAAGCTAGCAACCAAAGGTTTCTGAAACTCTAAACATTTCTCAAGAATCTGCCTAAGTGAAAATATCTGATCCACACATCCCCTACCACTTCTGAATCCACATTGTTCATCACGCAATTGACTGTCAACCAGATTCTTAATTCTATTAAGCACAATCATGGAAAGAACTTTACCTGGAACAGAGAGTAGGCTGATACCCCTATAGTTATCACAAGAACTGCGATCACCTTTTTTGAAAATAGGGATAATAATAGCTCTGGTAAAATCCTTAGGAACCATGCCTTTATCATAAAAGATATTCAGAATTTCAGTCATCCAAGAGGTAACCGAAACATTCCCAGCTCTAAGCATTTCCGTAGTAATTTCATCTACCCCTGGGGATTTATGAAGTTTAAGTTTAGAAACAGCCAAAATAACTTCAGATTGTGTTATAGGGCCAACATTAAAGCCACCAATGCATCTATCATCATTGCAAACAATGGGAGTAGTACTAACTACATTGTTTAGAACATCACTGAAATGCTCAGCCCACCTAGCCATGACAGAATCTTCCCCTTCTATAACCTTACCTTGTTTATCCTTCAATCCTTGTATGCCTGTCCGTTTTCTACCACACAAAACATTAATTATCTGGTACAGCTCTCTGCTGTTGTGCTGTCTAACTGCTTCCTCGGCTTTGTCAGCCAAACCATCAAGCCAAAAATTCTTATCAGCAGCTAACTGATCCTTTACAAGTTTATTAAGGTCTCTGTAATGCTTTCTATTAGGACTAGTAGGGTATTGATTAAGGGCATTCCTGCAGTTCTTTCTTTCCGATATAAGCTCAAGTGCTTTATCACTCGGATAATTTTGCCTCTTCTGCTCCTTTTTTCCTAAAAGAATACTGTTAGTATCCAAAAAAGCCTGTTTAAAATGATCCCATTCTCCCTCAACTTCAGTAGTAAGCAAACCATGACTGTCATAATGACTAAGTAACCTATCATGGTAAGCTTTGGCTATAACTGGATCTTTCAGAGCTTCAGTATTAAAAGTAAATTTTTAACCCTAGCACAACACTTTTTAAGTTTAAGTTGCAACACATTTTTAACAAGGTAATGGTCAGATCCAATTTCAGCTCCCCTATATGCCCTGGTATTCCTAACGGAACTAGCCCATTTGCTGTTAATTAATATGTAATCAATCATATTCTTATGCAGCCCATCAGGTGAAACCCATGTATACTTATGTATGTCGCGGTGTTTGTAATAAGTGTTAGTTATTCTGAATCCATTGAGTTTACTTACCTGTAGGAGACGTTGCCCATTGCCATTGCAGCTACCAATACCAAAAGGGCCTATTACTCCTCCCCAAAGGTCAGTACCAACTTTGGCATTGAAGTCCCCAAGAACAAGGGTAATATCTCCTTTCTTGACAGAATTCAAAATATCCTGAAGTTGTCCGTAAAACCTATCCTTCTCATCCTCATCAGCATCCTCAGTGGGGGCATAACAGCAGATAACATTCAGGTCTTTAATGCTTGTCTGGAATTTTGTTGTAAGAAACCTTTCATTAATGCACTCATATCCTAGAAGAGCATCACTAGCGTGTCTGCTGAGAAGCAGACCCACGCCTTGGTGATGCTTATTGTCGTCCCTCCCTGAAAAGAGAAATTTATGATTATTTTTAAGAATCTGACCTTTATCTGTCCATCTGGTCTCTTGCAAGCCGAGAATGTCTAAATTATAACGGTGGAATTCTTGTGTGAGGACATCAAGAGAAAAAGCTCTGTGCAGAGTCCTCACATTAGGACACAAGAAATAAGCTGCTTTCTTCCGCTTACTATGACCCATTAAAGGGATTTTCCGGTATAAAAGAACTAATGCGCAAAACTGGATTGAAGGAAAAAGAAGTAAAAAGATATCTCCAACAACAAGATGAGTACACGTTACACAAACCCATCTATAAAAAATTCCAAACCAGACGGGTTTATGTCTCGAATGTAGACGACCAGTGGCAGAGTGATTTAATCAATATGCAAAAATTTAAATTTCACAATAAACAGACGAATTACATTTTACCGTGATTGACCTTTTCCCCAAATTCGCCTGGGCTATACCTATTAAAAAGAAAACGGGTTAATGAAATTACCAAAGCATTCGTCGAAATTTTGAAACAACGTAAGTCATCCAAATTACAAACGGATAAGGGAACTGAGTTTATCAATAAAGAATTTCAAGCACTGTTTAACCAACGAGGTGTTCATTGGTTTGCCACTGAAAATGAGACTAAAGCTCAAATTGTGGAACGATTTAATAGGACTTTAAAGACAAAAATGTTGAAATATTTCACTGCCAATAACACTAGAAAATGGATCGATGTTCTACCAAAACTCGTTAAGAATTACAATACTTCTTATCGCAGATCAATAAGAATGACACCAAAAGAGGCAAGCTTGCAGAAAAGCAAAGACATTGTGTATTTTAATCTGTTTGGTAAAAGAATTAAATCTATTACAGCACCAAAATTTAAAATTGGCGATAGAGTGAGAATCGCCAAGTATAAGACACCCTTTGAAAAAGGTTATCTGCCCAATTTTACAGAAGAGATTTTTGAAATAGCTCAAGTTCTTAACAGATCCCATAACCTATAAGATCAAGGATCTGAAAGGAGAACCAGTCATTGGTAGTTTTTACACCCAAGAAATGGTGAAATACGAAAAGCAAGATGACATATATAAAGTTGAAACCATTCTGAAAACTAGAGTGAAAAATAATAAACAAGAGTATTATGTTAAATGGTTTGGTTATGATAATACATTTAATTCCTGGGTCAAAGAACATGGTCTTTTTAAATAAAGCAAATGGAGATTCAAAATTTTTACTTTGAAGAAGATGAGAAATTCTTGAACAGAAACGTATTAGCACCTTTCTGGACTTTTAGACTTTTAATCTGTGGTCCATTGGGTTCAGGGAAGACGAACCTTTCGTTAAACTTAATATTTAAACATCTCTACTATAATAATATCTTTTTATATGCCAAAGATTTAACCGACCCGAAATATCAGTTTATGCAAGAAATATTCGACGATTTGCACGAAATTTTGGAGAAAACATTTGGCGAAAAACTCTCAATTGCAACTTTCTCTTCCAGTAAAGAAGATATCGTCAAGGTCAACGAACTGGATCCCGACATGCAAAATTTAATTGTTTTCGACGATTTCGTAACGGAAAGAGATCAAAAACTCATCGAAGAATTATTCGTCTGAGGAAGGAAAAAGAACATATCATTGATTTACCTGACACAGAGTTATTTTTCGACTCCAAAAGACATTCGACTACAGTGTAATTATTTTATATTTTTTAATATGCAGAACAAGAGAGAAATGTTGCAGATACAAATGGATCATGCAACAGAAATCAGGAAAGATATTTTTATGCAGTTTTTTGCATATGCGTGTTTCAAAACCACACGATTTCTTATTAATCGATAAAAAAAAACCAAGCACATGCCTCTCAAGTACAGAAAAAACTTTGGTAAATAAAGATGAATTACTTGACAAAGTTTGGCGTCATCAGCTCTGAGACCGGTTCCGAAAGAGGACCAGCGGGAAATCCAGGTGTAGGTTTTAAATTGTCACACGATGTGGACTACGACATGAGTAATAAAAAATTGAGAAATGTAGTTAATCCCGAAGAGGGTTCGGACTCTGTGACAAAACAATATCTGCAACAAGAGTCTATAACACCGAATCACACGGGAAATTACGACACAAATACTAAAAGAATACCGAACGTAGGCAGACCTGTAGAAAATGGAGATGCCGACCATTCAATACGTTAATAATGCTTCTTTAATTTTTCGGAACAATCGCTACGATGCGCGAAAAAAATAAGTAATCAATGTTACTGAACCGGACGCAGATTCTGGAGTAGTTACAAAACGATATCTGGAAAAAAGAGCACTTTGCAATAACGATGATAATTACGATGCAAGCAATAAACGCATTAAAAATCTTGCAGAACCGATCGATTCATCCAATGCCACTATGAAACACTACGTCGACAACTTGACCACTGTTCAAAACAGTCCAATGAATACAATGGTTAGAAATAAAGATGGGCTTTACATTCCACGAAGCATTGCATTCGACGGGCATAGTTTCAATACAGAAAAAAAACAAATCCTTGATATTGCTGATCCCGAGTCGGATTCTGCTGCTGTAACTAAGAGATATTTGGAAAAAGTCGCATTAACTGGCGAGGATGTCTTTAATGCGAACAATAAGAGAATAAGAAATCTCGGGGAACCGAGGCACAACAGAAATGCGACAACAAAATGTTACGTTGATGGCTTGACAAAGTTACATCCTAACCCATCCAACGCTCTGTTGAGAAATGAAAATGGACTTTTTGCATCAAGTGGGAGCAGTTTTAATGGCGATTCAAAGAGATAAAGAATTACGAATGTTGGCACCCCAATTGTAAACAATGATGCTGCTCCGAAACTATACGTTGATAAAAATGCTGTAATTTGCCTTACCTATGGTGATAAAGAAGTGAAAAAAGACATATTGCAGTCTCATCCAATTATACAGATAAACACAATATTCGACCTATTAACAAAGATAATTACCATCTATGCATTTCTAATGGATATATAAGCAAGGTAATCTGCTGCACAACAAACCCCTCTTTTAGTATAAATTATAGTATCAACTTGGACGATCAAAAATTCAGCAACTTCCACAAGTTCAGCAATTTTTTTTCTGTTACTCCAGTAAACAAGAAATTTGACAGGGGTAGCAAGATTAGTGTTTCACTTCCTAGACACTATCCAGATCCAAAAGAAAGAAAAAAAGTGCTTGGAGGTCTTGTTTCAGACTTTCATCATTGGGTATATGTCTTTATTGTATGTGAATAAAGATGAAGGACCTTAAGCAATTACACAGTATTATAGATGAAATTTTGAAATCGCGAGATACTACAAAATCGAAAATTGAAGACACTATTTTGGGAGAGGAACGAGTTAAGGAAACCCTCGAAAATTTTCACAAGCCAGTGGTCGAACGGTTAAAAGGTCTGGAAACCGTGAGTGGAGAAACCATGAAAAACGTACAGGATGTAGTGAAAACTTTAGAGCCAGAAGAGCCCGCTGAGATGCTAGAAAAAACGTTCGTTTATAATCCAGATTCCAACTTGCAAGATGAAATATTAAACCAATATAAACTAAAACTTCCAAGTGATATCTTACAGGCGAGAAACCCCATTCCTGAGCTGAAAGAAATGATTTACCAAACAATCGGGCATCTTCAGAAACTGGGGGGCAATAAGGCTACAGAAACCAAACGCTATGGTAGAACTACTGAGAAATATCGAATTATCGATAATCACATTGAGGCACTTGGAAAATATTCAAAGTCGATTAAAATGATTCTCTCAGTAATAGAAAGTCAACAGTTTGGTTCTGGACTATACAAGAGTTTCAACGACATATGCGAAAAATTATCAATCTTGGTTGCCAAGTAAACGAGCTGGAAACATCAGTACAGAAGGAGTAAATGAAATTGTCGAAATTTTGGATATTTTGTAAAAAACGATATTACTGAGAAAAAGGAACATAAGATTATGTTCAATAACATCAGTATTGTTTAGAAATTTACTCTTGGACACACACTATAGTCATGTCTATTTCAACTTCGGATTATGGAAAAAAAATTCGATGTTTTGCATTATCGAACCATGATTTTCAGTTACTGTATATAATAAAGAGGGTATAACTGCTAACTGAAAGATGAGCGCAACTATTCAATGTACCAAATGTGGGGTATTTATTCGCAATCCAATATGAACCGTCATATGGAAACTGCATGCACATCTCGCACATTTCAAAAATGCGAATTTTGCAATTCCACCTTTAGCAGAAAAGACAATTACAATCATTTTCTGAATCAATATCATATAAATAAAAGCAGCGCTTTTCGGAAAACGTTTCGCACATATAAAATTGATAACCTAAATGTCAGAGAAGACAAAAATTTTTCTGGAAAAAATAACAATAAATGGAAATATATAATTAAGAATAAACTCAGTCAGCCTCTAAAAGTTAGATAAATATTACAAATAAAATTTAAAAAGCAGACGGATCCTGAAGGACAGAAAAAAATATATGCACATTTTTCGACATGTAACGAAATAATCAGTTTGCTTACCTATCTCAATGAATTACTAAAAAATGTTTCTGAGAAAATTGATAACGACTTTGAAAATTTTATACAAAAGGGAAATGGATGGGTATTTGACAAAATAATTTCTATGGAAATACAAATGTCTCAGTATAATGCAGTTGGAGCATCTGCTTTCGTAAATTTACCAGAACATTTGAAATCCACAAAAGGAATAGTGAATGTTAAAAACTACGACAACAGATGTTTCTTGTGGTCAATATTATCAGATCAATATTTACCTGCTAAAGACCATCCACAACGTGTAGAAAAATATAAAATATTTGAAAACGTCCTAGACACATCTTCATTGACTTATCCAGTAACCCTCTATCAAATCCCGAAGTTCGATGTTTTAAATAATCTTTCTATAAATGTTTTGAATTCTAAGAAAGATGTTTTGCACACGTTATATATTTCAAAGAATCCTGTTAAAGAACCCATACAACTTTTACTTTTAAAAGACGGCAATGATTCTCACTATTGTTGGATTAAAAATATTTGTAGGGTTACAGCATATCTTTCAAGACATAATGGTAAATCCTATCCCTGCCCATACTATCTTCGTAATTTCACTCGCGACGATTTATTAAAGAATCACGTAGATAATTATCTACGTAGCAAATCAAACACTTTAAAAATTATCCAGTTTCCCGAAGCAAATAGTACGAAATTCCGTACAATTAAAAACGGAAGATTTCGAATGCTTTTCGAAATATAGAAGAATTGAGATTGATCCATATAGGGTGCGAACTAAGTATTTAGTACCGTTAGGATTTGTATATATTATATTTGGATCGGAAGGTAAACTGATAAAAACCATAATGTACAGAGGGAAAAATGTAACAGAAAAATTTTTGAATGAAATGATCGAAGCCGAAAATTTGATCAATGATTTGAAGAAAAGAAATGCTATAAGATGACTGATTTTGATTGGCAAATTTTTACTGGAGCAAAATATTGTAATATTTTTGGGAAAATTCTAGGAACTGATAGAGTAAGGGACCACGATCACTTAACTGGAAAATACAGAGGAGCTGTTCACAACAAATGTAATCTTCAATACAAATTCTCGCTTGAAATACCAGTGTTGTTTCATAATCTCAAAGGATTTGATGGCCACTTTAGAGAAAAAGATTTGTGGAAATTTAAAGATAAGAAAACAATTTCTTGCATTCCACAAACTACAGAAAAATATATATGCATTAAATTCGGTCAAATTAAATTTATTGATTCATTCATGTTCCTCAGTTCTTTACTGGATTCACTGTCGAAAAACGTGGAAAATTTCTACATCCTTAGTCAATACTGCAGACAACATAATCTGAATGACTCACAGAAAGAACTTTTGGAAAGCAAAGGAAGTTTTCATATGAGTACTTGCAACATAGTTCTCAGTTTTTGCGAACGTCACTTCCATCCAAAGAGAATTTTCAAAACAATGAACAATACGAAAGAGCTCAAATTTTATGGAAAGCCTTTTCTATTGCTACCTTCGGGGAATATCACGATCTGTACATGATCACTAATGTATTACTTAGGAGATATATTTGAAAACTACAGAAATCCGTGTATTAATAACTACCAACTCCATACTTGTCATTCTTTTAGCTCTCCTGGCTTATCCTATGCTGCCTGTTTAAAAATGACAGAAATTGGGCTGGAACTTATAAAAGGTGATATGTATTTTTTCATAGAAAGAGCTCTGCGAGGAGGAATATCTTTAGTGTCTAAGAGATTTGCACAGGCCAACAATCCTTTAGTATATCCATATGAGAGAAGTAAACCACTGAACTATATCATGTACTTTGATGCAAATAATTTATATTACTGGGCAATTTCTCAACCTCTTCCAACTGGTAATTTCAAATGGGTAAATGATATTGACCTGTTTAATATTCCAGACGACAGCAAAAAGGGTTATTTCTTCGAAGTTGATCTAGAACAGACCTCGGCAACCTTTTTTGGCTGTGGGTCAAAATCAACCAAAATGTGACTATTAAGAAGACTTTTGCTTTTAAACTCAAAACATAAAAAAAAATTACAATTCTAATTATTATAAAAACAAATATAATTATCAAGTTCCAGTTCATTAATAATTTATGAACTTTATTTATAAGAGTTCTCTTCGTTTTCAATGGCTTCCTGATGCTGAATTTGTGACGTCAATTTAGTCAAGTCTGGTTCATACTTAGTCACCTTAAGACGAATACAAGCGTCTGAATTTTCGGTAGTTAATCTGCTCCTGTTTTAACTTAAAATAAATTTCATGTGTTATTTGTTCACATTTATAAGTAGAACCGAACGCGGGCAAAGCCAATTTTTTTCAAAGATGAAAACTTCGTAGGAAGTGATGCCCAACACGATGATATCATGAGAAGCTGATTATCTTCCGTGTTTTCTAAATCTTTCCGCAATGTCTTGAATTTGTCCATCCACAACGTTGAACTTTTAAAATCAATCATTTCTAAACTTAAATTGTCAATTTTAAAATTTTCAAAATACTGCAAATCTAAAACATTTTCCTCTGTTTCGTTGGGCTTTATTATAAATGTAAACATTTCTCCGTGCTTCTTAAAACTTTGAAATCTACTTTCAAATTCACTTTTAATCTTCAAAATACAACTTAACATATTTAGATTGCTTTCATCGATATTTTCTTTCTCATGTTGGCTTTCTAGTAAGGGAAAGAAAATAAATATTTTAGTTTTTATGTCAGTTTCAAATAATATTAATTTCGAACAAAAACTCTTCCATTCCTCGTACATTTTCAAAATTGTGTGATTATTTCCTTGGAGTCGTATGTTGAAATCATTATAATGGTTCATTATGTCTGTTAAGAACAAAAGTCTTAAAAAACGTTGCTTATCATTGAGCTCGAGATCATTTTCACCGATTTCGTAAAGAAATATTTGTATATCATCAAAGCACTCTACAAATCTATTAAGAATTTTGCCTCGACTTAACCATCGTACTTCAGCATGTAACAATAAATCTCCATATTTCGATTCAACTTCCTCCAAAAAAGCTTTGAAGCGCCTGTGTGTTAATGCAGATCGCGCTACTATTATGTTTACGATCTTAACAACCTTTTCCATTACATTCTTAAGTTGTTGCGTAAATGCCTTTGCAAATAAATTTTCTTCATGTATGATACAATGGAACGATAAAAGTGGGCGGCCAAGTTCATTTTCCATAGTTTCACAAATCCAACATTTTTTCCTCTCATATCTGGAGCATCATCAGTTGTTATGGAAAACAATTTACTTTTTAAATTCAATATTTTCCCATTTTTGAAATTTGTAAACTCTTGTACTTGACGGAAAATATCAATGCCTTTGGTCGTGTCATTCATTGAAGCAAGAATGCATAGTTCTTCATTGACGTTCGAATTATTTATTGATGCAGATCTAATAATAATTGCCAGCCTAGCCATACTATTTACATCGGTACTTTCATCGAGTGCAATGCTAATTACGTCACTAGATAAAAAATCATTTTTGACCTGTGCGTCAATATTTTTTACCATAACTTCAATGCACTGTTCTTCTTCAAGCACTTCGCTGCACTGTTCTGGCCGACATTGGCATTTCTTTAATTCTCTCAATTATTTGTTTTTTATTTGCGAAGTCATTGAATAAGTGTTCAGAACAATTTATGAATGCGTTTTTCAAAAATTCGCCGTCTGTGAACGGTTTTCCGTTGGTACCAATACGAAGAGCTGCAATAAAGCTGGCAGATGTAGCGTAATTGTGGCTGGTAATAAATCTCTTCAAATATTTATTTTGTTTGCCATAATTTAATACACGTTTAGCAATGTATTCATATTTTTCATAATTTGGCATTTCACTCAGATCTTTATGTTTTGAAGAAAAGTGTCGCTCAATATTGTAAGTCCTGGTGGTATTTATATCTCTACATAAAGTACATATCAATTTGTCACCATTTTCCATACATCCATACTTTTCAGTCCACACATCTTGAAATAACCTCTTTTTTGCTTTTTGTTTGTCCATGGTAATAAAAATAATTATTATTTCGCTTAGGTAACTGTTCTCGCGTTTCTGAACTACTGTTTATTCACGTTAAATATGAAGTAAACGTAGACAAGAGTAGATGCGTGATCAGCAGGTGGGCAGGGCTCCTATTGGTTGGCTGCAGGTGGCACACAGAGAGCCCAACCGACCAATAGGAGCTCTGATCACGTGCTGATCACTCATCTACTCTTGTCTTCGTCTTTAACATGAATAAACAAACGACACACTCGTCGAGTAATGATGAGATTCATTTGGACAATGTCGCTGTATTCCGCCTATTGTTCATTTCTGCAACTTTGTAATCAAACCAAAATGTTAATCTTGTTATTTATACTTTCTCAAAGTGTTTGTTTCATGTTTATGTTTTATAATTTATTTTTATATAAAAAAAAATAATAAATACCCCCTCAAGCAGCTGCTTGCCACAGATGTCTGACAGGAGCCTGTCAGTTTATATGCCCCAGTAGAAGGTTTGAGAGGATGGCAGGCCCTCAGCAGAAAAACGACACAAACAGCCATGCCTTACCCGGGGCTCGAAATATTATACTTTATTCGCAGAACTCAAGTGGGTCACTTGAAATTATCAAATGAGTCACTTGGTCACCCGTGGGTCAAAAGTTGGCGATGCCTGATCTAGAATATCCGGCACATTTACACGATTTACACAATGATTTTCCCTTGGCTCCTGAAAAATTGAAACTTTCTGATAGTAATGTGTCATTCTTGATTCCAAATCTGTTCGACAAGCAAAATTATGTCGTTCACTATAGGTTACTTAAACTCTATGTGGAACTGGGATTGAGGGTGAAACAGGTTCATAGAGTCTTGGAATTTGCTCAAAAACCATGGCTGAAACCTTACATAGATTTTAATACAACAAAACGAATTAATGCCATAAATAATCTTGAAAAAGACTTTTTCAAACTGATGAACAATGCTATATATGGCAAATATTTAGAAAATAAGAGAAAGAGAATAAAATGCCACATTGTGAATACTGAACGAAAGCTTAAAAAATTAATTGCAAATCCTAGGTACGCTTCTTGTGTTAAACTTGCAGAAGATTTCGTAATTCTTCCTATGAAAAAGAAAAATATTAGAAAAACCATATTACATTGGTGTAACGTTTTTGGAGTTGAGTAAATTACATATGTATAATTTCTTCTACAATTTCCTGAAATCAAAATTCAATGCAGAATTGTTATTTACCAATACTGATTCATTCTATGTCGTGATCCAGACAGATGACATATATGATAAATTTAATTCAGAGTATTTTGATTTCTTAAATTACCCCACAAATCATGCATTATAAAAAAAAATAAAAATTAATACCCCCTCAAGCAGCTGCTTGCCACAGAGGTCTGACAGGAGCCTGCCAGTTTATATGCCATAGTAGATACAATGAATTAAATAAAATGGTTCCAGGAAAATTTAAAATAAATAAAATAAATACCCCCTCAAGCAGCTGCTTGTCACAGAGGTCTGACAGGAGACTGTCAGTTTATATGCCATAGTAGAAGATCTGAGAGGATGGCAGGCCCTCAGCAGAAAACAACACAAACAGCCATGCCTTACCCGGGGCTCTAACCCAGGTCCCGTAGATCAGTAGCCAAGCGCGCTAACCACTCGGCCACGGGACGAATTAAAAGGTTTTCCAATCAAAGAGGTTGTTGCGCTACGTCCAAAATTGCATTCTATAGATTCTCCAATTCCCAAAAAAGCAGCTAATGGAGTTACAAATGAATTTAGTCACGAAGATTATCAGGAATGTCTATTTGATGGAAAAATCGTATATACGCAACAAACGGAATTTCGATCGGAACAACATGATATACACGTATACCAAATTAAAAAAATTGCTTTATCCCAAGAATACACAAAACGACATATTAATGGAATTCAAACTTATGCTTTTGGAAATTATAAAATCTCATATGTGTATGGTAAAGCAGGCAATACCATTTACAAAATTTTGAACTGAAAACAAATATAAAAAAATTAAGTACTAAAAAACATTTTGAAAACTGTACCAGTTTGTAATTCTTTAGAAATGCAAATAATCAGTGTTCAGTGTTTACATCTAATGTTTGTTTGGAAATTAAAAAACTGAAATAATACATTGTGTAAAAGACGGCACTATTCCAGTATTTCCATAAGAAATGTACAAATTACTTCTCGATTTTGAAGGAGAGGGCTCCCAAAATCGATCAGTTAGACATTACTATGCATACTCAAACTTCAACCGTCTTCTGAAGCTAACGCGTGGAGAGTAAGCCCTTCCGACCGTTTTTTCATACACCAAGCATTACGGAAGAAAACACAATCATCTCGATTCAGACGAGAGATTGGAAAAGGAAAAGAGAAGTGATAGGAAAGCGAAATGAAAGCATCCTACACACATTCTCACACTTATTTAGAACAAACAAGAAAAAACGAAAACGTAACGCACGCGCAAGCGAAAGGAAAGCATCCTACACACATTCTCACACTTATTTAGAACAAACAAGAAAAAACGAAAACGTAACGCACGCGCAAGCGAAAGGAAAGCATCCTACACACATTCTCACACTTATTTAGAACAAACAAGAAAAAACGAAAACACGCAAGCATTTTGAAGTGCTTGCGTGTGAAGTGCTTGAAGTGCTTGCGTGCTTGCGTGTTTCAACACGCAAACACGCAAGCACGAAACACGCAAGCATTCGCAAGAATGCGTTGCGTGTGCGTTACGTATTAGTTTTTTAACGTGTGCGTTACGTTTTTCGTTCAAGGCGTCGCTTGGAGCGAGCCGCCGTGTGCGCCAGTTTTTCGAATCATTAATATATAAAAACAATTATTATCGTAAGATATTCAGCTGCGAATTGTCTAAACAGCTATAGGAACGATTGCACAGTGTTTAAATTCCAGGCTGATGCAATTAAATTAAAAAAAAGTGAGTTGAAAGAATTCGACCGAGAACGTTCATTAAGCTTAGAGCGTTCTATAACATGTATATGTTACAGAATTCGGTATTTTAATGTTAATTTATGTGATATATCGATTAGTAATATGTAGGTGAATGATGGCTACATTGAAATTAGTAGTCATTTATGGTTTACGATTAAGTTTAGTTTTGTTAATATCATAAAATATGAATGCGGCAAACTTCGATCGTGACGGCCATAACCCTCCGCTTCCCGTGATCCACTTCCCGTGATGACCCGTAGATCGGCAACTACCATAGTCGCTGAACGCCGATCGTTCGCTGGGAATGGGCAGGCCATTTTTGGATTCGCTCGCAAGGCCGGCAAGTGGTTAAGCTAAAAAATAGTTTATAATTACCTAATATTGAAATGATCATTCATGGCATTTTTGACATATTTAATGGTTTGCAATTATTTTTATTTGTGAGCCTTTAAAGGAATGGAGCGCAGAGCACTGGCGGGGACCTGTCCGTACTACGTACGGCATGCCGAAGGCAGACATTTCCGTCCACGCTTTTTACAGTTAAATCTATCTAAATAACATACATACCTTCATTAAATTTTCACTGATTCTAAGGGTTTGACATCTTTAAATAGAAGTGCACCGTCGAAAATTTTTATTTCCAAATTAATAATTTTTGCGGCGTTTTCTTAAGCAGAAGGAAAATATTCTCTTAATTTCGAGAATTTCCAAGGATCTTGGCAAATATTTTATCGCGGAATTCCTATTGGCTGTCTGAAAATGAACATGAGATTTCGCCAGCCAATAGGAATTCCGCGATAAAATATGTGCCAAGATCCTTGGAAATTCTCGAAATTAAGGGAATATTTTTCTTCTCGTTAAGAAAACGCCGCAAAAATTATTAATTTGGAAATAAAAATTTTCGACGGTGCACTTTTATTTAAAGAAGATGTCAAACCCTTAGAATCAGAGAAAATTTAACGAAAGTAAGTTAGTTATTTAGATAGATTTAACTGTAAAAAGCGTGGACGGAAAAGTCTGCCGTCCGTATGCCGTACGTAGTACGGACAGGTCCCCGCCAGTGCTCTTTTCAGTTACGGCATGTGACAGTGGAACGGGATATCCAATTTTGGCTTCATCGTGAGAGTTCCCGACTGCATGCCGTAGGAAGTACGGAAAGGCCCCGACATCCACAACGGAGCGCTGCCTGCGGAAGTTCGCGGCTGATATCTTGGGCAGATACTTTTAAACTGTTATGTGTGCCTAGTAAAGAAATTCCTTGAATCTCTGTATCTGCTTCTATCTGCCTGATGAAATTATTTAAGACTATGACAAATATCAGTGGAGACAAAGGGCAGCCTTGCCTGATTCCCTGATATTCGTTTGTGAAATGTCCATTTATATCAATTGTGTATGTGATGTCATGATACAAAGTTTTTAAAGCATTAATAAAAATTTTCCCGAGACTTTAGTTAGATAATAGTTTTAATATTCTTGTAGCAAAATTATTACTTGAACATTGATTAGATCAAAATTTTAACATTCTTCTATGATAAGAAATTTATTCAGTTTTGATTTTAAATTTCGGTTGAGTATTTAAGAAAAGTCTCAAGCGATTCGAAGACAGTTTTAGTTCCTCCTCCGGTATAGAACCCCAAACTAAGGTAAGTACGATTTAAAATTATTACTTGAACATTGATTAGATAAAAATTTTAATATTCTTCTATGATAAGAAATTTATTCAGTTTTTGTTTTTAAATTTCAGTTGAGTCTTCAAGATTTCAAGCGATTCGAAGTCAGTTTGAGTTCCCCCCTTCGGTATGGAGTCCCCATCTAAGGTAAGTACGATTTAAATACATTTAATTGTAAAGCTGGAAAACGGGAATTATTACGTGGACTTTAGTTAGATAAAGTTTTAATATTCTTGTACCAAAATTATTACTTGAACATTGATTAGATTAAAATTTTAATATTCTTCTATGTTAAATTATTATACACTTCACAAAGTTTCGGTTTGATAACAGAATTATTACTTTGGACTTTTATTAGATAAATGTTTTAATATTATTGTACATTGCTTAGATAAAAGTTTTAATATTCTTGTAGCAAAATAAATACATTGGACTTTGATTAAAAGTTTTATTTTTTCTATGATAAGAAATTTATTCACTTTTGGATAAACTTTTAATATTTTTCTTTCATAACAGAATTAATACTTTTGACTTTGCTTAGAAAGTTTTTTTTCTGCTGTATACAGTGAAGTGTACGATAACTCAACAAACCACACCATTTTTTATCTCATACACACAACCTTCATTTCAACCTAATTCATTTCAACCAATTCACAAATTAGTTTAAACCTCATCTTTAAAAAAAAATTTAAATTAGTTTTTCACATGCTAAAAAACACACCCATTTTTTCTAATTTTCACACATATTTTCACAAAAAACCACATGAAGCATACTTTTTCCCTCATCCCCCATAACTTTTCCCATGCATTTTCACAGAATTCTTTGGACCCATTTACTGGCCCAGAACTGTCATTTATGCTACTACTGTTAGGTATAAGGCATTGTACTAGTAGCTTCAATTCTATATTTAGTTATCAGTAAAATACTCTCTTGTGGAAGTGAACGGAAGGGGAGGGCTGCCAGATTAGTGTGGCCTACTGATCTGGACAACTATGGCTACTTTTCTTTTTTTTCTACCCTGCTGAGGAGTGGTCAACCACACACGGTCCTGGTGCTGACCATATAAACCTACTGGACTGGACTGATATATGGCTCTGAGCTTGATTATGGATCCTGATTTTGCTGCACTGGTGGGCTTCTGTGGAGGGAAAATCTTCCGCTGTGTTTTCTTTTTGTTTGTGGGTTGACAGCCCCAAGTGAATAGATCCACAGGATATGTTTATCAGCTGGTGGATAATCCTGAGCAGAAGTCATCGCAGGCACCTGAACTCTTTGCTTCTATTGGCATCGTCAAATTCTACATTGGAGGAAGTCTTCCAGTGTAGATGGCTTCAGCCTTTAGTAGTGGGGGAACGGGTCTTTGCCCCATGTCTGCGATTAGGGGGCTGTTTGATATTGTCGGCATTCCCTCTCTCAATAAACATAGTTTCTTTAAACATCCCACTAACCATTTTCTCTCCATAGGTAGTTGGAATGTGAGGACTCTGCACAGAGCTTTTTCTCTTGATGTCCTCACACAAGAATTCCACCGTTATAATTTAGATATTCTCGGCTTGCAAGAGACCAGATGGACAGATAAAGGTCAGATTCTTAAAAATAATCTTAAATTTCTCTTTTCAGGGAGGGACGACAAAAAGCATCACCAAGGCGTGGGTCTGCTTCTCAGCAGACACGCTAGTGATGCTCTTCTAGGATATGAGTGCATTAATGAAAGGTTTCTTACAGCAAAATTTCAGACAAGCGTTAAAGACTTGAATGTTATCTGCTGTTATGCCCCCACTGAGGATGCCGATGAGGATGAGAAGGATAGGTTTTATGAACAACTTCAGGATATTTTGAATTCTGTCAAGAAAGGAGATATTACCCTTGTTCTTGGTGACTTCAATGCCAAAGTTGGTACTGACTCTGACCTTTGGGGAGGAGTAATAGGCCCTTTTGGTATTGGTAGCTGCAATAGCAATGGGCAACGTCTCCTACAGGTAAGTAAACTCAATGGATTCAGAATAACTAACACTTATTACAAACACCGCGACATACATAAGTACACATGGGTTTCACCTGATGGGCTGCATAAGAATATGATTGATTACATATTAATTAACAGCAAATGGACTAGTTCTGTTAGGAATACCAGGGCATATAGGGGAGCTGAAATTGGATCTGACCATTACCTTGTTAAAAGTGTGTTGCAACTTAAACTTAAAAAGTGTTGTGCTAGGGTTAAAAAATTTACTTTTAATACTGAAGCTCTGAAAGATCCAGTTATAGCCAAAGCTTACCATGATAGGTTACTTAGTCATTATGACAGTCATGGTTTGCTTACTACTGAAGTTGAGGAAGAATGGGATCATTTTAAACAGGCTTTTTTGGACACTAACAGTACTCTTTTAGGAAAAAAGGAGCAGAAGAGGCAAAATTATCTGAGTGATAAGGCACTTGAGCTTATTTCGGAAAGAAAGAACTGCAGGAATGCCCTTAATCAATACCCTACTAGTCCTAATAGAAAGCATTACAGAGACCTTAATAAACTTGTAAAGGATCAGTTAGCTGCTGATAAAAATTTTTGGCTTGATGGTTTGGCTGACAAAGCCGAGGAAGCAGTTAGACAGCACAACAGCAGAGAGCTGTACCAGATAGTTAATGTTTTGTGTGGTAGAAAACGGACAGGCATACAAGGATTGAAGGATAAACAAGGTAAGGTTATAGAAGGGGAGGATTCTGTCATGGCTAGGTGGGCTGAGCATTTCAGTGATGTTCTAAACAATGTAGTTAGTTCTACTCCCATTGTTTGCAATGATGATAGAAGCATTGGTGGCTTTAATGTTGGCCCTATAACACAATCTGAAGTTAGTTTGGCTGTTTCTAAATTTAAACTTCATAAATCCCCAGGGGTAGATGAAATTACTACGGAAATGCTTAGAGCTGGGAATGTTTCGGTTACCACTTGGATGACTGAAATTCTGAATCTCTTTTATGATAAAGGCATGGTTCCTAAGGATTTTACCAGAGCTATTGTTATCCCTATTTTCAAAAAAGGTGATCGCAGTTCTTGTGATAACTATAGGGATATCAGCCTACTCTCTATTCCAGGTAAAGTTCTTTCCATGATTGTGCTTAATAGAATTAAGAATCTGGTTGACAGGCAATTGCGTGATGAGCAATGTGGATTCAGAAGTGGTAGGGGATGTGTAGATCAGATATTTTCACTTAGGCAGATTCTTGAGAAATGTTTAGAGTTTCAGAAACCTTTGGTTGCTAGCTTTGTTGATTTCAAAAAGGCTTTCGACTCTGTTGATCGTCATAATTTGTGGTTGATTGTGAGATCATATGGTATACCAGACAAGTTAGTTAACATTATGAAAGCTCTCTATAATAACACTGAGTCGTGTGTGAGAGTTGGTAAGGCTTGTAGCAATTGGTTTAGCATTACTTCTGGTGTTCGACAAGGGTGCATTTTGTCTCCTTTTCTCTTTAGCTTGGTTATTGATTATGTTATGCGAAATTCACTTCAAGGGAAAGATTTTGGCCTTAAATGGGCTGGAGATAGGAAAATTTCTGATTTAGATTATGCTGATGATTTAGCCCTTCTGGCAAATGATGTTGATGAGATGAACTCTTTCATTCGAGCCGTTGATGAGACTGGTAGTAGAGTAGGTTTGGTTATAAACAGAGAGAAAACTAAAGTGATGAAAATTGGTCAGGCAGGCTGTGATTCAGTTAATCTGAATGGTTGCAGTCTTGAGCAGGTGTCACAGTTTAATTATCTTGGGAGCTATGTAACAGATAATGGTGATGTGCGGCATGAGATTAACAGACGAATAGGGATTGCTGCTGGGACTTTTAAGAATCTATGGAGAGTGTGGAGAAATAGGCGTATACACCTAAAGACTAAAATTAGACTGTATAATAGTTTGGTTCTTTCTAGGGTTAGTTATGGTAGTGAAACTTGGACACTTTGTAAACAAGATAACAGGAAACTAGATGCTTTTGATTCCAGATGCTTACGCAGTATCTTGGGCATTAGGTGGTTCAACTTTGTAACTAATGATGAGATTAGGAAAAGGAGTTTGCAACCTCCTTTAAGCAGCATATTGTGCAGAGAGACTCTCCGTTGGTTTGGCCATGTTGCCCGTATGAATAATTATAGATTGGCGAATAGGGTTATGAACAGTGTGCCTAAAGGCCTCAGAAAGAAGGGGAGACCTAGGATGCGGTGGGCAGACAATGTCAAACAGGACCTTGTTAGAATTGGTGTGCAGTGGCCAGATGCAGTAGATGTAGCTCAGGATAGACTTGCTTGGAGAACTAAATTGCACGGTCTGGTTGGACCTCCGTAGCCCATGGCTGCTTGAGGATGATGATGATGATGATGATGAATATCAGGTTTTAAACCATGATGAGCAAGATATATATCACTACACATTACTCACTATTAAGATATTTGGAAAACAAGACTTACTGGTTGACAGCATATTAACTTCCAATTCAAAATCTGTACTATCTTCTGCTTCTAGAGCTGGTGTCCTAAAACAAAAGAGAATATTTCAAACATCCAAAGCAATGCTTGCATAATTTGGTACAGATTTCATAAACATTGGGTGCCATGCCTACATATTTTCTATGTATATGTAAAAAAAAATAGCTTAATATCGTATCAAGCAGCTGCTTGCCACAGCAGTCTGTACACAATAAGGGTGTGACCTCAGCAGACAATCCAACATCCATGCCTTACCTAGGGTTTGAAATCAGGTCCATTAGATCAATGGTCAAGAGCATTAACCACTCAACCCCAAGACTACTTATGCAAGTAAAAAATAAATTTTAATATCTATAACTTAAATGAGGTGAAGGAGTAGTTTAGTCACACCATACCGAATCCTCTTTGCACAGTGCTTTCCCCCCTATGTCGCAATCGTCCACGTGGCCTTCTCAGATTGAACTTTGACCCCTATGTCGCAATCGTCCACGTTGCCTACTGAACTTTGACCTCTATGTCGCAATCGACCGGAAATTGACCCCTATGTCACAATCGACTGGAAATCGACTCGTAATTTTCCAACGACCTTGAAAAACCCCAAGGTCACGGTTCTGGCTGTATATAACCGCTGAAAAAAGGTTTGGCTTTTATTCTGAGCTACACGTTACAGGTGTCGACATGGATTTTGATATGTGGCTGAGTGACGAGGACTCGGGGTACGAGTCCGATCCACCGTGCTACCCATTCCGAGAACATCGTTATGTGGATCGGGGTCCTGTGATTGTACATCCACCGCCACCACCGCCTCCTGCCGTCACTATTAAGATGTTGCCGCGACCTGGGATTGGTGGTCCGATGCTACAGGCCGTTCTCGTGGACAACACTACCCCGCCACCACCTCGAAGGCTGCGACGACCTCTGGTGATGAAGCCGCCCGAAACCTGGCCCCCGGGATTACCGCAGAACGTCATTCAGGCTCTGAGACGTAAACGACAGAGACGTCTGTAGCCTGTGTGAAGACGTCAAGTGTTTTTGTCTCCAGACACTCCAACTAGTGCAACCATGCAAAACATCTGTATGGTTCTAGATCTCGACGGTTTCCGTATAAATGGTCGTTTCCTAGTGCGTGAACTTGGATATGCAACTCTGAATGGGAAATGTGGTGTCTACCGTTTCAATCTTCGGCATCACCAGCCTTTGTCGGTAAAAGACAGAAGGACAGTCAACTACATATCTAAACATGTGCTAGGCCTACCCTTTCGTCCTCTGCCTTGTGAAAAGGTGTGGTCATTAGATCACGTTCCTAACATTGTGAAATATGCTTACAAACTTGCACGTACTGAAGAAGCTACTGTGGAAAGAAATCTCTTGGAACAATTAAATCTCCACAGTGTTAATCTCGAACTTTACGGCTGCCCCAAATATTGTGATCTCCCAAAAGTTTCCGAGTTTGAGTGCGGATATCACACTGGAGAGGACGTCCACTGCTCTTTAGCCGAAACAGCTGCTTTCTTCGGATGGATCGATCGTCGTCGAGAACATGTCCCAACAAACACTCGCTTATCAGATCGTTCCTGATTGGTCGTCCCAGGTGGCGCGGTTCTCTAGTTAAATAGGGAGCGAGCGCTGTGTGCCACATTGTTCACGATGCAGCCTAGCAATCCAGATGCGCGGTGTCTCGGTGAAGATGTTTACGTTGTACCTACACTGTTCAAAAATAGGTTTTCTGTGCACGTACGCCGCTACAAGAAATATGAAAATGGTGAACTCATCTACCCTACACCTGCGGGGGTTAGCCTCTCCATACCTGAATGGGAGGCTTTGTGGCCATGGTCCCCCACATAGAGGATCAAGTGAAAATCGGCCCCGATCAACAGACATGGTACGTGACACATGGTTTACATGTCTACATGTATCGAACTGTGGATGGTGAACGTTGTGTCGACTTCATCAAAGAATCAGCAGACCAAAGAACTCTACAGTTCCGTGTTGTGAGACGTTGTATAACACTGAAAGCTTCGCAGTGGTTCACACTGGCTATCCACGTGGACGAAGTGATGCGCATTGTGCATAGCGTGTGTGGGACCCCCAAAGATCACCAACTCCGTACAGCTATTATGGAACATTCAGGATCCGTTCGACCTTTCCTGCTGGGGCCTGTTTTCAACGCCCCCAATTGTGTTTACCCACTGTTGGTGAATATTTTTCAGCAAGAACTTATGCGTGTGATACCGTTAGATGGACTACACCCCGAAGAAAAAATACCAACTATCGTAGGGTGGTCTGGTGACTTGGACATTAATGCTCTAGCACAGGTATTTGGGGATACGGCCTGGAAACGAGGTCTGTTGAATTTTGTAGATTCTGGTTTTGTTTGCACTCTAAAATATAATGCTATTGTCGACGAGGCAAAAAATGAAATGTATAAATTAAATAAATAATTGTAACCTTATATAATGTGTCTGTCTTTTCATCCAATGTCATTTTAGTCCTGGTATGGATAGGAGAAAGAAGGTGTTAGCTAGTGTTGGTAGTGTAATCGTGACAGTGTTAACGATAGCAGTGCTTGTATTAGAAATTGTAGCTCCTAGTAAAAATATTCAGTGTGGAGAGTCAAAAGCCCTAGACGACGAATACAAAATTCGTGTGTGTAACTTAACAGTGGACATCAGACAGTATATAGGAGACATTCCTACAGTGACGGGTGTTACACTTTCGCTACATCAATGGCAAAACCTGGTGGGGTACGACGTCTGGGTGCAGCAGAAAACAAAACTTTGGAGTCCAATTATTTCGACCCCGAAAGCGGATTCGGTAGTGTAAAAAAGTTAGCTGAGAATACGGGACTGCCACTCAAACTCGTCCGTGAATGGTTAGAAAAGCAACCTGCCTACACGCTACATAAACCTGTTCGCAGAAAGTTCCTCCGTAACAAAGTTTACGTCACAGGGTTAGACGAACAATGGCAAGCTGATCTCATGGTCGTGAAAAATCTAACTCGCTTCAATGACGGGTATCGCTACATATTAACAGTCATCGATGTGTTCTCGAGATACGGGTGGGCGGTGACCATGAAGGCCAAAACAGGGAAAGAAATGGTGTTGGCTTTCAAAAAATCCTTTTCAAGGGTCGGTCCCCAATGAATTTAAATACGGATCAGGGTACGGAATTTACCAACAGAGTGTTCCAGAAATTCCTGAAAAAGAAAGGTATTCGGTTCTTTGCCACCTACTCTGACAAAAAAGCAGCTTTGGTGGAGAGGTGGAATCGTACCCTACGCGAACGACTGGGGAGATATTATACACGCAATAACACCTACCGCTACCTGGACATGCTACCGCGTGTTGTACGGGGATACAATGCCACTGTTTACAGTGCACACGATATGGCTCCCAAGGACGTGACCTTACACAATGAAGACGTTGTGTGGGTTCGACTCTATCGCAATCCGACTGTAGTAAAAGAAAAACCTGCATTTAAAGTGGGGGATACGGTTCGACTAGCCAGTGTAAAAGTACCCTTCAAGAAGGCAGGAACGCATTTGTGGACCGAAGAAATATTTATAGTCGACAAGGTGTTACAGCGACAACCCCCTGTGTACGTCATACGGGATTCCGAGGGAGAAGTGCTGAAAGGTACATTCTATAAATCGGAACTTCAAAAAGTGACAGAACCCGAACTTTACACGGTCGAGAAAATAATCGAGCATAAAGGTCAGAAGGCACTGGTCAAATTTCGTGGTTATCCTAAACCTTCCTGGATCCCTAAAAAATGGATAGTTTCTACCTGACCCTACCCTCCACGGCTAGTCAGAATATTTACCCAAACAATTCGCAGACTGATTTCACGGTTCGTGTAGCACAACCCCTAAGACTGAGTGGAAGTGGTGAGTGGAAAATGGAAAGTGGGACTAGCAGAAGTTCACTTACCCGTGAGCTGGTACAATGTGGACGGTTCTAATGACACATATGAATATTATGCTCCCACCGAAGAATACAGGAAAATCAAACTTAAACCGGGTAAAATAACATGAATGGAACTGTTGTTTCTCCTCACCACTCAGCTCCCAAAAGAAATAATAGTTTCCTATAACAGCGGTTACTGGGGATTCAAACCGAGTGAGGGATACGGTTTGATGTTTCCTAAAACGAATTTCGGCAAACTTCTGTGTATCGGGGAGGGTGAAGTTGACAAACCCTTCCACCAACGATTTGCCAGCAAACTTTGCAATACACCAACGTTCGATATAGATGACGAGTGTTATTTCTACATGATACCCCCAGGTAGTTTCCACGGACGATACGAAACTGTCGAATCATTATTCGATGCAATGAACCAGATGTTACCCTACAGGCTGAGAAAAGCTTACCGTTTCAAGCAACAGGCAGATCACACCGTATTGATGGATACAGACAAGTCGCATTACATTAAATTTCCTCGATCGAACCCCGGATTAGGAGACATGCTAGGAATTACTAAATTAGATATACCGCTGAATAAAGTCCTGGGTGAACAGAGGAATGTACGGTATTTATTTATATACAGACCTGATTGCACCTCAGTTGTTAGGCGATACTCACGGTGAACTGTTGCGTGTCGTGAACCCTGCCGTCAGAACCAGTAATAACGAAGCCATTGTTGCAGCGTATCAGCAAACTGATTACTACCCCCTTGCAAGGAACAGTTTCGAGAGCTTGAGAATCTTCCTTCGTACCGACACCGGAGAACCTCTGCATTTTAAACTCGGTAAAGTTTTAGTCAAGTTACATTTCCGCCATGAGGGTTAAATTCGTTCCCCCTTCTGCAGATGCCTACGTGAGCTACTACAAGAGCCAAACGGGGAAGGGTGTGTTCCGTGGTCCTCGTTATCAGAGAGGCGATGGGCTAGGAAGCATCTTTGCTAGGATTGGACGTTTCATCAGCCCTCTCGTACGACCTGCGCTGTCCACCCTACGTAAGGGTGGGCTACGGTTCGTTTCAGAGATGTCCCAGGGGCAAAATTTCAAATCTGCAGCCAAAGCGGGTCTCCATGAAGCGGGCGCTGACCTTTTACAACGTGCCAGTTCAAAGCTGCAGGGAGGGAAAGGAATAAAACGCCGTCGTCAGCATCCCAAGGTTCATAAAGTGAAGAGACACTGTACTGTGCAGGACGTGTTTTCATCATGAGCATTCAGAAAATTCACGCTGATTCTGGCGATTGTGCCAATTCAGAACTGGATCTGTTTCTGGTTCCTCCCACAGTCTCACAATTAGAAAGAGGCTGCTACGTCAATTATTTACCTGTGGCTTCCTTGGAAGGTAATGCTCCACTTGAATTCATCGTGAAGGGAACAGACGATTACATTGATCTATCCCGATGTCACCTACGTCTCGTCTTGAAAATTGTAAAATCCGATGGTACACCGCCGTCGGAAGTGATTGCCCCCTGCAATCATTTCTTCCACGCCCTCTTCAGCCAGGTAGACGTCTTCCTCAACGATCACCTAGTGAGTGCTTCTCACACCCTGTACCCCTACAGGGCATACCTGGAGACTCCATTGAATTACGGTACCGATGCCACACGAAGTCAGCTCGATACATCGCTCTGGTACCTCGACACCCCCAGTAAAATGGAACTGACCAGCCGGGAGAACGAGGGATGACACCAGCGCAAGGGGTACGTCAAACCAACAGGTATCGAACTCATCTCGTGGATCCACGCCTACCTGTTTAATCAAGATCGTTACCTGCTCAATCAAGTCGACCTGAGACTGCGTTTGCTGAGATCCAAACCCGAATTCTGTCTTGTGACAGGTGAAGCGGACCCCTCTTACAAAGTACAGATACACGAAGCCGAATTTTTCGTGCGTAAAGTCAAACCCACTTCAGGTGTCATCCTCGCACACGCTCGCCTGTTGGGTTCGGAGAGTGCCAAGTACCCTCTGCGAAGAACGGATTTACGTATGTTTTCCATTGCTTCGGGACTGACGAGTGTGAACCGTGACAATTTATTTCTAGGGCAGCTCCCCATACGTCTGGTACTGGGTATGGTGGAAAGTACCAGCCTGAATGGATCGTACGAAAAAAATCCCTTCAACTTCCAACATTTCGACTTAAACTACATCAGTCTTCACATTGACAGTGATCATCAATCCTACACCCCCGACTCTGCGAATGGGCGCTATCTCCGCTGTTACCAAGGATTATTGGAAGCTGTGGATGCCTGGAAATCCGATAGTGGTATTAACTTATCGCGAAAAGCCTATGGAGAAGGTTTTACATTGTTCGGATTCCAATTGACCCCCGAGCAACGTGAATGCAATCGAGTGTTTTCTTTAATAAAGAGTGGGAGTGTGAGAGTCGAATTATGTCGAATTTGCTACTCGCATGGGTCACTGTGATCCTGTATGTCGAATACCAAAATTTGTTGGAAATCCCATTGGATCGTAAAGTCCTGTTTGACTACAGCTCATGAATACCTATCAGCTAGAATCCATCCTTTCGATGTTACCCACAAGTCTCGGAGTGTTCCCCCATGACAGACTACCTCGCAGAATCAATCAGCCAGTAGCCTTGTTTATCCACAATACCGATCTGTCCTCCATGCCTGGAGCCCACTGGATAGCAGTTTACAAGAAAGGAATGCACGTGGATCACTTTGACCCCCTAGGTACGAGTCCCGATGTCTCCATGCAAGAATACTACAGTCGACTAGGCATACGTCACATCTTACATCCTTCAATACCTCTGCAGGACCCCCTGGGAGACACTTGCGGTGCTCACTGTCTGTATTTACTGTTTAAAAGAGCGTGTGGTTCGACTCTTCCCACAGTACTGCATCGTGATTACATGTGTCGAGTAGACTTTAACGACTGCATGGTGTTGCAATGGCTCTCCGAACTCCTTCAAATATTATAATTGCTGCTCCTTCACAGTGTGGAAAGACGACTTTCACTCTGAAACTCATCAAAGAAGCAGCTCAAGTATTCGAACCCCCACCCCAACGTGTCGTTTACTGCTACGGGGAGTGGCAGCCTGCCTTTGAACCCTTCAAGAAAACGGTGGAATTTTATGAAGGACTACCTACGGATCTGGAATTTGATCCCCTCAGACCTACACTTCTGGTACTGGATGACTTGATGGAACAGTCTGTTGCCAGCGAACGCATATCACAATTGTTTATTCGTGGTGGTCATCATAAAAATATCACGATTGTCCTGATATTACAAAATCTGTTTTTAAAGGGGAGACATTCGAGGACTATATCACTCAATGCTCACTACATGTTTTTATTTCGCAACTGTCGGGATGCTTCACAAATAACCCACCTGGCAAGACAAGTGTACCCCCATCAATCTAAACTCCTGACGGATGCTTATAGGTTAACTACACAAGCAACCTGTGGCTATTTGTGTGTTGACCTTCATCCCAGAACGTTAGATACTGAAAGGCTCCGTGCAAAGATTCTTCCATCAGAAGAACCCGAAATACTTTACGTCCCAAATGAAAGTTAAATCTCAAGGTCCGTTCCTTCAGTGCTTGCCAAAGCTAGGGGGAAAGCAACGTACAGCTCTGATGAAGCACATCTCTGACCCCCAGATGTATGCGCTATGTGAAGTGTGTTCCAATTTCTTAAAAGGAAATATACCTGTTTCCCACAGAGTATTAAAGAATTTACGCCAGCACAAGACGGTCATAAGGAGTCTAGTGTCCAAACGTGCATCTTTACGCCATAAGAAGCATCTCCTGCAGCGTGGTTCAGGGTTCATTATACCACTATTGACTGCTGCATCGTGACCTCCCACTGCTGGTATCGTTATTTAGAAAGAAATGATTTCAGTGAAAGCAGTGCAGAGGAGAAACATAAGAAAAAAAGTGTGTGATTTGGACTCAGAGATGAAGAAAATATTAGAGTCTGGTGATGCTGACGATAAGTCTGAAAAGTATCTGACTGCTTTGAAAAATTATTTGTTATTCTCAAAACAGCTTGACACTCCACAGGAAGTAAAAGTCAAGATCCCCCAAAGCGCTATAGCTGAAGAGCGGCCCCCAAAAGACATTGCTGTTCCCATCCGACGTAAGAAAAGAAAATTATCCAAGTGGACAGTGTATTGAAAATATCTGTAAAAAAACTATCCAAGACTTGTGTGCTTGAAGACTTGTGTTTAAAACCATGTATTAAAAATCTGTATCCAATAAAAGAAAGTAAAACTGATAATATGCCTTTTGCCATTTTTATGTCTCTTCCATTCAATGTTTTCACACTGATGGTTCATTCAATGTTTGACACCCGAAAGTGATCTGCACTCAGATGTACGTGCGCTGCTACACTCAGGAGTACAGCAGAGGGCGTTAGTGTCGATGGGCGGGGCAATGAGAACGCTGCTGCAGTAGCGAGACTTGGAGGGGCTGTGCAGATCACTGATAAGACTTACGGAGCACCTGAAAAACAAAGTTACCTCTTGCTTTCTCCAACCATAGTGTCTTCCAGTACTGAGAAATAAAGAGACAGATTTTTTTTTAAACCTTTTTTATTAAAAAATTCACATGACATATCCACTGTTGGTTTCACATGACATATCCAATGCTGGACAGTAAAACAATTCACATGACATATCCAATGGTGGACAGTAAAACAATTCACACGACATAGCCAATGCTGGACAGTAACATATTGTAGGTTTCAAAAATACAAGCTTCAAAAACTGCTGACGACGCCGAGTGCGAGGACATTACGCGTGATAAATTAAAGTCCACTAAGGACACTGAAATAATAATTAAAGTCCCCTAAGGACACTGAAATAATATTTAAAGTCCCCTAAGGACACTGAAATAATTAAAGTAGGAACATTGAAATATTTAAAGTCCACTAAGGACACTGAAATAATAATTAAAGTCCCCTAAGGACACTGAAATAATGATTAAGATCCATTAAGGATTCTGAAATAATTTAAAAAAGGTCCGTTAAAGACACTGAAATAATGATTAAGATCCATTAAGGACATTGAAATAAAAGGCGTACAGTGAAATAATAAATAAAGGTGTAATAAATAAGTTGAAAACTGTACAATGTAATGAATAAAGGTGTAATATGAAATAAATAAGTTGAAAACTGTACAATGAAATAAATAAAGGTGTAATATAAAATAAATAAGTTGAAAACTGTACAATGAAATAAATAAAGGTGTAATATAAAATAAATAAAGGTGTAATATGAAATAAATAAGTTGAAAACTGTACAATGAAATAAATAAAGGTGTAATATGAAATAAATAAGTTGAAAACTGTACAATGAAATAAATAAAGGTGTCAATGAAATAAATAAAGGTGTAATATGAAATAAATAAGTTGAAAACTGTACATTTACTCATCCATGAGTTGGATAAGGGTATCCAGGCCCAGGTCATTGTAACCATAAGGTACAGTGAGAGTCGAACCCGGGCTGAGATACCGCTTATCTAGGTTAGCCTTAAACCTTTTCACCATGGGCTTATTTGTAAGTGACACATCCACTTTATTACGAATTACATTGAAAGGGACTTCGAAGGTCTCGCTGGTTGGGGAGTTCCCTAGCACCATGGATTTTAGAAGTTCAAAATTGTATGTGCACCGGTTTTTCTTCGTGAGTGATATGCCCTTGGCGCGAAGAATTTCATCCCCGTTGCTCAGCCGAAGGGCATAACTTTTGGCTCCGGCACTGACATAGTCCGTGATGTGTACACCGAAGCCATACTTTGAAGAAATTTCATCTACGAGACCTCCGAGAAAGGGATTTTGTGCTGGTGTGTAGGTGTCGCGAGGAGACGTTGTATAAATTACTGAATCCGTGTCAGAATACATTGCACGACTGTCTAATTTTGATAGAAGCTCGTACAGTTTTAGTCTGGCGTGACTCGTCACCATTGCGGCGAGAATCAGGCTTCCACGGGTGTTCGCTGGAGTGGCAGACTCCGCCGGCTTGTGCATGACAAGCATGGCCTGATCACAGATAACGACGATGTCAGTGATGACTAGCGATGCGTCCGTCAAGAGCTCCATGTACTTGACAGGACAACTCACAATGGTCGTCTGGGTTCGACTCATGTTCTGCGCATGCTTCCCCCATGACGAATTAAGCGAGACCTTGGAAAGTGTACGCTTAAGGTTGTTTTTTTCAACTTCCGAGGGTAGGATCCGAACCCCCTCCGCCTGGAAGAAGGCCTCACAGAAGGCTTCATTTTGCTCCTCGGTCTGCACGTCAGGGGTAAACCTGGAGTATTGCTGCTTCAGCCCCAGAAAAGTATCTATGTACCCAGCATAGACACCTCCCTTTTTTGTTGCAGGATCATATTGCAGGATGGTATTGAAATGCCACATGTCATGGAATTGAAGAAGTTTGTATCCAGCACGCATCGCAGCGTAAATTTCGAACGTTGGCCAAGATCCTGTCAATGCGCGCTGGTTCACGGTGTGCTGACAAGGGGGTGCCAGCTGACCATCCGCACAGATCCTACAAAGGGGGAAAAGCAGCTTCCCATTACACCTGTAGGGCAGTACAGGGATGAACAAATCGTTGGGGGGTAACAGTGTGGTGTGTGCAATGCCAAAATAGTGGTCGAGGTCCGTGGCGAAATCGGAGGTGATCCGAACAGGGTGACCTTTACCGAATGGAGCCTTCTTGCAAACATAAGGGTACAGACTGTTGTAATCAATGTAATTAAGGCTACATCCTAGGTCCGCCGATGCAAAGATGGAAAACACCTCCACTAGAGCCCTCATAGATGGAAAACACCTCCACACAAGCCCTCCGTAGAGGTAGTCACGGGCCCCTATACGCCTGATAGGCTCGACGGATTTATAAATTAATGCGACGGGTGGGTTTTTGCGCATCAACTCGTCGAATTCGTGCTCCCACATGATTTTGCATGTGTACCCGTTCATCAGCAGTTTCAAGGCCTCAAGGCGATCCATGGTTTGGGCGTTTAGCAAACCAAATGGCTTTCTCGTATGCTGATCTATTTTTTCAGGGTTGAAGCATTTCAAGCAGTAATGATAGTAACACCCTAAAAATTCGTAATAACAATGGGTACTGTGGCACACGCCATCCAATTTGTACTGCCCTATCTTATATTCACCTCCGGGTGATCGCGCAGTTTGAATTTCGATATTGTCCTTGGAAGCCTCATACTCTAACCATGCGAGAGCTTTCAAGGACTGCCGGTCATTACTCGCCGAATACCCTTGGGGGGGACACACACCGAGGGTATTCTTTTGCAAAAACTTTCCACGGAATATGCGAAGGCAAGCACCGGCAATAGTCAGGTCACATGCAAATGGGTCTACGCCTGTGAGATTTAAAAATTCCTCACGGAAAGCTTGGGCGCCTCGCTGCAACAACTCTGTATCTGCCTTGCAGTAATACAGAAGCTGCTGTTGAAAATCCCAGGGTTCAAGGCTTGCTGTGGCATACCACTCATTGAATGCTGACAGAGTTTCAGGCTCCATGTCTTCCGGCTGGAAAAAAAGCTGATCAGGGATGGGTCCTGCATATTGTAGATTTTCCTCCTTCACGAATTTAAAGGGGAAAAAGCCTTTCACCAGCTCCAAGTTGAAGGTCTTCGTGAATGATCGAAGAGGAGCCTGAATAAACGTGTCGATGAACCTTATTTTAAGGCCAGGTAAAAAGATACCTAAAATCTTGGATCCATCGAACACGAGATCCGGTTTTAAAAATTTTCTGTACAGGTAACTAATGATGAACATGCCGTCAAAGCCTTTCAGATTATGTGCGAGGACTGTGGGGTCCTTGAATCATTGAACCCCAGGACGTTCTTCAGCAGAATCCAATATATAAAGGCGTCCGTTTCCGGGAATGAAGCATAAACCCACTCGTCGTCCACTTGGTATGTGACCACACAGAGTATCGGTTTCAGCAACCCGTTGGCACACTGCACAGTCTCTACATCAAAGTAGAGGTAAGTCTGACTGACAGGGTCAATTTTGCAGGGCTCGACGAATTTTAAGGTGTCAGCCTTGCAAACGTGCTTTTTCAGGGGGTCGTAAATGCTAATGCACTTAACACAGCGATGCCGTTTCTGACATGCCTTCAGCAGGTGCGCCTGAAAGCATTCAGCCCTGCGCAAATACACACAGCACACCGTGCAAAGCAACAGCTCCCCTGTATGAAGCACATTGACTGACAGGCACCTGTTGCAGGTTCCCTTGCAAACGTGCCCATGATTATACCCCTTTAAGCAAATGTGGCAGAATTGCTTAGCCCCAAAAAACCCTGATGGTTTAGTAATCACGTCGTAAAGCCCAGCACTAAACAATAAATAAATGTTGTCCCCACCTTCGGGACCAATGAAGATGGGAAGGAAGGCATCGTCAGCAGAATACACAAAATCCTGAACTGTGTCAGGTGAGCTTGGAAGAGACGGACTTCTGTGAGTCCACAAGGACCCTCAGGAATACCCGCATCCAAGTGAAGTTGACGAGCTTCTTGGCGTTGCAAAGGGTAGCGATAATCAGCAATTTTGATGTAGTTGTTTGCCAACCCTTTATTTTTCAAGCAGAGCTCTCGTGCGACGACGAGAGCTCTTGCTAGACAGATGTTGTCATTATTTACGATTCTCAAAACTGCTCTTTTATTGTGGATGAAAGACTGGACATCCACGAGGCAGCGCTTCTCAGCTCCTGCACGTCTCCCAATACCTACACCGCTGCCGACCCGGTCCAGGGCGGCACAGACAAAGTCAAACTCCAGCTCGCTCCCGGGACCGAGAGACTCATTTGACTGCACTACTTTGTTTAGTGCAGCCATGAATCTCTCCCCCGTCAGGGCATTATGCCTAATAAAAGCCAAGTTGATGGGGGTTTCAAATCCCGGGAGCGTAAACATAGCCGAACATGGCTATACTCCCCTGTGGGGACGACGTCAGCCAACATTTTCTCGTGCAGGACCGTGAGGAAATTGTGAGGTTCCACATTCTCCATACCTCCAAGTCGCACACTCGTGGAGACGAATTCTGTCTTGAATTTAGTCGAGTTGTACGCCGAGTGTGCAACACATTGTAGTGGGGAGACTCTGTAGAGCTGACAGGAATGTTGGAGAATCCACTGACAGGAACGTTGGAGAATGCGGACCTAGAAAGATAATTTATTCTCAGAATATGCAGTACTTTACATGTTTTTTAATCTTAGAACAGAAAATGAAAAAGCAATATGCTTCAGTTTGCTAACTTGATCAAAAATCTAATATTTAACTAAAGTTTGAAAATTATCATTTAGAATAAAAATGACTTTACAGGGTAGAAACAAATATAAAAATCTATATTGAACTGAACAGTTGTAATAAAAGCACACTTTACTAGCTTGAGCAATAATCTAACTAAAGTTTGAAAATTATCGTTTAGAATAAAATGACTTTACTAGTCAGAAAAACAGAAACAAATATAAAACTGTATATTGCACGTTAGTAAGTGGTTCAGTTGAGCGCCTTAAGGGCAACATTAAATAAAATTACATTTACCTGGTAGCGGTGGAGGTACCAGCGGCGACAGTGAATGGTGTCCTTATGTCGGAGGAGACGGGGACCAGAACGCTGGAGGGTCCGGCACCAGTGGAAGGGATAGACCTGGATAGATAATTTAGTCTCAGAATATGCAGTACTTTACATGTTTTTTATCTTAGAACAAAAAATGAAAAGGTAACATGCTTCAGTTTCCTAACTTGATCAAAGAAAAAACTAAGTAACTAAAGTTTAAAAATTATCATTTAGACTAAATGACTTTACAGGGTAGAAACATATATAAAAATCTATATTGAACTGTACGTTAGTAAACGGTTCAGTTGAGCACCTTAAGGGTAACTCAGCATTAAATAAAATTACATTTACTTCACACAGCTTGATCAAAAAACTAACTAAAGTTTGAAAATTATCATTTAGAATGAAATGACAGGGTAGAAACAAATATAAAACTATACATTGTGCATTAGTAAGTGATTCAGTTGAACACATTAAGGACAGCATTAAATAAAATTTCATTTACCCGGTAAAGGCGTGGGTATCAGCAGAGAACACGGACGTGACGTCAGATGAGGCAGGAGCGTCGGAGGAGCCAGCAGGGCCGGCTGAAACTCTCTTGGCAGCCGCATCCATCACGTTGCCTGCGTTAATGAGATCGGCGGGTGCATTGTGAGACCTAGAAAGATAATTCGGTCTCAGAATATGCAGTACTTTACGTGTTTTTATCTTAGAACAGAAAATGAAAAGGCAACATTGCTAGCTTGATCAAAAAATCTAATATTTAACTAAAGTTTGAAAATTATCGTTTAGAATAAAACGACTTTACTAGTTAGAAAAACAGAAACAAATATAAAACTGTATACTGTACGTTAGTAAGTGATTCAATAGAGCACCTTAAGGACAATATTAAATAAAATTGCATTCACTTTAAACTTTGCTAGCTTGATCAAAAAATCTAATATTTAACTAAAGTTTGAAAATTATCGTTTAGAATAAAATGACTTTACAGGGTAGAAACAAATATAAAACTCTATATTGTACGTTAGTAAGTGATTCAATTGAGCGCCTTAAGGACAATATTAAATAAAATTTCATTTACCTGGTTGCAGTTGAAGGTACGACGGGGACGTAGGGATTTCCCACCCGCTGCGACAGTGGACTGACGACGCTTCTTGAGGGAAAGTTTCGATGTCCTTTGCCTTAATTCCCTACCACCTTGTTGGAGTATGCAGAGGCGCTTTGACTGTGTAGGAAGCTCGGGTGTAGGAGGTCTTTTGGCTGCCGCCTCTAGAGTGCGCACTGCCGTGAGTAGCTCTTCAAAGCAGTCAGCATCAGACCTGAATAGATAATTTAGTCTCAGAATATGCAGTATTTTACATGATTTTTATCTTAGAACAGTTATGTTGTAATAAAAGCACACTTTACTAGCTTGGTCAAAAAAAAAATCTAATATTTAACTAAAGTTTGAAAAATTATCGTTTTGGAATAAAATGACAGGGTAGAAACAAATATAAAAATCTATATTGAACTGAACAGTTGTAATAAAAGCACACTTGACTAGCTTGATCAAAAAAAAAATCTAACTAAAGTTTGAAAATTATCATTTAGAATAAAATGACAGGGTAGAAACAAATATAAAAAATCTATATTGAACTGAACAGTTGTAATAAAAGCACACTTTGCTAGCTTGATCAAAAAAATCTAACTAAAGTTTGAAAATTATCATTTAGAATGACTTTACTAGTTAGAAACAAATATAAAAATCTATATTGTACGTAGTAGGTGATTCAGTTGAGCATCTTAAGGACAACATTAAATAAAATTTCATTTACCTGGTATCGGTTGCGGATCCAGCACGGGAAAATTCTCGCATAGTGGACATCTCAGGTAGAGAAGGATCGACGAGCAAGCAGGACTGGCAGGTAGAGAAGGAGAGCGAGCAGGGCTGACAGGTAGCAAACTGACAGATGAAGAACACAGTGACAGTCGCTGAGAAGTCGGTGTTTATATACCCCTCCCCCACTGGACTTTGACCGTTGCGCAATGTGGATTCTAGGAAACATCTATTTTTAAACCTTATCAGCATCAAATGCAGACACAGTGAAGCGCTGGACATTTGACCTTTTGACCTTCCAGCTGATAAAGGATTGCACCATATCGTGTGATGTGGCGAAAGTGCTGTTGCCACCCACTGATAAGCGATCTGAAGGATGTCAACAGGTAACGTACGATTTCCGATACACTGATAACGGACTTTGAAAACTTTTAGCCTGTTGAACGTCTAAAGGTAGATCTTATATACAAGTCCTACGAATAATTTAAACCAAATTTTATTAATTTTTCTGTGAAACAGTTACTGTGTCATTCTTCTAGTAAAATACGTGGACCTTGGATCCGATGAGGCTTTTTCCCGAAATTAACGTGGAGGTATCGAACCACGCTTAGCAATGGAATGATTTTTTTTTTTTTCCGATTAAACGCATCTAGAGTAAACTGATTTATTACGAGCGCTGGATGATTTTAATAAAGGTGAGTGAGAGTTTTTATTTACTAGGGGATCGATTAACAGGATTGGAAAAAATAAATACCGGAGTTTTAATAAAAGGGAATAGTTTAGCAGTCCTGGTAAAATGAACACCAAAGATTTTAATAGAGGTAACTTTTAATAGAAAGGGTTTTAATTAATAAGAATACAACTTTGAGAGTTGATTTTTACAATTGAGACCTGTGTCATCCTTTTCTATGGAATTATTCTGAGACTTGTAATCCGAGGGAAGGGTAGGGCTTAAAATATAGGTCAACCAGGGGGTCTACAAAATCCAGGGGCTTAAAATATATGTCAACCAGGAGGTATGCAAAATCCAGGGCTTAAAATATAGGTGGGTCAACCAGGGGGTTTGCAAAATCGAGGTTTTAAAATAAAAGGTTAGTCTGAAATAAAGAAAAATCGAGACTATTCGAAAAGGAGGACTTAAAATTAGAGTTAAAAACTAGATAGCACCAGGGGTTAAAAGGGGGAGGAATTTTTAATTATTAATTATTAATAAGGAGCGCCACGACAGTTGCAACACCAGGGTCAATTTCCTGTTGATTGCGACATAGGGCCTCAGAGTTCAGAAGGCAACGTGGACCAGCACAGGTCAATTTCCGGTCGGTGACGTCATAGGGGGGAAAGCACTGTGCAAAGGGGTTTCGGTATGGTGTGACTAAACTACTTGAAGGTAACAAACAGTAATTTTAAGCTATCAGTTATTTAGCTTTAATATTTACCAAGACACAATAAGATATGTTCTAAAAAAAAAGACAAATTAATACAGAAAGTGAAGGATTTATCCTTTTCGAAAAAAAAAGGTAGTATCAAATTATATTTGTGAAAACAGGGTTTAAATCAATATCATTTATCCTACTTAAAAACTAAACAAAGCTTACCAAAAAATATATATTAGGAATGACATTTGCCATATAAGTAGCCATTAAACATGATCTTAAGCAGTCAGAAACAATTTATTTTGCAAAAACTAAAAGGAAAATGAAATACCATTCAAAAGAACCCCTAAAAGAAGTATCCTAGTTAAGTTCAATGTATACTCTGTAACTCTGCACATATCTAAGTAATATTTATTTTTCTGCCATTGTTCAGCAGGTGATCATTGATATATGGTAGAACCTAGGAGATCATCCCTTATTAAAATACTATATTGTCATAGAGTAGTTAAAAATATGAAAGCTCATACAGCAATTGAAAACAGACCAACGTATTACAATTGAGTGAGTAAAAAGAAATAATGATTTAACATACATAATATGTACAGAGCCTTGTTGAGGTGGAAAAGCTTTCGGCATCTTTTCTGTCTGAATTCTCTGTACTGAAGGAACAGTAGTGCAAAGCAATCTTCTTCTGAAAGTATCTGTAAAGGATTCAAGGTTAAAATGCAAGCTGCACAACTTCTTACATCTTCTGCTGGAATTCTTCATTGTAATTCTGCATTCCCATAGATGTAATCTGTAATAATGTACAAACTATAGTGAAATATTTGATTTTCCAAGGATAAAACAAAGGCATATACTTAAGGAAAATAGCACATTTTAATTTCATTCTTCCTTATTCTGAATTCAACAGGTGATACTAAATTATGTTATTGCACATCACTGGTCAAAACACAGTTCATATTCAAGTGTGTACTGCAGAAAATTATACCACTACTGAATAAAAATAGATATTCCCTCACACAGCTATTTGCCATAGAGGTCTGAAAGAAACCCATCAGTTTATATGTGACAGATCAGATCAGTGAGGTAGGCAAGACGTGAGAAATTGAAAACCCAAACATCAATGTCTTACCTAGGTCTTGAAACCGGGTTCCCTTGACTAGTAGCCAAATGTGCTGAGGAATTGAACATTAACTTTCAATATTACACCAATACAAAAGGATTGACGGTTATTTTGCAGTTTGGGTTACTGTCGAAACTATAGGTTTCAGTTTTGGCTAGTCCTTTCCCAGTTAATGGGCTATGGGCAATACCAATCCAGATTTCTGAGTAAATCGCCTTCTACATTACAAAAAAAAAATTCAAAAATAAATAGTTTATTATTTTCTGTAGTAGTATTTTTCTATAGTCCTAGATCTTTTACTGTGGCATATATAAACTGACAGGCTCCTGTCAGACCTCTGTGGCAAGCAGCTGCTTGAGGGGGTATTTATTTATTTTTTTATTACAGATTTTTGCATTGCTAAGATACAGCCAACGGAATTAAAAAGAACACACACAATTACATACAGTATTCCGTTACGGTGTTTTTTTCATATGAACGGCAAGTAACTGCTCAACGAGAGAATTGTCATTACAGTTAACAGATATAAAGTATTAAACGATACAATGAAATTCAGCGTTTTCGGCAACTATTATCAATACTTAGAATAATACACTAAATATAATACGTAGTTTAGCAGTAAAGTGACTCGGAGAGAATTACCCAGGTACTTTACCAGCTGGGAAAGGACGTAGCCTGAACTGGAAGCTAGTTTCCACATTAACTCAAATTGCAAAATAACCCAAAAGGCAAAAGGTTTGAAAGCAAACGATTAAATTTTTTGCCGAGTATATGCAAAAGCGTGATGTCGTCGATTGGAATTAATTTACTTAGCAATAATGGAAGTTCCTGAAGAAATAAAACATACGATGGAAAAAGATTTTAAAATTAGCATTTGCAGCAAATTATTTTCCGAAACAGCTTCAAGTCAGCGCCAGTCAAAAAGACTAAAACTTGGTGAATTCAATAACAAAGAAAAAACCACCCCACCAAACTTCACACTCACTATACGTAACTGTTTTACATTTGTTAAAACATTAGTTATGCAGATTATTTTCTTTACTTAATCCATCATTTCTAATAGAGCTTGAAAGAAAATTTCCAGTCACAAAAAATTCAACATTGCTGTAACAAATCTTCACTTTTAATACTTCATTACAAATATAACTTTAAACTATTTTAACAGCACCAAAATATTAACCCGGTAGGTAACTGGTAAAAAAACTATTCAAATGGCTAACACATATCCATTGTATGATTTACAATGGTAGAAAATCGCAATGTAAATTTTATTAAAAAAAACTTTTAAATACACTTTTTTTCGGAAATTTAAAAAACGAATTGTCGCAATTGCCTGTTGTATTATTGCAACCTTCAGCTTCGCATACTTGTACTTTTTTTTTGGTCTCCATCTGAAAGCACACTACACGTTCTTTCTCAAATAAATCCACTAATAGCTCCGGCTTAGAGCCAGCTACGACAACGGCTGAGGTTCAAATGGGCAGTTAGGTAAACCCCGAGTGAGGGCGCCACTTTCACCCTACGAGAGTATCCATCTGTGTCACAGCTCTTACTGTGTTTGAATTACGTGTGTGAATAGGGAGGGTACGTTTTTGGGGAAACGGGAGAAAGGTGTGGAATAAATAGACATGTTTTAAAATATTTATGTTTCTTTAACCTGCTAGGATTGGTTACCTGCTAGGACATGGAACTCATGAAATGATGAGCTGAAAAAAATTTTGTTTTGTCATGAGTGGAATTCGAACCCACGTCTCCATGTTTCCTGGAGACGTGGCTTCGAATCCAACTCATGGCAAAACTCATGACAAATTTTTTCAAACAACACTTCGAATCCAACTCATGACAAATTTTTTTCAGCTCATCATTTCAGGAAGGTCAAATGTTGTACTGCACTGCAAATCCAGTTTCTTGCCCCCTCCCACATTTTTTCCCAGACCCAGACCTGTTCACAAGCATAAAACTGTAAATTATTGGTTATTGAAAAAAAAAAGGACTGTTATTTTTAGCTGAAAATGAATAAGAATATGTTTAAAATTTGTAAAAAGCTTGATGAAATAAAAAAAAATATACAGGTGTTTAAAGGTAAGAGATGGGTCTGTCATACCAAGTATGACCGTTCATGTTACAGAGCAGAACGTGACAGACAAAGGTTTAAAAGCACTGCACGACATTGATATCTGCACGATATGAATATTATTTCAATAACAGTAATCGGGGCAAAAAGCATATTAATTAATTTATATCTAACACCAGTTTGGAAAAAAATTATAAAAGTGTTTCTACAAGAAATATACCGAAATTTATCTGCAAAATGCATATAGTGCTGTTGCTTTATAAAAATCAAATAAAGTTGGTAATAATTTCAATATATCCTACATTATAAATTATATTCGTCGATGGCAGGCAAGCAACCACTTAAATTCCGGGATCAAAATTGTTTCATTTGGCTTCCATCAGATAGCACTGGATGCGGAAAGTCATGTAAAGGGTGGGCACAAAACGAGTTTCCTTTGGCTTCCGACTGGTGGCCGAGGAAGTGCATGCACCGAGTTGATGGCCTCGCTTTGGTTGTCGAACGTCACTTTTGCTAACCGAACACTTTTTTTTGTCACATGATCCTATAATGTGTAATAACCCATTTTTTGCGTCGCCTTGTCCCGCAACGCTCGGTTACAGTTTTCAAGTGATAAAGCCCCTCCTCCTCTTCCTACCTCCGTGGTTTAAACTGGCCTTATTAATACATTATAACTCATTTCTTTTAATAATAATAATAACAACTTTATTTTGCCTTAGTATGGTTATGTATGTAGATTATCCCGATAAGCCTTATGGCTTTGTCAGGAGGATTCCTTTCAATACATGACAGGTTAATTAAAGAATAAGATATGTATAATGGAAAATAAACACATAATTAAAAACAGGAAATAAAACGATAACAACAAAAAGAAAAACAAGTATTAAAACACAGACATGAAAAATTAAACACATTTACAAAATAAACCTATAAAATTACGGATTATAGCACACATTGCACAAAAATATCACCTATTGTACAAGTCATCATTTCCCATTAATATTGCAGTTGCTTAAAATGATACCAGATACAGGACATGATTTTTTAAACATTGGTTTTCAAATATTTACATTTAATAACAATTTCGAAACTTTAGTTTTAATTTCTGAATAAGTGTTCAGGCATAACAGATCTCTCGGTAGAGAATTAAAAATTTTGGGTATTTGATAAGATATCCGTGCTTTACCATAATTAGTGTGAAAAAATAGTTCAACAAAATAATTTTCACACTTTCGTCTTATTGATCACATGCAAAATTTTCACCTTGTGTCCATTTTAAAGTAATTTCTAATGATAGTTGCATAAATATATAACAAGTCAACTGGTAAAATGTTCAGATAATGAAAACTATTGCCAATTAATTACATGTTTATTGAATTTAACAATATTATTTAGAGTAGTTTTTGCATTCGTTTAATTTTATTTAAAACAGATTTATATGTTTATCCATATATACTGATAATGGTGTCAGTATATATGGAATCTCCAAGACCTAATGATTGATTCACAGAGAGCTTTATATATCATTGTTATGACATCCAATGGAAAAAGTGTATTCAACTTCATCACTTTGTAAGATGCACACCTTAGTATATCACAAGTATATTTTATGTGCGATTTCCATTTAAAATCTTGGCTAATATAAATCCCCAAGTATTGAATTTTATTAACCTCTTCCACAATTGGGCAGGGACATGCATTTTGGTAAATGTTTAATTTATATTGACAGTTATAATTATGTGTTTTAATGCATAAGTCATTTAACTTGTGCCTATTCTCAATGACCATATGTTTCGTTTTTTCGTCATTACACAAGAGTTTGTTTTCTTGAAACCAAGAATTTGCTACATTATAGTCATTTTGCGCACATCTAACTCCCTCTTTTACCAGCAGAACGGTATCGTCAGCAAACACAAACAAATTACCCTGAAAATTTATTTCTGCTAAATCATTTATATAAATTGCAAATAAAAGTGGCCCCAAAACTGAGCCCTCTGCTACACCTGATTTTAAAATTTGATCTCTACTCTCACAATTTTCAATCCTAGTGATAATGGTCCTAGAGCAGTAATTTTTGAACAATTTATTCAGGGAACCTGGAATTCCCACCAATGATAACTTTTTTAACAATATGTCATGATTAACTGTGTCAAATGCTTTATTTAAATCCATAAATATAGCACAAACCTTTTTTCCAGAAATGAGTGCTGTATTAATGTACTATGAGAAATGCTCTAATATATCAATTGTTCCTCTGTTCTTCTTAAACCCGTCTGCCTATCTGTAATTATTTTGCATTTATCTAAAAAATTATTAACATATTTGTATATATATTTTTCTAACACTTTTTCAATAACTGATAAGATCATGATCGGTCTATAATTACTATTGTCGTGCTCACAGCGAATTCCTCCTGTAAACACGACTTTGGGAGCCGGAAGGTTCCAGAACACCGGCCGTGGAGCCAGCCGCCAAGTGCAAATTCGGCAGAACAGACTGCAGCGGAGGTGAAGATGACCCCATGCCCCCCTACCCCCCACGGCGGTGAGCGCGGACGGCGCTCACGCTCGGACTCACGCCAAGGACCCCGGAGAGAGAGAGGAGGGGGGGTCGCTTACCTTTGATCTTCTCAAGTCGACCAATAAGGTAGAAACACATCTCGCTAGGGAATAAATGATTGGTGGCGAGGTCAGAACAAAAGCAGAGAGAGTTTCCCTCGCGAGCAACGACAAAGCTTCTGCCCCATTCCACTGTTTCTCTTCTTCAGAGGCGAGATGGAATATGACTTGAGCTCAATGAGATAGAATATAGATTGTAAATTAATTAAGAAGTGTTGAGGAATTGATGGAATATGACTTGAGTTCAATGAGATAGAATATAGGTTGTAAATTAATTAAGAAGTATTGAGGAATTGATGGAATATGACTTGAGCTCAATGAGATAGAATATAGATTTTAAATTAATTAAGAAGTGTTGAGGAATTGATGGAATATGACTTGAGTTCAATGAGATAGAATATAGGTTGTAAATTAATTAAGAAGTGTTGAGGAATTGGTGGAATATGACTTGAGTTTGATGGAATAGGATTTGAATTGTAAATTAATTAAGATGTGTTGAAGAATTGATTGAATATGACTTGAGCTCAATGAGATAGAATATAGATTGTAAATTAATTAAGAAGTGTTGTAGAATTGATTGAATCTGACTTGAGTTTAAGGAGATAGGATTTGCATTATAAACTAAATTGAGAAGTGTAGAGAATTAATGTATGATGAATTAGATTACCGAGATAGAATCTGAATGGTAGATTAATTAAGAAGTGTTGTAGGATTGATTGAATATACGTTAGTTTACTGAAATAGAACTTGAACTATAGATTAATGTGAAGTTATTAGAAGAAGAGTGTAGACATTGAATTTTAAGCGTTCGGGAGTCACGTGATGGTAGGCACAGCGACGACCTGCGCGACCTATACATGTGTGTGAATGCGGAGACCCAATGTTGATTTTCCCTCCTTTCCTTTTCATGGTACCACTCTGGAGTCACCGGCGGAACAGCCACCACAGAGACGGCCCCGGAGGGCCCCCCAAACCAAGCGATCTTGACTCTTGGCGCGTGGGAGGTTGCGCTGTGCGACCACACCTTGGACTGGAGGAGACGATCTGTGTCCAAACCACCCACGTGCCCTTCAACAAGTGATGTGCGCCGTGTATGCCTAGTGATGTGCACAATATTCAACAAGTAAGGTGCGCGATGTTCAAGTGATGTGCGCCGTGTATGCCTAGTGATGTGCACAATATTCAACAAGTAAGGTGCGCGATGTTCAAGTGATGTGCGCCGTGTATGCCTAGTGATGTGCACAATATTCAACAAGTAAGGTGTGCGATGTTCAAGTGATGTGCGCTGTGTATGCCTAGTGATGTGCACAATATTCAACAAGTAAGGTGCGCGATGTTCAAGTGATGTGCGCCGTGTATGCCTAGTGATGTGCACAATATTCAACAAGTAAGGTGCGCGATGTTCAAGCTGTGTGTGCCGTGTTCGACAAGTTCGGTGCACAGTGTCCTGGCCAGCTCCCCACGAGCCTTCCCGTGTCCCCCACCGACTCCCCCCTCTCCCTAAAGGGGGATAGGTGTGTCGTGCTCACAGCGAATTCCTCCTGTGGACACGACTTTGGGAGCCGCAAGGTTCCAGAACACCGGCCGTGGAGCCAGCCGCCATGTGCAAATTCGGCAGAACAGACTGCAGCGGAGGTCAAGATGACCCCCTGCCCCCTCCCCTCCAACGGCGGTGAGCGCGGACGGCGCTCACGTTCGGACCCACGCCAAGGACCCCGGAGAGAGAAAGGAGGGGGGGGTCGCTTACCTTTGATCTTCTCAAGTCGACCAATAAGGTAGAAACACATCTCGCTAGGGAATAAATGATTGGTGGCGAGGTCAGAACAAAAGCAGAAAGAGTTTCCCTCGCAAGCAACAACAAAGCTTCTGCCCCATTCCACTGTTTCTCTTCTTCAGAGGCGAGTAGCTTTTCTTCTTCAAGTTGGAGAGATGGTTCGACATGCCTCGTGTCTGCTCTGCGAAAAGTCCAAAACCAGAGACAAAGAAGCGACGCTGCTGGCGGAACATCAATAGATGGACAAGGAAGGAGGTAAGGGAATTCCTCTCAACACTAAGGGCTCCCATTCAATTATGTAGTGTTCTGCCGCCGTCACTAAGACTCCCTTAGTGAACTGCTCGTTTTAACGCTTATAACGTTTTGCCCGAGTTCTTGGCTAGAAAAGAGACTCTAGAGACAGTTCTTGATCTAAAAGAACTTTGAGTGTCTAGTAAGGACTTCCCATCTGAGGGAGATGATCGGCCTCTGTAATTGTCAGGAATTTTATAGTTTTGTGCTTAGTTAAGAGATCGAGGTAATAAAGAAATGTTTGCTTGTTACCCTACGTTTTGTCGAGTTATATCCTAACATGGGGGGAAAGATCGACCGCCTAATGAATGCATATTATTTAAATGAGCGAATGAAAGAAAAACCCTGGTTCTGTCGACAGAGTAATTAAAAATAAAATACACAACGGAATCATCGTCGTTTTTGGGGAATTGAAATTAAAGGCTAATTTCTCCCCTAGTTGTGTCCACCCTATCTCCCAGAGTAGGTGGGGTGCACAACAAATTGGTCTCCGTGACCAGGATTATTCGAACCTGTAAAGTTATTGCGGATTATTAATGGAAAGTTACTGTAGATTATTCGAACCTGTAAAGTTATTGCGGATTATTAATGGGAAGTTACTGTAGATTATTAATGTAAAGTTATTGCAGGTTATTAATGGAAAGTTATTGTAGATTAGTAATGTAAAGTTATTGTGGATTGTTAGTGGAAAGTTATTGTGGATTGTTAATGTAAAGTTATTGTGGATTGTTAGTGGAAAGTCATAGTGGATTGTTAATAGAAAGTTATTGCGGATTGTTAATGGAAGGTTATTGCGGATTGTTACTGTAAATTTATTGCGGATTGTTAATGGAAAATCTGAAACGTTTAATATGGAATAATGTATGGCTATGTGGAGACAGGCGGCACTAGAAACTGCTAGTGTTAAAAGTGGAATAGTGTACTGTGTTAAACTGTGTATATCTAGTAGGAAATTTTTGAACTAGTAAGAGTGACATATATGTTCTTAGGCAGGATTTTCAGAGGCATCTGTGAAAAAAAAATGTATTATTGATTTCCATAAAATATTGTGTATAATGAATCATGTGTGGTAATAATTTTAAGAAAGTAGATCAGGCCCATCAGTAGTGCTGTATAAAAGGATTTTTAAGAGGTTTCAACTAGGGACTGCTACATTATTTCTGTTAGCTAGGCACAATCTGTTTATGTTACTATTAGAATTGCATTTTTGTACTACACCTCCCTGCACTTCCGGAGGATACAAGAAATTCGAGCATCATAACAACATTCAGTACACTCTTTACTCGGTAGAAGGCCATGGATAGTCAGGACACGAGTGGGCCACCCATCCAGGAGCCGTCCCTAACGGCGGGACCCGTCCTGGCGGGGTTTGTAAATTTAGTGAACCCGTACGAGGGGGATAGCAGCCGTACTGCAGCAGCATTTTTCGAGAAAGTAAAGGGAGTAGGAAAAATTGCACGATGGCGGCCGAGCGAGATGGCCATTATTGCCCGCTCGAAGTTGCGAGGAGCCGCTGCAGAGTTTGTTAATCAATCACCAGAGCTGAGGAACGAAGAAGATTTTAGTACTTTCAAGAGAGCGGTGTTAGAAAGATTTGAGAGTGAGACCCCATTAGCCACCCGCTTGCACGAGTTTACGAGTTGTCGACAAGCTGCAGACGAAAGTGTTAGAGAGTATGCTGCCCGCATTCGAACCCGAGCCTATCAGTCCTTATGAACCGCCGGGAGCAGCACGGACGACGATGAACAAGGAATAGGCAATCAGATGCGCCTTGCCCAATTTTTGGCAGGTCTGGTCCGGCGACTCGGACGTTTTGTGCTGTCCCATAACAGCAGCACTTTTGAAGAGGCTTTGGCTAAGGCCATTTTGGAGGAAGGCAACGAGCGTGCTGCAGGGCGAATGGCAGCCATATGGGCGCTTGGCGAGGAAATGCCCACAAGACCCACAGAGTCGAACCCTCTACCCCAGCTCCAGGACCTGTTGGCAGCCCTTCCACTGTGCCAGATCCAGGCAGATATAGTACGTTTGGGGGAGCGCCTTCACTAGATTGAAGGGCAGCAGGAACGAAATTGCATCAGTCGGCCCCAGCAACGGCAGCCCCTCTGGGCAGATCAACAGGGCGTCACGTGTTTTGCGTGCAGTGGAGTAGGACATTACGCCCGTCAGTGTGCTTCGCCCCTTACCCCACGTGGTCCGCGATACCAACCGCGGCAAGCCCAGCCCCAGAACTGTAACCAAGTGACCTCACGGAGAAGCCGCTGGACGAGGAGCAATGGATTTTTCTCCCCCCCGGCAAACCTGAGATCAGTGCAGAGAGGAGATAGAGCCCGCCAACCGTCCTACGGCTCCTTTAAACTGGAACGGGAGGGAAGCCCCGGATGCACTTTCCCAGAGTCCCCTCGAAGAGTTAGTCATCCACATTACGCCATGTGCCAGCTTAAGCAGTGATGAAAATTCACCCATTGTGTCTGGCCGCATGGAGGACACAGAGGTGTCGGCCCTCATCGATACCGGCGCCACTGTGTCCGTCATGGATAGCCGGTGTTTCCAGCGCTTGAAGAGCCGGTTCCTCCGCAAAATGGTCCCTCTTCAGCATCAATTGAAAACAGTAGATGGACACCCCCTTCCGGTGCTAGGCAGATTCATGGTGACCCTCACATTCGACGAGATTAGTTTCGAGCACCCGATGGTAGCCCTCGATATTGACACTCCACGGTATGACATGATAATGGGACACGATATCCTCAAAAAGCACCGATTCTTCATTGATTGTCATTCGGGCACACTGCGAAGGAAAGAGGACAAGGAATCGAACCCTAGGAGCACCCCCCTCATATTGCCCGCCTACCCTGCCCAGGAGCAACCTTCACCCCCCTCCCCTACACCCACGTACATAGGACGCATCGTGCAGAAGCTCTGCGTCCCTCCCCGAGCTGAGCGCATAGCCCTCGTCGAGTGTTCTGCCCCCCAGTTCCGAGGCTGCACGATCTTGGCTCAGCCACATGAGCGGCTGAAAACCGGTTCCCTGCGAGTGGCTCGTTCAGTGAACTGTGTGGACGGTAGCGGCCGACTTAACGTACGGGTCACCAATACCTCTTTGGCCCCCATCTGGTTGAACAAGAGCATGTGCATTGCCCGGCTGGAGGCACTTGACGCCGAACAGATAGAGCCCCCTAGTGTTCCCCCAAAAAGGAGAAACGTGCCCCTGTCCCTGGAGGATTTCCAGTTGGACCATCTTGGGCCCCAGGAGAAGAATAAATTGGGGAAACTGTTGATGAGAAATAGAGATGTTTTTGCGAGAGATGTCAGCGAATTGACCAGCACAGACGCCGTGTACCACGAAATCTACCTCACCGACGACCGCCCCGTGAGGCAACAGGTATACAGGGTGCCATTCGCGCTGCAGGGCGAATTGGACCGACAGGTGGATGAGTTGTTAGAGCAAGGGATAATAAGAGAAAGTGCCTCTCCTTTTGCGTCACCCATTATGTTAGTGAAGAAGAAAGACTCTACCTACAGATTCTGCGTCGACTACAGGGCACTAAACACAGAAACAGTCCCAGACTCGTACCCCCTCCCCCTCATCAACGAAATTATCGACCAACTAGCTCACGCCAAATATTTCAGCTCGCTGGATATGGTATCCGGTTATTGGCAGGTTCCCGTTCACCCATGTGACGTGGAGAAAACGGCATTCATTAGCAGGAAAGGGTTGTTTGAGTTTAACTACCTACCATTTGGACTGAAGAACAGTCCGGCTACTTTCCAGCATTTACTGGACCATGTGCTAATGGGAATGTGACAAGAGCAAGTTCTCGTCTACCTCGACGACATAATGGTGGCCTCCCAGACATTTGAACAACACACTGAACGGTTACAGAGGGTATTTGACCGTCTAAGGGCCTACAATTTAAAGTTGAAACCAGCGAAGTGCCAATTCATGAAGGAATCCCTCACGTACCTAGGACATTTGATTTCTGCAGAAGGGGTCCAGCCGGACCCGCGGAACATCCAAGCCATCGAAGATTTCCCCCGCCCCTGTAGTGTCCGAAACGTTCGAGCCTTCCTAGGCCTAACCGGCTACTACCGACGTTTCATCGATCGATATGCCGACCTCACGGCCCCCTTAGTTCATTTGGTGAAGAAGGACACTAGTTTTAAATGGTACCCGGAAGCTGAGGAAGCGTTTCAAGTGTTAAAGAGGAAGCTAATGACTAATAAACCCCTTCTCCTCTACCCTGACTTTGGACGGAAGTTTTTCCTGTCAACCAATGCATCGGACATTGCGGTAGCCGGCGTACTCGAGCAGGAAATGGATGACGGACTCCGTCATCCGGTCACCTACGCCAGTCGGAAGTTGAAGCCCCTGGAAGCCCGCTACTCAACGATTGAAAAGGAAGCCCTCGCCATGCGTTTTGCCATCACGCATTTTAAACAATATTTGTATGGTCGATGATTCATGGTCATATCTGACCATGCCCCCCTCACGTATTTGCTGAAGCTTAAGGACCCCTCCAGTAGACTGGCCAAGTGGAATTTAACGTTACAGGACTAAGATTTTGATATCATTTATCGGCCTGGGAAACACAATGTCCCCGCCGATACCCTGTCCCGTCACATACAGGCAGTAGAGAGAGAGCCCCCCTCCCAGAATCCCTTTGGCGATTTAGCCTGTCTGAGGAACCTACAGCTGGAGGACCCCACTTTTAGGAACACTATCGAAGTGTTAGAGAAAAGGACACCCGAATCACACACCAGTGCCGCCGAACCTTTTTACCTAAAAGAAGGTATCCTATACCATTTGGCTCCCCCGGCTAGCCATAGCCCCCGCAGGGAGGCAACGGAGCAACTTGCAATCCCCGTCAGTCTTCGAGGACAGATATTAGAATTATGCCACGACAACCCATGCTCAGGCCACCTGGGAGAGTATAAGACCTTACAAAGGGTAAGGTCGGAATATTACTGGCCCGGCATGTACGCCGATGTTCGAAATTACGTCCAGACATGCACATCTTGTCTGCAACGAAGAGGCTACCAAGAGCGAAAGAAGGGAAATCTGGTTCGAACCCCACTTACAAGCCGCCCCTTTCAGCGGATAGGCATGGACATTTTAGGTCCCCTCCCCCTCACTCAGCGAGGAAATAAGTATGCCCTAGTGATTATGGATTATTTTACAAAATGGCCAGAGGTCTACGCACTGGCTGACCAATCGGCAGAGTCCATTGCCAGAGCATTTGTGGAAGACTTCATTCCTAAGCACGGAATTCCCACCACCGTTATCAGCGATAACGGGCGGAACTTTACCGGTCGCGTGATGACCGAGGTATTTAGCCGACTGGGCGTCACAAAACAGAACACGAGTTTCTATCATCCAAGCCCCAACGGCCTCGTAGAAAAATTCAACCAGTCCATAGCCTCCATTTTGTCTCATCTGGTGGCCAACAAGAATGATGTGTGGCCATTTGTTTTGATGGCTTATCGGAGCGCCACCCACAGTTCCACCCATGAGACCCCCTACTTTTTATTTTATGGCCGAGACGATGCCCTGCCTTACCAGTTGTGGCAGACGAAAGAACCCCCGACCTACGCCGACACCGAGAGCTATGGCGAGCAACTGACCAACAAGCTGAGCGAAGCCTATGAGTTAGTAAAGACAAATCTGGAAGTGGCAGCTGCCAATCAAGAGAAACAGAGAAGGAAAATAGCTGTGGATAAGGGAATTCGGCCCGGTGACCTAGTGTTTTTGTATAGCCCACGGATCCCTCGCCGAAATACCAGGAAGTTGTCGAGGATGTCCACAGGACCATGGTGAGTGTTGCAACGCCTCACTGAGGTAAACTATAAGATCGCCTTGGTCACCAACCCGCACAAAATTCAGACAGTGCACGTTGATCAACTTACAAAACTGCAGAAACGCCGCTCGTATCTACTAGGCGAGCCCTCTGTTCAGGAGGAACCCACACTGGAAACCCCGATGCCCCGATCACGACCCCTACCTGAGCACGAATCAGAAGAAGATGATTGGGAACCGAACCCCCGAGTCACACGGGATCACACCGCAGGCCGTCCGACGCCAGCTGCGCGGATGCGCCCTGCCGAAACAAGCCTACCGCCGCCACGCGCTGCAGCAGCCAGCCAGTACGAGCTATGACCATGTGGACAAGATGGGAGAGTCATACCATCCCCGGTCCTCGCCGCAGGCAAATCCTCACAAACCCTGGCCTGTTATGATGTCCACAAACACACGGGATCCACACCCCTGCCTCCTCTGCCGCAACGGCCGCCCCGAGTTAGGCGACGCTTGGGAACATCGAGTACAAGGATGTACGGCGACCTTGATGAGGCGAGTTCCACCTCATGGGCAAATGTCGTTGCGAAGAGACGCCTTCGCAGCACGACGCTTGACGGCGGGACGAATCATCCTGGTCGTGTCTGACACCTGAGATCTCCGACTTTACACGTATGCACACGCCAGCCGTCCATCACATCCCCTCCCCAGCTGTCAAGCGCAAAGGAGCAGTGATGTCTGAGCAGGAAGAGAACGCTCGCGCGAGAAATCGCGAGATTTCTCCTGTGCGCGGTGGCAAATCCGGTTTACATGTGGACTGGTGACGTTTTTAGTTGATTCGTGAGTGGTGAACGAGGTCACCCCCCCCCCCCCCATGCATCAGATAGGAACGCTGGCCGGAGAAATGACGTCATGCCATGGCGCTCGTCTCATCTCCCTGGGCCTGGAAGATGGGCTGCGAGAGCCGCGACATTGCACACTTCAGCATCGTCAATCTTTTTTTTTCTTTGCACACGTACACTGGAGTTTTTAAAAGTTACCTTGAGTCTTTAGAATTTATATTGTAGACTATTTTGACGAATGGATTGAATATGACTTGAGTTTAATGGAATAGGATTTGAATTGTAAATTAATTAAGAAATGTTGAGGAATTGATGGAATATGACTTGAGTTCAATGAGATAGAATATAGGTTGTAAATTAATTAAGAAGTGTTGAGGAATTGGTGGAATATGACTTGAGTTTAATGGAATAGGATTTGAATTGTAAATTAATTAAGAAGTGTTGAAGAATACCATATGATCTCACAATCAACCACAAATTATGACGATCAACAGAATCGAAAGCCTTTTTGAAATCAACAAAGCTAACAACCAAAGGTTTCTGAAACTCTAAACATTTCTCAAGAATCTGCCTAAGTGAAAATATCTGATCTACACATCCCCTACCACCTCTGAATCCACATTGCTCATCACGCAATTGCCTGTCAACCAGATTCTTAATTCTATTAAGCACAATCATGGAAAGAACTTTACCTGGAACGGAGAGTAGGCTGATACCCCTATAGTTATCACAAGAACTGCGATCACCTTTTTTGAAAATAGGGATAATAATAGCTCTGGTAAAATCTTTAGGAACCATGCCTTTATCATAAAAGTTATTCAAAATTACAGTCATCCAAATGGTAACTGAAACATTCCCAGCTCTAAGCATTTCCGTAGTAATTTCATCAACCCCTCGGGATTTATGAAGTTTAAGTTTAGAAATAGCCAAACTAACTTCAGATTGTGTTATAGGGCCAACATTAAAGCCAACAATGCATCTATCATCATTGCAAACAATGGGAGTAGAACTAACTACATTGTTTAGAACATCACTGAAATGCTCAGCCCACCTAGCCATGACAGAATCCTCACCTTCTATAACCTTGCCTTGTTTATCCTTCAATCCCTGTATACCTGTTCGTTTTCTACCACACAAAACATTAACTATCTCGTACAGCTCTCTGCTGTTGTGCTGTCTAACTGCTTCCTCAGCTTTGTCAGCAAGGCCATCAAGCCAAAGATTCTTATCAGTAGCTAACTGACCCTTCACACGTTTATTAAGTTCTTTGTAATGCTTTCTATTTAGGACTAGTAGGGTACTGATTAAGGACATTCCTGCAGTTCCTTCTTTCTGAAATAAGCTCAAGTGCCATATCACTTAAATAATTCTTCCTCCTCTGCTCCTTTTTCCCTAAAAGAGTACTGTTAGTTTCCAAAAAAGCCTGTTTAATGGGATAGAATATTGATTGTAAATTAATTAAGAAGTGTTATAGAATTGATTGAATCTGACTTGAGTTTAAGGAGATAGGATTTGCATTATAAACTAAATTGAGAAGTGTAGAGAATTAATGTATGATGAATTAGATTACCGAGATAGAATCTGAATGGTAGATTAATTAAGAAGTGTTGTAGGATTGATGGAATATGCGTTAGTTTACTGAAATAGAACTTGAACTGTAGATTAATGTGAAGTTATTAGAAGAAGAGTGTAGACATTGAATTTTAAGCGTTCGGGAGTCACGTGACGGTAGGCACGGCAACGACCTGCGCGACCTATACATGTGTGTGAATGCGGAGAACCAATGTTGATTTTCCCGCCTTTCCTTTTCATGGTACCACTCTGGAGTCACCGGCGGAACAGCCACCACAGAGACGGCCCCGGAGGGCCCCCCAAACCAAGCGATCTTGACTCTCGGCGCGTGGGAGGTTGTGCTGTGCGACCACACCTTGGACTGGAGGAGATGATCTGTGTCCAAATCACCCACATGCCCTTCAACAAGTGATGTGCGCCGTGTATGCCTAGTGATGTGCACAATATTCAACAAGTAAGGTGCGCGATGTTCAAGTGATGTGCGCCGTGTATGCCTAGTAATGTGCACAATATTCAACAAGTAAGGTGCGCGATGTTCAAGTGATGTGCGCCGTGTATGCTTAGTGATGTGCACAATATTCAACAAGTAAGGTGCGCGATGTTCAAGCGGTGTGTGCCGTGTTCGACAAGTTCGGTGCACAGTGTCCTGGCCAGCTCCCCACGAGCCTTCCCGTGTCCCCCACCGACTCCCCCCTCTCCCTAAAGGGGGATAGGTGTGTCGTGCTCACAGCGAATTCCTCCTGTGGACACGACTTTGGGAGCCGCAAGGTTCCAGAACACTGCCCGTGCAGCCAGCCGCCAAGTGCAAATTCGGCAGAACAGACTGCAGCGGAGGTCAAGATGACCCCCTGCCCCCTCCCCCCCACGGCGGTGAGCGCGGACGGCGCTCACGCTCGGACCCACGCCAAGGACCCCGGAGAGAGAGAGGAGGGGGGGGGGGGGTCGCTTACCTTTGATCTTCTGAAGTCGACCAATAAGGTAGAAACACATCTCGCTAGGGAATAAATGATTGGTGGCGAGGTCAGAACAAAAGCAGAGAGAGTTTCCCTCGCGAGCAATGACAAAGCTTCTGCCCATTCCACTGTTTCTCTTCTTCAGAAGCAAGTAGCTTTTCTTCTTCGAGTTGGTGAGATGGTTCGACATGCCTCGTGTCTGCTCTGCGAAAAGTCCAAAACCAGAGACAAAGAAGCGACGCTGCTGGCGGAACATCAATAGATGGACAAGGAAGGAGGTAAGGGAATTCCTCTCAACACTAAGGGCTCCCATTCAATTATGCAGTGTTCTGCTGCCGTCACTAAGACTCCCATAGTGAACTGCTCGTTTTAACGCTTATAACGTTTTGCCCGAGTTCTTGGCTAGAAAAGAGACTCTAGAGACAGTTCTTGATCTAAAAGAACTTTGAGTGTCTAGTAAGGACTTCCCATCTGAGGGAGATGATCGGCCTCTGTAATTGTCAGGAATTGTATAGTTTTGTGCTTAGTTAAGATAACGAGGTAATAAAGAAATGTTTGCTTGTAACCCCTACGTTTTGTCGAGTTATATCCTAACATGGGGGGAAAGATCGACCGCCTAATGAATGCATATTATTTAAATGAGCGAAGGAAAGAAAAACCCTGGTTCTGTCGACAGAGTAATTAAAAATAAAATACACAACGCAATCATCGTCGTTTTTGGGGAATTGAAATTATAGGCTAATTTCTCCCCTAGTTGTGTCCACCCTATCTCCCAGAGCAGGTGGGGTGCACAACACTATATATATTTCTCGATCCCTTTTTAAATATAGGACGCACAACTGCAGTTTTGAGTGTGTTTGGAACAATGCCAGTGTTCAAACTCAAATTAATCAAGCGTTGCAGGATCTCAGAAAAACCATCTGCATTGTTTTTTATATATGAAGTGTTCATCATATCATAGCTACTGCATTACTAATTTTTAAATTGCTAATGATCTGTACTACTTCATCTCTATTTGCTTCAGGTTTGTTTTGACCGAATGGTCATCAATTTTATACGTTTTACAAAAATATTCTTGCTAAAAGTCATTGCATATATTCAGTCAAAAATTAAAAGTCATTCAAAACCGAAAATTTATGGAGTATATTGTTAAAAGACAAGGAAGTGTTTCTCAGCGCCCTCTATAGGTAGGGGACACTTTGTGAACCTTATTTTGTTAAACCAATGACATACTATTTTTTTAATGCGCACTGTGATAACATAGCTGTGCTGTACATGGACCACTGCATAAAATCTAATTCGATAGACAGCGACCTTTCCAAGCCCACCGTTGTCCCCTATTGACAAAAGGAAGGTAGGGGGAGTTTTGTGGTGTTAAATGTCAAGTCAGGACTCGATCCTGGAAACTATATATTTACGAGTCTGGTTCGCTACCAACTGAGCCACCTTCACCCCTAACTCCTTGGGACAGACCTTGCATCTACAGTGGTTTATCAAAACAATGGAAACACATACTGTTTGTGGAGAAAATTTTATTAATAAACTGTAAGCCCACCTCGAACTTTCAGAACAGACACAATTCGAAGTGGAATAGACTTATAGAAGTCATGCACATACAGTAAAGGAAGCCGGACCATTCTTCCTATAAAATATTGCCTAACTGTGCCAGTGATTTGGAGAATGAAAGTGTGATCTGACCTTGCACTGTAGATATTCTCATAAATGTTCAATAATATTGAGTTCTGGAGATTAGGTGGCTAGGATAGGTGCAGTATCTCATCCTCATGCTCTGAAAACCACAACTTGACACGTTTCACATGGTTGCATTATCCGCTTCAAACCAGAAACGGTCATTTGGGAACAATGCCCACAACATTGGGTGCAGTGGTCCCCTAGAATGGATTCTTACATTGCGGATATGACACGACCATGCAGAATAACTAATGGCCCTAAGGAATGTCATGATAGCACCCTTACAGTGTCAGAGATTCCATCTCCATGCTTCACAGTCGGGGTGTTGCGCTTCAGCAGGTTTTCTTCAGACGTACACTCTACCAGTGGTGGGAAACAATATGAATATGATTCATTGGACAAAATGACATGTCGCCAGTCTTTAGCATCCTAGTTTTAATGTGCTTTGCACCACCTTTACACGTTTTGTTATATTGATATTGGTAATCAAAAGTTTGTGGATTGCAGCACACGGTGGCACGATGAAGTTCCTGATGAACTGTTACGATGGAAACTGGATCATTCCGACTAGTGTTCAACTCTGCTGGTATTTCCGATGTTGTGGGGGGCGTGGGGGGGCTCAGTCGGTAGCACGCCAAGCTCGTAATCTGTAGTTCCCAGGTTCGAGTCCCAGCTGGGTCAGCATTTAGATTTATCTCCACAAAACTCTGCCCACGGTCAGTAGGGGACACCGACGAGCTTGGAAAGGCCACCGTCCGTCGGATGGGACATTAAATCGTGGCCATATGTGCGGGAGAGCCATACCCTGTGTACGTTAACGAACATGCTGGGTGGCCTTGATGGGAGGCTACCATCTGTCTCCCAACAGCTGTTCCAGTGGGTCCCCTCCCCCAACCTTCTCTGAGCCTTCGGGTCCTTGTGACCGGGCCATTTAGTCCAAGGTGTGCAAAAATGTGCCACTCGGAGGTAAAACAACCCAACCTAACTGATGCCGTGGTCTTGTGCTTCCGTTTTACAATCTGTGCCAATGTTGGCCCATCTCCAATATCCCTAAATGTGGAAATTGTGGATGCCAACTTCGTATGGCATCCACAATTTCCACATTTGGAAACAATGCCCTGTGCTTTTTGATTGGTTGTCATAATAATCGATACAGTTCCTTGTGTTACACCTACTACTTCCGCCGTTAAGAGCAAAATGTGTATATTAAATGCAGTAGATGATACACATAGTTCATGCGATAGTAATAGTTTACATAGAACTGATAATGAAGGATCGATATGATATATTCATAATCAAATTGGCACCCATAACAATACACAAACTTCTAGTTGTAGAGTAGAAACTAATCATGTAGCGGAAAGCGAATTTAATGTAACTGTAGATGATTTTCAGGCAGACTGTAATAGCTTTCAAAAACATAATTCTATTTTTGCAACAGAACTTTCTGCTTGGGCTATTGATAATGCTATAAATCATAATGCTCTTAATATTATAACTTAGAACACATTCTCGTGCCATGCTCATTTGCCGATGGCTGCAAGATCATTGTTACATATACTAAGGCAGACATCTTAAAGTGATTGGAAATGGGAATTATTGTCATTTTGGTATTGAAAGGGGTATTAAATATATATTTAATGCTTATGATATAAATACCCAAAATATTAATGCAAAAACAGTGAAGCTTTTAGTTAAAATAGATGGTTTACCATTATCTAAAAGCTCTTTTAGTCAGCTGTCGCCAATTTTGTGCTCATTGTTTGTCACTTAATCAGGAGTTTTTCCTACAACAATTTACCACGGAAAAGTAAAACCATCAGATACAAATGTATATCTTGAACTTTTCATTCAAGGAATCAAAACACTAATTCAGAATGGTCTTAAAGTAGGAAATACATTATTTCATGTTCAATTGTGGGGCTTATATGTGATGCTGCAGCCAGAGCATTTATTAATCTTACTAAAGGCCACAGTGGATATTTTGGTTGTGGGAAATGTATACAAGAAGGGGTTTATATTAACAACAAAGTCATCTAAGTTAGTGGTTCTCAATCTTTTATGCTTCACGTATACCCTGGAAATGTGTATGTAACTGGCTTACCCCTTATGTACATAGATAAAACTATCATCCTCATCCTCAAGCAGCCATGGGCTACGGAGGTCCAACCAGACCGTGCAATTTAGTTCTCCAAGCAAGTCTATCCTGAGCTATATCTCCTGCATCTGGCCACTACACACCAATTCTAACAAGGTCCTGTTTGACATTGTCTGTCCACAGCATCCTAGGTCTCCCCCTCCTTCTGAGGCCTCTAGGCACACTGTTCATAACCTTATTCGCCAATCTATAATTATCCATATGGGCAACATGGCCAAACCAGCGGAGTCTCTCTCTGCACAATATGCTGCTTAAAGGAGGTTGCAGACTCCTTTGCCTAACCTCATCATTAGTTACAAAATTGAACCACCTAATGCCCAAGATACTGCGTAAGCATCTAGAATCAAATGCATGTTTTCCTCGATTTTTTTTAATGGAATCTGTTTAGCAACAGAATAATCTACTCTTGTCTGATACCTACTATAAATAAAACCCCCCTCAAACATCTGCTTGCCACAGAAGTCTGACAGGAGCCTGTCAGTGTACATGCCATAGCAGGTCTGTGGGGATGACAGGCCCTCAGCAGAAAAACAACACAAACATCTATGCCTTACTCGGAAGTAGTATAGTCACACCCCACCGACTCCCTTTGCACAGTGCTTTCTCCCCTATGACGTCACCGACCACGTTCCTATGACGTCACCGACCACGCCCACTTCCGCCCCTCCCCTAGGACGCAACATGGCGTAATCATTACATAATCATTACATAACAGGCCACGCCCCTTTATTAATAATCCCTCCCCCTTTATTAAACTCCCCCCTTTCCCCTCAGTGGCGCCACCTGTTGACAGTGAGAAGTACTATTTTCCCAAAAACCCCTTTATTTTAAGTCTAATTTCTCGTTTTCGGACCCCACGGTCGACCTACCTATATTTTAAGCCCTCCCTCCTCTTGTAGACCCCCTGGTTGACCTTTTAAGCCCTTCCTATATTTTAAGGCCACCTCCTTCACTCGGCTGATGCAAGTCTCAGAATAATTGCACGGAACGATTGACTGGTCTGAGAATAATTGTACAGAAAGGAATGATACAAAATTCCTTAGTAATTAAACACTCATCAAAATTTCCTTACCTCTATTAAAAATCATCCGACAGTTGAAACTCATTTTACTCTTACTGTTTCCATAGAAAATACCATAGGGTGAAATTAATAATGGTTTAAATTATTCGTAGGGATGACATGTTAAATCTGCTTTTAGAACACACGTCTGCAGTGGAAAAATTTTCAAACTCCGTTAATCAACTCCCTAGTAATTAAACACTCGTCAAAATATTCCTCACCTTTATTAAAATCACTCCACGGTCGAAATAAAAATCAGTTTTCTGTAGATGTGTTTCACCGCGGAAAAAAAAAAAATCGTCCCTCGCTCTGTGGATTCCGTCCGACTGTCTTGGGTTCCCGGACTATACCATGTACTTGCTGTGGCTTAGATGCGGGCCAGACATTTCAGATATTAACCTAGCATTCTTTATAACTAGCTTTTTCTATGTATTTCTTACATCAAAACCAACACTACCACTGAACTCTTTTGAATGCGGATCTCAAATTGTAAATCAAACTCACAAAGCTGTATTTATCCCACCAAGACGGCTAAACGATTTTCTTATAATTAAAATTCCCTAGTAATTAAACACTCATCAAAATATTCCTCACCTTTATTAAAATCACTCCACGATCGAAATAAAAATCAGTTTTCTGTAGATGTGTTTCACCGGAAAAAAAAATCGTCCCTCGCTGTGTGGATTCCAGGACACACGGGAATACGCAATGTACTTGCTGTGGCTTAGATGCGGGTCAGACATTTCAGATATTATAGCATTCTTTATAACTAGCTTTTTCTACGTATTTCTTACATCAAAACCAACACTACCACTGAACTCTTTTGAATGCGGATCTCAAATTGTAAATCAAAATCACAAAGCTGTATTTATCCCACCAAGACGGCTAAACGATTTTCTTATAATTAAAATTCCCTAGTAATTAAACACTCGTCAAAATATTCCTCACCTTTATTAAAATCACTCCACGGTCGAAATAAAAATCAGTTTTCTGTAGATGTGTTTCACCGGAAAAAAAAAAAAAATCGTCCCTTGCTCTGTGGATTCCAGGACGCACGGGAATACGCCGTGTACTTGTGGTGGCTTAGATGCGGGTCAGACATTTCAGATATTAACCTAGCTTTTTCTATGTATTTCTTACATCAAAGCCAACACTAGCACTGAACTCTTTTGAATGCAGATCTCAAATTGTAAATCAACTCACAGAGTTGTATTATTCCTTAGTAATTAAAACCCTTTGCTATTCATTTAGCCAGGACGACTAAACGATTCCTTTATAATTAAAATTCCCTGCTATTAAACTCCCTAGTAATTAAACACTCATCAAAATTCCCTTACCTTTATTAAAAAAAACCACTGTACGGTTGAATCAGTTTTCTGTAGAGGTGTTTTATCGAAAAAAAAAACTTCTCCTCGGCAACGAGAGTCGAACGCGCTGTTCTTGAACAAGAACCAACCTGCAATGGAAAACCCTCTGATATTGGCATTCCTGAAGTCATACGTGGAGTCATGCCCATACGTGTCCGCTTACCGGTCAGGTAGCAACGAAACATCTTGTGACACAATCGCCCTGGGAGGTTGAGTGTCCAGCGCTCAATGTGATGACTCATACGTTGTTGTTCTCTGAGGGTAGGTGACGTCACAACAAGGGGAAAGTAACGTGGAGTGACCAGCGAGTGACATGTATCAGAAGACTGAGCACTGGGGATGTTTAACCTTCAGTATAATTTTACAAAGTGTGTTAGGATTAACAACTCTTATAGCATAGTTATTGCGGGTAGGCTCCCCTCCCACTTTTAAAATTTAGATCTTACACCGACAGTCTTTTCATATACGTATTTTTATAACCATTTTAAAACCAACACTTATTTCTTTTATCCCTAGCGATTACTGGTTGTTGCATTTGTTACTAGAAGAAACCCTACCCCTGCAGTAACAGCCCCCGCAGAAAATAAAAAATGCTATCGGGGGAAAAATTAATAAAATCTGATTTTATTCGTCGTGATGAAAAATATTGATGGGGTAATAGGTTCGACTTAAAAGACTTCGTGTTCGGATCCTCCCCACGGACAACCTCTCGCTGACGGACGGTTAAACCCTACGAAATTATTCCAAACGGGGAATCACAAGGTTTTTATTGACGAATGAATCTTGGACCTGTACTGCTTCCGTACATCGTGAAAACCCACTCACAGCCTTGATCCGTGTTCCCAATTTCCTTTACTAAGTCACTTCAAAAAACATTGTGATTGCAAAAGTATGACTAACAGTTTTATTACGCCACGTTTTAAAAATACTTATTACTGCTGTATCCGCGCTACGGGAGAGTAACACTGTTCGAAGAAAAATCAAGTAAAACAGTTTAAAAAAAAAAATCGTTTCCTCCGTCGTTTGCGTATGTCTCATCACGCTGGTGAAACCGGGTGAAAAAATAAATTTTTTTTTGTACGAGGTAGAATGTTAAAAGTACGTCGCGTGCAAAAACTTTAGTTCCATCACGAATGCACATTAATGGAGTAGGGAGGTCGTAGTTTAATACTTCAGCTATAAAAAAATAATACAATGTCTCACACACACCTCTCAACTTGTCTACACTAATCCGCTGAAATTTCATTTGCAACGGAGGCTGATACTTCGAATCCGCTATATGTTCCGGAGCTGCAGTGGAATGCATGGCCCCTGCTGAATGCTACGCTATCAGAAGTCCATGTGGCCGTCACGTTCTCCAAGCGCTCAGAATATTACTATACGTATAACTGATGTAAAGTCCGTTTCAATCAATACTTATTTCTTTCAACTCTGCGACTATTGGCTGGCACATTTTTACTAGAAGAAGGGCTACCTTACAGTAGCAGCTCCGCAGAAAATAAAAAATCTGATTTTATTCCTCGTGATGAAAAATATTGAAGGTAATAGGGTCGACCTCAAAGATCCGTGTTCGGATCCTCACTCCGGATGGCTTTTAACAAAAGTCCTACGAAATTAAAAAACTCCCCCGTTACGCAACATTGTTTAAAAATACTTAATATAGCTGTATCCCCAGTACACGATGCAAACTCTTTCCGAGGAAGTAACGCTATTCGATGCACCCCCCAGTTACATGCTTTTACAGGGTAAAGCCTGTGTGGCAGAATGTTAAAAGTAGAATTCATACGTTTCCGTAAAACTTAAGTTCCAACATGCGTTAAAGGAGTATGGTTCGACTCACTTTGAGAGGAGCAGTCGCTCGGACAAAAAGCCTGATGGGTCTCCTGCCGAATTCTACACTTTATCAGAACACCGTGTCGGGTGCCTTCTAGAAAAGGGAACAATTTTTAATGTCATAAGAAATGTGTGGCGTATAATTCCATGGAAAAAATACGAAACCTTTAGTATTAACATCCTCACTTCAAATTTTCATACGACATTCTGGGGTTAAGTTTCAACTTTTATTTTTTCCAACCGTAATAAAGCGCTGTTTCTGTGGAGCATTGGTGACTTCGACGCCAAGGACGACCCGCACTAAACGATACGACCGTGCACTAGAAAACCGTGAACGGACTTGTGTGAAACGTAATGTACAGAGCTTGACAACAGTAATACAGACTGGGATCCTCGCTTACTATACTATCATAACCCTCGAGAAATTATCAAATATGAATAGACCTCTGTAAAGTTCCGACCCCACAATCTTCTGAGTTCATTCCCCGGTCGATGCTGTCAGGATCACAAGGGATGTTTTACACATTCAACGACTTTTTCTGACGTTCGCTAATCAAAGTGTCTATCTACACATCAGACTTGTCATTACATCGACAAACTACCTGTCCATAGGCTGAGTAAGCATTTAGAATGAAAAATTGAGTCTGCTTCACGACACAGATTCGTAAAACGCTCATTAATTATTTTGTGAGAGAAAGCATGCATAAAGTTCAAACACTAATACATCTTCCCTTTCTAATAAACCATACGATCAAAGTAGATAAATTGCAAGCATCATCGGATCTGATTCCGTATATCTGCTTACGACGAAAATCTCACAATAGCCTATTCAGTACTTTAACCCCCCGATACAGTATGTGACTAAGTCGTTTAACTAAATTACGTGCATAAACGAAAATGTAAAGGGATATCTGTAAATTCGCTCAACGGGATAGGTGAATATTTTCACAATTCTTTTGAAGGCAGAATAACTGTGACGAGAGAGAAAATATAAAAACGCAGTGGGATGGCTGTAAAAACAACAGATTACAGCGCAAATACTGTAAGATAGAAAAAACGACTATTAACAAGTGTCATATAAGGAGCGACCGATAAAAGTCACACTGTAGCGGAAGGAGTAATACAGGAAAAATCATAAAATATTAACCGCCACGCTAGTAAATCACGGTCCATTGCGTACACACGGAAGAATATCACAAAAATACTTTGCACATAGTAAAGGACCACCGAAGTTTGGAAATTTAAAATCTGAAAACTCACTGTTTATAGTATTTCCGTGAAAAGTCACCCCCCCAGAATCGAGATCTAGCTCTGTCGCCAGTTATTCCAGCGTACTATCTCTTTTCAGCACGTTTGAATAAGTGCATGTGAAGGTGGCTAGCTGCAGACACAAGCTTTTCGACAAAAGATAGGATGTTTCACTACAATCTAACACGGAGATGTCTGTTTAGTTATCTTTTCCTCCTATTTCTACACTAGTGTGGAAGTCTTAGAACAAGTGGTTCGGGTTAGCACACGTTTTTGATATTATCTTGTTTGGCAATCTGAAAGAACACTGTCTGTGGAACATTACCCCCCTGCAAGCTAGTACTAATTACTTCACGATTCTGAGGGACGAAAGCTGTAATCGTTGGCAGATATTTTTCAGAAATATGTAATCAACCATAGTGTTCGGATATTTGATCCATAGTAAGACATGAACTTTGCTTACCTACCATCAGCGACCCCTTCTACGGATCGTATGAGAGCTAATTGTTACGACAATTAGCTACGTGAAGTCGTGTTTATTTTTAAAAGCAAAGACACACTAATTACCGACTAGCTAGAGAACGATATATTAACCTGCTAAAGTTTGATTTTAACGATCAGATAGTGTATATATCATCACTTTTTTAGTTCATAATAATATTCCAACTTTTAAAGGAAATATTGTCTCGTTATAAGCGATTACATACAAAGAGATACACACTCTATAATTTAAATCTATAGAGACAACGATCACTATCCATGGAACACATCTGTGAAATATCACCACATTTTTGTTTTTAACGTACGGTTGAATCGTTCTACGATGCTAGCTTTGGTTTCCCATCCCTTTCTTTTACACCCACCCGATATAAAACATTCGACCCAACATAGCTTGCTAGCTGTGCGAGGTCTTCATACAGAGAACAATATTAACACTTCTAAGGCTGACCTTAAAATCCCCGTTAACTATACAAAAGAAATCACATTGACAAAAATATCAGAGACATTCATATTTATTTACATTACGGTCATATTAATATTTAGTTCGTACATACCAGTTCACCATGCACCTCTTTTAGTACTGTTGCAAAGTTCAATTTAGACATAAATGTGATATTAGCAGGACGATTTAGTTCAATACATGATTCTTCCACAAAACGTTCGGCAATATCGGTTAAATTAACGTTTCTTACCACTTCTGTGAAAAAATCGTAAGCTGATTCAACGTTTATGGTGAGGCACGAATGGCGAAGTTGACTCGGATGATCCACTTCACACCCGAAACAGTTCTTACGTAGCAGCGTAAACAGTTCTTTTCGGAGAACTGTTTTCAAAGTCCGCTTTAAACAGTCCATAAGCTTTACGAAATCACTGCTGTCTTGTTCAAGGGGTCGATCGTTAGATGGTGGGCTTCGAGGAAGATTTGCCGCTAATTCTACCTTCCGCACTGCATTCCAAAATTTACCGTTTTCAAACTTCAGAGCCATCAAACTGTAGGTGATTGGATCGCATAAATCTGTCAACCGCTGCCACTGTTCGACGCTGAGCCGAACCGATGACGAAAATACAAGTCCTCCGTCACGGGGGATGCTTTTTTTAATGACCACGCCATGTCCACCTTTGAGCACGACGAGGCAAACCATAGCGTCCAGTTCATACTCGCCGTATTCGACATCTTCAAACGCTTCGACGATTGTAGACGCATACGAAACCAGTCCATGCCACTGCTCTTCAGACAGCATCACACCGTCCTTTGTAGGATATAGTTTTAACGAGTCATCATTCTGGAACACACGTATGTGCACTTTAGGATATGACCGATATTCACAAACGCTCGCAAACAAATCCGATCCGAGTTGAAACATATGGCTATCATCATCTCTAACAGCAAGTCGCTTCGCAGGAAGATCACCATCGGTCAGGGAACGTTTAGCACAAGCCATAGCAAGTCGATACTGGAAAAAATAATGCTTTACTGCCCGTCGAAGGGTAATACTTATACCTTAAACCTGTGACGTGTCCCTGTAACTCCATCCCATTGGTCGAGATCTGGTAGATTTGCCATCTCTTAGTAACCATAATGACGTCTACAAATATTTACGAGCCTGTATAGACGTGCTCTCGAAATATGCATGTGGTGCTCCTTTAAAACGGAAATCGTGGGAGCTTTTGATCACAAAAACCTTTCAGAATACCTCTGAAATTACAAACAGATAAGGGGGGTTGAATTCACTAACAGAGTATTTCAAAAGTATCTTAAAAACACACTCATAATGAAACCAAAACTAGCATCGTAGAACGATTCAACCGTACGTTAAAAACAAAAACGTGGTGATATTTCACAGGTGTGTTCCATGGAGGCGCCACTGAGGGGAAAAGGGGGGTGTTTTAATAAGGGGAGTGGCCTGTTACGTAATGATTACATAATGATTACATAATGATTACGTAACAGGTCACTCCCCTTATTAAAACACCCCCCTTTTCCCCTCAGTGGCGCCTCCATGGAACACACCTGGGAAATATCACCACGTTTTTGTTTTTAACGTACGGTTGAATCGTTCTACGATGCTAGTTTTGGTTTCATTATGAGTGTGTTTTTAAGATACTTTTGAAATACTCTGTTAGTGAATTCAACCCCCCTTATCTGTTTGTAATTTCAGAGGTATTCTGAAAGGATTTTGTGATCAAAAGCTCCCACGATTTCTGTTTTAAAGGAGCACCACATGCATATTTCGAGAGCACGTCTATACAGGCTCGTAAATATTTGTAGACGTCATTATGTTTACTAAGAGATGGCAAATCTACCAGATCTCGACCAATGGGATGGAGTTACAGGGACACGTCACAGGTTTAAGGTATAAGTATTACCCTTCGACGGGCAGTAAAGCATTATTTTTTCCAGTATCGACTTGCTGTGGCTTGTGCTAAACGTTCCCTGACCGATGGTGATCTTCCTGCGAAGCGACTTGCTGTTAGAAATGATGATAGCCATATGTTTCAACTCGGATCGGATTTGTTTGCGAGCGTTTGTGAATATCGGTCATATCCTAAAGTGCACATTCGTGTGTTCCAGAGTGATGACTCGTTAAAACTATATCCTACAAAGGACGGTGTGATGCTGTCTGAAGAGCAGTGGCATGGACTGGTTTCGTATGCGTCTACAATCGTCGAAGCGTTCGAAGATGTCGAATACGGCGAGTATGAACTGGACGCTATGGTTTGCCTCGTCGTGCTCAAAGGTGGACACGGCGTGGTCATTAAAAAAAAGCATCCCCCGTGACGGAGGACTTGTATTTTCGTCATCGGTTCGGCTCAGCGTCGAACAGTGACAGCGGTTGACAGATTTATGCGATCCAATCACCTAGTTTGATGGCTCTGAAGTTTGAAAACGGTAAATTTTGGAATGCAGTGCGGAAGGTAGAATTAGCGGCAAATCTTCCTCGAAGCCCACCATCTAACGATCGACCCCTTGAACAAGACAGCAGTGATTTCGTAAAGCTTATGGACTGTTTAAAGCGGACTTTGAAAACAGTTCTCCGAAAAGAACTGTTTACGCTGCTACATAAGAACTGTTTCGGGTGTGAAGTGGATCATCCGAGTTAACTTCGCCATTCGTGCCTCACCATAAACGCTGAATCAGCTTACGATTTTTTCACAGAAGTGGTAAGAAATGTTAATTTAACCGATATTGCCGAACGTTTTGTGGAAGAATCATGTATTGAACTAAATCGTCCTGCTAATATCACATTTATGTCTAAATTGAACTTTGCAACAGTACTAAAAGAGGTGCACGGTGAACTGGTATGTACTAACCAAATATTAATGTGACCTTAATGTAAATAAATATGAATGTCTCTGATATTTTTGTCAATGTGATTTCTTTTGTATAGTTAACGGGGATTTTAAGGTCAGCCTTAGAAGTGTTAATATTGTTCTCTGTATGAAGACCTCGCACAGCTAGCAAGCTATGTTGGGTCGAATGTTTTATATCGGGTGGGTGTAAAAGAAAGGGATGGGAAACCAAATCTAGCATCGTAGAACGATTCAACCGTACGTTAAAAACAAAAATGTGGTGATATTTCACAGATGTGTTCCATGGATAGTGATCGTTGTCTCTATAGATTTAAAGTATAGAGTGTGTATCTCTTTGTATGTAATCGCTTATAACGAGACAATATTTGCTTTAAAAGTTGGAATATTATTATGAACTAAAAAAGTGATGATATATACACTATCTGATCGTTAAAATCAAACTTTAGCAGGTTAATATATCGTTCTCTAGCTAGTCGGTAATTAGTGTGTCTTTGCTTTTAAAAATAAACACGACTTCACGTAGCTAATTGTCGTAACAATTACCTCTCATACGATCCGTAGAAGGGGTCGCTGATGGTAGGTAAACAACGTTCATGTCTTACTATGGATCAAATATCCGAACACTATGGTTGATTACATATTTCTGAAAAATATCTGCCAACGATTACAGCTTTCGTCCCTCAGAATCGTGAAGTAATTAGTACTAGCTTGCAGGGGGGTAATGTTCCACAGACAGTGTTCTTTCAGATTGCCAAACAAGATAATATCAAAAACGTGTGCTAACCCGAACCACTTGTTCTAAGACTTCCACACTAGTGTAGAAATAGGAGGAAAAGATAACTAAACAGACATCTCCGTGTTAGATTGTAGTGAAACATCCTATCTTTTGTCGAAAAGCTTGTGTCTGCAGCTAGCCACCTTCACATGCACTTATTCAAACGTGCTGAAAAGAGATAGTACGCTGGAATAACTGGCGACAGAGTTAGATCTCGATTCTGGGGGGTGACTTTTCACGGAAATACTTAAACAGTGAGTTTTCAGATTTTAAATTTCCAAACTTCGGTGGTCCTTTACTATGTGCAAAGTATTTTTGTGATATTCTTCCGTGTGTACGCAATGGACCGTGATTTACTAGCGTGGGGGTTAATATTTTATGATTTTTCCTGTATTACTCCTTCCGCTACAGTGTGACTTTTATCGGTCGCTCCTTATATGACACTTGTTAATAGTCGTTTTTTCTATCTTACAGTATTTGCGCTGTAATCTGTTGTTTTTACAGCCATCCCACTGCATTTTTATACTTTCTCTCTCGTCACAGTTATTCTGCCTTCAAAAGAATTGTGAAAATATTCACCTATCCCGTTGTGCGAATTTACAGATATCCCTTTACATTTCCGTTTATGCACGTAATTTAGTTAAACGACCTAGTCACATACTGTATCGGGGGGTTAAAGTACTGAATAGGCTATTGTGAGATTTTCGTCGTAAGCAGATATACGGAATCAGATCCGATGATGCTTGCAATTTATCTACTTTGATCGTATGGTTTATTAGAAAGGGAAGATGTATTAGTGTTTGAACTTTATGCATGCTTTCTCTCACAAAATAATTAATGAGCGTTTTACGAATCTGTGTCGTGAAGCAGACTCAATTTTTCATTCTAAATGCTTACTCAGCCTATGGACAGGTAGTTTGTCGATGTAATGACAAGTCTGATGTGTAGATAGACACTTTGATTAGCGAACGTCAGAAAAAGTCGTTGAATGTGTAAAACATCCCTTGTGATCCTGACAGCATCGACCGGGGAATGAACTCAGAAGATTGTGGGGTCGGAACTTTACAGAGGTCTATTCATATTTGATAATTTCTCGAGGGTTATGATAGTATAGTAAGCGAGGATCCCAGTCTGTATTACTGTTGTCAAGCTCTGTACATTACGTTTCACACAAGTCCGTTCACGGTTTTCTAGTGCACGGTCGTATCGTTTAGTGCGGGTCGTCCTTGGCGTCGAAGTCACCAATGCTCCACAGAAACAGCGCTTTATTACGGTTGGAAAAAATAAAAGTTGAAACTTAACCCAAGAATGTCGTATGAAAATTTGAAGTGAGGATGTTAATACTAAAGGTTTCGTATTTTTTCCATGGAATTATACGCCACACATTTCTTATGACATTAAAAATTGTTCCCTTTTCTAGAAGGCACCCGACACGGTGTTCTGATAAAGTGTAGAATTCGGCAGGAGACCCATCAGGCTTTTTGTCCGAGCGACTGCTCCTCTCAAAGTGAGTCGAACCATACTCCTTTAACGCATGTTGGAACTTAAGTTTTACGGAAACGTATGAATTCTACTTTTAACATTCTGCCACACAGGCTTTACCCTGTAAAAGCATGTAACTGGGGGGTGCATCGAATAGCGTTACTTCCTCGGAAAGAGTTTGCATCATGTACTGGGGATACAGCTATATTAAGTATTTTTAAACAATGTTGCGTAATGGGGGAGTTTTTTAATTTCGTAGGACTTTTGTTAAAAGCCATCCGGAGTGAGGATCCGAACACGGATCTTTCAGGTCGACCCTATTACCTTCAATATTTTTCATCACGAGGAATAAAATCAGATTTTTTATTTTCTGCGGAGCTGCTACTGTAAGGTAGCCCTTCTTCTAGTAAAAATGTGCCAGCCAATAGTCGCAGAGTTGAAAGAAATAAGTATTGATTGAAACGGACTTTACATCAGTTATACGTATAGTAATATTCTGAGCGCTTGGAGAACGTGACGGCCACATGGACTTCTGATAGCGTAGCATTCAGCAGGGGCCATGCATTCCACTGCAGCTCCGGAACATATAGCGGATTCGAAGTATCAGCCTCCGTTGCAAATGAAATTTCAGCGGATTAGTGTAGACAAGTTGAGAGGTGTGTGTGAGACATTGTATTATTTTTTTATAGCTGAAGTATTAAACTACGACCTCCCTACTCCATTAATGTGCATTCGTGATGGAACTAAAGTTTTTGCACGCGACGTACTTTTAACATTCTACCTCGTACAAAAAAAAATTTATTTTTTCACCCGGTTTCACCAGCGTGATGAGACATACGCAAACGACGGAGGAAACGATTTTTTTTTTAAACTGTTTTACTTGATTTTTCTTCGAACAGTGTTACTCTCCCGTAGCGCGGATACAGCAGTAATAAGTATTTTTAAAACGTGGCGTAATAAAACTGTTAGTCATACTTTTGCAATCACAATGTTTTTTGAAGTGACTTAGTAAAGGAAATTGGGAACACGGATCAAGGCTGTGAGTGGGTTTTCACGATGTACGGAAGCAGTACAGGTCCAAGATTCATTCGTCAATAAAAACCTTGTGATTCCCCGTTTGGAATAATTTCGTAGGGTTTAACCGTCCGTCAGCGAGAGGTTGTCCGTGGGGAGGATCCGAACACGAAGTCTTTTAAGTCGAACCTATTACCCCATCAATATTTTTCATCACGACGAATAAAATCAGATTTTATTAATTTTTCGCCCGATAGCATTTTTTATTTTCTGCGGGGGCTGTTACTGCAGGGGTAGGGTTTCTTCTAGTAAAAAATGCAACAACCAGTAATCGCTAGGGATAAAAGAAATAAGTGTTGGTTTTAAAATGGTTATAAAAATACGTATATGAAAAGACTGTCGGTGTAAGATCTAAATTTTAAAAGTGGGAGAGGGAGCCTACCCGCAATAACTATGCTATAAGAGTTGTTAATCCTAACACACTGTGTAAAATTATACTGAAGGTTAAACATCCCCAGTGCTCAGTCTTCTGATACGTGTCACTCGCTGGTCACTCCACGTTACTTTCCCCTTGCTGTGACGTCACCTACCCTCAGAGAACAACAACGTATGAGTCATCACATTGAGCGCTGGACACTCAACCTCCCAGGGCGATTGTGTCACAAGATGTTTCGTTGCTACCTGACCGGTAAGCGGACACGTATGGGCATGACTCCACGTATGACTTCAGGAATGCCAATATCAGAGGGTTTTCCATTGCAGGTTGGTTCTTGTTCAAGAACAGCGCGTTCGACTCTCGTTGCCGAGGAGAAGTTTTTTTTTTCGATAAAACACCTCTACAGAAAACTGATTCAACCGTACAGTGGTTTTTTTTAATAAAGGTAAGGGAATTTTGATGAGTGTTTAATTACTAGGGAGTTTAATAGCAGAGAATTTTAATTATAAAGGAATCGTTTAGTCGTCCTGGCTAAATGAATAGCAAAGGGTTTTAATTACTAAGGAATGATACAACTCTGTGAGTTGATTTACAATTTGAGATGTGCATTCAAAAGAGTTCAGTGCTAGTGTTGGCTTTGATGTAAGAAATACATAGAAAAAGCTAGGTTAATATCTGAAATGTCTGACCCGCATCTAAGCCACCGTAAGTACACGGCATATTCCCGTGCGTCCTGGAATCCACAAAGCAAGGGACGATTTTTTTTTTTTTTCCGGTGAAACACATCTACAGAAAACTGATTTTTATTTTGACTGTGGAGTGATTTTAATAAAGGTGAGGAATATTTTGACGAGTGTTTAATTACTAGGCAATTTTAATTATAAGAAAATCGTTTAGCTGTCTTGGTGGGATAAATACAGCTTTGTGAGTTTGATTTACAATTTGAGATCCGCATTCAAAAGAGTTCAGTGGTAGTGTTGGTTTTGATGTAAGAAATACATAGAAAAAGCTAGTTATAAAGAATGCTAGGTTAATATCTGAAATGTCTGGCCCGCATCTAAGCCACAGCAAGTACACGGTATAGTCCGGGAACCCAAGACAGTCGGACGGAATCCACAGAGCGAGGGACGACTTTTTTTTTTTCCCCGGTGAAACACATCTACAGAAAACTGATTTTTATTTCGACCGTGGAGTGATTTTAATAAAGGTGAGGAATATTTTGACGAGTGTTTAATTACTAGGGAGTTGATTAACGGAGTTTGAAAATTTTTCCACTGCAGACGTGTGTTCTAAAAGCAGATTTAACATGTCATCCCTACGAATAATTTAAACCATTATTAATTTCACCCTATGGTATTTTCTATGGAAACAGTAAGAGTAAAATGAGTTTCAACTGTCGGATGATTTTTAATAGAGGTAAGGAAATTTTGATGAATGTTTAATTACTAAGGAATTTTGTATCATTCCTTTCTGTACAATTATTCTGAGACCAGTCAATCGTTCCATGCAATTATTCTGAGACTTGCATCAGCCGAGTGAAGGAGGTGGCCTTAAAATATAGGAAGTGCTTAAAAGGTCAACCAGGGGGTCTACAAGAGGAGGGAGGGCTTAAAATATAGGTAGGTCGACCGTGGGGTCCGAAAACGAGAAATTAGACTTAAAATAAAGGGATTTTTGGGAAAATAGTACTTCTCACTGTCAACAGGTGGCGCCACTGAGGGGAAAGGGGGAGTTTAACAAAGGGGGAGGAATTATTAATAAAGGGGCGTGGCCTGTTACGTAATGATTATGTAATGATTACGTCTTGTTGCGTCCTAGGGTAGGGGCGGAAGTGGGCGTGGTCGGTGACGTCATAGGGGGCGTGGTCGGTGACGTCATAGGGGGAAGCACTGTGCAAAGGGGAATCGGTGGGGTGTGACTATACTACTCTCGGGGCTTGAACCTAGTGCGCTAACCACTCGGCCACTGACTATAAATATTTAATCAGTGTAAAATCACTTTTTTGTTGTGGATATTTACCTTTGTGTCCCCCAAAAATCACTGCCTCCCATTCACTTGCAGCACATTTTCAGTACATCTGAATTGACTCCCTGTATCATTGATATGCCTTGGATGTCTGTCCATTTAAATGAAATCTAAAACGTTTATTTCTTGCTCTCATTGTAAATTTTTTTCATTAAAAGCAATGATCTGTGCAACTCTACGACCACAGAGAAACATTTGTACATTGCATTTCTGCAGCTTTACTAAAGGCAGGGCAAATCTCTCTTGTAAACCACTAGAATAAAAGAGTTGTTCAATATATACTGTAATAGATCTTGCTGTTATTACGGGGAATTTTTATAATATTGATTTCTAATGAAAAGGAGTAACAGGATGTATTCTGTAGTTTCGTTTAATTGAAAGAATCAATTAGGTTTTACTTTTTCACTAACGTATTAAGTAGGTTGGTTAAGTAGGTAGTTACAAATGGGAAGGATGTTTCGATTCTTCATTTAGATCCTTTCACATGGAATAAGTTACCTTCAATAGAATATTGAATATTAAATGAAATATCCAAAAAAGTTTAAAAAAAGTTGTTTTTGATCTCTAAATATATGAAGAAACAAATGCATATTTTATGGTAGCAAGAAAGTTTTAAACTTATGCTAAGAGTTCTAATCATATAAATAAATAAAGGCTGTTGTTATAACAGCCTTTTTTTCCTACAAATTCCCCTAAAACCATTGTTTTTTTTTTTCTTTTTTTATGGGAACATAATACTAAAATCACCAAAATTTAAACTGATTAATGGGGAAAAATTCCTAATTGTGGATTTCAAACTGGGTAGTTTGAAATCCACAATTAGGAATTTTTCCTAATTGTGTCCTAATTGTGTCAAAATTTCATATGTCCTTTATTGCCAACTGTTACCTGGCATTGCTTAGAGGAAAGTTGGCAATAAAGGACATATGAAATTGAAACTGAAGAACATACTTTGGAGCCAAAAATTACATACTCTCATAAAGCAGCTGTAAACATTTTCATTTATATCAATTTTTATCAGTAAAATGATTAACATAGTTTCCATGCCACCCAAGAAGTACCTGTTCGGCTCGTTACCCAAATGGGTTCACATGGAACATTCCATCAGGGAACATTAATCAGATGAAATATTTTTCCACATCCTATAACACAGGGCCATCCAAGAAGTAGAAGGTTAGAAATGTAAGCCATCGAAACGCATAACATTTTAGAAAATGCCTATTATTTCTTATCTTTTACCAAAAATTTAATCACAAAATAATGAAAATATAACTTTAAATCACTTAGGAGAAGATTCATATATTTCTCCATTTTTGTACTGAATGGTAATGGCTTAGCAATCTTTCCTCCTTTCCTCCCCAAAAAAAAGTTTGAGATCTGTGTCCGTGTTGCTTGACTAGCCCTGAATAAATACATAATTTTTAACTATATGAAAAGTCTATTTAACAATGTGATTTGCTCATTATTTGTATCACAAGGGATCATATACGACCCTTTATGTAACAACTAGGCCTATTTGTAAAATAAAACTTTACGTGAAATAACATTTCTAAATTAAACTTACATTATACAAAACCCCATTTTTTTCTAGTCTTTACATTCATTGCAAATATTATTTTTGCCCAGCAAACTTTTGAAACATTTACAACAAAATCAACGTATAATTTGTTTACTGTCATGTCTATATAAGTAAAAATTATATAAACACAATGACTACTATAATTGGATCTTAAATAAGTTCTAATCATATAAATAAAATTTTAGAATAGATGTTTGTATACAAAGCAACCTACCCTTTACATAACGCAGTCAGAAAGGTATCTCTTTAAAGGAATATTAGTCAGGTGCATCAGTTTCCATTAGGTGAAGAACTAACCATGTTAATCTAGGGTTATTATGATAAATATATATATGCAGAATATTTATAATATTGAAGCACTTCTCATTACATTCCTGTATATTTTGGCAGGATACTATGCCATGCAATATATTACTGTTACAGCGTGACCCGTCAAAATAGCTCAAGGCTAAATAGTCCCGACAAAACAGCTCCGACAAAATAGCCTATTTTTTCGGGGCTATTTAGTCTTGGGCTATTTTGACGGGGTGCCAAAATTAATGATTATTACTCAAACCAGAAAATTAACATGGAATGTTTAAGAGTATCATAAAATTAGTATTGTGGTTTACAAACACTGTGCCAAGGTTGGGTTGCTTTACCTCTGTGTGGCACTTTTATGCTCACTATGGATTAAATTGCTGGGTGACAAGGACCCCAAATCTTGGAGAAGGTTGATGAAGGGATCCAATGGACAGCTGTTAGGTCACAGAAGCTCCCATTAAGGCCATTAAGGCCTGTTAGGTCACAGAAGCTCCCATTAAGTATTCTTTAATATGCATAGGTTATGGCTTAATCTACCATCGGATGGACCACAGCCTTTTCAAACCCAACCGTGTGCCCTTTCTCACCAAGGGCAGGTGGGAGTTCAGCAGAAATTAATCTCAACACAAGCACAGTTGGGTTCAGAGAGAAATGGAGTAATGGTGAAGGTTTAAACCTGGTAACTGCAGGTAACCAGGTTTAAACCTGCAGATTACGAGCCTGTCACAATACTGTGGTTAGCTGCCCATTGGACAAAGATGAATGGCGCGAAATATCGTAATAAGTTGAGAGCAGTGTAAAATATTTAGTCTTTGGATCAGGATTATAAAGAATAATATAGCTGAGAATTAACGTTATAACAATAAAATACGATTTTGTTTTTCCTATGATAAGCTTTTGTAAAAGCAGACGAATTCTTGAACGCTCAATATAGGATCTGAACAAAAATTTAAATCCTTTTTCTTTAACTGATTGCATATTTATCAGCTGCCCACTTTCTATCAGTTGGTCACTTTTCATGTTGAAGCATGTTATATTTATGTTGTTAGTAATAACTAATCAACTAGCACTCTTTGCGGAACCTACATATTCTACAAAAACGTGAAATTACTTTCCTTTTGGGAGCTATCTGTGTAGTGGTGGGCAATAAGCCAAAGCCTAGATGACTTCTGCCTTTAATCAGGTACTGAATACAACCTATGGTTTATTTTACATCGGAAAAAGATTTCCTTCAACTGTTTCATTAAAGTAGCAACTTATAACACTAAACTGAAAAAAACAACATGTACTTCATTTTCATTAGCAAAACACTGGTCTCCATTGTATAGTGTAAAAAAAATTCCCTTCCAATGTAGTAGAACGTCAAATTTTTCTTTATGAATTTCTAAAAATTACGCGATATATACAGAATGGTCTGAAACTTTTGTCAACTGAGGAATTGGATTCCATTGCAGTACCACATTTCTCGCTCTGTTATGTCTTTAAAGAAAAAAAAGTGTATAAAAATTTCTTGAAAAATTCATGAAATATGCACAAGTTTATAAATTTTTTGCCTCCGTAATTCTTACTCTCTAGATTCCGCCCTGTATAAAATACCTAGTTATACGTATTTGTTATGTGCAGTTTATCAATGTTCAAAGCAATAACTCATTTCAACTGCTGACTATACATAACAATAAAATTTGAAAAATTATGTAATCATTTTTTTGTTATTGTTCCATTCATTCAAACTTCTCTTTGTATTAAATATTTGTAGTAATCAAAGTAAGTTACGTAACGGAAAAGGTATATAGAACTCTGCTACAGCTATTCAATTCATTGCTGAAAAAAAATCTTTATTAAATGGAAATAATACACTGTAAAGTATGCGAAAAGTCAGAAAAGGAAGGTACAGATGCGCAACTCCCAGATAGGGCCCAAGGTAACCGCGAGGCGATGGCAGCGCCTTCAACATTGGTTTCCAAACTACAGTGCGGTTACAATCACTTTCTCTTCCTATGTTTGCGGTTATTTTGAGTTAATATGGACAAATGGGTGTGAACTAATTAGGTCTTTAGTGTGTACTTTTTTAAAATATAATTTTAAGTGTTGGATATATTTCATGCTTGATTTTTTTCAAAGTTTATACGATATAAGTTTGTTATTGCTAATCAGTGGTCTAAAGGAAATTTCATTGGTGTAAATTTTTTTTTCTTGAGAATTTTTTAAATATTCGCGTATATTAAACAATTGTTGCAAACCTAACTTTCATATTTGTGTATTCTTCATTCATATATATATGGTATTTTAGCAAAACACTAAATTTTCCGACTTTACCCTTTTGCTATAAAACATGTTGCAAGAGAGATCAATTTTTCCTAGTTTTTTAAAAAAAAGTATTTCAATATAAATCGAAAATTAATTTTCTCAGGGGTCGGACCAAAAGGGCATGCCCCCCCCCCCACACACACACACACAAACACAAAAAAATTTTATTAAAGGTTATTACCTTTAATAAATGTTAAACATTTATATTTCATTTGTTTTTCAAAATTTTAAGTGCAGTAAAACGGGGCTGGGGCGGGGATTTATATTGAATTGTAAGTCTAGTTTCTTGCTCCGTCTTACATTTTTATCAGCTCGACTGTTTCGTAGGCTCCTATCAACTCGTCCCCTCCCAGACCCACGCTTGCATTTTCCTATAAACATTATAATTCTGTTTGGCCGAGTGGTTAGCGCGCTTGGCTACTGATCTACGGGACCTGGGTTCGAGCCCCGGGTAAGGCATGGATGTTCGTGTTGTTTTCTGCTGAGGTCCTGCCATCCTCTCAGATCTTCTACTGTGGCATATAAACTGACAGGCTCCTGTCAGACCTCTGTGGCAAGCAGCTGCTTGAGGGGGTATTTTTTGATAAGTATTATGAAGTTATTAGAGAAATTAAAATCTCAGTACTCTGAAATCATTTTATTTAAAGCAAATGCATTTGAATTTTTTTAATACTTAAATTTTGCAGAAATAAAATAGGAATTGAAATGACACTCACAATTAATAGAACTTATTTCTTACTCAAAAAACAAACAATATACAATGTACAGAAATAAGGTACTGGACAAAAAGATGGAAGCAGATCCACGTTGCAATATATACACACTCAAGCAGCTGCTTAACACAGAGGTCTAACAGGAGCCTATCAATTTAATACGCCATAGCAGAAGGTCTGTGAGAATAGCAGGACCACAGCAGAAAAACATCACAAATATCCATGCATTTCCCAGGGTTCGAAAGCAGAGCTCAATAACTTCTTTACTATGATTTTTAGTGAGAAAATGCCTAAAGATAAATTAAAAGATCTCAATCTCAAACAATATCTGTTCAGTTTTCAAAGAGTATTTAATACAGGAATCTCAACAAGCTACAAAAAATTAACCTCAAAACTTAATTAAAACAGGGTTGGGTTGTCTTACCTCCAAATAATGGGCTAAATGACCATGTTACATCGATCCCCAGACAGCTGGGTGAAGGAGACTCACTGGACAGCATCAAGCATGTTCTTTGATGTGCACATAGTATGACTCTCCCACAGACAGGTCAATGGTTTAATGTTCCATTTGATGGATGGTGGCATTAAAGCAGATTAATTTATCATAGTTGACTACAGTACAGTGTATTACACCCTATGTTGATATCTTAGCCTATTTCAATGTATTACATAAATTTTGAGGTTAATTTTTTCAGTCTTATAAATATCCAGCATTTATCTCCCTGAATACTAAATAAATATTGATTAAAATTGAGATATAGAAAGATTTCACTGCATCCATATCTTTAGACATATTTTTTGTTAAAAATCATATTGTAGTTATTCACTCAAAATGTGATTTTCATTGAGATAACAAGAAACTTTCCATTTTTCTGTCCAAAGCCTATATAATATATATTTTCTTACAAATGTGATATTAAATTAATCAATGACAACACATATATACTTTCTGATACGAGATAATAGGATATTAAATTCATGAAAATGCAGTATTCAATGAAAATATAGCAAAGAAATATGGCATCCATCTATACTCCTAAAAACCTTTTAGTGAATTTGCATGTTATATCAATGAGAAACTTTGAATCTGTAAAACTTAAGCTTTTTTTTGTGGAAAAAAATGTTGTATATAATAATAAAAAAATACCCCCTCAAGCAGCTGCTTGCCACAGAGGTCTGACAGGAGCCTGTCATTTTATATGCCATAGTAGAAGGTCTGTGAGGATGGCAGGACCTCAGCAGAAAAACAACACACACATCCATGCCTTACCCGGGGCTCGATCCATGCCTTACTCGATCGAGGTCCCTTAGATCAGTAGCCAAGCGTGCTAACCAGAAGTCTTTTTTATATTTCTCTATAATTTAGAAATTAAATAAGAAATCAAAGATACATTCATATACATTTTCCTTTAAGAAAAAAAAAATATTTAAACATTGCAAAATAATGTGTTTAGTGATAAATTATCACAGAAGCACACTATATCTATTTGCATATCATGAAATAAACAACTATAACATAAAAATAAAATTATTCAATGCAAAATTGCAACCACTGTGGTTTAGAAAGAGTACGGTAAATAAGTCAGATATTATGACTGATTGACATGAAGATTTGGATTGTTTTACCTATGAGCAGCACCTTTATTGGACCCAATGGACTAAATGACCAGTTCACAAGGACCGAATGGGCTAAATGACAAGGTCACAAGGACCCAATGGCTCCGAGATTGAGGGAGGACACCCACTGGACAGCTATTAGCCTCTCATCGAGGCCATCCATGTTCCTTAAGATGCACAAGGTGTCTCTCCCACACACAGGACCAAGGCCTAACATCCCATCTGATGGATGGTGACCTTACTAAGCCCATTAGTGTCCCCTGTTGACTGAGGGCAGACCAGGAAATTTTAGTGGATAAATAAAATATTACCAAATTTTTTTTAATATCATATGTCATTTTAAGAATAATGCCACAGAATGAACTAGATGCAACAGAAAAAAGATATATAAATATTACAGTGAGAGCTCTCCTGTATGGAAAGAGTTATTAGACACAAGAAAAAACTATTCATTGTAAAATAAAATGCAAAAATATAATATATATTTTCTTAGAAATGTATATCATATGATATATAAATATATGACACATACATTATATGCTTTCCTATACAAGATAATGGAATAGTAAATTCATGAAAAAACAGTGTTTAATGCAAATATATCATCTATCTACACTTCTACCAACTTATTAGGAATTTGCATCTAATATCAATGAGAATTTTTGAAGCACTGTTACTCAGCTTTTTATGAAATAATGCTAATAAAATAAATAATACTCCTTCAAGCAGCTGCTTGCCACCAAGGTCTGACAGGAGCCTGTCAGTTTTTATATCATAGCATAAGGTTTGTGCGGACGGCAAGACCTCAGCAGAAAAACAACATGAACATCCATGCCTTACCCGGGGCATGGATGATGTGATCAGTAGCCAAGCACGCTAACCACTGGGACAAATTATTTTCCAACATATCAATTACATATGCATGTACCCTTTTCTTCAGAAATGAAGACTTATCAAAGAGAGAAAACACATTTTTGAAATCATTGCATTGAAATGCACCATATCTACCTGCAAATCATAAAATAAATAACATAAAAGTATGCTACTCAATTCAAAACTACACCCACTGAGTTTAGAAGAGTACAATAATTTTGAATAAGTTTCACGAAATTGTGAAAACTATTTCTTAAACCAATTTCCTTTAGGAAAGAATAGTTGATTAAATAAGGCAAACCACAAATCAAGTTTATTTTCAACTATATTAGGAGCAAAAAAAATAGGCTAACAATAATAAGCAATCATTAAAATGATCTTTTCCTGCATATTGTAGTAGCATAATTTTAACATTAATTCATTTTCTCTCTTTGGGAAATAATTTAATAGTTAATGATAGTTGCAATTTTCTTTTTTCATGAAAGGCATTGTACACAATGCTTATGAACTCCACAATAACTTAGGGTCAGGGCCAGATCTGACCCCCCCCCCCCCCCTCTTTCAGGATGTTAATGAGTAAGAGGCCAAAAATTATTAAGCAATTATTTTCATGCATTTCCCAAAATGCTTACATAAAGACATATAACAAAAAGTTGTGGAAATGTTATACTGCATTGAAAATCCAGTCTGTTCACCCCCTCTCCCCCCACATATTCTGTCTCGATTGTGTTCCTTGGCCCCACCCTTTGCTTTTTTTCTAGATCCAGGTCTACTTAGGGTAATACTAAATTTTGATTATTGATGAGTAATGCCATCTTACATTATCACTAATAGAATGTATTAAGATATAATGGAAAACAAATTGAAAATTTCACAAAAATTCCTCTTTGGCTCAGCATTTATTTTAAAATTGTCATTTCTTTTTCCTTAAGAGGCAGTGATATAAAACAGAAAATGGCAGATATCAAATCCAAAATCATTGTGGCTTAATTTTGTACAGGGCATCATTAACAGTACACCAATTAGAAATTATGCCTGGTTGTGTCATGATATAATGCAAAGTTTTATAATTTAAAACTTGAAAAACTTTACTTTTAATACTGAAGCTCTGAAAGACCCAGTTACAGCCAAAGCTTACCATGATAGGTTACTTAGTCATTATGACAGTCATGGTTTGCTTACTACTGAAATTGAGGAAGAATGGGATCATTTTAAACAGGCTTTTTTGGACACTAACTTTGAAGCCGTCCCATGGCCGAGTGGTTAGCGCGCTTGGCTACTGATCTAAGGGACCTGGGTTCGAACCCCGGGTAAGGCATGGATGTATGTGTCGCTTTTCTGCTGAAGTCCTGCCATCCTCTCAGACCTTCTACTATGGCATATAAACTGACAGGCTCCTGTCAGACCTCTGTGGCAAGCAGCTGCTTGAGGGGGTATTTATTTTTTTTATTATTAACAGTACTCTTTTAAGAAAAAAGGAGCAGAAGAGCAGAATTATCTGAGTGATAAGGCACTTGAACTTATTTCGGAAAGAAAGAACTGCAGGAATGTCTTTAATCAATACCCTACTAGTCCTAATAGAAAGCATTACAGGAACTTAATAAACATGTAAAAGATCAGTTAGCTGCTGATAAGAATCTTTGCCTTGATGGTTTGGCTGACAAAGAAGAGGAAACAGTTAGACAGCACAACAGCAGAGAGCTGTACCAGATAGTTAATGTTTTGTGAGGTAGAAAACGGACAGGTATACAGGGATTGAAGGATAAACAAGGTAAGGTTATAGAAGGTGAGGATTCTGTCATGGCTAGGTGGGCTTAGCATTTCAGTGATATTCTAAACAATGTAGTTAGTTCCATTTCCATTGTTTGCAATGATGATAGATGCATTGGTGGCTTTAATGTTGGCCCTATAACACAATCTGAAGTTATTTTGGCTGTTTCTAAACTTAAACTACATAAATCCCCAGGGTAGATGAAATTACTACGGAAATGCTTACAGCTGGGAATGTTTCGGTTACCACTTGGATGACTGAAATTCTGAATACCTTTTATGATAAAGGCGTGGTTCCTAAGGATTTTACCAGAGCTATTTTTATCCCTATTTTCAAAAAAGTTGATCGCAGTTCTTGTGATAACTATAGGGGTATCAGCCTACTCAATGTTCCAGGTAAAGTTCTATCCATGATTGTGCTTAATAGAATTAAGAATCTGCTTGACAGTCAATTGCGTGATGAGCAATGTGGATTCAGAAGTGGTAAGGGATGTGTGGATCAGATATTTTCACTTAGGCAGATTCTTGAGAAATGTTTAGAGTTTCAGAAACCTTTGGTTGCTAGCTTTGTTGATTTCAAAAAGGCTTTCGACTCTGTTGATCGTCGTAATTTGTGGTTGATTGTGAGATCATATGGTATACCTGACAAGTTAGTTAACATAATGAAAGCTCTCTATAATAACACTGAGTCTTGTGTGAGAGTGTGAGAGTTGGTAAGGCTTGTAGCAATTGGTTAAGCATTACTTCTGGTCTTCGACAAGGGTGCATTTTGTCTCCTTTTCTCTTTAGCTTGATTATTGATTATGTTATGCGAAATTCACTTCAAGGGAAAGATTTTGGCCTTAAATGGACTGGAGATACGAAAATTTCTGATTTAGATTATGCTGATGATTTAGCCCTTTTGGCAGATGGTGTTGATGAGATGAATTCTTTCATTCGAGCCGTTGATGAGACTGGTAATAGAGTAGGTTTGGTTATAAACAGAGAGAAAACTAAAGTGATGAAAATTGGTCAGGCAGGCTGTGATTCAGTTAATCTGAATGGTTGCACTCTTGAGCAGGTGTCACAGTTTAATTATCTTGGGAGCTATGTAACAGATAATGTTGATGTGCGGCATGAGATTAACAGAAGAATAGGGATTGCTGCTGGGACTTTTAAAAATCTATGGAGAGTGTGGAGAAATAGGTGTATACACCTAAAGACTAAAATTAGACTGTATGAGAGTTTAGTTCTTTCTAGTGTTAGTTATGGTAGTGAAACTTGGACACTTTGTAAACAAGATAACAGGAAACTACATGCTTTTGATTCCAGTATCTTAAAACCAATTAGAAAGTACCAGTATCTTGGGCAGTAGGTGGTTCAACTTTGTAACTAATGATGAGGTTAGGCAAAGGAGTTTGCAACCTCCTTTAAGCAGCATATTGTGCAGAGAGAGACTCCGGTGGTTTGGCCATGTTGCCCGTATGGATAATTATAGATTGGCGAATAGGGTTATGAACAGTGTGCCTAAAGGCCTCAGAAAGAAGGGGAGACCTAGGATGCTGTGGGCAGACAATGTCAAACAGGACCTTGTTAGAATTGGTGTGGAGTGGCCGGATGCAGCAGATGTAGCTCAGGACAGACTTGCTTGGAGAACTAAATTGCACGGTGTGGTTGAACCTCCGCAGCCCATGGCTGCTTGAGGATGATGACGATGATGCAAGAAGCAATGATTCCATGCAACTTGTTCATAAATTTGAATCTTATCACTATTCAACATTATATTTACTTCCAAAATATTTTACACATATATTTTACTTGTAAAATAAAGAATTGTGTAAATATATTTTTCAGTTTTTTCGATAAATTTTTGAGATCAATTGCAGTTACACTGTATAATTCTTTAGAGAAAAAAATTAGGAATAACAAACCTGTTTTCTTACCTTATCAGCATACATTAGTACACAAAGGCAAGAGTCAGCTGCAGTATCAGAAGCTACCATGATCAACCGTAAGATTTTTTTTTTTTTGGAATAATAAAAATTCTTCTTTTACATCAGTTTCATGGAATTCAGAAAAACTATTTCTAAAACTGCTTTCCTTTAGAACACAAAACAAAAATTATTCAATCACTGCAAAATAAGCACAACAATACACCACATTTACATACAAATCATTTTCTCTGGATAGGATATTGAAAATTTCAGTTCATCACAGTTGCAGAATTTTTTTTTCATGTAGGGCATTCTACAGAAAGCTCATAAACTTTAGAATACATTATGGTAATATCAGATAAATTTTAAACATTGATGAAAACTACTCATCAATCATATATTTCGAAAACAAATTAAAATTTTCAATGTAAAAATCCTTTTACATCATCATCCTCAAGCAGCTATGGGCTATGGAGGTCCAACGAGACCGGGCAATTTAGTTCTCCAAGCATATCTGTCCTGAGGTATATCTGCTGCATCTCGCCACTGCACACCAATCCTAATAGGTCCTGTTTGACATTGTCTGCCCACCACATCCTAGGTCTCCCCCTCTTTCTGAGGCCTTTAGGCACACTGTTCGCTAATCTATAATTATCCACACAAGCAGCAGTGCCAAACCAATGCAGTCTCTTTCTGCACAACATACTGCGTAGAAGAGGTTGCCGACTCCTTTGCCTAACCTCTTCATTGCTTACAAAGTTGAACCACCTAATGCCCAAGATACTGCGTAAGCATCTAGAATCAAAAACATCTAGTTTCTTGCTATCTTATTTACAAAGCATCCAAGTTTCACTACCATAACTAACCCTAGAAAGAACCAAACTATTATACAGTCTAATTTTATTCTTTAGGTGTATACACCTATTTCTCCATACTCTCCATAGGTTCCCAAAAGTCCCAGAGGCAATCCCTATTTCACCTGTTAATTTCATGCCACACATCACCAAACACACGTAATTTTACTTTCAAATTTGTATATTATCCACTTCAAATTGCTGGCCATAAAAAAAGAAAAAGGAATATTTGAAACATAAAAAGCAATGCTTACATCATTTGGTACAGGTTTCATAAACATTGTCTGCCATGGATATGTTATATTTTATGTATATATAATATAATCCTCTCATGCAGCTGCTTACCACAGAGATCTGATCGCAGTCTGCCAGTCTACACACCATAGAGGTGTGACCTCAGCAGAAAGACAACACAGTATCCATGCTTTAACCGGGAAGGAGCGGGGGTGACTCAATCAGTAGCATGCCAGGCTCCTAATCAGTAGTTCCCAGGTTCAAGCCCCAGCTGGGTCAGCATTGAGATTTATCTCTGCAAAATTCCCCGTCCTGCCCACGATCAGTAGCGGACACCAATGGGCTTGGAAAGGCTGCTGTCTGTCAGATGGGACGTTAAACCGTGGCCCCGTGTGTGGGAGAGCCATACCCTGAGCATGTTAAAGAACACGCTGGATGGCCTTGACAGGAGGCTGTCATCTGTCTCCCAACAGATGTTCCAGTGGGTCCCCTCCCCCAACCTTCTCTGAGCCTTCAGGGTCCTTGTGACCTGGCTATTTAGCCCATGGTGTGCAAAAAAGTGATGCTCAGAGGTAAAACAACCCAACCCAAGCCTTACCCAGAGCTTGAAGCCAGGTCCATTAGATCAGTAGCCAAGCACAATAACCACTCAGCTACAAGAATGCTTATACAAGTAAAAATGAAATTTTGAAATTTACAACTTAAATGAAGTGCCAGTAACAAACAATAATTACATGCTATTAGTTTCTCAGCTTTAATGCTTATCAATAGCCAATAACATGTTTTCCTAAAATAAAATAATAAACCTAGAAAGGGCAGGATTTATCTTTTTCAAATTAATGATAGTAGCAAAATTCTATTTGTGAAAACAGTCCTACTTAACCAAAAACTAAATAAAGCTAAGGTAGAAAAAATGTCTGGGCATGACATTTGCCATAAAGATAGATATCATTAAACATGATGTTAAGCAATTAAGAAATTTCATTTTGCAAAAAGCAAAATGAAACATCATTCAAAAGAACCACTAAAAAGAGTACCCCATTGAAGTTCAATGTATGTTCTGTTACTCTGCACACAACTAATATTCATTTTTCTGTCAAATATTTTTCAGCACATGATCATTTTTTGTATGATAGAACCTAGGGGTACATCATCCAAAATAGCCATCATTTCTTATTGAAATATTATAATGTCTAAAAATACGAAAGCTGATATACCAATTGATAAGAACATAATAAAACTGAGGTAGGCAAAAGAAAAAAAAATAGTTTAACCTTTCAGCATCATTTCTGTCTGAATACTCTGGACTGAAGGAACAGCAGTGTTATTTAATCTTCTTCGAAAAGTATCAAGTAGTATCATAGACTCGAGCTTAAAATGCAAGCTTCACAACTTAACTGCACATAGTTCCTGCCAGAATCCTTCATTGTATTGCTGCATTCCCATAAATGTAATCTGTAATAACGCACAAAATACAGTGAAATTATTTGGTTCCCGCAGATAAAACAAAGTCATACTTAAGGATAATAACACATTATAAATTCATTTTTACTTATTCTGGATTCAACAGCTGTACTAAATTAAGTTTTATTGCATACCACTGGACAAAATTAGTTCATATTTTTTACTGAAGAAAATATTACCACAGCCGAATAAAAAAATACTTTTAAATAGTACCTCAAGTAGGTGCTTGCCACAGTCTGGCCGTAACTTTCGAGACTCAAGGCCTTTGCAGTCTAAAGTGACGTAACAGCTGGTGGATCTACAGTGCTTCCTGCGCATGTAGTACTACCATCGCAAATCGAGCATTTACTTTTTTATAAGGTCGGTGGGCATTTTTGTTTGATACTGTGCTCAAAAACTGATTGACATAGTATGATTATATTGTATATATGTACATTAGTGTAATGTTACTATGGCAAACTTTAAAATAAGGAAGACTTTGAAACTAAAATAGATCTTGATTTGTAATTGCGCTAAATTGATGACCTCATAAATGCTGTCAATAATTAATCGTTTTTTATACCATTGATAATATAATCATGACATATAAATTGTTATGGAAAACTAGTGTGTTATATTAAAAGGAAAAAAAACGCAAAAATTCTTCAAAACTATTTTATTGACAAATATGAACTACAAATTAATAATATACTGTAATAGGTTTAACTTGTAACAATTGCAGCTAGGATTTAATTGAAATACTTTTTCTTAGTGATTAGACTGAATTTATAGGACATGGATACAACCTTTCGATGGAATACATATTTAAAAACTAGCAGGAAAAGTGCATCTAAACTTTACAAACTACAATTTACATACACATTTTGGTTTACAAAGTTACCTGTAAATCTATTGACTTAAGATTTGATAATATATCGCTCAACTAACCTCCTAAATGTAAAGAAATTAGTCTCTAATCAATCTTCGATTGTTAAAAATATAATTCTATGCACCCTGGTAAAGAAAGATTAAATCATTTAGGCATATAAGCCTGTGGTATAAGACCACTAAACTAAGATTCTGCCTTTTTTCCCACTAATAGAACTTATTAGTTTAGTGGTCTTAGAACACTGTGGCATATACCTGGAGAGATATGGTTCAAATCCCACATGCCAACAAAACTATTAATTTCAAAGCCAACCGTGGTTTTCTATTTAACATATACAGTGGTATTCTATTAATTTCAAAGCCAACAGTGGAGTCCAACTCTATGGATACTATTTATTGAGGGTAGACAACTTTTTTTTTTTGCACTAAGACATTTTTTCTTATTTCCCAAATTCTCTAACAAACAATCATTTTTTAAAAATATATTTGTTGAACACCAGATAATCATTTCTAGAGTTTTTCCAATACAGTGGCCAAATTCACAACTTGTATGATAATCAAGTAATTCTGCATCACATTAAAGACTGGTTGTGATTAAAGTAACATTTCTTTGATTTGCCATTTCCATAAATTCTTGTTCAAATTCAGTACACAATTTTTTCATAGTAATATAATTTAGTAATACAACATTAATTACTATCTCATTTGAGCAAAAAAAAGACTGCCTCTATCAAATTTTTGTAAATACTTAAATTTTACATCCAATTCTACTTTTTTTTATCACATAATAATGTTTACAATGATCACATTTCAAACTTTTCAAAACTGAAAATACACAATAACCTGCTATATATGCAAGTACAGGAGGAGAGTTATAACAATCAGACAAATCTGAAGGAAGCACTGTAATGTTAAATTTTAAGCTAATAGACATAAAATTCATTTCCTTAAAATCATCTTTAAAATCCAAATCGGTTATTTTAATTTTACCACTTGACTTAGTGGGAAGTTTCAACAGTGGCTGAACTCTTAATTTTGTTTCACATTCAAATAATTGACGTACTTATATTGGCTTCGAGCTAACTGCCTGTAGAGGCCAAAACGACTCTCTAAATTATCAGTTTGAACAATTTGATATACCAGGTAAAATATATTTTGAGTTCAGAGGTACAATATGAAGGAATTTCAAGCAATGAATATGTACTGTCTTAACACTGAATGGGTTTCTTTCGTTAGCATACCAGTTGTGCAACTCATCTGCTCCCATTTATCTAGCCAACAATAAAGTAAAATAAATACCCCCTCAAGCAGCTGTTTGCCACAGAGGTCTGACAGGAGCCTGTTAGTTTATATGCCATAGTAGAAGGTCTGAGAGGATGGCAGGACATCAGCAGAAAAATGACGCATACATTTATTCAGGAAAGAATTCAGAAATGAGACATTTTCATCTGACTCTGAACACGTTAATGGCATTTTGTGTTTGTTATTCAAATGTAAAATCACCTTTTAAAGGTGATTTTACATTTGTAGTTATTTGTAGTTAGTAAAGGTGATTTTACCCGTGTAGTAGTTACGGTCCTCAGCCGATAGATGGCATTGCTCAAGTGGCGTGTGACGTCGAAGTGTAAAGTATAATGTCGATTTGTAAAGTATGACGTAAAAAGTAACTGTTGGTTGTTGCTGGCCTATGGCTCTTTGATTTGTTTCTTTTGGGTGGGTAATGTGGAGTCACGTGTTATGTGTGTGATTTGACGAGAGTGTGAAGTTGCGTTTGGTTTTTTTTGGCATTTTTGCTTGATGACTTCTTTGGATAACAGACCTATATGGTTAGAGGTAAGTGCGTGTGTATTATATATTTAATATGGAGCGGGGAGGGGGAGTTCAGTGATAGGTAGGATACGAATAATTATATGTTCTAGCTTTTTTTTTTTGAAAATTGGTTAAGATATGGTTTATAATTAGTTATTAAAGCTATTTTGGGACCCGTGTAGTGGGGGAAGTGTGCTTGGGGGAAAGAATGTTGCAAGTTTTTGCGTGTGGGATTGAAAATGAAAATGGCGATAGTAACGAACACACGTATTTCGTTAGAATACTTTGAGGTGAATTGAATGTTTTTTAGTAGTTACATGTAGTATGGTAGTTATTAATGTATTATAATGATTTATTAATTTTGTTGTATATTTAGGAGTCTTAAATTTAGTTATATGATTTATCGTTAATATGTGGAAACGTTTGGCGGCTTTTTGATGTAGTAAATATGGGTATTATAGAATTGTCGGTGTTTGATAAAACGGCAGTTTTTCATAGAATCTGGAAAGTTAATGAAAAATTTCGGGGTGGGATGAGAGTGGCGGAGTCGGTAGCGCGCCAGGCTTGTAATCAGTAGTTCCAAGGTTCGAGTCCGAACTGGGTCAGCGTTTAGATTTATCTCGGCAAATTTTCAAACTCTGCTCGTAGTTAGTAGGGGACACCGATGGGCTTGGAAAGGCCACCGTCCATCGCTTAGGATGTTAAGCCGTGGCCCTGTGTGTGGGAGAGTTATACTCTGTGTACGTTAAAGAACATGCTGGATGGCCTTGACGGGAAGTTACTGTCTCCCAACAGCTGTTCTAGTGGGTGCCCTCCCCATACCTTCTGTAAGCCTTCGGGGTTCATGTGACCTCGCCATTTAGCCCATGGTGTGGGAAAAAAGGTGCGTGATGGGAAAAAAGGTGGTGCTCAGAGGTAAAATGACAATGTAATTTAGGGAAGGGTTATTTGAGCTATAAGATGTTTTTTTTGGGGGAGGGGGCTTTTTTTTATAATTCGGTCGGTGGTGCATTGTTTCCGATTTTCATGTTTTTTGGTTTGTGTTGCCTGGGAGGACATTATTTAGTTCTGGGCCTTTTTTATAATTCGGTCGGCGGTGCACTGTTTCCGATTTTCATGGTTTTTTTGGTTTGTGCTGTTTTGGAGGACATTATTTAGATTTGGGGCTTTTTTATAATTCGGTCGGCGGTGCATTGTTTCCAATTTTCATGTTTTTTGGTTTGTGTTGTCTTGGAGGACATTATTTAGTTTTGGGGCTTTTTTATAAATCGGTCGGCGGTGCACTGTTTCCGATTTTCATGTTTTTTGGTCTGTGTTGTCTTGGAGGATATTATTTAGTTTTGGGGCTTTTTTATAATTCGGTCCGCGGTGCACTGTTTCCGATTTTCATGTTTTTTGGTTTGTGTTGTCTTGGAGGACATTATTTAGTCTTGGGGCATATTTATAATTCGGTCGGCGGTGCACTGTTTCCGATTTTCCGTTGTGTGTTGCATTGGAGGACATTATTTAGTCTTGGGGCTTTTTAATAATTCGGTCGGCGGTGTATTGTGTTCTGAAAAGAGGGGAGGGGGAATGGTGGAAGTGGTTTACTGTATGTGGGAAGCAATCGTTTTATTTTTGTTGGATTTGGCACTTTTATGAGCTTTCATTCTGTAATTGACGGTTACGAGGTTTCTTTGCGGTAATTTAATTTTTTTTTACGTGTGTTAAAACGCAATTTTATGTTAGTATGGTTACGGTGCGTTGCGTTTGACGTAAACTCGGGTTTTTCGTTACTATGGTAACGAAAAAAAACAATTTTTTTTCTAGAAACCCCTCTTTGGGTTAGGGTCTCGGGAGTTGTGGGAATCAACTAAAAAGGCAGTTTTGTTACGTTGCGTCAAAAACAAAATGGGGGCTGATACCCGTGATCTGTACTACTGCCCAGTTAGGCTTTCCCCGAGTGGGGGCGCCACTTTCACCATTCGAGAGTCTCGCATCTGGGCAGTAGTACAGATCGCGGGCCTCAGCTGTCACTTTGTTTTTGAGGCAACGTAACAAAACAGCCCTTTTAGTTGATTCCCACAACCCCCGAGACCCTAACCCAAACAGGGGTTTCTAGAAAAAAGATTGTTTTTTCGTTACCATAGTAACGAAAAACCCGAGTTTACGTCAAACGCAAAGTACCGTTACCATGGTAACGGTAATTTGCGTTGTAAAGAAACAACATAACAAAAAAAAAACCGCGATTTCACTAAAAACATCCCATACAACCACATATTCTTAAAAAAAAAACCCATAAACAATGAAGTTGCCTTCCCATATACCCCATATACCCCCTCGTTCTCCAATAATTAAACCGCTACACAAATATACTTCCACAAACTAAACTGATCAATCCAGTCACACATACGATGATTAGCCTAAATAAATCATCGGAATTATTGAAATCGAACACGTCTCAAAACTAAGTTCATCATCGACCGGCATTATAAAATAGCCCCCAAAACTAAATATCGTAATAACACATACCAAAAAGCAAAAAAAACGGCAACAGTGCACCGCCGACCGAATTATAAAAAAGCCCCAAAACTAAATAATGTCTTCCCAAGCAACACAAACCGAAAAACACGAAAATCGGAAACAGTGCACCACCGACCGAATTATAAAAAAAGCCCCAAAACTAAATAATGTCTTCCCAAACAACACAAACTGAAAAACATGAAAATCGGAAACAGTGCACCGCCGATCGAATTATAAAAAAGCCCCAAAAGTAAATGTCCTCCCAGGCAACACAAACCGAAAAACATGAAAATCGGGAACAATATACCGCCGACCAAATTATAAAAAAGCTCCAGAACTAAATAATGTCCTCCCAGGCAACACAAACCGAAAAACATGAAAATCGGAAACAGTGCATCGCCGACCGAATTATAAAAAAGCCCCAAAACTAAATAATGTCCTCCCAGGCAACACAAACCGAAAAACATGAAAATCGGGAACAGTGCACCGCCGACCGAATTATAAAAAAGCCCCAAAACTAAATAATGTACTCCCAGGCAACACAAACCGAAAAACATGAAAATCGGGAACAATATACCGCCGACCAAATTATAAAAAAGCCCCAGAACTAAATAATGTCCTCCCAGGAAACACAAACCGAAAAACATGAAAATCGGAAACAGTGCACCGCCGACCGAATTATAAAAAAGCCCCAAAACTAAATGTCTTCCCAAGCAACACAAACCGAAAAACACGAAAATCGGAAACAGTGCACCACCGACCGAATTATAAAAAAAGCCCCAAAACTAAATAATGTCTTCCCAAACAACAAAAACTGAAAAACATGAAAATCGGAAACAGTGCACCGCCGATCGAATTATAAAAAAACCCAAAAGTAAATGTCCTCCCAGGCAACACAAACCGAAAAACATGAAAATCGGGAACAATATACCGCCGACCAAATTATAAAAAAGCCCCAGAACTAAATAATGTCCTCCCAGGCAACACAAACCGAAAAACATGAAAATCGGAAACAGTGCACCGCCGACCGAATTATAAAAAAGCCCCAAAACTAAATAATGTCCTCCCAGGCAACACAAACCGGAAAACATGAAAATCGGGAACAGTGCACCGCCGACAGAATTATAAAAAAGCCCCAAAACTAAATAATGTCCTCCCAGGCAACACAAACAGAAAAACATGAAAATCGGAAACAGTGCACCGCCGACCGAATTGTAAAAAAAAAACCAAAACAAAAATCTGACAAAAAAACATCTTACAGCTCAAATAACCCTCCCCTAAATTACATTGTCGTTTTACCTCTGAGCCCCACTTTTTTCCCACAACATGGGCTAAATGGCGAGATCACATGAACCCCGACGGCTCAGAAAGGTAGGACGAGGGTACACACTGGAACAGCTATTGGGAGACAGATGGTAATTTCCCGTCAAGGCCATCCAGCGTGTTCTTTAACGTAAACAGATTAAGACACTCCCACACAGGGCCACGGCTTAACGTCCCAACCGACGGGCGGCGGCATTTCCAAGTCCATCGGTGTCCCCTACTAACCATGGGCAGGGATGGGAAATTTGCCGAGATAAATCTAAACGCTGACCCAGCTCGGATTCGAACCTTGGAACTGCAGATTACAAGCCTGGCGCGCTACCGACTCCGCCACTCTCACCCCACCCCTAAATTTTTCATTAACTTTCCTGATTCTATGAAAAACTGCCGTTTTTTCAAACACCGACAATTCTACAATACCCATAATTAGTACATCAAAAAGCCGCCAAACGTTTCCACATATTAACGATAAATCATATAACTAAATTTAAGACTCCTAAATATACAACAAAATTAATAAATTACTATAATATATTAATCACTACCATACTACATGTAACTACTAAAAAACATTCAATTCACCCCAAAGTATTCTAACGAAATACGTGTGTTCGTTACTATCGCCATTTTCAATCCCACACGCAAAAACTTGCAACATTCTTTTCCCCAAACACACTTCCCCCACTACACGGGTCCCAAAATAGCTTTAATAACTAATTATAAACCATATCTTGACCAATTTTCAAAAAAAAAAAGCTAAAACATATAATTATTCGTATCCTACCTATCACTGAACCCCCCCCCCCCCATATTAAATATATAATACACACGCACTTACCTCTAAACATATAGGTATGTTATCCAAAGAAGTCATCAAGCAAAAATGGCAAAAAAAAAACCAAGCGCAACTTCACACTCTCGTCAAATCACACACATAACACGTGACTCCACATTACCCACCCAAAAGAAACAAATCAAAGAGCCATAGGCCAGCAACAACCAACAGTTACGTTTTACGTCATACTTTACAAATGGACATTATACTTTACACTTCGACGTCACACGCCACTTGAGCAATGCCATCTATCGGCTGAGGACCGTACCCACTACATGGGCCATTTATTTGTTTAATAGTGAATGTGACCCCCCTTAGCTTTAATTACTTCTTTCACCCTCTCAACCATTGATGCCACTAGCTTTCCACACATCTCCTTCACTTCAGGGTCATGGTACCACACTTTCATGACACTTTCTATCACTTTGGTTTTTATCGTGCAATCCATCTTAGATATGCGTGCTTTAATAATGGCCCACAAATTTTCAATGGGGTTTAGATAGGGTGAATTTCCTGACCATTCCAATACCTTCAAATGTTGCTGGGCAAAGAAGTTTCTTAGCAAGTTTAAAATTGTGGCATGGAGCCAGATCCTGCTGAAATACCCCATCGCAGTTAGGAAACGCTTCTGCAGTGTTGGGACCATTTTCGCCTCCAGAACGCCTATGTACTCTTTGCTGTCCATCATTCCTTCAATGGGGTGAAGCGTTTGTGGCCTGGAAGCTGTAAAACATCCCCAAAACATGACCTTGGGTGTGTTTTGGGGGATTGATGGATGTGGCCGGATCGAAGTGGTTCTCCAAGTTTCGCTTGCCCCAACTAATTCGCACAGTACTGTAACTAACAGCCTGTAAATGGTACCTAGGCATAAACTGGAAGGAGAGCTGTATACCAATCCCTAGTGATGATGCACAGAACCGGCCAGGTCTAGCACCTAATGTCCGACCCCGCCTTCTCGTGGTGCAGGCCGTTAATACCTTTCAAAAGATATTCTCTTTTGGAAGGGAACGAAAGGGGAGGGCTACCAGTTCAATATGGCCTACTGATCTGGAACCTATGGCCACTTTTTTCTTTTTTTCAAACCTGCTGAGGAGTGGTCAACTTCACAGGGTCCTGGTGCTGACCATTTATACCTACTAGACAGGACTGGTTTATGGATTTGAGCTTGATTATGGATCCTGGACTTACTGCACTGGTGGGCCTCTGTTGAGAGAGAATCTGCTGCTGTGTTTTCTCTTTGCTTCTGGGCTGCCAGCACTAAGTGAACAGAGGCATGGGATACCGTATATCAGCTGGTGGATAATCCTAATCAGAGGCCATCGCAGGTACCTGAAACTTACTTAGCTAGTTGGGCATCGTCAAGCCTAAACTGAAGTAATGTGTCTCAGGCAGGCCATATGGCTCTTGAAAAAGTCCACTTGAAAAGGTGGTGCCCGAAGTTCCTACCAGCATCGGTGACTTCAGCCTTTAGCGCGGGAGGAACAGGTCTTTCTCCCCATGCCTACAATCAGGGGGCTGTTTGATATTGTTGGCCCTACCAATCTCAATAAACCTAATTTCTTAAAAATCCTACTAATCATTTTCTCTCTGCAGGAACGTGGAAACGTGAGGACATTACATAGAGATCATTCTCTTGATGTCCTCATGCAGGAATTCCAGCACTGTAACCTAGATATTCTAGGCTTGCAAGAGACCAGATGGACAGGTTAAGGTGAGATACTTAAAAATAACTTTAAATTTCTCTTTACAGGGAGGGAGGATGGAAAGCATCACCAAGGCGTGGGTCTGCTGCTCAGCAGACATGCTAATGATGCTCTTCTAGGATATGAGTGCATTAATGAAAGGTTTCTTACAGCAAAATTTCAGACAAGCATTAAAGACTTGATTGTTATCTGCTGTTATGCCCCCACTGAGGATGCTGATGAGGATGAGAAGGATAGGTTTTACGGACAACTTCAGGATATTTTGACTTCTGTGAAGAAAGGAGATATTACCCTTGTTCTAGGTGACTTCAATGCCAAAGTTGGTACTGACTCTGACCTTTGGGGAGGGGTGATTGACCCTTTTGGTATTGGTAGCTGCAATGGCAATGGGCAACGTCTCCTACAGGTAAGTAAACTCAATGGTTTCAGAATAACTAACACATATTACAAACACCACGACATACATAAACACACATGGGTTTCACCTGATGGGCTGCATAGAAATATGATTGATTATATATTAATTAACAGCAAGTGGGCTAGTTCTGTCAGAAATACCAGGGCATATAGGGGAGCTGAAATTGGATCTGACCATTACCTTGTTAAAAGTGTCTTGCAACTTAAACTTAAAAAGTGTTGTGCTAAATTTAAAAAATTTACCTTTAATACTGAAGCTCTGAAAGACACAGTTATAGCTAAAGCTTACCATGATAGGTTACTTAGTCATTATGACAGTCATGGTTTGCTTAATACTGAAGGAAACCATGACTGTCATAACTGTTGAGGAAGAATGGGGCCATTTTAAGCAGGCTTTTTTGGAAACTAACAGTACTCTTTTAGGAAAAAAGGAGCAGAGGAGACAGAATTATTTAAGTGATAAGGCACTTGAGCTTATTTCAGAAAGAAGGAACTGCAGGAATGTCCTTAATCAGTACCCTACTAGTCCTAATAGAAAGCATTACAGAGAGCTTAATAAATGTGTAAAGGATTAGTTAGCTACTGATAAGAATCTTTGGCTTGATGGCTTGGCTGACAAATCTGAGGAAGCAGTTAGGCAGCACAACAGCAGAGAGCTGTACCAGATAGTTAATGTTTTGTGTGGTAGAAAACGGACAGGTATACAGGGATTGAAGGATAAACAAGGTAAGATTATAGAAGGTGAGGTTCTGTCATGGCTAGGTGAGCTGAGCATTTCAGTGATGTTCTAAACAATGTGGTTAGTTCTACTCCAATTGTTTGCAATAATGATAGATGAATTGATGGCTTTAATCTTGGCCCTATAACACAATCTGAAGTTATTTTGGCTATTTCTAAACTTAAACTTCATAAATCCCCAGGGGTAGATGAAATTACTACAGAAATGCTCAGAGCTGGGAATATTTCGGTTACCACGTGGATGACTGAAATTTTGAATAACTTTTATGATAAAGGCATGGTTCCTAAAGATTTTACCAGAGCTATTATTATCCCTATTTTCAAAAAAGGTGATCGCAGTTCTTGTGATAACTATAGGGGTATCAGCCTACTCTCTGTTTCAGGTAAAGTTCTTTCCATGATTGTGCTTAATAGAATTAAGAATCTGGTTGACAGTCAATTGCGTGATGAGCAATGTGGATTAAGAAGTGGTAGGGGATGTGTGGATCAGATATTTTCACTTATGCAGATTCTTGAGAAATGTTTCGAGTTTCAGAAACCTTTGGTTGCTAGCTTTGTTGATTTCAAAAAGGCTTTCGACTCTGTTGATCATCATAATTTGTGGTTGATTTTGAAATCATATTATATACCAGACAAGTTAGTTAACATAATGAAAGCTCTCTATAATAACACTGAGTCGTGTGTGAGAGTTGGTAAGTCTTGTAGCAATTGGTTTAGCATTATTTCTGGTGTTCGCAAGGGTGCATTTTGTCTCCTTTTCTCTTTAGCTTGGTTATTGATTATGTTATGCGAAATTCACTTCAAGGGAAAGATTTTGTCCTTAAATGGGCTGGAGATAAGAAAATTTCTGATTTAGATTATGCTGATGATTTTAGCCCTTTTTGCAAATGATGTTGATGAGATGAACTCTTTCATTCGAGCTGTTGATGAAACTGGTAGTAGAGTAGGTTTGGTTATAAACAGAGAGAAAACTAAAGTGATGAAAATTGGTCAGGCAGGTTGTGATTCAGTTCATCTGAATGGTTGCAGTCTTGAGCAGGTGTCACAGTTTAATTACCTTGGGAGCTATGTAACAGATAATGGTGATGTGCGGCATGAGATTAACAGACAAATAGAGATTGCTGCTGGGACTTTTAAGAATCTATGGAGATTGTGGAGAAATAGACGTATACACCTAAAGACTAAAATTAGACTGTATAATAGTTTGGTTCTTTCTATGGTTAGTTATGGTAGTGAAACTTGGACGCTGTGTAAACAAGATAACAGGAAACTAGATGCTTTTGATTCTAGATGCTTACGTATCATCTTGGGTATTAGGTGGTATCACTTTTTAACTAATGATGAGTTTAGGCTAAGGAGTCTGCAACCTCCTTTTAGCAGCATATTGTGCAGAGAGAGACTCCGCTGGTTTGGCCATGTTGCCCGTATGGATAATTATAGATTGGCGAATAGGGTTATGAACAGTGTGCCTAGATGCTTCAGAAGGAGGGAGAGACCTAGGATGCGATGGGCTGACAATGTTAAACAGGACCTTGTTAGAATTAGTGTGCAGTGGCCGGATGCAGCAGATGTAGCTCAGGACAGATATGCTTATAGAATTAAACTGCGCGGTCTGGTTGGACCTCCGTAGCCCATGGCTGCTTGAGGATGATGATGATGATGTAACTAATCTGTGGCGAAAAGGGGCTTAATTGTGGCAGTAGAAGAACTGTTTTGATAGTATCAACAACACGCATTAGGGTATCTCCTCTCATTCTTTCCTCCGTGGTGCCGACGGAGATAGTAAGAGAGGGTGATGCCCTATCGCTTGAAAACTCTAACGACATCGCTATTTTGCTAGTAAGGTAAGCGTCCCACTGGTCAGCAACAGCCGCACGGCACTGGCACTAGGAATTGCCATTTCCTCTGCTACCTCGTTCACTTGCAAGGATTTTCCCACGGAATTTTACGATTCAGCTAGCTGCGGGCTCATAGAAAGTGGGAGTGGGGCAGTTAGAACTTCCTCGTTTCGTTCAAAGCTTATGGCTTGAGTTGAATGCGTGAATTTTTAAGGTTGAGTGATAAAATTCTTAAAATGAGTAGTTCTGATGAAGAATTGTTTGTTTCGACATCAATATGTGAGGAAAAAGAGAGGAAGTTTAAGAAGAGAATGAACAGATTTTGGATGCATAATATATGTCAAAAACGAATGAAGTTTGGGGAATTCCACTGTTCGTTTAGAGATTTAGTTGATGATGACTCTAAATTTTTCAACTTTGTACTTCCGAATGACTCATGAAAAATTCAGGAAACTACTCAATTACTTAAAAGAGGATTTCGCAAGAGAAAACAAAACGTTTCGTCTCTCAGTGGAACCGAAGAGATGTTGTCAGGAGGTTATCCAGTTCCTATTGGACTGAAAATGAAATGGAATTTTCTGTCAACGATGCTGAAGCATTTGCAAGCTTAGGCGGAATTGGTGGAAATGCTGCTGTGGAAGCTATGGAAATAAGAGAACGCTTCAAAAAATACTTTGTATCAGAAAAGAGTTCTGTCAGGTGGCAAAATAAGAATTTCACTGGAGGAAGAATATTTACCTAAACATCTTTTATACAAAAATTTAAAGTTTTCTCAGACCTTCTACTGTGGCATATAAATTGATAGGCTCCTGTCAGACCTCTGTGGCAAACAGCTGCTTATAAGGGGGTTATTGTAAAAAAAAAATTCTTTTACGCTCCTTGATTTGTAAATGCTAAATAAAATCATGCAAAAATACAAATAAATATCAAAAACTTTTCAAAGAAAATGCATTTTATTAATGTTAAATTTATTACCATTTAAATATGGGGTTATATTGTACTTTAGAAAAATCAAAATACGAAAACTCATTCACTTGTGATTAAAATGTTCTAATTTTTCGATCCCTAATTAGGGCATTCTTTGGGGAATGACTCGTACTGTAATCTTTGTGTATGATATATGAAAGCAATCCAAAGACCTTCCTTCGATTATGTACCTAGTAAAGAATTTTTCGTCTCTTCAGTTTTGTGAAGCAGAACTTGAAAAACAATAATATTTTAAGACAACCATGAACGTATTTCTTACTCGTGATTCACCGTATTAACGTGAAAATAATATGAATTAAATAAAGGAATATAATCTGTGAACACATACCTGACTGTCCAATAATTTTTCCTATTCCTTCCCAAATACTATATCTACGCAATTGATTACTATAATTAGTATTTTTAAGGTTGTATAATTCATTGTACTGTTGAACCATCAAAATAATTTTTTTTGTATTCATATTTTTGGTGATCGCGAAAAACAATGATAGACAAAAAAGTGGATGTGCCGTTACAGAGCGCAATTTCGATAAAGTAAAACAAGGCTCACCCTCTAGCTGCTCGCGTTATTAAACTAAAGAGACGAAAAATTCTTTACTAGGTACACAATCGAAGGATGGTCTTTGGATAGCTTTCATAATATCATACGCAAAGATCACAGTTCGAGTCATCCATCTCTCCCCCAAAGAATGCCCTAATTAGGGACCGAAATATTAGATCATTTTCATCACAAGCAAAATGACTTTTCGTATTTGGATTTTTCTGAAGTAGAATATAACCCCATATTAAAATGGTAAAAAATTTAACACTAATAAAATGCATTTTCTTTGAAAAGCTTTTGATATTTATTTTTTTTTTTTTTTGCATGATCTCATTTAAATATTTACAAATGAAGGAGAGTAAAATAACTGTTTTTGGTTTATAATAACAGAAAATTTTTAATTTTTGCCTGCTAAATTTTTAATATTCTTCCTCCCGTGATCTTCTTTATTCTGCCAGCTGACAGAATTCTTTTCTGATACAAAGCATTTTTTGAAGTGTTCTCTTATTTCCATAGCTTCCACAGCAGCATTTCCATTAATTCCGCCTAAGCTTGCAAATGCTTCAGCATCGTTGACAGAAAATTCCGTTTCATTTTCAGTCCAATATGAACTGGATAACCTCCTGACAACCTCTCTTCTGGTTCCACTGAGAGACGAAACGTTTTGTTTTCTCTTGCCAAATCCTCTTTTAAGTAATTGAGTAGTTTCCTGAATTTTTCATGAGTCATTCGGAAGTACAAAGTTGAAAAATTTAGAGTCATCATCAACTAAATCTCTGAACAAAGAGTGGAATTCCCCAAACTTCATTCGTTTTTGATATATATTATGCACCCAAAATCTGTTCTTTCTCTTCTTAAACCTTCTCTCTTCTTCCTCACATATTGATGTCGAAACAAACAATTCTTCATCAGAACTACTCATTTTAAGAATTTTATCACTCAACCTTAAAAATTCACGCATTCAACTCAAGTCATAAGCTTTGAACGAAACGAGGAAGCTCTAACTGCCCCACTCCCACTTTCTATGCGTCCGCAGCTAGCTGAATCGTAAAATTCCGTGGGAAAATCTTTGCAAGTGAACGAGGTAGCAGAGGAAATGGCAATTCCTAGTGCCAGTGCCGTGCGGCCGTTGCTGACCAGTGGACGCCTACCTTTACTCGTAAGAGTGCGTTGTCTATGTTATAATAAACGAGAGATTGTGCAAAAACTTTAGCTCCTATATACCATATTCTGCAGAAATTAACCTGAAAAATAGATAAAAGAATGGAATTTCATTGGTAAGAAGTTGAAATCAATTTTTTCTTCCGGAATTTTTAAACTTTTCGTTATTTTAATTATATTGGAAATAGCGTAAAGAAAACAATTCAAACACAGAAAAGAATTAAAACAGAATAAATTTCAATATACCTAATAATAATACTACTATTATTAGGAAACGTTACGATTTAATTGTGCCAGTATTCATACAAAACATTCACACATACGATGACAACTGATTTTTCAGCGTGTTTATCAGGGTAGGAGTAACATGGCATTTTCAACTACGTGCAGCTACACTAGCCATCTATGCTAACTGATAGTAAGGCCACCTCCCCCTATTCTTATCTCCATGGTGGTGCCAGCATGCACCGAGTTGATGGCCTCGCTTTGGTGGTCAACGTCACTTCTGCTAACCGAACACCCTTTGCGTCGCATGTTTCTGTAATGTAGCAAACTACTAGAGTACTATATACCTTTTCTGTTACATAACTATTACTTTGATTACCACAAACATTTAATACAGAGAGATAAATTTGATTGAACGGAACAATAACAAAAGAAATGATTATATAATTTTTCAAATTGTATTGATATGTCCAGTCAGTAAATAGTTGAAATGAGTTATTACTTTGAACATTGATTCAACTGTAAATAACAGATACTTACATGATATAACTACGTCTTATACAGGGCTGGAAAGAGAGGGTAAGGATAACGGAGGCAAAAAATTTGCAAACTCTGCATGCTTCATGAATTTTTTAAATAATTTTCATACACTTTTTTTAAAGACAAAACAGAGAAGGAAATGTGGTACTGCAATTTAATCCAGTCTCTTGATCCTCTATTTTTATTTTTTTACAATTCGGTTGCGTCACTTGCCCCAACCTCTTATTTTGAATTATGGGCCTGGTAATATACAGGGTGTACCAAAAATAAATGAGCAGGATCAATTGACCATTCATTTCAGCTAATATTTTGTTTCGGAAAAGAACACTCCACAACACTGGCGGGCAGTGGGTGACAGATTTTTAGGTTAATAGACCGTATTTTGAGGCATGAAAAAGGGGGGGGGGGGCATTGTCATTTTGCTGTACATATTTTAGGGACTTTGATATTCAGAGTATCCTTCTCTGAAAACCATTGTGTTTTCTCTAATGCGCTCCATTGCAACCAATGTGTGCCGTCCGTCAAACCGTTAATCATTTTTTTACAGGGGAAGAATGCACGTCAGTCAGTCACCCCCTTGTCCGATCATTTGAAAATATCATTTTCATCGCCACAGAATAATCGATCGAAACAGTCAGTATCAGTACAGAAATAATGGTCACATTATTAGAATTCTCTTAAAAATTCTAAAATGGAGAGTGGCAGGAGGGATCCTGCCACTCTCCATTTTACCCATTGTGTTGCCACCCAGCGAGCTCTCTATTCCAACCTTCTCTCGGAACTCTCTGGGGGTCCCCATTTCACCCATTGTGCAAAATAAAGGATGGGGGGGGCTAAATTGGCAACTTTTTTGGGGGTTGTGTGGTCCGAGGGGGTAAGAAGGACGGGATCTCGAGAATAATTCCGTGCTAACTCGAGCATAAATCTCGTATAACCCCCGAGCCATTGTAGCCCATTATTTTCGCAGACGCACAAACCTCCTGCATGGGGTTTCTCTCTGCCTAATTTAATTGTGTCACCAGCGATCCAGTGCGTTTTTCGAAAGAAAGTGTGGCCACTAATGGCCTAGGCAGCAGGCAGTTATTTCTGCACTACACGAGCCATTAGAGGCAACGTGGTGGATTTAAGAGATGGCTAGGCAGTTAGGAACTCTCTCATGGGAGGCCACGTGGTTTCTTTCCCCCCACCACTCTTTGAAAGCGTGACCACTAACGGATAGGCAGGTAGTTTTATCAATACACACAGAGGCTTTGCGATGTTTTTAAGAAGGTCCGGTAGTTAAAGGTTTGGAGTGGCACTACACATGATCCTGTGCCACTCGGGCACATTCCACTCTCTTACACGTTGCGTAACAGCACCCATCCGGCAGGCATTCTTTAACGAGAGCACAACGTAATTTACCCTAATCATTGATCTCTCGTCGAGACCATTCATCCAGTGTGTTCGAGTCCCCTTATTCTTATGGCGCACATCGCTGCAGATCGCCTCTTTACCATACTTTTTATTTCTCCCTACGTCTCTCGACCCATCCATCCAGTGTGTTCCTGCACGGGGGTATTCCCTCCCCCCCTTTTTTGTCTCTCGTCAAGAGCCAGCACAGGTTGGATGGACAGCACTGCAATCAATAAGCAACGGTGATAGAGGGAGGGAATAGGCCGTCCTTCACCCTTATAGTGGATGTGCTACGGAGTGCATTCCCAGCACCGATTCTTACAGTGTCGTTTGGCGTAGTGCATATTATCGTTTCCAAAAATGGTGGTGTTTCCTCCAATAGGTACAGTCGTCCTTCAGCCTAGTTCGCGAGCTATGTTTCAGAGTGCCATATCGATTTCGCCCATTGGTTCTGCGTTAGGAAGGCACCAAGATCACTGAGATGATTTTCGTAGTGACCAGAAGAGCAACGAAGAACACACCTGGTTTTATTTATTTAGATTATTAGAAGACCAACTAAGAACTTTATTGAATCATTTAGCTTTAACCCAGGACAGTGGTCATTTTGCCCATTGGTTCGGAAGGTACCCAGATCACTGAGATGATTTTCGTAGTGACTAGAAGAGCAACGAAGTAGTTTATTGAATCATTTAGATTTAACCCAGGAGAGTGGCCATTTCGCCCATTGGTTTTGAACGATCAAGAAAACCGAGATGATTTTCGTAGTGATCAGAAAAGCAGATATAAGAATGAAGAACACCCCTATAATGATTAATTCAGATTTAACCGAGGAGCGTGGCCATTTTGCCTATTGCTTTGGAAGGCACCAAGATCACCGACATGATTTTCGTAGTGACCAGAAGAGCAACGATGAACTGTATTGTTTCATTTAATCCAGGAGAGTGACTATTTCGCCCATTGGTTCCGCCAGAGGAACCTTAGTGGGTGTGCACGGTCTTTACGCCAGATAGTTGTTTATACAGCATTTAATATTCTGTCGAATTCGCCCATTGGTTATGAGGGACCAAGATCACTGAGATGATTTTCGCACTGACCACTCTTCCAGTTCTCTTAAACGTTGTTGCGTACCTCTGAACAGCACCCATCGAGATTCTCAGACCACGGGTCGTTTCAGAGATTCTCCCATATGGGATCCCATTAGGGGATTTGCCATTCTCCTAAACGTGGTTCCTTTGGAGATTCGCCATTCTCCTTGATTGCCCAGGAGGGTGGCCATTTCGCACATTGGTTCGGTGTGGCAGCTGTACGAAGAACACCCCTGGATTGCCCAGATTGATCATTCATATTTAAAAAAGGACGGTTGCCACCCATTGTGGTGTCACTCAGAGGTAAAACAACCCAACCTTAGTGTCCGTATTGGCCACTAGATTAGTGGTTCTCAACACTTCATGTACCTCCTAGAAATGTTTATGATGTTTGGGAGATTCGCCATTCTCCCAAACGTACCCTCGGTTCCCGTTGGGAGATTTGCCATTCTCCCAAACGTACCCTCTGGTCCTGTTGTGAGATTCGCAATTGCCCAAAACGGCCCCGGTGTCCCTTTGGGCGATTCACCATTCTCACCAACGGCCACAGGGTCCCTTTGTGAGATTCGCAATTCTCCCAAACAGAACCTCCTTAAAGGGACATCGGGCCATTTGAGAAAACGGCGAAACTCCAAAACGGAATCTCCTAAAGGGCCCCGTGGCTGTTTGGGAGAATGGCGAATCTTTGAAATGGAATCTCCTGAAGGGATCCTGAGGCCATTTGGGAGAATGGCGAATCTCCAAAAGGGACCCCAGGGCCATTCTGGGGAATGGCGAATCTCCCAACAGGACCCGAGGGTCCGTTCGGGAGAATAGCAAATCTCCCAAATGGCCACCCTCCTGGCAGGGGTGAACTTCGTATACCTGCTGGTGATCTCGGTGCTGCACAGAACCAATGGGCGAATTCGGCACTCTGAAACACGACTTGCTCACTAAGCTGAAGAACGGCTGTAACCCATTGTTATACTATAACTATAGTTTTATCTATCTATACAAGGGATACACCATATACATTTCCAGGGGGTAAGTGAAGCATGTTGAGAAACACTAATCTAGTGACCAACACGGACGTCCACTAAGATTAGGTTGTTTTACCTCTGTGTGACACCACAATGGGTGGCCACCCTCCTGGGTTAAATCTGAATTATCAATCTGGTCAATCCAGGGGTGTTCTTCATATATCTGCTGGTCACTACCAGTGCCACGTCAAACCAATGGGCGAATTCGGCACTCCCGAAACACGACTCGCTCACTAAGCTGAAGGACGGCCCTAACCCATTGTTATACTATAACTATAGTTTTATCTATCTATACAAGGGGTACGCCATATACATTTCCAGGGGGTACGTGAAGCATGTTGAGAACCACTGATCTAGTGGCCAACACGGACGCCCACTAACGTTGGGTTGTTTTACCTAGAGTCCTATACAGGGTGATTCAGAATTCATCATCAATATTTGGTGGGGAGGTAGGTAATAAGAAACGAAGGAGATTTCACATAGGAAAGCATGGGCGCATATGCCATGTAGTAGGGCAAAATGACCCCAGTTCAATGATGGAAAGAACACATAAGAAGGAAGTGGTAAGGAAAAAACATTTATTATCTTACATGTAACATTTCTTTGCATTGGTTGTACAGACTTACAAGAGGTGCTCGAACTGTCGACCATGTGCTAGAATGCATGACTCACAACGGCGTTGCATGGACAGCCGGACCCTGTTGAAGATGCCTGGCATTTCCCGGATGTTTGAGGCAGCAACTGATATGCGTGCTACAAGATCCATAGCACTATCAACAGGGGTCTCGTACACCATGTTTTTCATAGCACCCCATACAAAGAAATCGATTGGAGATAAATCCGGTGAACGTGGTGGCCAAGAAACCGGTCCACCGCGGCCAATCCATTGACCACCAAACTGTCTGCATAGGTAAGCACGCACAGCATTTGCGAAATGTGCAGGAGCGCCGTCATGCTGGAACCACATTCGCCGGAGACTACCATCAGGAACCTCGTTCAGAAGATCCGGTAACACAGTCTGAAGAAATGTTAGGTACTTGGCACCGTCCAAACGGGATGGTAGTAAATACGGGCCCAACAAACAGTCACCGACAATCCCAGTCCACACATTGACAGCAAAACGTTGTTGCGCAGCTCCAGGTCTTTTACCGTGTGGGTTCTGATGAGCCTACACATGCCAATTGTGTGTGTTGAAGACACACTCTCGAGTGAACAACGCCTCATCGGTGAAAAGAACATACGTTGGGAAATTGGGATCAACGGCTGTTATCTGTATGAACCACTGACAAAAAATAACACGCTTGGGATGGTCGTCTGCTGCCAATAATTGCACTCTTTGCAGATGAAACGGATGTAACCCTTCATCGTGTAATATCCGCCACGCTGTTGCTTGCGAAATTCTAAACTGCCTAGCCATACCTCGTGTGCTAGCACCAGGTTGTTCCTCGATTTCCTGTAGGACAGCTTCCTCTACTGCTACTGTCCATGCCGATCTGCGCCTCCCTCGATTAAATTACTAGCAGCAAACGATCCTGTTTCACGCAGTTGGCGATGAATACGTGAAAACATTTGATGCTGTGGCACATGGCGGTTTGGGAAGCGCGCTGCATACAATTGCCTGGCTCGAAGACATCTTTCTCCTGCTGCACCGTAAGTTACATGCATATCTGCACATTCATTCCACGTATACCGGTTCATGTTACTTCTGCAAATTCACCTTGTCGAATGACAACTGACTGCACGCGTCAAACAGCTGTGCTTCTGTATGAGAGGTGTGTACACACAGCGCCCTCTACACCACCATGCGTTCGTCTGCCCCCATACTTTCCTATGTGAAATCTCTTTCTTTTCTTATTCCCTTCCTCCCCACTAAATATTGATGATGAATTCTGAATCACCCTGTATAGTTAATGGCTGGCCTATTACATTTCCTTCTTCCTTTCTGGACCATTTTGTAAAGGCCGCCCAATGAGAGAAGAGGAAGATGTTGGATGATGGGGATCCAATTGAAGGTCGTTAATTAGGTGTAGGGGGGGGGGTGGAGAGAGGTGATGGGGTTTGTAAAATTCTTCCGGGTGAGGGGCGCGAATATGGTTGATATGTAGCCAAATGTGTGGTGTTGAGTTAGAAAATTATGCAGATGTTTGTTCATTAATGTGCCAAAATCTAAAAATGCCCCCCTCTCAAGATGGGGGGGAAATGGGGAGTGGGGGGGATGTAGAGTGGTGGGATGCTATGGAACAGTCGATAAAATTTGGTCCTAGGGGAAAAACCTTGGAGGGGGGGGGGGCGATGAAAATTATTTTTTTTTCTTCTCTATTTTTTTTTCTTTCCCTGTCTCTGGTAATTATCCGGGGGGATGAAATTTTGTGGGTGGGTAACAGGTAGGGTGAGGTATGTGCTATGCAAGTTGAAAAAAAATTTAGTTGGAAAATTGGAAAAAATCTGGCCAAATTTGTATCTCCGTAGGATAGCATTAAGATAGTCACGTCATGCTGCGAAACATCGCGCAGGGGACTGTAGGAAAAGGCTTTAAAAATAAAAAAACCCTCAAGTAGCTGCTTCCCACAGAGGTCTGACAGGAGCCTTGTCAGGCCCTCAGCAGAAAAACGACTCATACATCCATGCCTTATCCGGGGCTCGAAACCCAGCGTTCCTTAGATCAGTAGCCAAGCGCGCTATCCACTCGGCCACGGGACGGCTAACTTTTCTGAATGTGAAAAGGTGGAATAATAATAATTTTTTTTTTGGTCTGTGAGGGTTGTGAGATCTTGATATGTTGTAAAATCATAGGTTTGGGCGAGGGGGTATGGGACATTGAAGGTGCTGATGGGATTTTGTAGTGTATGGTTGGATGCCAGCCTAAAAAACTTGGTAGGTGGCTAGAGTGCAGATTAGGTGTCCCATCTGTTTGTGATGGGAAATGATAAAAGGAAGTAGTGAATAAATAAAGTTGGGGAATATGATGTGTACACTAGGTTAGCAACTGGGAAGGTTTCTGTGAAAAGAAAGCTGTCCTATAGTATAAATACCATTACATAAATGAATCATAGCAAAATTAATGTAGTTGGTTGAAGTTAAAATCTTACAGTGTATGTAAGATACAGTGTAACAATATTTTATTTTTTTTATTATTTTTTTTTTGAAAATAGCTGTATGATATCAGTAGAAAAATAACAATGTGTCCAAAATGCATCTTTTGTGTCCACTATTGGCTCTTTTTTGTCCTTTCGGATCTTTTTAGCATCTGGATCTTTTAGTTCTCCCAAGGATCTTTTATTTGAAGAGGTACACTCAGAGTGGCAGAGAGAAAACAATTATAGATACCTCCCAGTGCTGTGTATAAACTGAGCCAGGGCCCTGTAGTGATCTTTAATGTCTTTGTGAGTGGGGCCTAGGATGGATTGTGTTGTAAATTGGTAGACTCCAAGTGTGTTAAGTTTTTGATAGAGGATAATTCTGTGTAGTGTGTATTGTGGGCAGTGTAGGAGGTAATGTGGGATATCCTCTATTACCTGACATGTGGGGCAGAGTGCTGAACGTACTTTATTAAGCATAAATAGGTCTTTGTGGAGGTTCACTCTGCCTGTTCGGAGTCTGCGAATGTCTGTGATTTTCTGGGAAGTAGTTGAGATGTAGTGAGTGTGGGATGGTAGCAATGGTGGCTCTGAATGTTTGTTTTTGTGCTGTTTGTTGATTCCACTGTTGGCTCCAAATGGAGTGGAAAGAGTTTTTACATTCTTTGTGATGGTGACTTCAATGCCAAAGTTGGTACTGACTCTGATCTTTGGGGAGGGGTGATAGGCGCTTTTGGTATTGGTAGCTGCAATGGCAATGGGCAACGTCTCCTACAGGTAAGTAAACTCAATTGATCCAGAATAACTAACACTTATTACAAACACCGCGGCATACATAAGTACACATGGGTTTCACCCGATGGGCTGCATAAGAATGTGATTGATTATATATTAATTAACAGCAAATGGGCTAATTCTGTTAGTAATACCAGGTCATATAGGGGAGCTGAAATTGGATCTGACCATTACCTTGTTAAAAGTGTCTTGCAACTTACACTTAAAAAGTGTTGTTCTAGAGTTAAAATTTTTACTTTTAATACTGACGCTCTGAAAGACATAGTTATAGCCAAAGCTTACCATAATAGGTTACTTAGTCGTTATGACAGTCATGGTATGCTTACTACTGACGTTGAAGAAGAATGGGGCCATTTTACACAGGTTTTTTTGGAAACTAAGAGTACTCTTTTAGGAAAAAAGGAGCAGAGGAGACAGAATTATCTGAGTGATAAGGCACTTGAGTTTATTTCAGAAAGAAGTAACTGCAGGAATGTCCTTAATCAGTACCCTACTAGTCCTAATAGAAAGGATTACAGAGAACTTAATAAACGTGTGAAGGATCAGTTAGCTACTGATAAGAATCTTTGGCTTGATGGCTTGGCTGACAAAGCTGAGGAAGCAGTTAGGCAGCACAACAACAGAGAGCTGTACCAGATAGTTAATGTTTTAGGTGGTAGAAAACGGACAGGCATACAAGGATTGCAGGATAAACAAGGTAAGGTTGTAGAAGGTGAGGATTCTGTCATGGCTAGGTGGGATGAGCATTTCAGTGATGTTCTAAACAATGTGATTAGTTCTACTCCCATTGTTTGTAATGATGATAGATGCATTGGCAACTTTAATGTTGGCCCTATAACACAATCTGAAGTTATTTTGGCTGTTTCTAAACTTAAACTTCATAAATCCCCAGGGGTAGATGAAATTACTACAGAAATGCTCACAGCTGGGAATGTTTCGGTTACCACTTGGATGACTGAAATTCTGAATATCTTTTATGATAAAGGCATGGTTCCTAAGGATTTTACCAGAGCTATTATTATCCCTATTTTCAAAAAAGGTGATCGCAGTTCTTGTGATAATTATAGGGGTATCAGCCTACTCTCTCTTCCAGGTAAAGTTCTTTCCATGATTGTGCTTAATAGAATTAATAATCTGGTTGACAGGCAATTGCGTGATGAGCAATGTGGATTCAGAAGTGGTAGGGAATGTGTAGATCAGATATTTTCACTTAGGCAGATTCTTGAGAAATGTTTAGAGTTTCAGAAACCTTTGGTTGCTAGTTTGTTGATTTCAAAAAGGCTTTCGACTCTTGATCGTCATAATTTGTGGTTGATTGTGTGATCATATGGTATACCAGACAAGTTAATTAACATAATGAAAGCTCTCTATAATAACACTGAGTCATGTGTGAGAGTTGGTAAGTCATGTAGCAATTGGTTTAGCATTACTTCTGGTGTTCGACAAGGGTGCATTTTGTCTCCTTTTCTCTTTAGTTTGGTTGTTGATTATGTTATGCGAAATTCACTTCAAGGGAAAGATTTTGGCCTTAAATGGGCTGGAGATACGAAAATTTCTGATTTTCGATTTCAGATCATGCTGATGATTTAGCCCTTTTGGCAAATGATGTTGATGAGTTGAACTCTTTCATTCGAGCTGTTGATGAGACTGGTAGTAGAGTAGGTTTGGTTATAAACAGAGAGAAAACTAAAGTGATGAAAATTGGTCAGGCGGGCTGTGATTCAGTTAATCTGAATGGTTGCAGTCTTGAGCAGGTGTCACAGTTTAATTATCTTGTGAGCTATTTAACAGATACTGGTGATGTGCGGCATGAGATTAACAGACGAATAAGGATTAGGGATTTGCTGCCGGTATAATAGTTTGGTTCTTTCTAGGGTTAGTTATGGTAGTGAAACTTGGACGCTGTGTAAACAAGATAACAAGAAACTTGACGCTTTTGATTTTAGATGCTTACGCAGTATCTTGGGTATTAGGTGGTTTAACTTTGTAACTAATGATGAGGTTAGGCAAAGGAGTCTGCAACCTCCTTTAAGCAGCATATTGTGCAGAGAGAGACTCCGCTGGTTTGGCCATGTTGCCCGTATGGATAATTATAGATTGGCGAATAGGGTTATGAACAGTGTGCCTAGAGGCCTCAGAAGGAGGGGGAGACCTAGGATGCGATGGGCAGACAATGTCAAACAGGACCTTGTTAGAATTGGTGTGCAGTGGCCGGATGCAGCAGATGTAGCTCAGGACAGATATTCTTGGAAAATTAAACTGCGCGGTCTGGTTTGACCTCCGTATCGTATGGCTGCTTGATGATGATGATGATGATGATGATGATGATGATGATGATGTGATGATGTAAGTTATTAGAGTTTGATAATTTGGGGATGGGAGTGTGTGTCATTGTTTGGCAAGTTGGTCAGCTGTTTGATTGTGTGTGATGTTGCAGTGTGAGGGTATCCAACGGAAAGAGAGTGATTTGTGTTTGGCAATTAGTTTGCGGGAATGTTTGTGTATATGGTATAGAGAGTAGTTCTGTGAGGGGATATAAGTCTGTTTATTAATGCATTGGAGGGATGACCTGGAATCTGTTATAATGTGTATGTTTCGTGTGCTTTGTGTAGTGGACCATTCCAGTACCATGTGTATAGCAGCTAGTTCAGTGGAAGTACTATTTTCAGCATCATTAATTTTGATTATATGGGAGAATTTAGGGGAGATGGAGTGAAATGCAGCTAAACCATTTGTTGTTTGTGAGATATGAGATCCATCTGTGTAGATTATGAGGTCAGTGGATGGGATGTGTGTGATGAGTTGTTCTGCTGCTATTTTCAGCTCATGTGGGTGGTGGTTATGTTTGTTGTTAATGTAAGGAAGTGTGAGGTTAATGGTTGACTTATGGATAGTCCAGTAAGGTATTTTGTACTTGGGATTGAAAGGTTTAATGTGTTTCCATGTTGAGTACAAAGGGTGCTGTTTAATTATTTGTGCAGTGTTAGTTGTATTTGTAGGATATTTTATTCTTTGTATTGATTTGTATTGTTTGGGTTAAGGTGCTTAAGTTTTATGTAATGTTTACAGGTTAGTTTGTTTCTTGTGATGTGAAGTGGAGGCATGTTGGCTTCTGCCCATGTGGCCAGGTTTGGGCAGCCAGTTTTAAGACCCAGGGCTAATCTGATGGCTCTTGTTTGAATTGTTTCTAGATTTTTGAATTGTGTGGGGGAAGCAGTGTTAAGAGCTAGGAGGCAATATTCAAGCCTTGTATTGACAAGTGCTTTAATAAATGTTAACATACATTTATCACTGGCACCCCAGGTAGCTCTTGTGATGGATGTGAGTATGTTGAGTGCTCCATTGCATGTGGATTTAGTGTTTTTGATGTGTTGCTGCCAGGTAAGTTTACAGTCTATAGTTAGACCTAAGTATTTATAGTGATTGCCTATGGTAATGGGGTGATTGTTGATTATGGTATTAAGAGAGTTATTAGAGAGGTGTGTGTGTGTGTGTGTTATAGGTAACACTGCAGATTTAGGTGCAGAGATGGCTAGTCCCCATTTAGTGGTATAGTCAAGGACCTGGTTGACTGCTGTTTGTAGAGATGTTTGAATGTTCAGGATGTCATTTCCTTTGGTCCAAGGCACAATGTCATCAGCTGAGATGGAGCATGAGATATCTTGATTGAAAATTGTTGGGAGGTCATGTAGGAGAATGTTAAATAAAGTTGGGGATACCACACTGCTCTGTGGTAGTTAATTTATAGGGCTCAGAGAGGGTAGTCCCCAGCTTGACTTTGACCTTTCTCTGGGTTAGGTAATTTTTGATGAATCGAAATGTGTTTCCTGTGATACCTAATTGATGTAGTTTGAATAGTATGCTGATGTGTGAGGCAGTATCAAATGCTGAAGTGAGGTTTAGAAAGACACAGAAAAGAATTTCTTTGTTATGTAGGGCTATTTCAGCTGAAGTGATGAGATCAAAGAAATCGTCTGTGGTAGACATGTGCTCTCTAAAGCCAGTTTGGCAAATGGGTAGAGTTTTTGTGGTCTAAGAAGTAATTAATTCTGGACAGCACCATTCTTTCTAGAATCTTTAGTACACATGATGTGAGAGCTATGGGTCTGTAAGAGTTGATATGAGCTGTTGGCTTATTAGGCTTAAGTATGGGTATAATATGGATGTCTTCCCATTCAGTTGGGAAGGTGTATGATTTCCAGCAGTCATTGTAGATGTGGGGCGAAGTGCTAAGTGCTTCTGTACCTAGATTTTTTTATGTGTTGTAAGTAATAGAGTCAGGTCCAGGTGTGCTTTTTTATTGGCCTGATGGAGAGCAGTTGTGAGCTCATGTTGTGTGAATGGTAGGTTGATATATGGAAGTTTGCACTGTGTGTCTTGTGTGATAATCTGGTTCATGTGAGTGCAGTGCAGTTGGTATGTGTGTGAGTTTGCAAGTGGGTTGGTTGTGTTTAAGTGTGTTGCAATGTGTTCTTTTTGTGTACCAAATGAGGGAAGATTCAGTTCCCGAGTTGATGTTGTTGCAGAAGGTTTTCCATTCATTTCTTTTAGTCTGTAGTCTGAGCCTTCTAAGTTTAGCATTTTCTTTGTTGAATTTGGTGATGGCTTGTTCTGTGGGGTGTCTTCTGATTTTCTCCTACTTATGAGTTGGTTGGTGATTGCAGGGTGATTTTTGGTGAAACCAGTCATGTGTTTTGTGGTGAATTCGTTGTTGTGTAGGCTTTGGTTTATACAAGTGTAAAATTTGGTAAGATTGTCAGGCGTTTGTGTGTTGATGTTGGTTTCACAGTTTGCGGATAAATTGTGCCAGTTTATGTGAGTTTTAGTAGATATGCTGTAGATTTGATGCCTTACAGGGTGATAAAAATGGGGCAGTGGTCACTACCCCATGTAGAGTGATGAATTTGCCAATTGATTGTGGGTGATATGTCAGGCGAGGAGAGTGTGAAGTCTAGAACTGACTCATATGGGTTTAGTGTAGGTGGGTGAACCATCATTGTGTATGGTCAAATTTTGGTGTAAGATAAAAGTGTCTATGGTTGGTCCTCTGTTGTTGGTGTAGTTACTGCCCCATTGTGTGTTGTGGGCATTAAAGTCACCTAGTAATATGTCGGGGCCTGGGGAGAGGAAGAATATGTGTGTAAAATCATTTATCAGTGTTGTGGGGTTGATTTTTCCATGTGGATAAAAGTAGGCATTATATATGTTAAAGGTAGTGTCCTGAATTTTGATGTTTATGCCAATGATGTCCATGTATGAGTATGTTTCAGTGTTTGGGATTTGGCAGTGTGAGAATTTTTTATGTACCAGTGTGGTGGATTGGATTGTTTTTTCCTAGTGGGGGCTCTGTGTATGATGTAATGTTTGTAATTGAATTTATCAGGGATTCTGGTTTCATTTAGTGCCAAAAATGGAGATTACATGTTTGTCTGTGAGTGTTTTTAAGACCCAGAACCTTATTGGGGAGAGATCTGCAGTTCCATTGGATGCAAGTGTGTGGAAATGTAATGTCAGGGGGGAACAGGGGAGAACTGCAGCAAAGGAAGAGTTAGGGGGGATTAATGTAGTTCCTGCAGGAGGGCCACAATGGCCTGGATAGCTATGTTGAGTTGGGGTGACCTGTTTTGTGTGGGCAGAAAGGCATCAAGGAGGAGAACCAATAGTTGAATGAGACTTGGAACCAGGCTGTGTTGTATAGGGGGGAGGGTTTGGATTTAACCATAGAAGTTTTTTTAGCCCAGGTTCTTCTCAAATAGTTGGTTCTAGCCCTTCTGGTTGAGAATTTAGGTGATTGTGTGTGTGTGTGTGGGGGGGGGGGGGTCTGCTGTTGAGTAGGATGTACATGGGTTTCATCCTCTGATGATTCCCCCCTGATGGGCAAGGGGGGAAAGTTGGAAGGAGTGATGATGTCTGTAGTGGGGGCATGAGTGTGTGTGTGGATGTGAATGTAGGTGGGTTATGTTTGGTTTTGTGTTGTTTTCTGTGTTGGGGGTGGTTTGGGGGTTGGAAGAGGAAGTAGAGGTTTAGATGCTGATATTTGGGCTGCAACTGTGGCAGTAGGTGTTGGGTCTGGTTTTGTGTTGCTTGTTGAGGTGGTGGCTGATGTTTTAATTTTGATAGCTCTGAGTCTAGCTGGGCATTTTCCATATGTGGCAGCATGTGCCCTACCATAGTTGCAGCAGAGTAGAGGCTGTGTTTTCTTGCCCTCATAAGATATGTGAGGTTGAGCACAGTATTTGCATTTAGGGCTGCTTCTACAGAGTTTTATCATATGCCCATGTCTTTGGAATTTGATGCATTATGGGGGGGGGGGGATTTGTGTAAGGTGTAACTTTGTGTGTTTTGAGTCCTAGTTCCACTATGGGTGGTGGAGGAAGAGAGTTAAAATACAGGATTACTCTATCAGTATTTCTTCTGATGTTGCTGCCATCCATGGTGTGATGTGTGTCGGTAATTCTTTTTATTTTGTGCACATTATATTCATTTAGTGATTCCAGTATGCTCACGTTGTCTAAGTACTTGTCGACTCCTATGCCACCGTATGGCTTATTGTGTGATTCAGGATATTTTGACTTTATTTGTATGTGGTGTATATGTGTGAGTGCCATGATTGCTTTTGCTTGGTTTTGGTTTCTGATATGTATTAAGAATTCACCTCTGTGAGTGAATCTGGCCTCCAGAGGTTTCTCAATGTGAGAGTTGATTGTTTTTGTAATTAGGATGATGAAGCAGATTGCTTTCTGAACCTTTTTCTATTTTTGACAACATCCATGATTCATCTGTGCCTTGTGCTGGTGGTAGCTCAGTTGTGTCCATTTGGGTTGTGATTTGGGCTGTGCAAGGGTATTTGGCATTGTAAGTAAATTAGAGATGTTTAGGACTGACAGGCGTCTTCCTGACGATTTGAGGGTTGGTGAAGAAAGTTTTGCCAGATCGCTAGCACAGTCACTAGCACCAGCTCCCTTCCCTGCAGACATACAGACCTGTGGCTGCTGCTGGGATAACAAGCGATGACAGCTGCTTTCTGAGGCTTGGGCGTCAGTTCTTGGGTCCTTCGACTTCAAAGGGACGTTTCTAGGCTCCCTAGGCGGTTGGCCTTGCATCTTAGAGGCGATAGAAAAAGAAATAGTCTTAAAAAAGACTTTTGAAAACCGGATAAAACAAAGTTGCAACTTACTTCTTTTCCCTAAAGGCTGGCCTTCTCCTTAAACATCCTTCATCTAGTCTGGACCTATTTGTAAAGGGGGCCTCAGCCCTCTTATCATCAGGTCCATAGGCGTAGTGGGCAGTGGGTGCTGATGTGCAACAGAAAAGTGGTCCGGCACAGTGAAAGGCCAGCAACCGTACAATTTGGCAAAAAGGCATTTGGATGGCCAGCCTTTGGCTGCAGGCCGCCCAGGCGGTCTTCCATTCAGCATCTTCCATTCAGCTGCAGCATCTTCCATTCAGCTTCTGGCCTGCAGCCAGGCATTGGCTGCAGGCCGCCCAGCGGCTGAATGGAAGATGCTGGAAGGGGAGGGAGGTTATATCAGTTGCAAGTCGTAGGTTGTAGATGGTGTGGAGGGTGGCGAGAGCTGATAAGGCTAAAGTATTGTGTGATTTTTTTTTATTTAGTCATTTTTTTTTAAATGAGAAAAAAAATTTTTTTTTTTTTTGAAAGAGATTTGTAATGTGGTAGAAAGGGATTTTTTTTTTATCATTAATTGCTTTTTTTTAAAATAAGTCACTTTTTTAAAGTGAGAAGAAAAAAAATAGAAAAAAAAAGAATTTTTTTTTTTAAAGAGTTTAGTAATATGTTTGAAAGGGATTTTTTTTCATAAATTGTGTTTATATTTTTTTGATTTGGGTTTTTTCTCCCCAAAGGATGGGAATTGGAGGAGGGCTTTTATGGGGAGGGGGTGAGAGTGAGTGTATTTATCCTGGGTATAAATAAGTATGTGGGGTGCTAGAGGTGACTAAAGGCTGGCCATCTCGGTGATTGACTATCATTGGTTGATTGAGTCACATGGTTTATGGGCGCCATGTTTTGTCGTACCGTGAGACAAAAGCCTAAGAGTTAGTATGTGTACCTAGTTAAAACTTCTCAATTTTTACAATTTTATACATTTCTACCGCTTTTGTCTATAAAAGCTTAAAGCTTCCATATTATATCAATCCTTACTGTGCTGCAGTTGGGTGTGAAAATTCCAATCAGAGAAAAAAATTAATAAATATTTTTTCCAAGAAACTACGCTGGAAGAGAGCAATCGGCTGCAAAAGAGAAAGGAGCTAACTGAAAACCAAAAGATAACTTCTTTTATTTTAAGGTTCGTTTGAAAAACTAGCTAATGTTTCCACTTTGCTGTCTGCTTATGCCAATATTTGTTCGTCTGTCTGTCCGTCTGTCTTTCCACCTGTCTGTCCGTCTACAGATAATCAACTCTTTTACTTTTAGAGATAAATGAAAAATTCTTTTTGGGTTGGATAGATTTCGAGGAAATATTGCGATTTGCAATTTTAAAATCTTCCAATAGCTTTAATAGCGCCCTCTACCGGTGGAAAATGATGAAAAATGCTATAATGTCAAAAAAATATTGCAAACAAACTATTTACACTAGAAATCCGAAATTTTGGTAGCAGAGTAGTCAGAAGGTTTACAACGGCAATAAGGCTTTGCCCTCTTAGCCAAAACGAGATGCGGAAATGAAACTTTTTTTATTTTAAGAGATAAACGAAACAATCTTTTTTGGGGGGGAAGAGGGGGTTTACAGGTACTAACAAAACATTAATATTTACATTTTTCGACTCCCCATCAGTTGTAATTTCCACTGTTAGAAAACACTAAAGGTGGTAAATAAAAACTCGAAAGGAGGCCTCTAGCAGTTGAAAAAAGCTGGAAATACCAGATCTTTAAATGAATATTGCAAACGATTTATTTATGATAGAAATTTAAATTTTTGTTCATAGAGTGTAATGGTCAAGTGGTTTACACTAACAGTAATAATTTGTCCCGTTATAGCAAAATGGTTGGTAAAATGTAGTTTTTCTGCCTTAAGAAATAAATGAAAAACATTTTTTGTATTTACAGGTACTAATAAAATATTAATAATTTATTTTACCAATTATGCAGCAGCTCGAATTTCGACTGCCAGAGGGTACTGAATATGCAAAATAACTAGAAGAATGCATATCACCTCTGGCGCATATGGGAATCTCGTTTACTCTAGCGCATATGGGATACTCGTTTGTTGTTCCTTTGCCTACATTTTCATTCCTTAAAAGTTTTAATTATGGGTGTTCATGTTATTTTTCTGCTGAGGTCCTTGCCATCCTCTTGGAACTTCTACTATGGTGTATGAAATGAAAGGCTCCTGTAAAAGGCTCCTGTAAAAGGTCCTGCCATCCTCTTGGAACTTCTACTATGGTGTATAAAATGAAAGGCTCCTGTGGCAAGCAGCTGCTTGCTACTTGAGAGATTGTTTATATTTATTTTTTTTAAACGTATGATAGGAGAAAATGCACATAGTAGTATTTTATTAATAATTATGCAACATGAAAAGTATTTGTCCTTTAGTTCTCAAATTAGAAAAGTTGCTTTTCTCCCACTCCTCTTTAAATAATGGACAGATCACAGCTGTCAGTGGAATTTCTATCAAAACAGAACGCTACCGCCGAAATTTCTACCATAAAGAGATCGCTTGGAACATTCGTTAAAAGTTTTGCCATTTGGATATTTAGTGATCTCTAATGATATAAATTAAAACTACATTTGAAAACGCAAATTATATTTCGTTAGTAACAACTAAAAAGGAGATTTTCAATTATCTCTTAAAACAAAACAGTTCTGTTTATTACCTACCTTGGAGTTACATCCAAGTCAACTCATTGTTGTCAATGGAATCTTCAAGACAGTCACATTCCATGACCAAAATTTTCAGATTTCTAGCATAACTACATCGTTTGCAATATTCATTTTAAATTTTGGAAAATCTTGATTTTTTTTTCCACCATTAGAAGGCGCAATTATAGCTTTTGGGGGATTCAGAAAATGAAAATTGTAATATTTCATCAATGCCTATCCAACATAAAAAATTTTTTTAAATTTATCTTTAAAAACACAAAATTTTTTGTTAAAAAAAGTTGCTTTCACCCTATGGGTCTAAAGGGTAAAGTGGTTGTAGCCAATGGTAACTTCGTAGATTTCACATTTCAACACCAAAATTTGAAACTTTTAACATAATTACATCGTTTGGAATATTCGTTTAATATTTTGGAAATTTCAAAATTTTCCACCGTTAGAGGGCATAATTATAACTTTTGAGAGATTCGAAAAATGCAAATTGTAATATTTTATTAATATATATCCAACACAAAAACAATTTTTTATTTATCTGCATAAACAAAAAAGTTCGATGTCTACAGACGGATAGAGAGAGACAACAAAACGAAATTATCTCTTTTTTTTAAAAAAAAAGCCCTAAAATTTTTTTTCCCTTTCAGCCGTTTTCTAAAGTGCTTTCAATCGTGAGCACTGAAATCTGCATCAAATATTAGCCTACCTTTTTTCCGGAATCCACAAGTATTCGTTCAATATCATTCAGCTTTGTACACCAAACAATCCGAACGACGACAAAACATGGCGTCCAATTTTGAGATGGCCAACCTCTACCTATATACAGGCTCTAGTTTTACCTCTGAGTGACACACGGAGGTATGAATGAGAGGAGACGCCCTAACGCGCTTTCCCTGTCCAAGGAAAATGATGCTGACGCAGCAGGGCGGTAACCATGTTGTTGCATTCAAAACAAACCGTCTGCTGCTGCAATCAAGCCTACTTTTCACGTGCTATACTCAGTTTTACTGTGCGTTATATACGGGAAGATTAATTTTTTATGACTAAGAGAAAGCCCATTTAAGCTATTTGGAATTTATATTGCTTTTTACAATGCAATGAATATTTCCATACAGTATTACTCTATAGCAGAACTATTTATGTATTTCGTTGAATACGACAAAAACAAACAATTACCAGATTTTGAAAGTTTATTTATACTGCACTGATAATAGCAGAAAACATTTTATGGATAAAACACTAAACATTATATGCAATAGCAGCATTGAAACTGCAAAAAAATCACATTTGTAAAATTCAGAAAATAGCTGTTTTACGTTAAAAAAAATTCTCATTCCACAAAAATAAAAAAAATTTGCTTAACAAAACTAAATAAAGCCAATAGTGTAGGAGCCAAAATGGTAGATTTTAAAAAACATTTTAAACTTTGGTGGAGAAATCATGTATAACACACCTACATTGAAATGCTTTCCACAGACAAAGTGTCTCATCATCAAAATTCTTTGTTTTGTGATATAGTCAATAATTCATGAAACTAATCAAACAGAAACGTTAGCAAAACTATTATCAATAATGCTTCTCGTCTCTCTTTATTTAATGGAAAGCTGATATAAAAGATAATTTCTATGTATTGCCCATAAGCTGACAGTGCAGTTTAGTTTACAGTGCAAAAAATAAAGCATCTTTTTAAGAAATTTATTTAAATAAAACAGTACCGAACAGTAAACCATAGAATTAAGTTTGAAATAAATATGTAAAATTTGTAACACACCTCTAAACTCGTACAAGGAAAAAAAAATATCTGGTGTGATGACACTCCCGATTTTTAGAGGTACCTACACCCTTGAATTTGTGATTATTTATAAATATATTGCTGTTGCTAATATAAGAAGTAAAAAAAAGAACTAAAAAAATATATATATTTATACAAAAAAAAAAACGCCCCAGATGGTGGCTCGAACCTTCCAGCTCTATGTTTGTACTCTCAGCTTCACATCTCTCCCCCATCTCATGCTCATTCTCCTCCCTCAACCAGAGTTAACAATCAATACAAAATACACAATTATTACAATCTCTCAAAAAACATCTCATAAGGATTGAAATACATCCTTCCTCAGCCACAAAGGAAAATTTCAAAATAATATCTGAAAAAACTATATAAAAAAAAGGAACTAAAAATTATACTAAGCAAAAATAATAAAAATAATAAAAATAAAAAAAAAATAGAAAAAATAAAAAAAGAATATATCCACAAGGTGAAGGGAATATAATGTCCATTTAAAAAAAAAAAAGGCAACGTTCCAGACAGTGGCTTGAACCCAACATCTCAGTGCCTGACTCCTCAGTCTCTCATACCTATCTTCATGTACGCCTAACCTACCCCTCAACCAAAGTACAAATAAAATAACCACAAGCAATAAACTCGCTCTGTTTGAAATCCATACAGAATTAAATAAATTAAGTATTCACTTTAAAAAGGACATTTAGAACCCTATCAGAAGAATTAACGAAAAGGAGAAAACCATTACACTCTCCTCTCCTCTTTTAACTAAAATTGTTTAAACAATTTGAAAAATTTTCACCCTAACTAATGATCGCTGTCATTCACCTTTGACAATTTACACCAGATACATTAAATTAATCTAAAGAGAAATTCAAAAATATAAGACTCCAATCCAAGAAAAAAAAGGGGGCATTTAAACAAAACCCTTAAATGCTATCCAAATTTTAAAAAAAGGACGAAAGATTATATTCCTCACCTTATGAAAATACTTTATTGTAATTTACTTTTCCCTTCTTACACGGAACTTATTAAATCATGAAAAGAGAGGAATTCAAACACTGAAACATTTAAACAAAATAATATCTAATACTTCCACTTAAAATAAAATAAAAATCAAAAAAGAAACTCTTTGATATTTTAATCACCTGTTAAAAGTATGTAAATTCATCATCCATTAAATAGAATACACACTAATATTGAATTACAGGCAACAAAATTTTTTAACTGAGAAAGTTTGCAGAAGGAATTCTCAAATAAGTGTAACGTAAAATCAATCAATCAATATAAGAAGTACATCTTCACATTTATCACTGAGTACAATCCGAAAAAAATAAAAAAAAAAAATCTGGTGAAGAATCGAGGTTTGTAACTCGAAATGAAACCGATTTCATAGCGGCGTAATTTCAACGCGAAGTTGCTTGTATCATTATATAATTATTTAAACTTTTATAAAAATGACAAACTTACCGATGAAAGGTAATTCCTGGTATCTTTTTTGAAGGGCGATTTGTGCAGTCGTAAGCTGAACAGACTGCCATAATACAAATGTCGAAAAAAATTAAATTTTTATAGCGCAACACTTCGTTACTCACCTATACTACTGATCAATGTTTTGAATAGAACAACATGGCTGCCGCGCAGTCGCTGTAGCATCATTTTCAAGTGCCTAGGACTGCTCCTCTTATCTTCCTACCTCCATGGAGTGACACCACAATGGGTAGCCACCCTCCTTGATTAAATATGAATTATCAATCTGGCCAATCCAGGGGTGTTCTTTGTACATCTGCTGGTCACTAGTACAGGACCTCTAGCCCGAAAATCTCCATGTTAAGAGTTTAGTCTTAAAAATAGCGTAAAAAGCCGAGCTGACATTAGTTGTTGTTGTTGTTTTACCTCTGAGCGGCACATTGACATTAGTTCAACTGGAAGAATAGTCTGGCATGTTTTTGGAGAGATGCGGGTTCGAATCCCGTACGCCGACGAAATTTTTCCGATAAATATTTATTAAATTTTAATAAGATTTGCAAAGCAATTAATGTATTTTTTCTTAACAGATGCTCATTATCATAACGTAAAAGAAACTAATTTTGTGGTAAAAAAATTAGTGAAATAAAAATTTGTATACAAATTTCTTGTGGAATGAAACGAAACTAATTTGCGTATTTTTTTAAAAGTAAGCTACAATTAGGATCTTATTAATAATTAAATAAAAGAACTGCACCTATTTTTTTTTAGTTTTTTATTTTGGGTATTAAATTTTAGTCCATTTTATCAGTAAATTTCCCGCATGTACTGGAAGGACTACCATCCATCAGACGAAACATTAATCTATGGCCCTGTATGAGAAAATATGCACTTTAAACAAAACACTGGAAAACCTTTACAGGAAGCTTCCGTCTCCTTACTGATGAATTTGTGGCTTAACCCAGTGAATCGACTGAGCCAGTATTCTCCGAGACCTTGGTGTCTTTGTGACTTAGTCATTTACCCCATTGTGTAGAAAAAAAAGTGACGAAAGAAGGCAAAATCCTTTTGAATTTGTATAAAGACACGCTCTGAAATTCCAGAATCAAATGAAAATATCGTTGATGGAATATTATAACTTCTTACTTAAAGCAAATACATATATGTGCTTTAATCAAGAACCTGAACAAAAATTTCAGTGTTATCAAACAAATTATTTGCCAAAATTTAAAATGAAAATAAATATTAATATCATAAAATTATGTTCATATTTAATCATTAGATTCATTAAACCTAAAGAAATGGGAGAAATCGCTTTAATTACAGGAAGGTTTTCTAACCGAATAGTACTCGGATCTCATAACGGCATAAATACAACAGAAAGAGGTTTTTAAGTTTTATAAATTATTTTATTTTGATTTTTCTGATAAATTTCAAGTGAATATAATTTCCAGTACTTTGTCTGAAAGAGCTATTTGTACAACATGATGCTGAACAGGAAGCCATAATATAAAAATCGCGAATTCTGAACTTTTTGCAGAGCAGAATGTTGGAATGGAACAACATGGTTGCCTCACAGTCTCTCTAGCACCAACTGTAAGTGCTTAGTCATATGCACTTCGTTCCTTCTAGAGGTCCTGTATAGAATAAAGGAGGTGGTTGAAGTTTCGTGCCAAGGAAGTGCTGCGTAGTAGTTTTGTGGCAAGGGAGTGGGGAGGGGAGTGGTTTGGAGTAAAATTCTTCTGGGAGTGAAAATTGTAGCGTGTGTGATCACTGTGTGGCCAATGTTGGCCGGAAGTTGATATGAAGGGTGCAAGGTAAATATTAAAAATCGCCCCGAATCTCTTACAATTAAGGATGGCCTAAAATGGTCGGAGATCTTAAATTTTCTGATTTAGAATATGCTGATGATTTAGCTCTTTTGGCAAATGATGTTCATGAGATGAACTCTTTCATTCGAGCTGTTGATGAGACTGGTAGTATCGTACGTTTGGTTATAAACAGAGAGAAAACTAAAGTGATGAAAATTGGTCAGGCAGATGGTTTGCCACCACTAGTAATCATTTTTGAAAAAGGGTACTTTGGGAGTTGTAGTTTATTGTTACAGAGTATAATTATGATTATATATTTTTTTTGAAAACATCAATACAATTGCACTAGGGAAATAAGGTGGTGCAGTAATGTGTCCAAAATGCTTCTTTTTTGTCCCTGTACTGGATCTTTTATGTCCCTTTGGATCTTTTTGGCATCTGGATCTTTTGGTGTCCAATGGATCTATTGAGTAGGAGGTGTCTGCAGGGAGGAGAGTCATATTTCACATATTGAGATGGAGAGTCTGCAGGAAGTTGGAAGGTTAAAGGATTTTGCCAATACTTTGTATGAAATGGGCCAGGGCCCTGAAATGTGATTTTGCCTTTGTATGGGTGGGGTTTAGGATGGTCTGTAAGGTGAATGTGGTGACTCCAAGTGTAGCAAGTTTGTGATAGAGGGTGTGTCTTTGTGTGTTGTATATTTGACAGTGTAGTAGGTAGTGGGGGATATCCTCTATCACTTGGCAGTTTGGGCAGAGTGCAGTATGTATTTTACTAATCATAAATAAGTCTTTGTTGATGTTCGCTCTGCCAGTTCGGAGTCTGTGTATTGCTGTTTGGGCCCTTCTGGATAGGTAGTTAAGATGTAGTGTGTTTGGAGAGGGTGCTATTGTGGCTCTGAATGTGTTTTTATCTGTAGTGTGTTGTACCCAATTCTGGGTCCATGTGTGATAAAACATTTTTGTGAATTCTCTTATGTGATGTTTGCATGTAGTGACAGTGTGGTAATTTGGGGTTGTGAGTGTGAGGCCTTGTTTAGCAAGTGAGTCAACAGTCTCATTATGGATGATGTTGCAATGGGAGGGAATCCAGTAAAATGTTAGGGTGTTTCCCTTGTCTATAATGTTGTGTGCTATGTTATGTATGTGGAAAAGGGAATGGTTCTGTGATGGTTCTGCTGTTAGTGTGTTAATGAGTTGTAATGCAGGCCTTGTGTCTGTGATTATGTTAATGTGTTGTTTGTTGAGGTGGGTGGCCCAGCCTAATGCCATATGTATTGCTGCTAGCTCTGAAGAGGTGCTATTTTCAGCATGATTTAATTTTATAACATAATAGAATTTGGTGGAATGGGTGTAAAAAGCAGCAGAGCCAGAGGTGGTGTGTGGAATATGAGATCCATCAGTGTAAATTGTATGGTCACTGTCTGATAGTTGTGTGATTAAGTTGTCTGCAACAATTTTTAGTTCAATGGGGAGGTGAGCTTTTTTTTTTTGGTGATGTGTGGTAGAGTGAGGTGAATGTTTGGTTTTTTAAGTAACTAATAGGAAAGTGTTTGTGTGGGTTTATATGGTTTAATTTGTTGCCAAGTGGGATAAAGTGTGTTTTTTTTTATTATTTGTGCTGTGGTAGTAGAGTTAGTGGTGGATTCAATTCTAAGTATGGCTGGGTGAGTGGAATTGTAGTGTTTAAGTTTGATGTAGTGTTTGCATGTGAGGAAGTGTCTTTTGATTGTTAGAGGTGGCATGTTAGCTTCTGCCCAAGTGGCGAGGTATGGGCAGCCAGCTTTAAGACCCAGGGCAAGTCTGATGGCGCGTGTTTGCATAGTTTCAATTTTATTGATTTGTGTGTTTGAAGCAGTGTTGAGTCCTGGGAGGCCATACTCTAGTCTAGAGTTGATAAATGCTTTGATGAAAGTAAGCATTACTTTACCGCTGGCCCCCCATGATACGCTTGTGATGGAATTTAATATGTTTCATGTTCCAATGCATGTGGATTTTATGTTATTAATGTGTTGCTTCCAGGTAAGCTTACGGTATATTGTTAGCCCTAAATATTTGTAATGGGTGACAGTGGGAATGGTGCAATTGTCAATTGTAATATTCGGTGAATTGGTAGGTAAATGTTTACGTGTAATGTGTTATAGGCAGGTTATAGGGTCACCGCAGATTTAGGTGCTGAGATGGCAAGTCCCCATTTTGTAGTAAATTCAAGAACCTAGTTGACTGCATTTTGTAAGGCCATCTCGGTGATTCGCTGCCATTGGTTGATTGAGTCACGTGGTTTATGGACGCCATGTTTTGTCGTACCGTGAGACGATAGCTAAAACTTCTCAGTTGTTGTAATTTTATATATTTCTACCCCATTCTTTGTCTATGAAAGCTGTTATATTTTATGAATGCCTCACTGCGCTGCATTTGGGTGTAAAAATTTCACTCAAAGAAATAATTTAATTAATATTTTTCCCCGAGAAATTCCATCAGAAGACGGCAAACGGCTGCAAAAGTGAAACGAGCTAACTGAAAACCAACAAATAATTTCTTTTAAGGTTCGTTTGAAAAAGGAGCAAATATTTTCACTTTGTCGTCTGTCTATGCCAATACTTGTTCGTCTGTCTGTCTCTCTCTCTGTTAACTGTTGTCTGTCCATCTGTCTGTCCCTCTATAGACAATCAATTATTTTTGCTTTTAGAGTTAAATGAAAAATTCTTTTTGGGTTGGATAGGTGTCGAACAAATATTGCGATCTCAATTTTGAAAATTTTCAATAGCTTTAATAGCGCCCTTTACAGATGGGAAAAGATGGAAAATGCTAAACATCCGAACGAATATTACATACAAAAATATTTACTCTGGAAATCTGAAATTTTGGTAATAGTGTTACGGTCAGGAGGTTTACAATGGCAACAAGACGTTGCCGTCTTAGCCAAAAGGGGGTGCGAAAATTAAACCTTTTTTAAAGAAATAAACGAAACAATATATTATATATATTTGTTTTATAGGCACTAACAAAATATTAATGATAAATAATATTTGATAATCTCAGCGTTACCTGTAGACGTTTAAACGTCTACAAATCAATAAATGGAAATAGCCGTCATCAGTTCAACAGGTTACAATACTCTGACATGCTTCTGGAGAGATGCGGGTTCGAATCACGTATGTTGGCGAAATTTTTTTCCACAAAAATATTAATATTTACGTTTTTCGAATCCCCATCAGCTGCAATTTCCAGTGTTAGAGAGTGCTAAAGGCGGTAAATAAAAAACTCGAAAGGACCTCTAGCGGCGGAAGAAGCTGGAAAATATCAAATCTTTAAATATTGCAAACGATCTATTTTTGCTAGAAACTTAAGTTTTTGGTCATAGACCATAATGATCAAGTGGTTTACCCCAAGAGTAATGATTTGTCCCATTGGTAAAACTTTTCTGCTTTAAGAGAATGGGGCAGGGGGTGGCTCAGTCGGTAGCGTGCCAGGCTTGTAATCTGTAGTTCCAAGGTTCGATGGGCGGGGGTGGCTCAATCGGTAGCGGGCCAGGCTCGTAATCTGTAGTTCCCAGTTCGAGTCCCAGCAGGGTCAGCGTTGAGATTTATCTCCGCAAAAATTCCCCGCCCTGCCCACGGTCAGTAGGGGACACCAATGGGCTTGGAATGGCCGCCGTCCGTCGGATGGGACGTTAAGCCGTGGCCTCGTGTGCGGGAGAGCCATACCCTGTGCACGTTAAAGAACACGCTGGATGACCTTGACGGGAGGCTACCATCTGTCTCCCAACAGCTGTTCCAGTGGGTCCCCTCCCCCAACCTTCTCTGAGCCTTCGGAGTCCATGCAACCTGGCCATTTAGCCCATGGTGTGCAAAAAAGTGCCGCTCAGAGGTAAAACAACCCAACCCAACCCATCCCAGGTTCGAGTCCCAGCTGGGTCAGCATTGAGATTTATCTCCGCAAAATTCCCCACCCAACCCACGGTCAGTAGGAGACACCGATGGGCTTCAAAAGGCCACTGTCCGTCAGATGGGACGTTAAGCCGTGGCCCCGTGTGCGGGAGAGCCATACCCTGTGCACGTTAAAGAACACACTGGATGGCCTTGATGGGAGGCTACCATCTGTCTCCCAACAGCTGTTCCAGTGGGTCCCCTCCCCTAACCTTCTCTGAGCCTTCGGGGTCCATGTGACCTGGCCCTTTAGCCCATGGTGTTCAAAAAAGTGCCGCTCAGAGGTAAAGCAACCCAACCCATTATTTAAGAGATAAATGAAAAACCTTTTTGCACATTACAGATATTAATAAAATATTAATAGTTTATTTTCTCAATTATACAGTAGTTCGAATTTCCACTGTCAGAGGGTAATGAAAATGTGAAACAACTAGAAGAACGCATATCGCCTCTGGCGCATATGGGAATCTCATTTTCAAAGAAAATTAAGTTCTTCCTTTGCCTACGTTTTCACTCCTTAAAAGTTTTAATTATGGATGTTTGTGTCGTTTTTCTGCTGAGGTCCCGCCATCCTCATGGACCTTCTGCTATGCATATGAACTGACAGGTTCCTGTCAAACCTCTATACAAGCAGCTGCTTGAGGGGTTATTTACTTATTTTTCAATATATGATGGGGGAAATGCACATATTAGTATTTTATTAGTCATTATAAAACATAACAAGTATTATTCTTTTAGTTCTTAAATTTAGAAAGTTGCTTTTCTCTTATTACTCTGAAAATAGTGGGCAGATCATTGCTGTCAGTGGAATTTCTACCATAACAGAACTCTACTGCCGAAATTTCTACCATAAAGAGATCACTTGAAACATTCGTTAAAAGTTTTGCAGTTAAGATATTTAGTGACCTCCAATGATATAAATTAAAACTACCTTTGAAAATGCGAATTACATTTCATTAGTAACCAACAAAAAAAGATATTTCCAATTTTCTTTTAAAACAAAATCGTTCCGTTTCTTACCTACCTTGGTCAACTCATTGTTGTCAATGGAATTTTCAACCGCATTACACGACAAAAATTTCAAATTTCTAGCGTAACTACATCGTTTGCAATATTCGTTTTAAATTTTTGGTATTTTTCCACCGTTAGAGGGCGCAGTTTTAGCTTTTGGGAAATTCGCAAAATGCAAATTGTAATATTTCATCAATACCTGACCAACCCAAAAAGAATTTTTAATTTATCTCTAAAACTTTTCTGTTAAAACAAAAAAAGTTTCATTCACCTCCCCCCTGGGTCTAAAGGGTCAAGTGATTGTTGCCAATGGTAACTTCGTAACTTTCACATTTCAACACCAAAATTTTAAACTTCTTACATAACTACATCGTTTGGAATATTTGTTTGATATTTTGGATTTTTCAAAATTTTCCACCGTAAGTGGGCGCAGTTAAAACTTTTGGGAGATTCGAAAAATGCAAATCGTAATATATCATTAATTCCTATCTGACACAAAAAGAATTTTTTATTTTTCTGTATAAACAAAAAAGTTCGATGTCTACAGACGGACAGACAACAAAACGAAAGTTTATATTTTTTTTAAAGAAAGAAAAGCTCTAAAATTTACTTTTCCTTTTTGTAGCCGTTTCCTTAAGTGCTTCCAATCATGAACACTGAAATCTGTATCAAATATTACCCTACCCTTTTCTGCAATCCATAAGTACCGTGCAATACCATTCAGCTATGCACACTAAACAATCCGAGCCACGACAAAACATGGCGTCCAATTTTGAGATGGCCAACCTCTTCCTATAGAGGGCCTCTAGTTCCTTCCTCCTTGCTTAGTGCGTCCTCAATTTGTAGGCACCGGTTGTAAGTATTATCAAAGAAGGTCGAAGCATTTCTGTACAGTTAACCTCTGAGCAAAACTGGCTGAAAGCCGGAAAAATGGAAACGATATGAGTAGTTATTCTTGTTGTCAATTCGAATTATAAATTTTACGTACAGGTAGAGTTTCGATTTTAAAGGTAACAAAATAACTTTATACCATTTTGTATTGAATATTAAACTATTCCGAAAATATTTTAAGTAGTTAATAGCTACATTTATGGTCATATTCAGATTAGTTTTGGTAAGTGGGATGACTAAATTCAGGGTGGACCATTGATGGTATTCTGCTCAGGTCTTCCTCATAGACCAGGGGCTGTCGTAAGTTGTAATCTGGAGTACAAAATCCTTTCTATGTCGTTTACATTTGCATTCATGAAACACCTGTGGGTCACTTTGGAGGTAGGGTTACCAGATGCCCAGTATTGTAAAAGGAGGACAAAAAAGTTAGAAATGGAGGACAAAGGAGGACATACTTTCAATTTGTGAAATAAAATAATTTTTTTTCCTACAGTGTTTTATGTATTTCAAGTACCGATAAACAGTTGAGTCAGAAAAAGGCATATTATTAAATATATTTTAAAATATATGATTGACGATTTTTATTCCTACTTGATAAGCAATTGAGTTATATTGCAAATCTGTTTCTATGAACTATGACTGAGGTATTGGTCAGCAGTGATTTTGGTCTAGGTAGGCTAATTCCTTTGCTGTCTTTTATGTTGTGGGGCAGGGGTGGTGTGCCATGCTCATAATCTGTAGTTCCCAGGTTCGAGTCCCCGCTGGGTCAGCGTTGAGATTTATCTCTGCAAAATTCCCCACCCTGCCCACAGTCAGTAGGGGACACCGATGGGCTTGGAAAGGCCGCATTAGATGGGATGTTATGCTGTGTCCCCTTGTGCGGGAGAGCCATACCCTGTGCACGTTGATGAATGCTGGATGGCCTTGATGCGAGGCTACCATCTGTCTCCCAACAGCTGTTCCAGTGGGTCCCCTCCCCCAACCTTCTCCGAGTCTTTGGGGTCCATATGACCTGGCCATTTAGCCCATGGTGTGCAAAAAAGTGCTGCTGAGAGGTAAAATAACCCAACCCAAAGTCTTTTATGTTGCAAAACTTCTTTCAACATTCATAGCTCCATCTATCTGTGGGTGGAAACAAAATTTTTGTCATTTTCTAAAGCTTGTACTTTTTCAATTTGGCATGTAAATTGCACATATTTAGATTACAGGAAATAGTAACTTTTACAGCATTAACAAGGTAAATTTAACATTCACGATTTGTATTTATTTACTATAAATACAAATCGTAAATGTTAGTTCATGGTTAACAGTAAATGATATTACAGTTATGAGTTCAAGAAATTTAAAAAAGGAAATTCCCAAAAAAGTGTTCTTTAATTTTAGTTTGAAACATGTTAAGAGTTTATACAAAAATGGAGGACATTTCATGCTTTTTCAAACTTCTGGGAGGACATATGGTAAAAAAGGGGGACGTCCTTTTGGTGGACATATGGTAACCCTACTTGGAGGGGTGGGTGGCATGTAAATTGACTGGCAGGAAGCTGCTTGAATGGGTATTCTGAAAGAAGTCGAAAGATAGTAGTAGGTCGAAAGATAGTATATTGGCTGAATACTGAAATAAACAATTTTGATGAGTTATCAGGAATTTTTTGATTCTATTGAGCTTGAGCAGGTAAGTTTGTGAATGTAAATTAGCAATGGAAAAATGCATTTTAGATGAATTGGAAATTTGTAGTCATAAGAATCAGACTTGGTGCTTTAATTAGTTTAGCTGTTTTATTGTTAGGTCAATATACTTGCAAATGTAATTGAATAATTTGTATAGTAACAAATAGAAATAAGCATAGATGTTTATTTTTCATTTAAAAATGGTATATTTCCATTAATAACTCCATTTTTGCATTTGTGGCTCTTGTTGGCACATCTAACTAATTGTAATATCTCTGGAAAGGAGCAACAGGTTTCAAATATCTCTGGGTTATGTAATTTAAAAAGGTTGCCAAAATATCTAAATAGTTAAATTAGGGCTGCCAACTAGCTCTCCACCTCTCTCCAGAGATTTTAGCGAATGACCTGGAGAAATTTGTCCCAATATTTCACAGTCTAGAAATGTAAATTAATGAAACAGCTATAGCATCACACTAAAAATAATTCTAGCAAGCCTTGACTACAAATAATATTTCATGTTCAAAATTAATTTATTTTGTTTTAATTTTTTGAAAGCCAACTTTAAAGTTTTATTCATGTTGGAATAATTTTGCATCTGCTTTTGAATAGGGAAATGTCTAAAATGTAAGATCTGATCCAAAAATTTTATCCCACTGAAAATTGGAATGCCCCCAAAGATTCTGCCTCTTCTCAAAAGTCATGAGTTGGCTATTTTGATTCTTTATGTACAGACTGTATGCCTCCATAAGTAGATGCCTACCGATTTGCCAGCATCGCCATTGAATGCTTCGCAACATGTAAACAGTTTTCTGTTGCAAGAGGGCTGACAAGGGTGACAGCATCATACACTCTTGTTATACATACATTATATAAAGTATATCAAAAGGAGTTATTATTATTCACTAGGATTATATATTGAATTTGTTAAAGAAAATTACAGTAAACTTGAGAAATGTACAATTTGGTTTTCGAGATATATATTAAATTTGTGTATATCGATCAATATTGATCCCAAATAGAAACAACTTGTATTGCGCATCTTGCAGAACAATTGCAGTGAATCAATAAAATTCGAGTAGAGTGACTCATAAGAAATAGTAAATTCACCTAAAAAAGTTATACAACAATATGATCATACTTGAAATAAGCATACAACAACATATGCATGAAAATATCATTATTTCATATCATGATTGTCAAAATTGTTCTGCTTATGTAATCTGATATCCCATTGTATTCAGATATTTACTAAAATCTTGATGTGTGTGTGTGTGGTTGGTGGGTGGGTGGGGGGGATACAAGGATACCTGAAATTTCCTCAAATTATGTTCTGGTTTTTTCATAAAAAGAGAAGGGGAATTTTAATGCATTATATTTTTCTTCAAAATAGAGGATAGACATTACTTTTATCACTAGAGTGCAAAAAATATATATATATAAACTGGAAAAATCTTTTGATAGGTTCTGTAAAATGTGAAAGATATGCATAGAATGTAATGAATATTTCTATTAATTGTTAATAAGAATTGTGTGTTTGTCATTTACTTTTCAGGGAACATTTTTTTTTAATTACATTACTTTTTAAAATCTACCAATAATTTTACAGCACTGATGCAATAAAAAAGCATTTATCTTTTACACCCTATATTGATGAATTTAAAACTGGTAAGACAGTAAAATCTAAATGAGTGTTCAATTCCTTGAGACCTATGTGCAACTGAAATAAACATATTAATCAAAATTAGGACCAGATGTAGAAAAAAAAGGGAGAAAGGACGGGGGAAAAAGCTCAATCAAGTGGGAAAATAATAAAGGGCCCAAGAGACTGGATTTTCATTCCAGTATGACCCTCTTTCCTTTTAGAGTTCTTCTCCCCCAGTCCTGCCCTGGTCAAAGGCAATTCTAATTTTCAGATTGGGGCAATTCTAATTTTCAGACAGGTGGGATATCAGTGGTCCAGAGCATCTGACATCAGGAGGTCGTGGGTTCGTCTCCTACCCGGCTAAAGACAATTTTTCCTCTGAAATTAGAATCGGCGTCAAAGTGCTAATTTATTAGTGGATATTGAACTGTCGAGTTTATCCTATCATCATCATTGGCATACTTGTAAGACGTACTTTCCATCTATTTGGCAAATAGAAAGCTGCTTTGGCTAAAATTGCCTAATAGCACATATATGTGACATAAAAGGAATGTTCATAGCATTAGAGATCTTGATTGGTGGCCGATAGCTCAGTGGTCCAGAGCATCATCCTCAAGCAGCCATGGGCTATGGAGGTCCAACCAGACAATGCAATTTAATTCTCCAAGCAAGTCTGTTCTGAGCTACACCAGCTGCATCTGGCCACTGCACACCAATTCTAACAAGGTCCTGTTTGACATTGCCCACTGCATCCTTGGTCTCTCCCTCTTTCTGGAGCCTTTAGGCACACTTTTCATAACCTATTCGCCAATCTATAATTATCCATACGGGCAACATGGCCAAACCAACAGAATCTCTCTCTGCACAATATGCTGCTTAAAGGAAGTTGCCGACTCCTTTTCCTAACCTCTTCATTACTTACAAAGTTGAACCACCTAATGCCCAAGATACTGCGTAAGCATCTAGAATCAAAAGCATCTAGTTTTTGTTATCTTGTTTACAAAGTATCCAAGTTTCACTGCCATAACTAACCCTAGATAGAACCAAATTATTATACAGTCTAATTTTAGTCTTTAGGTATATATGCCTATTTCTCCACAATCTTCATAGATTCTTAAAATTTCTAGCAGCAATCCCTATCCATCTGTTAATCTCATGCAACTCATCACCAGCATCTGTTACATAGCTCCCAAGATAATTAAACTGTGACACCTGCTCAAGACTGCAACCATTCGGATTAACTGAATCACAGCCTGCCTGACCAATTTTCATCACTTTAGTTTTCTCCTTGTTTATAACCAAACCTACCCTAGTACTAGTTTCATCAACAGCTCGAATAAAAGAGTTCATCTCATCAACATCATTTGCCAAAAGGGCTAAATCATCAGCATAATCTAAATCAGAAATTTTCGTATCTCCAGCCCATTTAAGCCCAAAATCTTTCCCTTGAAGTGAATTTCGTATAACATAATCAATGACCAAACTAAAGAGAAAAGGAGACAAAATGCACCCTTGTCGAACACCAGAAGTAATGCTAAACCAATTGCTACAAGACTTACCAACTCTCACACATGACTCAGTGTTATTATAGAGAGCTTTCATTATGTTAACTAACTTGTCTTGTATACCATATGATCTCATAATCAACCACAAATTATGACAATCAGTAGAGTTGAAAGCCTTTTTAAAATCAACAAAGCTAGCAAGCAAAGGTTTCTGAAACTATAAACATTTCTCAAGGATCTGCCTAAGTAAAAATATCTGATTCGCACATCCCCTACCACTTCTGAATCCACATTGCTCATCACGCAATTGCCTGTCAACCAGATCGTTAATTCTATTAAGCACAATCATGGAATGAACTTTACCAGGAACAGAGAGTAGGCTGATACCCCTATAGTTATCACAAGAACTGCGATCACCTTTTTTGAAAATAGGGATAATAATAGCTCTGGTAAAATCTTCAGGAACCATGCCTTTTATCATAAAAGTTATTCAAAATTTCAGTCATCCAAGTGGTAACAGAAACATTCCCAGCTCTAAGCATTTCCATAGTAATTTCATCTACACCTGGGAATTTATGAAGTTTAAGTTTAAAAACAGCCAGAATAACTTCAGGTTGTGTTATAGGGCCAACATTAAAGCCACCAACGCATCTATCATCACTGCAAACAATGGGAGTTGAACTACCCACATTGTTTAGAACATCACCGAAATGCTCAGCCCACCGAGCTGTGACAGAATCCTCACCTTCTATAACCTTACCTTGTTTATGCTTCAATCCCTGTATACCTATCCGTTTTCTACCACACAAAACATTAATTATATGGTACAGCTCTCTGCTGTTGTGCTGTCTAACTGCTTCCTCGGCTTTGTCAGCCGAACCATCAAGCCAGGGGCGGGGGTGGCTCAGTCGGTAGCGTGCCAGGCTCGTAATCTGTAGTTCCCAGGTTCGAGTCCCAGCTGGGTCAGCATTGAGATTTATCTCCGCAAAATTCCCCGCCCTGCCCACGGTCAGTAGGGGACACCGATGGGCTTGGAAAGGCCGCCGTCTGTCGGATGGGATGTTAAGCCGTGGCCCCGTGTGCGGGAGAGCCATACCCTGTGCACGTTAAAGAACACGCTGGATGGCCTTGACGGGAGGCTACCATCTGTCTCCCAACAGCTGTTCCAGTGGGTCCCCTCCCCCAACCTTCTCTGAGCCTTCCGGGTCCATGTGACCTGGCCATTTAGCCCATGGTGTGCAAAAAAGTGCCGCTCAGAGGTAAAACAACCCAACCAACCATCAAGCCAAAGATTCTTATCAGCAGCAAACTGATCTTTTACACATTAAGTTCTCTGTAATGCTTTCTATTAGGACTAGTAGGGTATTGATTAAGGACATTCCTGCAGTTCTTTCTTTCCGAAATAAGCTCAAGTGCCTTATCACTCAAATAATTCTGTCTCCTCTGCTCCTTTTTCCCTAAAAGAGTACTGTTAGTTTCCAAAAAAGCCTGTTTAAAATGGTCCCATTCTTCCTCAACTTCATTAGGAAGCAAACCATAGCTGTCATAATGACTAAGTAACCTATCATGGTAAGCTTTAGCTATAACTGGGTCTTTCAGAGCTTCAGAATTAAAGGTAAATTTTTAAACCTAGCACAACACTTTTTAAGTTTAAGTTGCAAGACACTTTTAACAAGGTAATGGTCGGATCCAATTTCAGCTTCCCTATATGACCTGGTATTCCTAATAAAACTAGCCCATTTGCTGTTAATTAATATATAATCTTGATGTGTGTTAATTAATTTATAATCCTGACATTTTATCAGGAGGTCATGGGTTCGTATCCCACCTGGTTCAAGACAATTTTTCCTCTAAAATTAGAATTGACGTCAAAGTGCTGATTTATTAGTGGATATTGAACCGTTGAGTTTATCAATTTTTTAAACTATGCCCCAAAACTAAAGGTCACTGTGAAATCAAGTTCCTATATTCTTCACTTTAAGGTAAGGTGAACAGACTTGCCCCATCATCCAGGGATAGCCCCTGGATAAAAATTTCCACCCCCATGGAGAAAATGTTGCCATAATTTATTTTTAGACTATTTTACATATTAACTGTATGGCATGAGCAGATATTTTACTAATAAAAATTCATTTATCAACTATTTCAACTAACTTTTGATTTTGAAGACCATTTGAGATGCAAAATTATCTTTATGTAAATTTCTGCTCTCTTTTCCAGTTTATTTACTGTATTTTACATATTTTGTTATTCTTTCTGTTCATAATTTTGTATTCGACGTTAAGAAAAGCCAAATTGTTGTGAGACAGAAAGAGCATTAAATGTCCCAGAGTGTGAAGTTTAAATAAATAAATAAATGACAACTACTATATTGAAACAATCAGTCAGTAATGCAGATGACTGAAAAGTTGATTTAAGAAATCTAGAAGACTAATTGTGAGCTTTCAAACAATAGGCAACTGATTTCAAACTGAATTTTCAAAAGTCCCCGGATCTTCTGTCTTATGTGGTCAACTTAATTTAAGTATTTATATTTACTTGATATAAAATATTCAGTAGTATTACACAATTTGTAACATAGTTATAATAAAACTGTAATATCATCAATGATGTGACGAGAACTTCAGAAGAATTTACCTTGTCTAGATACAGTTCTTAGCCACTTTTGATGCGAATCACTAGGAATTTTATAGAAGGAAATTTTATCCTTACAAGTATCTGAGGTACAATGGGGAACAACACAATACACCATTGTAAATATGATGCGCTGTAATTTAAATACAGAATATTTATTAATGACTGTGAACACTAAGAACAAAAAGTTTCAAACTACCTACTGCTATGAACTAACTTTCACAATCATATGAAATCATAGTCAGTGACATCTAGTGGCAGATCCAGTAAATAAGTGTTGCAAGGTTTCTTTCAATACACTAGGCATTTAGTTAAGGAGGCTACGTACAGACAGACGAACAGACTGACCCTCATTCAACCATGAGCTATGGAGGTCCAACCAGACAGTGATTTAGTCCTTCAGAAACACCAGCTCTGTGCTACAACTACTGCATTTGACCATTGTAGGCCAATTCTAGCAAGGTTCTGTTTTACATTGCCTAGCCTAGGTCTTACCCTTTTCCTGAGGCCTTTAGACACACTGTTCATAATACTTTTCATCAGTCTCTAGTTATGCATACAAGTAACACCAATGCAGTCTCTCTCTGCACAATATACTGTTCAAAGGAGGTTGCCTACTTACTCCTTTGCTTAACCTCATTATTACTTGCAAAGTGAAACCACCTAATGCTCAGTATACTGCATAAGCATCTAGAATCAAAGTCATCAAGTTTCCTGTTATCTTGCTTACAAAGGGTCCAAGTTTTGCTTCCATAATAATCTGTAAAAAGAACCAGCTGGGCCAGCATTGAGATTTATCTCTGCAAAACTTTCTGCCCTTCCCGTTGCCAGTAGGGGACACAGATGGGCTTGGAAAGGCTGTCGTCCATCAGATGGGACGTTAAGCCATTGCCCTTATATGGGATGGCCATACCCTGTGCACATTATAGAACACATTGGATGGCCATGATGGGAGACTACCATCTGCTTTCAACAATTGTTCTAGTGAGTCCACTCCCCAACCTTCTCTGAGCCCTCTGGGTCCTTGTGACCTGGGCATTTAACCCATTGTGTGCAAAAAAGTGGTAAGAGGTAAAACAACCCAACCATCAAGTTTCCTATTATCTTGCATGCAAAGTTTCCAAGTTTCACTACCATAACAAACTATAAAAAACTAGTATCCAGCCTAATTTTCTACTGCTGGGCTTGGAAAGACTGCCGTCCATTGGATGGGATGTTAAGCTGTAGCCCTGTGTGCGGGAGTGCCATACCCTGTGCATGTTAAAGAACGCTGGATGGCCGTGATGGGAGGCTACGATTTGTCTCCCAACAGTTGTTCCAGTGGGTCCCCTCCCCCAACCTCCTCTGAGCCTTCGGGGTCCATGTGACCTGGCCATTTAGCCCATGGTGTGCAAAAAACCATGGCTAATGGCCATGGGCAAAAAACCATGGGCCAGTGCTGCTCAGAGGTAAAACAACCCAACCCAGCCTAATTTTCTAGTTGTATAAGCCTAATTTTCCACACTCTCCATAGATTCTGAAAAGTCTCAGTAGTAATCTTATTCTTCTGTTTATCGTATTCCACATATTGCCATTGTCTGTTAAACAGTTCCTGAGGTAAGCTTGCTTAAGGGTACAACCATTCAAAGCAACTAAAGCACTGGTCTGACCATTTCTTATCGCTTTTCTCATTTTTTAAAATCCTACTTACTACTTATCCAGATATACAGGACTGGTAAAGGAATTCATCTCATCAACATCTAATTATGGAGATGATTTGGCCAACAGAACCAATATCAAGACAATTTAAGACCTAGGTCTCCCTGTTGTGGAGATTTTCTCCTAACATAATCGGTAACCAAAGAGAAAAAGAGACAAAATGCACTCTTGTTGAGCTCCATTAGTGGTCTTTGTATGCTAAACCAATTGGCAAAATTCTTATTAACTCTCACATGGGATTACATGGGACCTTAGAGAGCCATCCTGATGCTAATTTGTCTGGTATGCCATACAATCTTGGGGCAGGGATGGCTCAGTCTGTAGCACGTCATGCTTTTAATCTACAGTTCCCAGGTTTCGAGTCCCAGTTGGGTCAGCGTTGAGATTTATCTCCTCAAAATTCCCCACTCTGTCCACGATCAGCAGGGGACACCGATGGGCTTGGACAGGCTGCCATCCATTGGATGGAACGTTAAGCTGTGGCTCCCTGTGTAGGAGAGCTATACCCTGCGCATGTTAAAGAACATGCTGGATGGCCTTAACGGGAGGCTACCATCTGTATCCCAACAGCTGTTCCAGTGGGTCCCCTCCTCCAACCTTCTCTGAGCCTTCGGGGTCCATGTGACCTGGCCATTTAGCCCATGGTGTGCAAAAAAGTGCCGCTCAGAGGTAAAACAACCCAACCCATGCTGGATGGCCTTAATGGGAGGCTACCATCTGTATCCCAACAGCTGTTCCAGTGGGTCCCCTCCTCCAACCTTCTCTGAGCCTTTTGGGGTCCTTGTGACGTGACCATTTAGCCCATGATGGGCAAAAAGTGCCGCTCAGAGGTAAAACAACTGAGCAACTCACTCAGCATTACTTTACTGGTTATGTGAACAAGTTTGATGAGGATCGCACAATTATTTGATGAATTATTACGATTTTTCCTTAATTTATGGAAACCAGTGTATTTAAATTGCATGATTTTTTTCCCCTTATTTTAACAAATTTCTCTTTAGATGCTAATCCAATATATAGTGCCTTATCAAAATATTTGAGAATTTCATCTCAATGGATTCTAATTTTGAAGCTCTATAACTTCTAATAGATGCATTTAATGAAAAAATGTGAGAGATGATAAAACGAAGATCATAATTAACACTTCAAATATCTGTTTTCAAAAATGTTCTATATTTAAAGAGTTCTGGAAGCTATAATATTTCCCAACAGTAATCTATATAATAAAAAAAGTCTGTGGCAGCTGCCATGGGGCCTCATTGGGAAATCATAGTAGAAACTTCAAATTTTCAGAGAATATTTCTGGGTGTGATCTGGGTTGCAGTGCCAGATTTCAAGTTGAAAGTCCAAAAGAGCAATCCTTACTAGAATCAAATATATTTGCAATGCTATTCCTATGCGAAATGATAATCACTGTCAATCTTCTCCCTAACTGTGAACATAAGAGTCAAAATAACATTTAAATGTGCTACTGTTGGGCACATTCCTCACATTTTCAAAGACATAATTATTTTAAGGTGTCCCATTTCAGCTAAGGACCTTATTTTTGAACCCAATATGAACAGACGGGGGGAACACACCTATGAATTTTGGGACCTTTTGGTCAATTACATCATGAGTCACAGAATATCAGATCTACCATTATAAAAATCTCTAAAGTTTGTGATGAAGCCATGAGCTATGAGAGTGCTAGCTGAGTCAGCAATGACCTTTGCAAAACCAGGAAATTCTACATGTTGAAACTCTGCTAAAATATGGGGGGGGGGAGGGGAAACTAACCTTCAGTGCAGTAAAAAACAAAATATGCAGATTAAAGATGAGACCTAAGCTGTGGCAATTTGTGTAGAAATGAAGCCACGGGCCAATTAGGAACCTCATTTTTAAACCAACCATTGGGACACAAGGGAGAATGCTGAGCATTAAATTTAGACCATGCGGTTAAGTATCACAGGATACTCTATTGTAATGGAAATAAAAATCTCAGTAGTTTAGGTAGAAACTAAGTCATGGGCTATGAGAGAGTATGCTGATGTCAGTAATAACCAAAGGAAACGCCAGGAAATTTTCTTAGTGTTCAATCTGCACTAAAATGTCAGATAGGGGGGGGGGGGGAAGTGGTTCTTAAAAAAACTTACTGCAGTGAAAATAAGAATCTACAAATTAATAGTGACACCCAGGCAGCACTGGGTGCTGTTCAGCTCATATGTCATAAGATTTTGCCTCATATTTGAATTAAAACTTGGGTATTATTTTAAATCATTTAATAGAATTAATATACATTTTAGAAGTTTGCATAATGATTATTACAACATTAAAATTTTGAATTATTTTTTATAAAGCAAGATAATTTATTGTCAAATATTCCAGCTTCTATAACTCTTTAAATAATGAATTAATATTGTTAAAAAAATGAGATCCAAATGGATTTGATTATATTAGATTTATCTTGAATTACATTTTTCCATTAAACAAATAGTTTAGAAATTATAGAGCTTCAAAGTTCGGTTTCCATTAACATAACATTGGAATTATCCATTATATTTTTTTGAGGGGATGGCATAATATGTCTGATAATTAAATTCTGGCATTAAGAATTATCTCTGCTGACTTGCACTTTACCCTCAATGGGAAAGGAGACACTGATGGACTTGGAAAGGTCACTTGTCCATTGTGTGGAACATTAAGTCGTGCCAAGTGCATGGTAAATTGATAGGAGACTACTGTCTCCTTGAATCTCATTTATCTCAACTTTGAGCCTTTGGAGCTCTCCTGACCTGGCCATTTAACTTACTGTGCAAAAAAAAAATGCTGCTTAGAGGTAAACCATCTCTAATATTTTGGTAGGACAATGTGTCTAAGAATTTCTAGTTTTTTTTTTAATTAAAAGCAAGCAATTTTTACATTTACTTGATATATTTAAACTGTAAATGTATTAAAGAGCATATTAAATTTAAAAAGTGGTTCTCATATGTATGAGGAAAAAATAGGTTTAAATCAAAAATAATCCAGTGATTTGTGTTGTCATTGGGCTTCTTGCATCTCATTCTTCATTATAATTAAGCTGAATTTCCTTTCTCCCCATAGCGATTGTAAATCCATTTTGCTTTTCAAATACAAACACGAAAAATGCAGTTGTTTCTTTCCCTTTGCATATTAGTGAGAAATGAAACTATGTACTGGTATAAATCAATTTGATTCTCAAAAGTTGAAGGATTTAGTCAGTTGGGCTTATTATAACATTTGTTGTTATGCTGCAAATTAGTCATATATGCATTTCTTAAATCAAGGAACAATACGAAATGTTTTGACATTTTTAGATGATGCAATGTCTTAACCGCTCCGCCCCCCCCCCCCCCCCCCCCCGAAAAATTGAATGAAACATTAAGTAATGAAGAATAACTCTGGTGTATCAAAACTTAATCTTTTTTTTCCTTAATGAAACGTAATCTTGATATTTTTTATGCATTCTTTTGTTTACTTAAAAAGCAATCCATAGTGAATGCACAGTATTCCCTGTTAAGATGCACATCAAATATTAATAGATTCTGAAAAAAATTCATCGCCGCCGCAGCAGGAATCGAACCCGCATCTTTCCAGATTCATCCCAGAGCGCGCTACCATTGCACCATGCGTTGGACAATGAAATTTTTCAGAATAAGACCTTATAAATCTTCCCTGAGACGTGGCTGAGACAGCGCCATCTATACTCAAGAAGATGCAACTTTTTCAGTCATTGCTATTGATTATCAGATGTTAATGAGCATTAGCGACCTTCTCATTATTGTGCATTTATTATTGTGCATTTAATGGAAAAATGGGACTGAAGGTAAATTAAAGTTCTTAGTGAAATCTATTTAAATCTCAATTTTCAACAATATTCGTTCAGTATTTAAAGAGTTATGGAAGGTATGGTATATATTATAAATAACACTTGTGGTTTGTCTTTTTAAAACAACAACTTGATAACAATTATATTGTCATTCTTCCATATTTAGCAATTATTGTTTTAAAGTCCCCTGGGTTTGAGCCCCGGGTAAGGCATGGATGTGTGTCGTTTTTCTGCTGAGGTCCTGCCATCCTCTCAGACCTACTTTGGTGTATAAACTGACAGGCTCCTGTCAGACCTCTGTGGCAAGCAGCTGCTTGAGGGGGTATTTATTTATTTTTTATTTATTTAAAATAACTGTGTTGATAATAAAATTTAGTTCAGAAAAGATAATGCTACTAACCAAAGCTAATCACGACTTTTTAACTTGCTCATTACCTTAGCCAAGATTCTCTCCTATGGTATCAGATGCACAGAACAAAGGAAACTTATTATGGGCTCCACAGCGCTGACTGCTCCACCTTGGTGCCATCTCGTGAGCTGAGTGCCGTAACTGCAGATGTACCATTGTTTTAGATACTGTACTACCTAACAACCCTTCCAGGATCTGCCTGAAGAATTGTGGATTACATCCAGAGGCCAGCTATTTTTACACTATGATCAACCAAAAAAATTTTTTAAATTTTTTTTGCCAAATAACTATTGAAAGGAATTATAGTATGTTATCTGACAAATTAACCATTACCATGCCAAGCATGAAAAACTGAATTGTACCCGTGGCCAGAATTTTTCAACTGTGTTCAGGTGAAAAAAAGTGAACTTTAGAACTTTTTTGCCAAATAACTACTGGAAGGAATTATGGCATGTTCTATACCAAATTAATCAACATTTAATTCTGGATTTTCCAAAAATAAAATATTTAACTAGTTTTATTTTACTACTTTTATTTTAATAGGGCTTTTATAAAGGCATGTAGTAACTCCTAGAAATAATTTTAATGCATATGAATTGAAAGACTATTTCTGAATAACAAAACAAATTTATTTCAAACAAAAAAAATTAGCCTCTTTTTATAATTTTTTTTCTTGGTACTATACTTTGAGAAAAGTCCAAGCTTTTCACCAACTGTAACCAGTCAACTAAATAAGTCAAATATAGATTTAAAAAGAAATAGAAATGGATCTTTCTATATATATATCAAAAGAAAGAATATTAAATTGGGATTAAGAAAATGACAAAAAAAGTAGGTAACACTAAAATAGTTTTTAATTCCAAAATATACTAAAATGATGCAAAAATTTTTGTGAAATTCACTGAAAACCTTCAATAAAAAAAAACTTAGCTTCATTTTATTGAGAAACAGATGGTAGGATGTTTACAACATAACTTTCTGAAGCTCTCAGACAACTAGTGGGGAACTGTTCTGAATATAGAACAGCCTTTATGGTAAAAGGTGTCATTTAGGTTATTATAATAGCAGTTTGAGCAAGATAATGGTCTTTTTATTTTCTTAAACATCAAGTTGAGGAACAAATTGAAAAAACAGCACTCTTTACAAGCTCTGAAATGTCTATTTCGCATATATATCATCATCCTCAAGCAGCCATGGGCTACGGAGGTCCAACCAGACCATGCAATTTAGTTCTCCAAGCAAGTCTATCCTGAGCTACATCTACTGCATCTGGCCACCAATTCTAACAAGGTCCTGTTTGACATTGTCTGCCCACCGCATCCTAGATCATCCCTTCTTTCTGAGGCCTTTAGGCACACTGTTCATAACCCTATTCGCCAATCTATAATTATCCATACGGGCAACATGGCCAAATCAATGGAGTCTCTCTCTGCACAATATGCTGCTTAAAGGAGGTTGTAAACTCCTTTGCCTAACCTCATCATTAGTTACAAAGTTGAACCACCTAATGCCCAAGATACTGCGTAAGCATCTAGAATCAAATGCATCTAGTTTCCTGTTATCATGTTTACAAACTGTCCACGTTTCACTGCCATAACTAACCCTAGAAAGAAAAACTATTATACCGTCTAATTGTAGTTTTCAGGTGTATACACCTATTTCTCCACACTCCCCATAGATTTTTAAAAGTCTCAGCAGCAATCCCTATTCGTTTGTTAATCTCATGCCGCACATCACCATTATCTGTTACATAGCTCTCAAGATAAACTGTGACACCTGCTCAAGACTGCAACCATTCAGATTAACTGAATCACAGCCTGCTTGACCAATTTTCATCACTTTAGTTTTCTCTCTGTTTATAACCAAACCTACTCTACTACCAGTTTCATCAACAGCTCGAATGAAAGAGTTCATCTCATCAACATTATTTGCCAAAAGGGCTAAATCATCAGCATAATCTAAATCAGAAATTTTCGTATGTCCAGTCCATTTCAGGCCAAAATCTTTCCCTTGAAGTAAATTTCATATAACATAATCAACAACCAAAGAGAAAAGGAGACTTGTCAGACACCAGAAGTAATGCTAAACCAATTGCTACAAGCCTTACAAACTCTCACACACGACTCAGTGTTATTATAGAGAGCTTTCATTATGTTAACTAACTTGTCAGGTATACCATATGATCTCATAATCAACCACATATTATGACGATCAAAAGAGTCAAAAGCCTTTTTGAAATCAACAAAGCTAGCAACCAGATGTTTCTGAAACTCTAAACATTTCTCAAGATTCTGCCTAAGTGAAAATATCTGATCCACACATCCCCTACCACTTCTGAATCCACATTGCTCATCACGCAATTGACTGTCAACCAGATTCTTAATTCTATTAGGCAAGGCACAATCATGGAAAGAACTTTACCTGGAACAGAGAGTAGGCTGATACCTCTATAATTATCACAAGAACTGCGATCACCTTTTTTGAAAATAGGGATAACAGTAGCTCTGGTAAAAGCTTTAGGTTGGGTTGGGTTGTTTTACCTCTGAGCGGCACTTTTTTGCACACAATGGGTTAAATGGCCAAGTCACATGGACTCCGAAGGCTCAGAGAAAGTTGGGGGAGGGGACCCATTGGAATAGCTGTTGGGAGACAAATGGTAGCCTCCCGTCAAGGCGATCCAGCGTGTTCTTTAACGTGCACAGGGTATGGCTCTCCCACATACGGCGCCACAGCTTAACTTCCCATCTGATGGATGGCGGCCTTTCCAAGCCCATCGGTGTCCCCTACTGACTGTGGGCAGGGCGGGGAATTTTGCGGAGATAAATCTCAACGCTGACCCAGCTGGTACTCGAACCTGGGAACTACAGATTACAAGCCTGATGCGCTACCGACTGAGCCACCCCCGCCCCTAAAATCCTTAGGAATCATGCCTTTATCATAAAAGATATTCAGAATGTCAGTCATCCAAGTGGCGAATGAAACATTCCCAGCTCTAAGAATTTCCGTGGTAATTTCATCTACCCCTGGGGATTTATGAAGTTTAAGTTTAAAAACAGCCAAAGTAACTTCAGATTGTGTTATAGGGCCAACATTAAAGCCATCAATGCATCTATCATCATTGCAAACAATGGGAATAGAACTAACTGCATTGTTTAGAATATCACTGAAATGCTCAGCCCACCTAGCCATGACAGAATCCTCACCTTCTATAACCTTACCTTGTTTATCCTTCAATCCCTGTATACCTGTCCGTTTTCTACCACACAAAACATTAACTATCTGGTACAGCTCTCTGCTGTTGTGCTGTCTAACTGTGTTCTCGGCTTTGTAAGCCAAACCATCAAGCCAAAGATTCTTATCAGCAGCTAACTGATCTTTTACATGTTTATTAAGTTCCTGTAATGCTTTCTATTAGGACTAGTAGGGTATTGATTAAAGACATTCCTGCAGTTCTTTCTTTCCGAAATAAGCTCAAGTGCCTTATCACTCTGATAATTCTGTCTTTTCTGCTCCTTTTTTCCTAAAATAGTATTGTTAGTGTCCAAAAAAGCCTGTTTAAAATGATCCCATTCTTCCTCAACTTCAGCTGTAAGCATACCATGACTGTCATAGTGACTAAGTAACCTATCATGGTAAACTTTGGCTATAACTGAATCTTTCAGAGCTTCCGTATTAAAAGCAAATTTTTTAACCCTAGCGCAACACTTTTTAAGTTTTAAGTTGCAAGACACTTTTAACAAGGTAATGGTCAGATCCAATTTCAGCTCCCCTATAAGACCTGGTATTCCTAACAGAACTAGTCCATTTGCTGTTAATTAATATATAATCAATCATATTCTTATGCAGCCCATCTGGTGAAACCCATGTGTACTTATGTATGTCGCGGTGTTTGTAATAAGTGTTAGTTATTCTGAATCCATTGAGTTTACTTACCTGTGGGAGACGTTGCTCATTGCCATTGCAGCTACCAATACCAAAAGGGCCTATTACTCCTCCCCAAAGGTCAGAGTCAGTACCAACTTTGGCATTGAAGTCACCAAGAACAAGGGTAATATCTCCTTTCTTGGCAGAATTCAAAATATCCTGAAGTTGTCCATAAAACAACCTTCTCCTCATTGGCATCCTCAGTGGGGGCATAACAGCAGATAACATTCAAGTCTTTAACACTTGTCTGAAATTTTGCTGTAAGAAACCTTTCATTAATGCACTCATATCCTAGAAGAGCATCACTAGCGTATCTGCTGAGAAGCAGACCCACGCCTTGGTGATTCTTATTGTCGTCCCTCCCTGAAAAGAGAAATTTAAGATTATTTTTAAGAATCTGACCTTTATCTGTCCATCTGGTCTCTTGCAAGCCGAGAATATCTAAATTATAACGATGGAATTCTTGTGTGAGGACATCAAGAGAAAAAGCTCTGTGCAGAGATCTCACATTCCAACTAGCTATGGAGCATATATATATATAAAGTAATTTTAATATTTTTTTGTAGTGTTAAAGACTGATTATATGATATGGTTCATGGCTATATATGCAGGCTTTGTGAACCTGATTTTATAGGTTATGGCGTAATTACAGTTAACATTAAATTTTGGATTTTCTGAAAATGAAATGTTTTTCAAAAAAGATGGTAAGTTTTATTTTAATAGCCTTTATAGAGGCATGTGGGACAAAAATGGATCTGTCAATGAAAATAAATATCCGTTTAAAAGATATAATATGCAGAAATGATTATAATTCACATAAATATAAAGACTATTTCGGAATAACAACAAAAAATTTATTGAAACAAGAAAATTACTTCCGTTTTGCAATTTTTATTTCAATACCATACTTTGAGAAAAGTCCAGGCTTTTTGAAAAGTTAATTTGAATTTTTTTTTACAAAAAAACATCCAAAATAGGGCATATTATATATCAAATTAAACAGAACGTAATTGATTTTATGAAAATAAAAAATTTAAACAAATTTTATCATCCTCCTCATCCTCAAGCAGCCATGGCTACATAGGTCCAACCAGACCATGCAATTTAGTTCAAGTATATCTGTCCTGAGCTACAATTTGTATTTGGCCACTGGACACCATTTCTAACAAGGTCCTATTTGACATTGTTTGTCTGCCTACCGTATCCTAGGTCTCCTCCTCTTTGAGGCATTTAGGCACACTCTTCATAATACTATTCTCTATGCTATAGTTATCCATACGGGCAACATGGCCAAACCAATGGAGCCTCTCTGCACAACATGCTGCTTAAAGGAGATTGCTGACTCCTTTGCGTAACCTCATCATTACTTATAAAGTTAAACCACCTAATGCCCAAGATACTGCATAAGCATCTAGAATCAAAAGCATCAAGTTTCCTGTTATCTTGTGTATAAAGTGTTGCAAGTTTCACTACCATAACTAACCCTAGAAAGAACCAAACTCTTATACAGTCTAATTTTAGTCTTTAGGTGTATACACCTATTTCTCCACACACTTCATAGATTCTTAAAAGTCCCGGCAGCAATCCCTATTCGTCTGTTAATCTCATGCTGCACATCACCAGTATCTCTTACATAGCTCCCAAGATAATTAAACTGAAACACCTCAAGAGTACATCCATTCTGATTTGGATTGCTTTCATCCGTGGGGATTTTCTTCTGTTTATGAAATGTAAAAATGCTTTCTTGGCTCCCTTTTTGAATGAATATCAGTATTAGAGCAAATTAGTTGCAAATATAATTTAGATTAATAACATAATATTAATGGGAGAGATAAAGTGGAAGACTGTATTGATTGAAAAATATAGGATTAGGTTTTTAATTCCCCTTCAATCTGTTAAATTCCCCTTTGTGTTATCCTCTTCAAAGTAGTTCTCTTGGCAGCTAATACAGTTAACCCAGAACTTTTTACACTGTTGAAAACAACTGAAACTCCTGTTTTGATATGTTGTGTAGCACCTCCTTCAATTCTGCCTGAATCCCTTTGATGCAGTCAAATAATTGACCCTTAGGGTGGAACTTCATTTCGGGGAACAGGAAGTAGTTGCATGTGGTGAGGTCTGGTGAGTAGGAGGGTGGAGGACTACTGCTGTTATGTTTGGCCAAAAACTGCTGAACAGAGTAGTGTGAGCTGGCATGTTTTCATGATGCAACATTCATTCCTGTGTGTCCCATTGTTTTCCTGGACGTTTCAGCCTCCACTCTCACTCATATGCTTCAGGACCTTGATGTAGTAGTGTTGATTCACTGTCTGGCCTGTAAGAACGAACTCCTTGTGCACTATTCCTTCCACATGAAAGGAACAAATCAGCTTGATCTTCACATTGCTCTTCACCTGTATTGCTTTCTTTGGTCAGGCAAAGGAGGACTCCTTTACTGGGATGATTGCTTTGTTTCTGGGCCATACCTATAAACCCAGCCTTTAGAAAGGAAGTTTTGGTCCTTTTTGACTTGCTCCTGAAGATCCCTGCACACATGAGCCAGTGTTTGTCTTTGGGCCAGAGTCAGCAGCTGAGCCACAAATCTGGCAGCATCTGCCTTGTGTCAAGTTTCCTCCATTAGAATCTGTTGGCACTATCCGCACATTATTAGTCCAACAGTTCCACAGTAATTGTTCATCAACGGTCCTCATCAATGGACTGATGCACTTTCTCTACATTGTTTTCTGTTCAGGGGTGACCAGAACATTTGAAACCTTCCATCATTTGCCCACATTTAAAACATGACAACTACTCAAGAGTCTGAGTTCAGCACATGCATCATCACTGAATGCTTATTTAAGCATTCTGGAATCTCTGAAGTGGTTTTGCAGAGTTTGAAACAAAACTTGATGCAAATGCATTATTTGTGTTGTCCATTTTTCTGTTAAAGTTCTGCCAATGTTGTACTTTTGTGTGGGAACTTTTGAATTGCACCATATAATGCTACTACTTCTGGACACCACATTCACAAAGAAATTCTTTGGGTTACCAAAAAGAAATCCATTCTTCTATTTGATCTGAGTAGCCTGGTACCCAAAGGAGAAGCACTGTCTTATGTATCTTTACGTATTTATTTCGTATCTTTACGTATTTATTTTAAGGCCGGGGGTGGCTCAGTCGGTAGCGCGCCAGGCTCGTAATCTGTAGTTCCCAGGTTCGAGTCCCAGCTGGATCAGCATTGAGATTTATCTCCGCAAAATTCCCCGCCCTGCCCATGGTCAGTAGGGGACACCGATGGGCTTGGAAAGGCCGCCGTCCGTCGGATGGGACGTTAAGCCGTGGCCCTGTGCACGGGAGAGCCATACCCTGTGCACGTTAAAGAACACGCTGGATGGCCTTGACGGGAGGCTACCATTTGTCTCCTAACAGCTGTTCCAGTGGGTCCCCTCCCCCAACCTTCTCTGAGCCTTCGGGGTCCATGTGACCTGGCCATTTAGCCCATGGTGTGCAAAAAAAGTGCCGTTCAGAGGTAAAACAATCCAATCCAATCCATTCTTCTATTTCAGCTTTAAAAATTAAATTTCCAGTTATTGCGTAGTTTAACTTTGGAGGAAGGCTGCACGAACAAATAATGCATAAAATAAACATTTTGACCATCTTGTCTTCCTTTGTAATTCATTTTATAATTATTACAAATTTTGTTAACTTTTTAAAGCTTATTTAGAAAAGCAGTTATATTAAATTTAACCTTTTCTCTCTTCGAGTCTCATTTTTTAGAAAGGGGGAGAATGGGTCCAGTGTGATTGATGAAAAGGATCACAATTTTTATTGATTATTAGTAACATTTTTCAGAAAAATGAAAAAGTTCTTGCAAAGTTTGCATCTTTTAAGACAAGGATGAAAGAGATATTTTTGCTTGTCATTTTAATAAGCTGTCATTTAATATATAGCATGTGATAATGACTCATAAATTGGAAATGTCAATTGAAATAATTGTTTTGTAGAAATTCATAAATTCAGGGGGAGTGGGAGGGTCAGTTGGTAATACACAAGGCTCATAATCTTCAGTTCCCAGGTGTGAGCCCCACCTGGGCCAGCATTCAGATTTATCTCTGCAAAACCCCCTCTCTGCCTTTAGTCAGTAGGGGGGACTAATGGGCTTGGAGAAAGGCCACAGTCTGTTGCATGGTACATTAAGCCATGGCCTCATGCGTGGAAGAGCCATACCCTATACCCTTTAACCCTCTTGGTGTAACACATTTATCTCATTCTCTGTTTTACAGGAGCCACATCAATGACTGTGTGTCTGGTCTGCCATGTCAGTCACACTATAGGACCAGACATCTCTGGTGGGGAGAACACGTTATAGCTATCTGGAGGATTGATAATAAACCTTCAAATTCTTAACCTGGAGGGTTAAGGGAACATGCTGGGATGGCTTTGATGGGAGGCTACCATCTGTCTACTAACAGTTGTCCAGTGGGTCCCCTTCCCCTAACCTTCCCTGAGCTGTCAGCATCCTTGTTACCTGGTTATTTAACACATTGTTCCCCCCCCCTCCCCCGGAAAAAAAAAAGCTGTTCAGAGGTAAAACAACCTAATCCATAAAATTGCAAATTCCGAGTGAAAAGCAATAGGATGATAAGTGAAATTGATTTCTAAATACCAAGTATCGCCCAGCTCTTAGCTGCACAGAAGGTGAGTATCATCAATATGACAAACCTATGAAATATTGTGGGAACAGAAGACACACTGAGATCGAATAATTACTAAAATTGTTTACATTTCAAGATAGGGGGAATAATATATCATTGTTAGGAAAGGTACTTGAATTGTAGAATGAATTTGAATGTTTGGAACAAGAATGTAAGCAACAACACAATGAATAGCAGGAAATTAATTTGATGAAGAATGGGAAACTGATAAATATTTTTGGGTGATTATGTTATTTTGTTGTTTGGTGAGGAAGTTTGCTATTATTGGATGTAGTTGTCATACTGGGGTGGCTCGGTCAGTAGCATGACAGGTTCATAATCTGCAGTTCCCAGGTTTGAATCCCAGCTGAACCAGTGTTAAAATTTTTCTCCCCAAAACTTCCCACCCTGCCCTGGCCAGTAGGAGACACCAATGGGCTTGGAAAGGCTGCCATCCGTTGGATGGGACATTAAGCTGTGGGACCCATGTGCAGGAGAACCAAATCTTGCGCTTGTTAAAAAAACACTGGATGGCTTTAACATGAGGCTGCCATCTGTCCAGATTATATATTAATTAACAGTAAATGGGCTAGTTCTGTTACGAATACCAGGGCATATAGGGGAGCTGAAATTGGATCTGACCATTACCTTGTTAAAAGTGTCTTGCAACTTAAACTTAAAAAGTGTTGTGCTCATCATCATCCTCAAACAGCCTTGGGCTACGGAGGTCCAACCAGACCATGCAATTTAGTTCTCCAAGCAAGTCTGTCCTGAGCTACATCTGCTGCATCAGGCCACTGCACACAAATTCTAATAAGGTCCTGTTTGACATTGCCCACCGCATCGTTGGTCTCCCCCTCTTTCTGAAGTCTCTACACACACTATTCCATAACCCTATTTGCCAATCTTTATCCATACGGGCAACATGGCCAAACCAACGGTCTCTCTTCACAATATGCTGCTTAAAGGAGGTTGCTGACTCCTTTGCCAAACTTCATTAGTTACAAAGTTGAACCACCTAATGCCCAAGATACTGCGTAAGCATCTAGAATCAAAAGCATCAAGTTTCCTTATTATCTTGTTTACAAAAGCATCCAAGTTTCACTACCATAGCTAACCCTAGAAAGAACCAAACTATTATATAGTCTAATTTTAGTCTTTAGGTGCATACGCCTATTTCTCCACTCTCCATAGATTCTTAAAAGTCCTGGCAGCAATCCCTATCCGTCTGTTAATCTCATGCCACAAATCACCAGTATCTGTTACATAGCTCCCAAGATAATTAAGCTGTGACACCTGTTCAAGATTGCAACCATTCAGATTAACTGAATCACAGCCTGCCTGACCAATTTTTATCACTTTAGTTTTCTCTCTGTTTATAACGAAACCTTCTCTAGTACCAGTTTCAGCAACAGCTCGAATGAAAGAGTTCATCTCATCAACATCATTTGCCAAAAGGGCTAAATCATCAGCATAATCTAAATCAGAAATTTTCATATCTCCAGCCCATTTAAGGCCAAAATCTTTCCCTTGAAGTGAATTTCGTATAACATAATCAATGACCAAACTAAAGAGAAAAGGAGACAAAATGCACCCTTGTCGAACACCAGAAGTAATGCTAAACCAATTGCTACAAGACTTACTCACACAAGACTCGGTGTTATTATAGAGAGCTTTCATTATGTCAACTAACTTGTCTTGTATACCATATGATCACACAATCAACCACAAATTATGATGATCAACAGAGTCGAAAGCCTTTTTGAATCAACAAAGCTAGCAACCAAAGGTTTCTGAAACTCTAAACATTTCTCAAGAATCTGCCTAAGTGAAAATATCTGATCAACACATCCCCTACCACTTCTGAATCCACATTGCTCATCACGCAATTGCCTGTCAACCATATTCTTAATTCTATTAAGCACAATCATGCAAAGGACTTTCCCTGGAACAGAGAGTAGGCTGATACCCCCATAGTTATCACAAGAACTGCAATCCCTTTTTTTGAAAATAAGGATAATAATAGCTCTGGTAAAATCTTTAGGAACCATGCCTTTATCATAAAAGTTATTTAAAATTTCAGTCATCCAAGTGGTAACAGAAACATTTCCAGCTCTGAGCATTCCCGTAGTAATTTCATCTACACCTGGGGATTTATAAATTTTAAGTTTAGAAACAGCCAGAATAACTTCAGATTGTGTTACAGGGCCAACATTAAAACCACCAATGCATCTATCATCATTGCAAACAATGGGAATAGAACTAACCACATTGTTTAGAGCATAGATTCCCAACGGGGGCGATACCGCCCCCCAGTGGGCGCTGGAGCCTTCCATGGGGGCGGTTGCGGATCCAGGGGCAAATGGGGGTCGTTGAGGCAGTCAAGAGGGGCGGGTCAACTAAATAAATAAATTTAATGGAATTTTCTGTGACAACCTTTTTATCTCTTCTATTCTGTGATGTCTTCTTGGTGATTCTGGTCTTCCACTACCTCATCCGTCATGTACAGCTTTTCAACTGCAGCTTGGACAATAAGTTCCCTGCGACCGCGTACTGGTACGTCTGAAGTCGACTGAGATGCTCTCGAAAGTTCTCTTCAAGATCACAGATTGGATATAAGCTTCAATATGTTTTCCCACTCCAAGTCGCTTTGAGTATGCTTTAAGGTACGTAGTTACAATACCATCCCACGTCAGAACATAAGGTATAATATTAACATTACACTTGTGAATTAGGCTCAACTCATTAGCCATCAGATCATACTTCCTCTTCTTTTCAACCTCTACTGTCTGCAGGTTATCCTGAGATGTTATTCCTACTTCAATAATTGTAATCTCATTCAATACCTTAACATGCACTACTATATCAGGCTTATTATGTTGGACATGTGTTTCCGTCCTGATAGGCAAATCAACCTTGATGCAGTAATAATATAATAATAATTAATTTATTATATTTAATATTTTTTTATAATTATTTTTTAATATAATAAAATACTTTGAAAATACCTGCTTTCATGAATAAATATTTTATCTAGCTATGTAAATTTTCTTATTGTTATCGCGTTAATAAGCATTTTTAAATTAGCATTAGGTATAAAAAAAAAATACCCCCTCAAGCAGCTGCTTGCCACAGAGGTCTGACAGGAGCCTGTCAGTTTATATGCCATAGTAGGAGATCTGAGAGGATGGCAGGACAGCAGAAAAACGACACATTAGGTATACCTATACCTAATTTGTTTTAGTTCAGAATAGATTGACGGTGACAAGTCCTTGCAAGTTGGTAGGCAAACACGCGGTTCATGCAATTTAACATGTTTCGACAAGAATATGGGAGCTTGAAATGACTTGTATACGGAGCAAGTGCGACGGCATCGCAAACATACAACTTAATGCGTGCACAAAATCAAATCTATAAAAGCAATAGCTCTAGGAATGTTTAATTATTTTTATGTGCTTCGCCATGATAAATAGTCGTGAGTGATAAGTGTTAGAAGTCATTATAAACATTATTTTTATAACTATCTATAAATCTGTTGAGAAGTTAATTTGTATTTGAAAATGTCTAAAAAGAAATGCCAGCTGTACAGTATTGAGTACTTGAAATATGGAATTACGTACTCTCCTACAAACCAATCATTACCTATGTGTTTAATTTGCCGAAAAGTTTTTCAAATGAAGCTATGAAACCTTCTAGGCTACAAGAACATTTAAATAAAATGCATGCTGATAAGAAGAACAAAGATTTATCCTATTTTCAAGAACTGGAAAAGCAATATTTAAAACAGCCAACTATGTCAAATCTTTTTGCGTCGTCTTCTAAACAAGATGATGATGGACTACGAGCCTCATATAACGTTTCATTGTTAATCGCAAAAGCAGGAAAACATCGCAAAAGCAGAAAAACCACACACAATTGGCGAGGAATTAATTTTTCCGGCAGTCAAAGAGATATTAAAAACTGTTCTTCATCATAAGACACCATCAGATATCATCAAAAAAATTCCTCTCAGTAATAATTCAGTGCAAAGAAGAATAGATGAAATGGCAAAAGACGTTGAAATATCATTATGTGATTACTTAAAAACTTGCAAATTTTCCATTCAAGTCGATGAATCAACTCTACCAAATAACGAAGCTCTACTCTTACCATACGTACGATTTATAAAAGAAAAAAAAAATCACGAAGAGTTATTATTTGCTAAAAATTTGGAATCTGATACAAAGGCAGAATATATATTTAATACCATGCAAAAGTTGTTTCAAGAGAAAGAAATTCCTATTTGCAATATTTTGTCTGCTGCTACTGATGGTGCTCCAGCAATGACAGGGCATCATAAGGGTTTCATAGCGCATTTGAAACAAGCAGTACCAAATGTACTCGCTGTACATTGTATTATTTATCATCAGCATTTGGTTGCAAAAAATTTGAATGAACGTCTGCATACCTCGCTCCATTACGTTATTAAAGCAATCAATAAGATTAGAAGCAATTCATTGAATGACCGATTATTTGGTAAGCTTTGTAATGAAAATGATGAAGATTACAATCACTTGCTGCTGCACACAGAAGTACATTGGCTCTCTAAAGGTGTTTGTCTGAATCGTTTTTTCAATCTATTTGACTCAGTACTGGACTTTCTTGAAGACAGAGACGAAAAATTGCGCGAAAACCTGATTACGTCAAAAAATGACATCGCTTATTTGACAGACCTGTTTAAAATATTTAATCAAGTTAATTTACAATTGCAAGGTGATGAGTTGAATTTAATTAAAACAAAAAACGTCATAGCTGCTTTTGCGGGAAAACTTCTGTTCAAACGAAATGTAGGTAGAGCTGAATACAACCACTTTCCCACATTATCAGCAGTCTTGGCAAAACCAGAAGATTTACTTACTGCCAACACTTGGAAGTTCTTCATGTTGATTTTACGGAATGTTTCCAAGATATTTTAAATATGAATATACCGAGTTGAGTTTTAGATCCTTTCGCAAACACAGATACTGAAGAATCATCAAATTTGGAAGAGGAACTCTTAGAACTCACGACTAACGAAGGACTCAAAGTAAAATTCAAATGTGGATACCAAGAGTTCTTGCTTCAAAAATCAATACCAGTTCTCTACCCTGGATTGTGGGCAATAGTACAGAAGTTTTTAATCGCATTTCCTTCGTCCTATATGGCTGAGCGTGGATTCAGTGCAGTAGCTAATTTACTGTCAAAGTAGAGGAACAGACTACACATCACTGAGCATGGCGATCTGCAATTGATGTTAACAAAATTGGAACCTGACATTAAGAAATTGTTAACACTCCACCAGCCTCAACCATCTCATTAATTTTTTTTTATTTATTATTAATTTTCTGTTTATCTCATTATTTTTTTTATTTCTTATTGATTCTGTGTTTATTTTTAAAATTTTAATAAGCAATTTTATTGTACATTTGGTTGTCGTTTTATTAATTTCTGCTTTATGATTTTTAATAGATAAATAAACAGATAAATTAGGTACAGATAATATGCAAAAATATTTCATATAAAATTAACTGATTATGGACTAGGGGGGCGTTGAAATTTTTGTTCTCTTCTAAAGGGGGCGATGGTCCAGAAAAGGTTGGGAATCACTAGTTTAGAGTATCACTGAAATGCTCAACCCACCTAGCCATGACAGAATCCTCACCTTCTATAACCTTACCTTGTTTATCCTTCAATCCCTGTATACCTGTCCATTTTCTACCACACAAAACATTAACTATCTGGTACAGCTCCCTGCTGTTGGGCTGTCTAACCGCTTCCGTAGCTTTGTCAGCCAAGCCATCAAGCCAAAGATTCTTATCAGCAGCTAACTGATCCTTTACATGTTTATTAAGCTCTCTGTAATACTTTCTATTAGGACTAGTAGGGTATTGATTAAGGACATTCCTGCAGTTCTTTCTTTCCGAAATAAGCTCAAGTGCCTTATCACTCAGATAATTCTGTCTCTTCTGCTCCTTTTTTCCTAAAAGAGTACAGTTAGTGTCCAAAAAAGCCTGTTTAAAATGATCCCATTCTTCCTCAACTTCAGTAGTAAGCATACCATGATTGCCATAATGACTAAGTAACCTATCGTGGTAAGCTTTGGCTATAACTGAATCTTTCAGAGCTTTAGTATTAAAAGTAAATTTTTTAACCCTAGCACAACACTTTTTAAGTTTAAGTTGCAACACACTTTTAACAAGGTAATGATCAGATCCAATTTCAGCTCCCCTATATGCCCTGGTATTCCTAACAGAACTAGCCCATTTGCTGTTAATTAATATATAATCAATCATATTCTTATGCAGCCCATCGGGTAAAACCCATGTGTACTTATGTATGTTGCGATGTTTATAATAAGTGTTGGTTATTCTGAATCCACTGAGTTTACTTACCTGTAGGAGACGTTGCCCATTGCCATTACAGCTACCAGTACCAAAAGGGCCTATTACTCCTCCCCAAAGGCCAGTCAGTACTAACTTTGGCATTGAAGTCACCTAGAACAAGGGTAATATCTCCTTTCCTGACAGAATTCAAAATATCCTGAAGTTGTCCATAAAACTTATCCTTCTCATCCTCAACGGCATCCTCAGTGGGGTCATAACAGCAGATAACATTCTAGTCTTTAACGCTTGTCTGAAATTTTGCTGTAAGAAATCTTTCATTAGTGCACTCATATCCTAGAAGAGCATCACTAGCGTGTCTGCTGAGAAGCAGACCCATGCCTTGGTGATGCTTATTGTCGTCCCTCCCTGAAAAGAGAAATTTATGATTATTTTTAAGAATCTGACCTTTATCTGTCCATCTGGTCTCTTGCAAGCCGAGAATATCTAAATTATAATGGTGGAATTCATGTGTGAGAACATCAAGAGAAAAAGCTCTGTGCAGAGTCCTCACATTCCAACTACCTATGGAGAGAAAATGGTTAGTAGGATGTTTAAAGAAACTGTGTATTGAGAGAGGGAATGCCGGCAATATCAAGCAGCCCCCTAATTGCAGACATGGGGCAAAGACCCATTCCCCCACCACTAAAGGCTGAAGCCATCTACACTGGAAGACTTCCCCCAATGTAGAATTTGATGATGCCAGTAAAAGCAAAAGAGTTCAGGTGTCTGTGATGACCTCTGCTCAGGATTATCCACCAGCTGATAAACATATCCTGTGAATCTATTCACTTGGGGCTGTCAACCCACAAACAAACAGAAAACACAGCAGAAGATTTTTTCCTCCACAGAAGCCCACCTGTGCAGCAAATTCAGGACCCATAATCAAGTTCAGAGCCATAATTGTGCTCAAGTTAAAAAATTTACCTTTAATACTGATGCTCTGAAAGACCCAGTTATAGCTGAAGCTTACCATGATGGGTTACTTAGTCATTATGACATGACAATCATGGTTTGCTTACTACTGAAGTTGAGGAAGAATGGGGCCATTTGAAACATTGCTTTTTTGGAAACTAACAGTACTCTTTTAGGGAAAAAGGAGCAGAGGAGGCAAAATTATTTGAGTGATAAGGCACTTGAGCTTATTTTAGAAAGAAGGAACTGCAGGAATGTCCTTAATCAGTACCCTACTTGTCCTAATAGAAAGCATTACAGAAAGCTTAATAAACATGTAAAGGATCAGTTAGCTGGATAAAAATCTTTGGCTTGGGTGACAAAGCTGAGGAAGCAGTTAGGCAGTACAACAGCAGAGAGCTGTACCAGATAGTTAATATTTTATGTGATAGAAAACGGACAGGCATACAAGGATTGAAGGATAAACAAGGTAAGGTAGAAAACGGACAGGCATACAGGGATTGAAGGATAAACTAGGTAAGGTCATAGCTAGGTGAGCTGAGCATTTCAGTGATGTTCTAAACAATGAAGTGGATTATAAACAGAGAGAAAACTAAAGTGATGAAAATTGGTCAGGCAGGCTGTGATTCAGTCAATCTTGAATGGTTGCAGTCTTGAGCAGGTGTCACAGTTTAATTACCTTGGGAGCTATGTAACAGATACTGGTGATGTGTGGCATGAGATGAACAGATGAATCGGGATTGCAGCCGGGACTTTTAAGAGTCAATGGAGATTGTGGAGAAATAGGCGTATACACCTAAAGACTAAAATTAGACTGTATAATAGCTTGGTTCTTTCTAGGGTTAGTTATGGCAGTGAAACTTGGATTGTTTGCAAATAAGATAATAGGAAACGATGCTTTTGATTCTAGATGCTTACACATTATCTTGGGCATTAAGTGGTTCATCTTTAACTAATGATGAGGTTAGGCAAAGGAGTCTGCAATCTTCTTTAAGCAGCATATTGTGCAGAGAAAGACTCCGTTGGTTTAGCCATGTTGCCCATATGGTTAATTATAGATTGGCGAATAGGGTTATGAACAGTGTGCCTAAAGGCCTCAGAAGGAGGGGGAGACCTAGAATGTGGTGGGCAGACAATGTCAAACAGGACCTTGTTAGAATTGGTGTGCAGTGGCCGGATGCAGCAGATGTAGCTCAGGACAGACTTGCTTGGAGAACTAAATTGCATGGTCTGGTTGGACCTCCGTAGCCCATGGCTGCTTGAGGATGGTGATGATGATGAGTCCCTCTTCCAACCTTCTCTGGTCACTGGTGGGCCCTTGTGATCTGGCAATTTAGCCCACTGTATACAAAAAAGTGCCACTTGGAGGTAAAGCAACCCAATCCACGTGGTCAAACTTTTCATGTTAGCTGATGTTATTCATCACTATCATTATCTTATGGTGAAAAATGACTCACTAGTTTAATATGAATTATCATTTTATTATATTTCTTTTTGTAGACAAATTATTCAGAGTCTTATTTTGTGACAGATGTTATATAAATAATGCTCACATCTCAAAAGTGCATTTTATGTGTGTTGAATAAAAATTGAATAGTATGTTTTGTTCAGAAAATGTTTCTTTAAATTTTGTATATATGTTGGTGGGTCATTGGCTTCCTGCACTGCTGTTGGCAACAATTGGCAGCTTTTCAAATGAGTTAATTCATATGTGGCACTACAGTTACTCATAAAGGACACAGAGCAGTGTGCACTAGTTGAAACGTGATATAGGTGCAAATAACAGTAGAACAGCACACAGTGTTATTTTTTGCCTTGGAAATGTATTCATTTTTGTGTGTGGTCCCGTGGCCGAGTGGTTAGCGTGCTTGGCTGCAAATCTAAGGGACCTAGGTTCGAGCCCCGGGTAAGGCATGGATGTATGTGTCGTTTTTCTGCTGAGATCCTGCCATCCTCTCAGACCTTCTACTGTGGCATAAAACTGACAGGCTCCTGTCAGAGCTCTGTAGCAAGCAGCTGCTTGAGGGGGTATTTATTTATTTTTATTTATTATTTTTATTTTTTGCAGGCTATGGTTGATCTGGAAACTGAGCAGTGATATGTGATAGTGTGTATGGTGAGGCTTAAGTGGTTCACATTGAAATGAAGTGCAATTTTCAAGTGGTGCAAAACTTTCCAGATGGATACAATTCTGTGGAGGATGACACAAGATCTGGGCATCCAAGCACTTCCCTCAATGCACAACAAATCTGAACTTATGATAGTACCTGCACTAGCAGTAAGGATGGGCTTTTCTTTTCATTGAACACTGGTATGTGTTCATGCAGTAGTGGTGAAGCATTAGATAATGTCATGCATTTGTGCTGTAAATGGTAGCTAGGCGTAAACTGGAAGGAGAGCTGTGTACCAATCCTTAGTGATGATGCACAGAACCGGCCAGGTCTAGCACCTAATGTCCGATCCCATCTTCTTGTGGTGCAGGCTGTTAGTACTTTTCAAAAGAGATATTCTCTTTTGGAAAGAAACGGAAGGGGAGGCTGCTAGCTCGGTGTGGCCTACTGATCTGGTCATCTATGGCTACTTTTTCTCTCTTTCAACCCTGCTGAGGAGTAGTCAACTTCACACAGTCCTGGTGCTGACCATTTATACCTACCAGACTGGACTAGTTTATGGATTTGAGCTTGATTATTGATCCTGGACTTGCTGCACTGGTGGGCCTCTGTTGAGGGAGAATCTGCCACTGTGTTTTCTGTTTGCTTCCGGGTTGCCAGCCCTAAGTGAACAGAGGCATGGGATACCTTATATCAGCTGGTGGATAATCCTAATCAGAGTCCATTGCAGGTATCTGAACCTTAGCTAGCTAGTTGGGCATCGTCAAGCCTAAACTGGAGTAATGTGTCTCAGGCAGGCCATATGGCTCTTGAAAAAGTCCACTTGAAGAGGTGGTGCCTGAAGTTCCTACCAGCATCAGTGACTTCAGCCTTTAGTGGCGGAGGAACAGGTCTTTGCCCCATGCCTGCGATCAGGGGGCTGTTTGATATTGTTGGCCCTACCAATCTCCATAAACCTAATTTCTTTAAAAATCCTACTAATCATTTTCTCTCTGCAGGAACGTAAGGACATTACATAGAGATTATTCTCTTGATGTCCTCATGCAGGAATTCCAGTGCTATAACCTAGATATAGCACTGGAAAATATTTCTTCTTAAATTATTTCTTCTTAAAAAAAAATTATTCTTAAAAATAATCTTAAATTTCTCTTTTCAGGGAGGAATGATAATAAGCATCACCAAGGTGTGGATCTGCTTCTCAGCTGACACGCTAGTGATGCTCTTCTAGGATATGAGTGCATTAATGAAAGGTTTCTTACAGCAAAATTTCAGACAAGCGTTAAAGACTTGAATGTTATCTGCTGTTATGCCCCCACTGAGGATGCTGATGAGGATGAGAAGGATAGGTTTTACGGACAACTTCAGGATATTTTGAATTCTGTCAAGAAAGGAGATATTACCCTTGTTCTAGGTGACTTCAATGCCAAAGTTGGTACTGAATCTGACCTTTGGGGAGGGGTGATAGGCCCTTTCGGTATTGGTAGCTGCAATGGCAATGGGCAATATCACCTACAGGTAAGTAAACTCAATGGTTTCAGAATATCTAACACATATTACAAACACCGCGACATACATAAATACACATGGGTTTCACCAGATGGGCTGCATAAGAATATGATTGATTATATATTAATTAACAGCAAATGGACTAGTTCTGTTAGGAATACCAGGTCTTATAGGGGAGCTGAAATTGGATCTGACAATTTCCTTGTTAAAGGTGTCTTGGAACTTAAACTTAAAAAGTGTTGTGCTAAATTTAAAAATTTTACCTTTAATACTGAAACTCTGAAAGACCCAGTTATAGCTAAAGCTTACCATGATAGGTTACTTAGTCATTATGACAGTTATAGTTCGCTTAATACTGAAGTTGAGGAAGAATGGGGACATTTTAAGCAGGCTTTTTTGGAAACTAACAGTACTCTTTTAGGAAAAAAGGAGCAGAGGAGACAGAATTATTTAAGTGATAAGGCACTTGAGCTTATTTCAGAAAGAAGGAACTGCAGGAATGTCCTTAATCAGTACCCTACTAGTCCTAATAGAAAGGATTACAGAGAGCTTAACAAACGTGTAAAGGATCAGTTAGCCACTGATAAGAATCTTTGGCTTGATGGCTTGGCTGACAAAGCTGAGGAAGTAGTTAGGCAGCACAACAGCAGAGAGCTGTACCAGATAGTTAATGTTTTATGTGGTAGAAAACGGACAGGCATACATGGATTGCAGGTTAAACAATGTAAGGTTATAGAAGGGGAGGATTCTCTCACGGCTAGGTGGGCTGAGCATTTCAGTGATGTTCTAAACAATGTGGTGAGTTCTATTCCCATTGTTTGTAGTGATGATAGATGCATTGGTGGCTTTAATATTGGCCCTATAACACAATCTGAAGTTATTTTGGCTATTTGTAAACTTAAACTTCATAAATCCCCAGGGGTAGATGAAATTACTACAGAAATGCTCGGAGCTGGGAATGTTTCAGTTACCACTTGGATGACTGAAATTTTAAATAACTTTTATGATAAAGGCATGGTTCCTAAAGATTTTATCAGAGCTATTATTTTCCTTATTTTCAAAAAAAGGGATTGCAGTTCTTGTGATAACTATGGGGGTATCAGCCTACTCTCTGTTCCAGGGAAAGTCCTTTGCTGCATGATTGTGCTTAATAGAATTAAGAATATGGTTGACAGGCAATTGCGTGATGAGCAATGTGGATTCAGAAGTGGTAGGGGATGTGTGGATCAGATATTTTCACTTAGGCAGATTCTTGAGAAATGTTTAGAGTTTCAGAAACCTTTAGTTGCTAGCTTTGTTGATTTCAAAAAGGCTTTCGACTCTGTTGATCGTCATAATTTGTGGTTGATTGTGAGATCATATGGTATACCAGACATGTTAGTTAACATAATGAAAGCTCTCTATAATAACACTGAGTCATGTGTGAGAGTTGGTAAGTCTTGTAGCAATTGGTTTAGCATTACTTCTGGTGTTTGACAAGGGTGCATTTTGTCTCCTTTTCTCTTTAGTTTGGTTGTTGATTATGCGAAATTCACTTCAAGGGAAAGATTTTGGCCTTAAATGGGCTGGAGATATGAAAATTTCTGATTTAGATTGTGCTGATGATTTAGCCCTTTTGGCAAATGATGTTGATGAGATGAACTCTTTCATTCGAGCTGTTGATGAGACTGGTAGTAGAGTAGGTTTGGTTATAAACAGAGAGAAAACTAAAGTGATGAAAATTGGTTAGGCAGGCTGTGATTCAGTTAATCTGAATGGTTGCAATCTTGAGCAGGTGTCACAGTTTAATTTCCTTGGGAGCTATGTAACAGATACTGGTGATGTGTGGCATGATAATTAACAGACGAATAGGGATTGCTGCCGGGACTTTTAAGAATCTATGGAAATTGTGAAGAAATAGGCATATACACCTAAAGACTAAAATTAGACTGTATAATAGTTTGGTTCTTTCGAAGGTTAGTTATGGTAGTGAAACTTGGAAGCTGTGTAAACAAGATAACAGGTAACTAGATGCTTTTGATTCTAGATGCTTACACATTATCTTGGGCATTAGGTGTGTAACGCTCCAAACAATGTAGAATACTTAAAGTTTTATGCTCCGGATAGCTTTGACGGGCGCCAGGCAATCATTAACAAATTGCCAAAAATGTAGAATAAGTTGATTTAGGGTTCCAGTGCCAGTGAGCGTTCATAAGTAAGAGTCAAAATGATTCTTTACAAATAATAGTTAATGTAAAAAAGGTTCTAAATCAGCGTTGCTCAAGATAAAAACTATAGACTCAAAAGTTTGTAACATAACAAAATAGATTTATTTCCAAAAATAAGTAACTCACCAAGACATCAATGAAGAAACTAAAATCTGTGCTACTCGCACTGTGCTACGCACCTTACTACATCTCTCTGCTCTCTCTACAACTCTCAAGTGCTAAAATCCCTCAAGTGCCTCGCAGGGCACGGTTTTGACAAAAGACCGGCGCATGCCGGGAAAGACATTTGCATACAATGACGGACGCAAGCTATGACGCAAGAGGGGGCGTGTCCTTGGCACGCGCTTTAACGGTTACGGTCGGAAGTTCGGAGTTGCGCGTACGCAACTCCTAGAAACTTGAAAACGAGTGCTGTGATGCCGAAAAGGAAATAAAAATCCCCAAAATGATAAATATAACGTAAATTAAACAAAAACTGGTTAAGGTAAAGCAAAAGTGAACGATGGGGCATCACAGGTGGTTCATCTTTAACTAATGATGAGGTTAGTCAAAGAGTCTGCAACCTTCTTTAAGCAGCATATTCTGCAGAGAGAGACTCCGCTGGTTTGGCCATGTTGCCTGTATGGATAATTATAGATTGGCGAATAGGGTTATGAACAGTGCGCCTAGAGGCCTCAAGGAGGAGGAGACCTAGGATGCGGTGGGCAATGTTGTTGGGTTGGGTTGTTTTACCTCTGAGCGGCACTTTTTTGCACACCATGGGCTAAATGGCCAGGTCACATAGACCCCGAAGGCTCAGAGAAGGTTGGGGGAGGGGACCCACTGGAACAGCTGTTGGGAGACAGATGGTAGCCTCCCGTCAAGGCCATCCAGCGTGTTCTCTAACGTGCACAGGGTATGGCTCTCCCGCACACGGGGCCACGGCTTAACCTCCCATCCGACGGACGGCGGCCTTTCGAAGCCCATCGGTGTCCCCTACTGACCATGGGCAGGGCGGGGAATTTTGCGGAGATAAATCTCAACGCTGACCCAGCTGGGACTCGAACCTGGGAACTACAGATTACGAGCCTGGCACGCTACCGACTGAGCCACCCCCACCCCTGGTGGGCAATGTCAAACAGGACCTTGTTAGAATTGGTGTGCAGTGACCGGATGCAGCAGATGTAGCTCAGGACAGATATTGTTGGAGAATTAAACTGCGCGGTCTGGTTGGACCTCCATAGCCCATGGCTGCTTGAGGAGGAGGAGGAGGATGATATCCCACACAACTGAACCCCGAACGAAAGCAAAACATGTTGATGTGTGTCGGAATTAGTTGGCAAGTCTTGAGGAGGGAGGTGAAAGATTCTTATGGCTTACTGTGATTAGAGACAAGATTTGTAGTTTCCACTATAATCTGGAAGCACTCAAGTTCACCCGTTGCCTATGAAATTTTGAGCTCTGAGGTCATCTGGGAAACGTGGCTCTTGTAATTTTGATTGCAAAGGCATTCTAGTAACACATTTTTTGCAGTGGAGTTAACAGTGAATAAGGATGTTTATGCAGAAGTCACATTGACAAAACTTCGTGGAGTTCTTGAAAAACGACCAGAATTCTGAATGAGAAAATGGTTTTTGCACCAACATCATGCTGAGATACTAGAACTTGCACACAGGTGATGTTGCATCCCTTACTCTTCCAATCTTGCACCTTGTGATTTTCATGTTTCCAAATTTGGAAACTGTATTAAAAGGCCGTTGCTTTTGAAATATCAAGGAGGTGTGAACAACCACAATGGCAGTGCTCTGAACACTTGCACAAAATGGCTTGCAGGAAGCATTTGATGCCTGGGTTAGATGGTGGCATAGGTACATTGTAACGCTCCAAAGAAATGAATTACTTTTAAACTTTGGACCCTTTGATCCAATTATTTTCATGCTCCGGATAGCTGAGTCGGGTGCCAGGCAATAATCAACAAATTGCCAAAAAATAAAAGTTTAATTAGGGTTCGAAATGCCAGCAAGCGTTAATGAGTAAGAATTCAAAAATATTAAATGATTGTCAAAATTTTATGTTAATGCTAATCAAAACAAACTAACGTTGCTCTAGAGAAAAAAAATTAGTAAAGATTCAAAAGGTTTAAATAACAAACAATTTATTTCCAAAAAGCACTCACCAAAACTTCAATAAAGAAGATACTACATCATTTCTTACTACAAACATCTTCAACAAACTCCAAACTAACTGCTGTGTTCTAACTACTCTCTCTACTCTACTATCTTCTGTGCTACTATGACAACATGTCACCAGGTTATAACAAGAGGTACAAAGGCCACACGTGTCATGTTGGGCACGCCAGGAAAGACATTTTCATAAATTGATGAGCGATGCAAACTATGATGTAAGAGTGGGCGTGTCCTTGTGCACGCGCTTTAGCGGGTGACAATCGGAAGTTCGGAGTTGCACATGTGCAACTGCTAACTCTTGGAAACGAGCGCTGTAATGCCAAAAATGAAATAAAAATCCCCAAAATGATAAATATAACGTAAATTAAGCAAAACTAGTTAAGGTAAAAAAAAATTAGTAAAGATTCAAAAGGTTTAAATAACAAACAATTTATTTCCAAAAAGCACTCACCAAAACTTCAAAAAAGAAGATACTACATCATTTCTTACTACAAACATCTTCAACAAACTCCAAACTAACTGTGCTGTGCTCTACTCTCTCTACTATCTCTATCATCACAACACAGCTTTCAATGGGTGAAGACTCTGAGGCATGCCAGACTTTTAATCTGCAAATCCGAAGTTTAGGTCCAATATAAAGATTTTCCTCTGCTATACTTTCCACCCTGTCCGTAGTGAATAGGTATCACTATTGGGCTTGGAAAGGCTGCTATCTGTTGTCGGATGGGATGTTAAGCCATGGCCCCATGTATGGGAAAGCTACACTCTGTGCACTTTAAGAATATGCTAGATGGCCTTGATGGGAGGCTACCATCTGTCTCCCAACAACTGTCCAGTGGGTCCCCTCACCCAACCTTCCCTAAATCCAAGAGGGCCTATAACTTGGCCCAACTATTTAATATTATGGTAGCAATTTTTTTTAAAGTTCGACATTCATAAATGGTTGAAATCCTGCACAGTTCTTATACAGAGTTACAGTATAAATTTAGATCCAAATGCTACGAACAGAAATTTTGGCAACAAATCATAGACACTGCTCAAAATTCAAAAACAGTCTAAGTTCCAGAGATTAATAAACAGATTGAAACATATACTTTCAGTAAAAAGTCTATTTCTTCGTAAAGTCCCTTCTCTGCTGCTTTGCAGCAACATTATCAGTTTACCTTCAGGTGTTAAATGCACATAAATGAGACTTGTGATGCTACCTATCAGATGTAGTATTGCCTTGTATAATGGAGCATCAGGTGGCACCATTTAATCTATATTCCACCTTCAGACTCCAGCATTAAAATTAAAGATAAGACAACATTAAAATTAAAGATAAGATTGTTAATTAAGAATTAAATGATCCACTCTTGTACAAAGGTTATTCAAATGAAAACTGCTGAAGTTAAATAAAAGGTGTTTTGCTCAAAGGAAAGTATGCAGCATGCCAGTTTTTAATGTAGTCTCCATATGCTCAATACATTTTCTGCACTACTGACTGGATTCCTCAAGAGAAGTCTTAGTTGGTACCACTTATGCAACCCCTGTTCTAATCTCTTCATTTGACAAGAAGGTGACATCCTCATAGTGCATCTTTTATGGCCAAAAAGAGTAATACTTGGTGATAAGTCTGGTGAATATGAAGGGTGAGGTTATATCTCAAATTTCATCTGTGTCTGCTCCACTGTAAAATATGTAGTGTGAGGGCAGGAAACAAACTGCTGACTGATGCTTGTATGCAGACTTTTCTTTGGTTAAGGTGAGTCTTTATGGTACTACTCTGAGCTTGTGTATTTGTTTTTTGGTAAAAAATAGTGCACCCATGATTAATAACTGATTACTATAAATTCTAAGAAGGCATCTTCTTCCTGCTTCTACCATACAAATATTTTGTACCCAGTTGCATAATGAATTTTATTACAAGTATCATTGATATGTACAATGTTTGTTTTTAATATTATTTTCAGTAATTATTAACTATTCCTGTTATTTTACAGTTAAAATCATGTGGCTGTTTATGTTAAAACGAAATGTTTACAAAGCAGTAATCACACGGTGTACCCAAAGAAGTAAGTTTTAAATATTTTTGCCAATGCTTGTAAACTAATTTTGTAATGAGTTTTTATGAGGGGCATTCAAAATGTTCTTGTTATTCATCTGCAGAAAAACCATTGTGCTTTACCTCAACAAAACTTTTATAAAGTACTTCCCTCCAGTATCTATGCAAAGTTGCATACGTGTATGCAAATTCTGGAACATTTTGTGATATTCCTATTGGGAATACTCTGCAACTCTGAATGAATGCATTTTGCAGGGTCTGGAACCTTGCAAAATCCATTAAAAAGAACTTGATGGAAAAGGTTTCCCCATCAAGTTCCTTTTTAATTTTTGGAAACAACCAGAAATTGCATGGTGCAAGATCAGGTGAACTTGCAGAATGGGATAGCTGTTTGATTTTTTTTTTCTGCTCCAGATAGACCATAACTTGCTGGATTTTGAGCACTGGCATTATCAGGAAGGAGAACCCTTGACACACCTGTTATTAGAAGCTGCACCTTCTTCTCCTTAACCATTTTGGACAAAACAATGTTGGTGTAGTATATTGGCCTTTATAGTCAATTTTTAAGATAAGGTGCCCAAGGATACCACTCCTTGGAAATTGAAACCTAATTGTGAACATCCTCTTCCTTGAGTGAAAGTCTTGTTCGAGAATTTGGGAATGCAGTTCATCTTCCACAACCCAAACATAGTGGTCGATCTTTCTACGAGTTGTATAGTAATAAAACCATATTTCATCACTTGTTATAATGTCTGTTAACCATATGGGGCCACTAGGTTCAAACATTGCTAGCATCTTGCATGAATCAACTCTTGCCCTATTTTTGCTGTTCTGTCAGTTTGTAGTGTATGGCACAGATCTTTCAGAACTTGAAATGTTGATGAATAGTTGTTTCCACACTGCCATTTGATACACTGACTTCTAAACTTACTTGAATGGTGATGTGCGAGTTTTCCTTTAAGAGTTCATGACCAGTTCACTACCCATTGTAGATTTCATTGATCCTTGGCATAAATGTTAGTACACGTAAGATGTCTAATTAATATAGTCAGTTTTTAAAGGCATCTTCTTCCTGCTTCTACCATACAAGTATACTTTACTCTGAGTATTCAAAATATATGAAATATATAAACTGATGAAATACTTTGAGTCAAAAAAATTTTTGTTAGAACGTACTCCATAGAAACATTGTATGAAATTTGAAGTATGGTCATTTCTTTAATAATGAGTAAAAAAAATTGAAATTTTACTAATATTATGATTAGTGATGCCCTTCAGGGGACTACATTGATGCTCTTGCACCTGCACACTAAATGGAGGGTCATTCCACCTTAAATCAATCAAAAATTTGGAAAAGTTCACCACCCATCATAGATTTCAATAATCTTTGGCAGCTAAGTACACATAAGATGTCTAATTGTCCAAAATATTTTCAGACAAAAAATTTTTTTTAAGGAGTTAGAATCGTTTAACCTAAGGGGAATATATACAAATTGTGATTGTGAGTAAAGGTTTTTATTTTTTTCTTCTTCTATAGTTGGTTGTGATGGTCCACCCATTCGCTTTTTCTTTTCCTTAACCAGACCTCCTTTATTTGCATTATATCTATGATTTTGGGGATTATTTTTAGTTGGCCATCATTTTTCTTCATTCTGATTCTAAAGGAGTTGTGCATGTGCACCTCCAACTTTTGATTGACAGCCATAAATGTGGGAGGTTAGGACATGCCCCTTCTTGCATCATAGCTAATGTGAGCATCAGCTTATGCAAATGTTTTCCCAGTGTGCAGCACACATCAGTTGTACTAAGCTTGTATATTAAGTGATGTTAGGTCACAGTCAGAGTAGGATGGTAGTGATGATGTAGAGTAATGATAGTGGAGAATGAAAACGATGTTAATTGAGAAGTTTATCAGTTTTGGAGATGTTTAAATGAATTTTTATTTACTCAGACTACTTTTGTATTCATCAGTTTATATGGTGAGTCATGAATTTTTTTGAAATAAACTTTGTTATATGAATAATTTGACTTTGCTCTTTTTTTTCTCTTGAGCAACGATAATTGATTTTGATAAGATTTAAATTTTAAAAGTTTTACAATCTTTTGATTTCTTAATCAATAATAATGCCCATATACTTACTGAACACTCATTTAACTTTATTTGGCAAGTTAATATTGCCTGGTGCCTGATATGCTATCCAGAGTTTTAATTTAATTTGGATCAGTCAAAAGGTCCAAAGAGAAGAAGTTTAAAAATATTTTGGAGCATTACAAGATGAGAAGACCATACTTGGTGTACTGATGTAGATTTGCCTTATTAATTCATTAAAAAAACAGAATTTGAAAAATTTAATACTGTTTTGAAAAAAAATTGAAAAAACTAAAAATTTAAAAATTTGAAAAAAAGTGATGTGGTCCCATATGTAAAAAATTAAAACTGACATATATTTTGTACATTATACTCCATAGAAATGTTGTACGAAATTTGGAATATGGTCATTTTTTTGATAATGAGAAAAAAAATTTTTGAATTTGTACCAATGTCTCTTGCGCATGCACACAGAGAGGCTACCGATATGTTTACTGCTTTGAGGCTGATGTTGCTGCTTGCACTCAGGCGCAACTTTGTAATTCCAACCATTCCAACTAGTATTCATCTGTTAAAGCTATAATGCTGCTATTGACAAAAGTTCATATCCTTTATACAGAGGAACAAACGAAAAAGCCCAATATAGAGAGAACAAATTTAACAATACAGATGTTCAGTGATACAAAGGGTCACCATTTGTGATCAGTAAAAACCAGGACGTTATTAAATATTCTGACTTCAGTTTGTATAACTTGAAAACAGTAAATTAGGCTTTGTTTTTGATCAATTGTTCGGTAATAATGAAGTGCTTAATTTGGTTAATGTAGTCCAAATAAGCAAAGATGCTCCTTCAAATTTAATGAGTAGAAAAAATTGCTGATACTCTAGTTTGAATTTAGTTAATTTTAACGAAGTCATATTCATCGCTGATGAAATAAATTTTATCTTAAATATGTTGATAATAAAGAATTTAGCCATAAATAATTAGAATATATAATCATTTAAACTGAAAAGGGCTAAGTTATCGACATAGTGATCAAGATAATTGATTTTATATTTTAGTATATTTTAGAAGTGCCAAGTGTATTACTTTTGTGAAGTCTAGTAAATGAAAACAATTAGTTTCTATTATTGGATTAAACCATCCGGCACCCACTTATGCCTTGCACAGTTCTTCAGATAATATCAGCAAAGATATATTTTTCCTCAAAGATTAAAAAATGGAGGTAATTATGATTACAACTCATCAGCTTTCACATTTTGGAATAATTTTTTTCCCTTAAATATTACACAGTTGACCAAAAATAAAACATAATCTACCATTTTCAAGTTATACAAACTGAAGTCGGAATATTTAATAACAGTCCTGGTTTTTACCGATTGCAACTGATCACCCTACATATCACTAAACATTTGTATTGTTAAATTTGTTACCTCCTGATCTATGGGACCTGGGTTCAAGCCCCAGGTAAGGCATGGCTGTTTGTGTCTTTTTTCTGCTGAGGTCCTGCCATCCTCTCAGACCTTCTACTGTGGTATATAAACTGACAGGCTCCTGTCAGACCTCTGTGGCAAGCAGCTGCTTGAGGGGGTATTTTTTTTTTGTAGCCGTCCCATGGCCGAGTGGTTAGCGCACTTGACTACTGCTCTAAGGGACCTGGGTTCGAGCCCTGGATAAGGCATGGATGTATGTATCGTTTTTCTGCTGAGGTCCTGCCATCCTCTCAGACCTTCTACTATGGCATATAAACTGGCAGGCTCCTGTCAGACCTCTGTGGCAAGCAGCTGCTTGAGGAGGTATTTATTTTTTTAAATATTGGGCTTTTTCACTTGCTCATCTGTTAAAAATGATATGCATGTTTATCAATAGCAGCATTACAGTTGTAAGTAGCAGCCGAATGCTAGGTGGAGTGGTTGGAGTTACAAAGTCGCACTTGACTGCAAACAGCAAACACAATCGGTAGCATCTCCGTGCATCAGTTTGTATCCGCAAGAGTGTCAGTGTGGTCCCCTGAAGTGCATCATTATCGAAACATTGTTACAAATTTAATATTTTGTTTTCTTATTATCAAAGAAATTATGTTAATGCTCCAAAGAAATGAAATACTTTTAAAGTTTGGTTTTTTAATTATTTTCATGCTCTGGATAGCTGAGTCGGGCACCAGGCAATAATTAACAAATTGTGAAAAATAAAGTTTAATTAGGGTTCGAAATACCAGCGAGCGTTAATGAGTAAGAATTCAGAAATATTAAATGATTGTCAAATTTTATGTTAATGCTAATCAAAACAAACTAACGTTGCTCTAGAGAAAAAAAATTAGTAAAGATTCAAAAGGTTTAAATAACAAACAATTTATTTCCAAAAAGCACTCACCAAAACTTCAATAAAGAAGATACTACATCATTTCTTACTACAAACATCTTCAACAAACTCCAAACTAACTGTGCTGTGCTCTAACTACTCTCTTTACTATCTTATGTGCTACTGTGACATGTCACCAGGTTATAACAAGAGGTACAAAGCCCGCATGTGTCATGTTGCACACCAGGAAAGACATTTTCATAAATTGATGAGCGGTGCAAGCTATGACGTAAGAGTGGGCGTGTCTTTGTGCACGCTCTTTAGCGGGTGACAATCGGAAGTTCGGAGTTGCGCATGCGCAACTTCTAACTTTTGGAAACGAGCGCTGTGATGCCAAAAAGGAAATAAAAATCCCCAAAATTATAAATATAACTTACCAATCCCCTGTGATGATGCATAGAACCGGCCAGGCCTAGCATGTCCGACCCCGCCTTCTCGTGGTGCGGACCGTTAGTAACTTTCAAAAGATATACTCTCTTGTGGAAGTGAACGGAAGGGGAGGGCTGCCAGATTAGTGTGGCCTACTGATCTGGACAACTATGGCTACTTTTCTTTTTTTTCTACCCTGCTGAGGAGTGGTCAACCACACAGGGTCCTGGTGCTGACCATATAAACCTACTGGACTGGACAGATATATGGCTCTGAGCTTGATTATGGATCCTGATTTTGCTGCACTTGTGGGCTTCTGTGGAGGGAAAATCTTCCGCTGTGTTTTCTGTTTGTTTGTGGGTTGACAGCCCCAAGTGAATAGATTCACAGGATATGTTTATCAGCTGGTGGATAATCCTGAGCAGAAGTCATCGCAGGCACCTGAACTCTTTGCTTATATTGGCATCGTCAAATTCTACATTGGAGGAAGTCTTCCAGTGTAGATGGCTTCAGCCTTTAGTAGTGGGGGAACGGGTCTTTGCCCCATGTCTGCGATTAGGGGGCTGTTTGATATTGTCGGCATTCCCTCTCTCAATAAACATAGTTTCTTTAAACATCCCACTAACCATTTTCTCTCCATAGGTAGTTAGAATGTGAGGACTCTGCACAGAGCTTTTTCTCTTGATGTCCTCACACAAGAATTCCACCATTATAATTTAGATATTCTCAGCTTGCAAGAGACCAGATGGACAGATAAAGGTCATATTCTTAAAAATAATCTTAAATTTCTCTTTTCAGGGAGGGACGACAATAAGCATCACCAAGGCGTGGGTCTGCTTCTCAGCAGACATGCTAGCGATGCTCTTCTAGGATATGAGTGCATTAATGAAAGGTTTCTTACAGCAAAATTTCAGACAAGCGTTAAAGACCTGAATGTTATCTGCTGTTATGCCCCCACTGAGGATGCCGATGAGGATGAGAAGGATAGCTTTTATGAACAACTTCAGAATATTTTGAATTCTGTCAAGAAAGGAGATATTACCCTTGTTCTTGGTGACTTCAATGCCAAAGTTGGTACTGACTCTGACCTTTGGGGAGGAGTAATAGGCCCTTTTGGTATTGGTAGCTGTAATGGCAATGGGCAACGTCTCCAACAGGTAAGTAAACTCAATGGATTCAGAATAACTAATACTTATTACAAACACCGTGACATACATAAGTACACATGGGTTTCACCTGATGGGCTGCATAAGATAATGATTGATTACATATTAATTAACAGCAAATGGGCTAGTTCTGTTAGGAATACCAGGGCATATAGGGGAGCTGAAATTGGATCTGATCATTACCTTGTTAAAAGTGTGTTGCAACTTAAACTTAAAAAGTGTTGTGCTAGGGTTAAAAAATTTACTTTTAATACTGAAGCTCTGAAAGATTCAGTTATAGCCAAAGCTTACCACGATAGGTTACTTAGTCATTATGGCAGTCATGGTATGCTTACTACTGAAGTTGAGGAAGAATGGGATCATTTTAAACAGGCTTTTATGGACACTAACAGTACTCTTTTAGGAAAAAAGGAGCAGAAGAGACAGAATTATCTGAGTGATAAGGCACTTGAGCTTATTTCGGAAAGAAAGAAAGAACTGCAGGAATGTCTTTAATCAATACCCTACTAGTCCTAATAGAAAGCATTACAGAGAACTTAATAAATGTGTAAAAGATCAGTTAGCTGCTGATAAGAATCTTTGGCTTGATGGTTTGGCTGACAAAGCCGAAGAAGCAGTTAGACAGCACAACAGCAGAGAGCTGTACCAGATAGTTAATGTTTTGTGTGGTAGAAAACGGACAGGCATACAAGGATTGAAGGATAAACAAGGTAAGGTTATAGAAGGGGAGGATTCTGTCATGGCTAGGTGGGCTGAGCATTTCAGTGATGTTCTAAACAATGTAGTTAGTTCTACTCCCATTGTTTGCGATGATGATGGATGCATTGGTGGCTTTAATGTTGGCCCTATAACACAATCTGAAGTTATTTTGGCTGTTTCTAAACTTAAACTACATAAATCCCCAGGGGTAGATGAAATTACTACCGAAATGCTTAGAGCTGGTACCACTTGGATGACTGAAATTCTGAATATCTTTTATGATAAAGGTATGGTTCCTAAGGATTTTACCAGAGCTATTGTTATCCCTATTTTCGAAAAAAGGTGATCGCAGTTCTTGTGATAACTATCAGCCTACTCTCTGTTCCAGGTAAAGTTCTTTCCATGATTGTGCTTAATAGAATTAAGAATCCGGTTGACAATCAATTGCGTGATGAGTAATGTGGATTCAGAAGTGGTAGGGGATGTGTGGATCAGATATTTTCACTTAGGCAGATTCTTGAGAAATGTTTAGAGTTACAGAAACCTTTGGTTGCTAGCTTTGTTGATTTCAAAAAGGCTTTCGACTCTGTTGATCGTCGTAATTTGTGGTTGATTGTGAGATCATATGGTATACCTGACAAGTTAGTTAACATAATGAAAGCTCTCTATAATAACACTGAGTCGTGTGTGAGAGTTGGTAAGGCTTGTAGCAATTGGTTTAGCATTACTTCTGGTGTTCGACAAGGGTGCATTTTGTCTCCTTTTCTCTTTAGCTTGGTTATTGATTATGTTATGCAAAATTCACTTCAAGGGAAAGATTTTGGCCTTACATGGACTGGAGATACGAAAATTTCTGATTTAGATTATGCTGATGATTTAGCCCTTTTGGCAAATGATGTTGATGAGATGAACTCTTTCATTCGAGCTGTTGATGAGACTGGTAGTAGAGTAGGTTTGGTTATAAACAGAGAGAAAACTAAAGTGATGAAAATTGGTCAGGCAGGCTGTGATTCAGTTAATCTGAATGGTTGCAGTCTTGAGCAGGTGTCACAGTTTAATTATCTTGGGAGCTATGTAACTGATACTGGTGATGTGCGGCATGAGATTAACAGACGAATAGGGATTGCTGCCGGGACTTTTAAGAAGCTATGGAGAGTGTGGAGAAATAGGCGTATACACCTGAAGACTAAAATTAGACTGTATAATAGTTTGGTTCTTTCTAGGGTTAGTTATGGTAGTGAAACTTGGACACTTTGTAAACAAGATAATAAGGAAACTAGATGCTTTTGATTCCAGATGCTTACGCAGTATCTTGGGCATTAGGTGGTTCAACTTTGTAACTAATGATGAGGTTAGGCAAAGGAGTTTGCAACCTCCTTTAAGCAGCATATTGTGCAGAGAGAGACTCCGTTGGTTTGGCCATGTTGCCCGTATGAATAATTATAGATTGGCAAATAGGGTTGAACAGTGTGCCTAAAGGCCTCAGAAAGAAGGGGAGAACTAGGATGCAGTGGGCAGACAATGTCAAACAGGACCTTGTTAGAATTGGTGTGCAGTGGCCAGATGCAGTAGATGTAGCTCAGAATAGACTTGCTTGGAGAACTAAATTGCACGGTCTGGTTGGACCTCCGTAGCCCATGGCTGCTTGAGGATGATGATGATGATGATAAATTAAGCAAAACTGGATAAGGTAAAGCAAAAGTGAATGAGGGGGATCACAACGACCATACTCCAAATTTCATGCAATGTTTCTATGAAGTATAGTGTACAACATGTCAATTTTAATTTTTTATCAACTAATAAATCAACACTTTAGCGTTAATTTAAATTTTAGAGGAAAAATTGTCTTGAGCTGGGTAGGAGATTAGCTACCGGCCGCCGATCAAGATCGTAGCGGCGGCTAGTAGCTCGGTGGTCCAGAGCACCTGACATGTTATCAGGAGGTCGTGGGTTCGTATCCCACTCGGCTCAAGACAATTTTTCCTCTAAAATTTAAATCGACGCTAAAGTGCTGATTTATTAGTTGATATGGAATATGTCAAGGTTATTTCATTCTTTTAATTTTTTACATGTGGGGCCACATCATTGTTTTTCACATTATAAAATTTTCAGTTTGTTTTTAAAACCGTATTAAATTTTTGAAATGCGATTTTTTTCTAATGAAGTAATAAGGCAAATCTACACGAGGGAACAAAATTAGGAATACAAATGTTGAATGATTTGATGATACATAGTGAGGGTGACCAGATTTCAGTTAGTAAAATCCAGAACAGTTTAGTAAATGTTCCAATTTCAGTTTACCGAAACTGAAACGTTTTTTCACAAAAGTGTATCTCAGGGAAAATTTATCTAAATCAGTTGTAGAACGGTGCAATAATTATGATGGATAATTCTTAGTTGGTGGGTGAGTTCACCCACTCTAAGCCAGTTGAGTATAGATTTCAGTTATGCTTTGTAGATTGACAATGTAAGCCTGTGTCTTTCAGAAGTGCAGTTTTTCTCTTGGCATGGCAAAATTCGAAGCTGTGTTTGTCTGCCATAGTTTGTAGTTCAAAACCAAAAATATGTTCATGTGAATTTGAAAAAAGGCGTAAATACAGTGTCCACATAAAAAAAAAAAATCTGTAATGCAGTGACAGCATTACTCTAAAAATGTGCTAATTAAATATATCCAGATAGAGTGTGGACTGCATATCATCACAAGAAAGCGGATCATTTAGGCAACCCCCAAATTTTTTTTTGGGACACAGGAACAGTTCCCTAAAAACTGATGATGTCTGATCACCCTAGTGATACTGAAATAAAACCAGATTGACAGAATTAACTGGGGTGTAGATGGTTCAGTCAGTAGCGCACCAGGCTCATAATCTACAGTTCCCAGGTTCGAATCCCAGCTGGGCCAGTGTGTAATCCTTTAAACTGAAAAGAACTAAGTTATTGACATAACAATCAAAGAATTATGATTTTATATTTTAACATATTGAAAAGTATTGTGCAAGTACTGTAACAACTTTAAATAATATTGTGAAATCTAGTAGATGAAAAAAAAATTAAACTAGTTTCTATTTGATTTAAAAGTGTCGCAGTGACCTGGACTACTGCCATTGCCTTTGCACAGCTCTGTTCCTAAAATATCAGCAAAGAAATATTTTTCCTCAAAGATTAAAAAACTGAGGTAATCATGGTTACACCAACAGTTTGCTATGTTGGAGCAATTCACGAAAAAAAGCGTAATTTACTGTTTTCAAGTTATTCAAACTGAAATTGGAACATTAAATAACCTGTCCCAGTTTTTACCAATCAAAATCTGATTACCCCGTGTTACCTAGGTACTCTGGTTACAATTGTGAGTTATCCGTCATACCTATTGTGCTGTTCTACAACTGCTTTAGTTAAATTTTCCTTGGGTTTCCTTTTGGGAAAAAATGTTCAGTTTCATTAAACTGAAATAGGAATATTTACTAAACTGTTCTGGATTTTACTAATACCCTCACTACATATCATTAAATAATTCAACACTTGTATTCCTAACCTTGTTCCTTCAGAAACTTGGCTTTATTGATTGCGCATCTGTACCAAAGGATACTCACAGTGTTATAAGTGTGAGTAGCAGCCGAATGGTACTACAAAGTCACAGTGCAAACAGCAAGTATATCGGTACCTGGTCAGTAGCCTCTCCATTTTAGAGCACAGGTGCAAGACCGTCAATGCAGTACCCTGAAGTACATCATTAATCACAACATTAGTAAAAAAAATTTTTTTTACTTGTTATCAAGGAAATGACCATACTCGAAATTTTGTACAATGTTTCTATGGAGCATAATGTACAACTTTTGTCAGTTTTAATTTTTATATATGGGGCCACGTCACTCTTTTTTTTCGTATTTTAAAATTTTCAGTTAAAATTTTCTTTCAAAACTATATTCATCATCATCCTCAAGTAGCCATGGGCTACGTAGCTCCAACCAAAATTGCGCAATTTAGTTCTCAAAGCATATCTGTCCTGAGCTACATATCTTGCATCTGGCCACTGCTCACCAATTCTAAAAAGGTCCTGTTTGACATTGTCTGCCCTACACATCCTAGGTCTCCTTCTTTCTGAAGTCTTTAGGCACACTATTCATAACCCTATTCGCTAATCTATACTTATCCATACAGGCAACATGGCCAAACCGACGTAGTCTATGCCCAATATACTGCTCAGAGGAAGTTGCCGACTCCTTTGCCTAACCTCGTCATTACTTACAAAGATACATTACCCAAGATAAATATCTAGAATCGAAAGCATCTAGTTTCCTGTTATCTTGTTTACAAAGTGTCCAAGTTTCACTACCATAACTAAACCTAGAAAGAACCAAACTATTATACAGTCTAATTTTAGTCTTTAGGTGTACATGCCTATTTATTCACTCTCTCCACAGATTCCTAAAAATCTCAGAGGCAATCCCTATTCACCTCAATCTTGTGCCACACATTACCAGTTTCTGTTATATAGCTCCCAAGATAATTAAACTGTGACACCTGTTAAAGAGAGCAACCATTCAGATTAACTGAATCACAGCCTGCCTGACCACTTTTCATCACTAAACTACTACATACTACAGTCTCATCAATAGCTTGAATGAAATAGTTCATCTCATTAACATTATTTGCCAAAAGGGCTAAATCATCAGATCTAAATCAGAAATTTTCAGATCTCCAGACCATTTAAGGCCAAAATCTTTCCCTTGAAATGAACTTCGCATAACATAATCAATAACCAAACTAAATTGAAAAGGAGACAAAATGCACCCTTGTTGAATACCAGAAGCAATGCTAAACCAATTGCTACAAGCCTTACCAACTCTCACACACGACTCAATATTATTATAGAGAACTTTCATTATGTTAACTAACTTGTCTGGTATGCCATATGATCTCACAATCAAGCACAAATTATGACGATCAACAGAGTTGCAAGCCTTTTTGAAATCAACGAAGACCAACCAAATGTTTCTGAAACTCTAAATATTTCTCAAAAATCTGCCTGCATGAAAATATCTAATTTACACATCCCCTACCACTTATTAATTCACATTGCTCATCATGCAATTGCCCATATATCAGATTTTTAATTCTATTAAGTGCACACATCCAAAGAGTTTTACCTGGAAGAGAAAGTAGGCTTGTACCCCTATAATTTACCATAAGAACTGCAGTCATCTGTTTTAAAAATAGGGATGATAATTGCTCTGGTAAAATCCTTAGGGACCATGCCTTTATCATAAAAGTTATTCAAAATTTCAGTCATCCAAGTGGTAACCGAAACATTCCCAGCTCTAAGCATTTCCGTAGTAATTTCATCTACACCTGGGGATTTATGAAGTTTAAGTTTAGAAACTGCCAAAATAACTTCAGACTGCATTATAGGGCCAACATTAAAGTCACCAATGCATCTATCATCATTACAAATAATGGTAGTAGAACTAACCACATTGTTTAGAACATCACTGAAATGCTCAGCCGACCTAGCCATGACAGAATCCCCACCTTTAAAAGAAAAATTACATATAACCTAATGGGATGTTAAAATATCCGCAACAACTTTTAAGCTGACCTTCGATCTGGCATAACTTGGAAAAATTGATAAATCAGCCGATTGAAGATCGCTAACTAACCGAAGTAAATATACAGAAATGAATTTGCTTTCATATCCAAGACCATTTATTTTCAAAAAATTATACTATATCCAAGTTTCACTGGAAAAATAATTAATAAAATAAAAATTAACATATAGCCTAATGCAATGTTAAAATATCCACAGCAACAAGTTGTAGACCAGCCATATGATATAACATAACTATGAAAAAAATCAATACTTATCGATCAGCCAAAAGATCGCTAATTTCCGAAAATAAATCTACTGAAATGAAAACTAACTAAGGTTTCAATATAAAAAAAAAAACTAACTTTACAAAGAGTATCCAATATGTTGGACCAAAACTGTAAACAATACTTATACCACACGGAACGGAGATAGCATGTGTCAGCCATCTGCGTCTTCTATGCCTCAGTGAAGCGTAACTAATTAAATGCACGTGCAACCAGAATTTCTAGTATGGATGTGTTTACTTTCAGTTTCAATCTGAAGGCAGGAAAGATGCTTAGAATGCTGGGAAAAATTATAAAAATAACTTGGGAATACTAAAATAAGTTTGACAGAAAAGAGTGTAAAATGTAAAAAAAAAATAGTGGTATTTATTTTATAATTACTTGCAAAATCTATCGTTTTTAAAAATTTTTGTCATTTTTAGGAGATTTTCGAAAATTTAAGAAAAAATTTGTTGATAATAGCTCAAATGAAACTTATGGAGCTTAAATCAGAAGGTTGCTTCAGCAAATAGGAATGTTGACAAGCAAATCGACAATACCGTTTAGTGCTTCTAAGAAATAGCAATCAGATGGTTTTATAAAATTATTTATATTGTAGTTTAATAAAATATGCATCAAATTTAAAAACAAAATATTATTTTTGAAGCCTGAATTATATATTTTATAAGATATATATATATAAATTACAACAGCAGTTTTTATTTTTTAAAAATCGATATATTTTTATTATACTAAATGTGTATACATAATGTCATGGGCCCCTCAATTCAGATTCTCCGTACGTATAGAGACGGCTTGGACACTGGAAGGGCTAAATAGTCTGTAGAACTGAAAATTTCAGATTTAGATTATGCTGATGATTTAGCCCTTTTTTGCAAATGATGTTGATGAGGTGAACTCTTTTGATTCGAGCTGTTGATGAGAATGGTAGTAGAGTAGGTTTGGTTATAAACAGAGAGAAAACTAAAGTGATGAAAATTAGTCAGGCAGGCTGTGATTCAGTTAATCGGAATGGTTGCAGTCTTGAGCAGGTGTCACAGTTTAATTATCTTGGGAGCTATGTAAGAGATACTGGTGTGCTTTGTTGGATGACAGGCAATAGTAATTTGCCAAATAAAGTTGAAATAGGGTTTGTTAGGTATTTGTCTAGCATTAGTTATTGAGTAAGAATTTAAAAAAAGGATTGTCAAGTTTAATTAAAGTTTAAATCTAATAAAAAAAAATCAATTTATGTTGCTCAAGAGAAAAATAGCAAAAATTCAAAAGTTTCTAAAACAAAGTTTATTTCCAAAAAAAAAATCAAAAACTCACCATCAGTTTAAGAATACAAAAGTTGTGAGTACTAACAACTCACATCTATCTAAATCTCAACTAACAACTCCTTCTATCTGCACAACACATACTTCTCACAGTACTTCTGACTCCTACATCTCTACTGACAAATCTCTATTAACTGTAATTCTGTGACCTAACTTCACTTAGTAACATACAGCATACAATTCTGGGAAAACATTTGAATAATCTCATGATCGCCCTAGCTATGACGCACGAGGGGTCGTGTCCTATATGCACGCATTAGCATCTGACAATCAAAAGGTTGGAGTTGCACATGCGCAACTCCTACAGCTCGGAAACAAGAATTACGATCAGTCCAAAAAATGAAATTATTAATCCCCAAAATGATAAATATAACGTGAATGAAGTAAAACTGGTTAAGGAAAAATAAAAGTGAATGGGTTGATCATCACAATGGGGAAAAGACACGTTCCCCCACCACTAAACACTGAAGCCATCTACACTGGAAGACTTTCTCCAATCTAGATTTTCATGATGCCCATAGAAACAAGATTTCAGGTGCCTGCGGTGACCTCTGCTCAGGATTAACCACCAGCTGGTAAAACATATCCTGTGAATCTATTCACTTGGCGCTGTCAACCCACAAACAAACAAAAAACAGCTTCAGATTTTCCCTCCACAGAAGCCCATCAGTGTAGCAAATTCAATCAAGCTCAGAGCCTTAATCCAGTCCAGTAAGTTTATATGGTCAGCATTGGAACCCTGTATGGTTGACCGCTCCTCGGCAGGGTAGAAAAAAAGTCACCATAGTTGTCCAGATCAGTAGGCCACACTAATCTGGCAGCTCTTCTGTTCCCTTCCATAAGAGAGTATGTTTCTCTTTCGAAAGGTACTAATGGCCTGCATCAATGAGGAGGCAGGGTCAGACATTAAGTGCTAGGTGTGGCCAGTTCTATGCATTATCACAGCGAATTGGTGCATAGCTCTCCTTCCAGTGACTACCTAGCTACCATTTAGAGACCACCAAACCATATTACATTTTTCAAATTTGGTTTTTTTAATGAATTTATAATCCAAATCCACATCAGTACACCAAGTTTGGTCTTCTCAACTACCTAGAAGCAAAGAAAAAAAAAGAAAAACTTTTTGTTGCTATTTCTATTTGTATATTTTCCTCCTTAGGTTAAATGAATATAACATTATCATCCTCAAGCAGCCATGGGCTATGGAGGTCCAACCAGACCATGCAGTTTATTTCTCAAGCATATCTGTCCTGAGCTACAACTGCTGCATCTGGCCACTGCACACCAATTCGAACAAGGTCCTGTTTGACATTGTCTGCCCACCGTATCCTAGGTCTCTTTCTCTTTGTGAGGCCTTTAGACACGCTATTCATAACCGTATTTGCTAATCTATAATTATCCATACGGGCAACATGGCCAAACCAACGAAGTCTCTCTCTGCACAATATGCTGCTTAAAGGAGGTTGCCGACTCCTCATCATTACTTACAAAGTTGAACCACCTAATACCCAAGATACTGTGTAAGCATCTAGAATCAAAAGGATCAAGTTTTCTGTTATCTTGTTTACAAAGCATCCAAGTTTCACTATCATAACTAACCGAAGAAACAATCAAACTGTTACACAGTCTAATTTTTGTCTTTATGTGTATACACCTATTTCTCCACATGCTCCATAGATTCCTAATTCATAAAATTCACTGCAAGGGAAATATTTTGGCCTTAAATGGTGTGAAGATCTGAAAATTTCTTATTAAGATTATGCAGCTGATTTGACCTTGTTGGCTAATGATGTTGATGAGATGAATTTTTTCATTAGGGCTGTTGATGAGACTGATAATAGAGTTGGTTTGGTGATAAACAGAGTTGAAACTAACGTGGTCAGGCAGTTGGTGCTTTAGTCACTGTGAATGGTTGTGCCTTTGAACAGTGTCTCAGTTTAATTATCTTGGGAGCTATGTAAAAGATACAATCCCTATTCATCTGTTAGTCTCATGCCACACATCACCAGTATCTTTTACATAGCTCCCAAGATAATTAAACTGAGACACTGTTCAAAGGCACAACCATTCACAGTGACTAAAGCACCGACTGACCACGTTAGTTTCAACTCTGTTTATCACCAAACCAACTCTATTATCAGTCTCATCAACAGCCCTAATGAAAAAATTCATCTCATCAACATCATTAGCCAACAAGGTCAAATCAGCTGCATAATCTTAATAAGAAATTTTCAGATCTTCACACCATTTAAGGCCAAAATATTTCCCTTGCAGTGAATTTTGCATAATCAATAACCAAACTAAAGAGAAAAGGAGACAAAATGCACCCTTGTTGAATACCAGAAACAATGCTAAACCAATTTCTACAAGCCTTACCAACTCTCACAAATGACTCAGTGTTACTATAGAGAGTCTTCATTATGTTAACTAACTTGTCTGGTCAACAGAGTCGAAAGCCTTTTTGAAATCAACAAAGCTAACAACCGAAGGTTTCTGAAACTCTAAACATTTCTCAAGAATCTGCCTAAGTGAAAATATCTGATCTGTACATCCCCTATCATCTCTGAATCCACTTTGCTCATCACGCAATTACCCATCTATCAGACTCTTAATTCTATTAAGCACAATCATGCAAGAACTTTCCCTGAAATAGAGAGTAGGCTGATACCCCTATAGTTATCACAAGAACTGCAATCACCTTTTTTGAAAATAGGGATAATAATAGCTCTGGTAAAATCCTTAGGAACCATGCCTTTATCATAAAAGATATTCAAAATTTCAGTCATCCAAGTGGTAACCGAAACATTCCCAGCTCTAAGCATTTCCGTAGTAATTTCATCTACTCCTCGGGATTTATGAAGTTTAAGTTTAGAAACAGCCAAAATAACTTCAGAATCAGCATTAAAGCCAGTAATGCTTCTATCATCATTACAAACAATGGGAGTAGAACTAACCACATTGTTTAGAACGTCGCTGAAATGCTCGGCCGACCTAGCCATGAGAGAATCCTCACCTTCTATAACCTTACCCTTGTTTATCCTTCAGTCCCTGTATACCTGTCCATTTACTACCATACAATACATTAACTATCTGGTACTGCTCCCTGGTGTTGTGCTGATTAAGTGCTTCCTTGGTTTTCTCAGCGAAGCCATCAAACCAAATTTCTTATCAGCACCTAACTGATCCTTTACATGCTTATTAAGCTCTCTGTAATGCTTCCTATTAGAACTAGTAGTGTATTGATTAAGTACATTCCTACAACTCTTCCTTTATGAAATAAGCTCAAGTGCTTTATCACTCAAATAATTCTGTCTCCTCTGCTCCTTTTTTCTGAGAGAGTACTGTTAGTTTCAAGAAAAGCCGGTTTAAAACGGTCCTTTTCTTCCTTAACTTCAGTAGTAAGTACACCATGACTGTCATAATGACTAATTAACCTATCATGGTAAGCTTTAGCTATAATTGGGTCTTTCAGAGCTTCAGAATTAAATGGAGATTTTTAAACCTTAGCATAACACTTCTTAAGTTTAAGTTTCAAGGCACTTTTTACAATGTAATGGTCAGATCCAATTTCAAGCTCCCCTATATGAACTGGTATTCCTAACAGTACTTACCCATTTGCTGTTAATTAATATATAATTAACCATATTCTTTTGCAGTCCATCAAGGGAAACCCATGTGTACTCTTGTATATTGCAGTGTTTGTAATAAGTGTTATTCTCAAACAATTAAGTTTACTTACCTAAAGGAGACACTGCCCATTACAGCTACCAATATCCAATACCAAAAGGGCCTATCACCCCTCCCCAAAGGTCAAAAGTCAGTACCAACTTCGGCATTCCAACAAGGAACATCTCCTTTCTTGACAGAATTCAAAATAGCCTGAAGTTGCCTGTAAAACCTATCCTTCTCATCATCATTGTCATCCTCAGTGGGGGCATAACAGCAGATAACATTCAAGTCTTTAATGCTAGTCTGAAATTTTGCTGTAAGAAACCTTTCATTAATGCACTCATATCCTAGAAGAGCATCACTAGCGTGTCTGCTGAGAAGCAGACCTACTCCTTGGAGATGCTTGTTACCTTCCCTTCCTGAAAAATAAATTTATGATTATTTTTGGGAATCTGACTATCTGTCCATCTGGTCTCTTGCAAGCTGAGAATATCAAGGTTTATAATGATGGAATTCTGGTGTGAGGACATCAATAAAATAATCTCTCTGCAGTGTCCTCACATTCCAATTTCCTATGGAGAGAAAATGGTTAGTGGGATTCTTAAAGAAACTTTGTTTATTAAAAGAGGGAATGCCGACAATATCAAATAGCCCTAATTGCAGGCATGGGGTAAAACCCATACCCCCACTACTAAAGGCTGAAGTCATATACACTGGAAAACTTCCTCCAATGTACAATTTGATGATGCTCATAGAAGCAAGAGTTCAGATGCCTGCGATAACCGCTGCTCAGGATTATCCATCAGCTGATAAAACATATCCTGTGAATCTATTCATTTGGGACTGTCAACCCACAAACAAAAAACACAGTAGCAGATTTTCCCTCCACAGAAGCCCACCAGTTCAACAATTTCAGGATCCACAATCAAGCTTAGAGCTTTAATCCAGTCCAGTAAGTTTATATGGTCAGGACCAGGACCATTTGTAGTTGACCACTCCTCAGTAGGGTAGAAAAAAAATGAAAATTGGCCATAGTTGTCCAGATCAGTATGCCACACTAATCTGGTAGCCCTCCTCTTCTGTTCCCTTCCACAAGAGAGTATCTGTTTTGAATCTAACAGTCTGTTCCACAAGAAGGCGGGGTCAGACATTAAGTGCTAGGCCTGGCCATTCAATGCATCATCAGAGGGGACTGGTGCAGAGGTCTCCCTTCAGTGGCTACCTAGCTTCCATCAAGTTAAATTGATATCTTTAATACTCTATTACACTGTTAAATGCTTTAAAGCTCTTCAACAAAATTCTATGCGACCTGGTATCAAAAATAATGAATGAGATTTTACATACCATGGAGGCGAGACCAATTTACTTAATAAAACTACTAAATTTTTCAAAATCTTCCTTATCAAAATTTTAGCAAATCTTGGCAAATCCCACTGTCATAACCAAATGCAACCCTTGTCCTACAGGTTTTTTGAGAAAGAGCTATGCCGCTTTAACATGCTAAATGAACATGATTTCTCCTTTTCTAAGTCACTCTCCTTCTGTTCATTGTTAATTTCTGCATCTCCTGTCACTCCACTAATGAATTACATCCTAACCCCTCTGGCTACAAGTGGGGCTCAGTTATAGAGATACCATATAGCCATTTAGTGCACTCTCCTGACAACAAAATGCACAGCTTGATTAAGCAGCTGCTTGCCACAGAGGTGTTGATAGGAGCTTGTCAGTTTATATGCTGTAATAAAAGGTCTGTGAGGATGGTGGGACCATTACCACAACAAAAATGAAAATAAATATTAGCAGGAAAATGAAGGAAGATCTCCTTTAGCTTCTGTATGATCATTTAGATTATATAAGGCAATAAATATAAAAGTAAAATTTATGAAACTTGTCAAAATTCTTTCAGATAATGAAGTACAATATAACTATTAATAATAAGAATGAAAAAGTGTGAACTCACATGTTGACAAATTTGATAAAATGTGCTTATTAGATCATTTAAATTATTGGTAATCAAATTACATTACACTAGGTAATCAAATGAGAAGAAAAGTTCAAAAAGTTCAAAAATTAATTGCATTTGCCCAACTTTTCCTTATAATGGTTATTAACAATATAAGGTAATTTCATCACAGAATTTGTTATTCAGATTAAGCAATCAAAGTTTAAAAGTTCTGTATCTAACTTTTGTGTCATTTTTTTTTCTTGGTGAAAGTTGACAGCTGTTTAAGTTTACAGCAGTTTTCATGTATTTTTTTACTTGTTTCGTAATAGGTTATGTAGCAGCTGCAGAAACACAACCTGAAAAAATAGAAGTATTCATTAATGATAAGCCAGTATTAGTGTATCCAGGGACTACTATTTTACAGGTATTTATTATATATTCTATTAGCAATAGATTGTTTGAGTCAGAGTCGATGTAAATTAAAATATCTAGTAAATATGTAATGTAGAGCATACCTAAAAGCAAATTTTCTGTGTAGAGATCAGGTAATTATATCTTTTCAGAAGTCGAAACTTCAAAATTTCTGAAAAATAAAAAATGAAAATAATAGCAATTTTGATAACTTTTTGTAGTATTTAAAAAGTTGGTGTAGGTTTTTGGCAGTATCTCAAAGAATAAGAAAATTTTGTAATATCAATTTACAAAAAATTTTGTAAATTTAAGGCCATTTTAATTAATTTTTGCCCATTAAAGTAAACTAACCCAATTTTAGACTTTTTTTTGAAGATTTAAAACTGACTTTTAACAGTAAATTTTTTTTATCTATTGCCATAATTTGTACTGCAAATTTCTTAACCCTTCCAGGGTCCCCACTGAATATAGACATTGATAGAATATTAAACAAGATGCCCGTCTTAGTACAACAGGAAAAAAAATTCAATTAAAAAAGAAATAGAAATTGCCCTTCAAAAATGTTTTACATATATCATATAAAACTACAGTAAATGGACAAATTATTGTATACACCCTGATAACAATTATGAAAGCAGAAGTCACGTGGAATGCTTTAACTGGCAATGCCTATAGATAGAGCAGGTCTTTATGCATTGGAAACCAGTCACAGAAAAGCAATCATTGGTAAAGGCAGTGATGTAAGCGAGTTTGACCGTGGCCAGATAGTAGGTGTGAGGAAAGCCAGTTATTTAATTACCGCAACTGCTGAACTGTCGTGATTTCCACATCAGACCTCACCTATGTATACCAAGACTATATGAAATATGGCAAAACTTCGAACCAATCGGAGAAATGTGGACATGAACCTGCAATTGACTCTTGAGGTGAATGCAGACTGTCCTGCATAGTTTCAAGGAATCACACAGCTACAGTGGAGCAGATAACGTCAGAATAGAATGAGGGTGCCATCCACAAGCTTATGCACAAAGACTATCAGTCTTACACTGAAAAAAAAAAAGGCTATGGCAGTTGATGTCCACATCTTGTCCCCTTGCTGGGGACAAGGCACCGAAAGATTAGACTGCAGTTTGCAAAGGCCTATTGCAACTGGAGTGTGGAGGATTGGAAAGACATCATCTGGTGTGACAAATCATGGTTTCAACTCGATCACACTGATGGGAGGGTGTGTTTGTGGCATAAACCACATGAAGTGATGGACCCAACTTGAAAAATTTGGGTCATAAAGGCAGGTGAGAACACTTTGATCAGTGTAACAGTTTGGGGTGCATTTACATGGGTTTTCTTGGGATCATCAACTGGTAATCCTTGGGTTGTACCCATCAAGACCTCTGTCATCAGCGCACAGTATGTGAACATCCTTGCTGACCATTTACAGCCATTTGTAACAATTCTCTTTCTGCACCATGATACCATTTTTCAACAGGACATTGCCACACCACATACTTCCTGAGTGGCAGGGGTGGCTCAGTCGGTAGTGTGCCAGGCTCGTAATCTGCAGTTCCCAGGTTCGAGTCTCAGTTGGGTCAGCATTGAGATTTATCTCTGCAAAACTCCCCGCCCTGCCCACTGTCAATAGGGGACACCAATGGGCTTGGAATGGCCGCCATCCGTCGGATGGGACGTTAAGCCATGCCCTGTGTGTGAGAGAGATACCCTGTGTACGTTAAAGAACACGCTGGATGGCCTTGATGGGAGGCTGCCATCTGTCTCCCAACAGCTGTTCCAGTGGGTCCCCTCCCCAACCTTCTCTGAACCTTCGGGGTCCTTGTGACCTGACCATTTAGCTCATTGTGTGCAAAAAAAGTGCCACTCAGAGGTAAAACAACCAACCAACCTGAGTGGCAACCAATTGGCTCCACGAGCATTCAAGTGAATTTACCACACTTGAAAGGCCCCCCTTGATTGCCAGACCTCAACCCCATTGAGAATTTGTAGGACGAATTGGAAAGATCTATTCAGGCTTGCCAATCCCCACGGGCAACTGTGGATGCTCTATGACAGGTGATCTTTGCTTCATGGGTGGCAATACTACCTCTGTGTTTTCAACACCTCATCGAGTCCTTACCAAGATGTCTGGCTGCTGTTGTGAGGGCAAAAGGTAGAGCAACAGATTATTAGGTAATAAAAATAAAAAAATAAATATCAACTCAAGTAGCTGCTTGCCACATAGGTATGACAGGAGCCTGTCAGTTTATATGCCATAGTAGAAAGTCTGAGGATGGCAGGACCTCAGCAGAAGAACAACACAAAGAGCCTTACCCGAGCTCGAACCCAGGTCCCTTAGATCAGTAGTCAAGCATGTGTGTATATAATAATTTGTCCATTCAGTGTACATATTTAACCCTTTCACTAACATACCAGCTGAAAATGGCTGAAACTGTAGGTAGGAGGAGACTGTAAGAAGAAGGAATAGCAGTGATTGGATCAGCCCATTTAATATCTTGGCCTTTTGGGGCTGATATGGTAGGGAAAGGGTTAAAGCTTCAAAAACTATATTTCTATTTTCATTTGAAGCATATTTTATTAAGCTTATCATCCTCAAGCACACATGGACTACAGAGTTCCAACCAGATCGTGCAGTTTAGTTCTCCAAGCATATCTGTCCTGAGATATATCTGCTGCATTGTACACCAATTCTAACAAGGTCCTGTTTGATATTATCTGCCCACCACATCTTCTGGTCTCCCCCTCTTTCTCAGGTCTTTAGGCACGCTATTCATAACCTTATTCGCTAATCCATGACGATCCATACATGCAACATTACCAAACAATAGAGTCTCTCTCTGCACAATATGCTGCTTAAAGGAGGTTGCTGACTCCTTTGCCTAACCTCATCATTAGTTACAAAGTTGAACCACCTAATGCCCAAGATACTGCGAAAGCATCTAGTTTCTCGTTATCTTGTTTACAAAGTGTCCACATTACACTACCATAACTAACCCTAGAAAAAACCAAACTATTATACAGTCTAATTTTAGTCTTTAGGTGTATACAACTATTTCTCCACACTCTCCATATATTCTTAAAGGTCCCGGCAGCAATCCCTATTAAATCTCAATCCCTCTGTTAATCTCATGCCGCACATCACCAGTATCTGTTATGTAGCTCCCAAGATAATTGAACTGTGACACCTGCTCAGGACTGCAACCATTCAGATTAACTGAACCACAGCCTGCCTGACCAATTTTCATCACTTTAGTTTGTTCTGTTTATAACCAAACCTAGTCTATTACCAGTCTCATCAACAGCTTGAATGAAAGAGTTTATCTCATCAGCATAATCTGAATCAGAAATTTTCATGTCTCCAGGCCATTTAAGGCTAAAATCTTTCCCTTGCAGTGAATTTCACAGAACATAATCAATAACCAAACCAAAGAGGAAATGAGGTAAAATGCACCGTTGTTGAATACCAGAAGTAATGCTAAAACAATTACTACAAGCTTTACCAAATCTCACACACGACTCAGTGTTATTATAGAGAGCTTTCATTATGTTAACTAACTTGTCTGGTATGCCTAATATCACAATCAGCTACAAATTATGGCGATCAACAGAGTAAAAAGTCTTTTTGAAATCAACAAGCTAATAACCAAAGGTTTCTGAAAGTCTATAAACATTTCTCAAGAATCTGCATTAGTGAAAATATCTGATCTACACATCCCCTACCACTTCTGAATCCACATTGCTCATCACACAATTCCCTGTCTACCAGATTCTTAATTTATTTAAGCACAATCACGCAAAAAACTTTACCTAGAACAGAAAGTAGACTGATACCCCTATAATTATCACAAGAACTTCAATTACCTTTTTTAAAAATAGGGTGATTATTGCTTTATGGGTGGCAATACTACCTCTGTGTTTTCAACACCTCATTGAGTCCTTACCAAGATGTCTGGCTGATGTTGGGAGGTCAAAAGGTAGAGCAACAGGTTATTAGGTAATAAAAATAAAATAATAAATAACCCCTCAAGCAGCTGCTTGCCACAGAGGTAACTACCTTTATAAAGTCTCTCCTTTATCATAAAACCATAGAGTAGGAGTCTAACTTCATCATAAAACTATACTAAGGAGTCTACTTGGTATATATCATATACCATAGTAGACTCCTTAGGAACCGTACCTTTATCATAAAAGATATTAAAAATTTCAGTCATCCATATGGTAACCATAATATTCCCAGCTTTAAGCATTTCTATAGTTCATCTACCCTGGGGATTTAATGTAGTTTAAATTTGGAAAGAGCCAAAATAACTTCAGAGTCAGCATTAAAGCCAGTAATGCTTCTATCATCATTACAAACAATGGGAGTATGTAACGTTCCAAAGAAATGCAAAATACTTTTAAGTTTGGACCCTTTTTCTGATCCAATTAGTTTTATGCTCCGGATAGCTGAGATGGGCACCAGGCAATAATTAACAAATTGCCAAAAAAATAGAATAAGTTAAATTAGGGTTCAAAATACCAGGAAGCGTTAATGAGTAAGAATCCAAAAATGATTGTCAAGTTAAATATCTAAATATAATCAAAACTTAATTCACGTTGCTCAAGAGAAAAAATTAGTAAAGACTCAAAAGGTTTAAATAACAAATTTATTTCCAAAAATCACTCACCAAAACTTCAATGAAGAAGATACATTAACTGAGCACTCTTCCGTGCTACATGCTTATGCTCTCTGCACTACAGTGTGCTGTGCTGTGTTACGTGCTCTCACTTGTGCTATCTCACTATGCTCCTTACTATGTGCTACTGTGACTAGCATGTCACTGGTTTAACAAGAGCTGAACGTGTCATGTTGCATGCCGGGAAAGACATTTACATAATTTGACGAGCGACGCAAGAGGGGGCGTGTCCTTGTGCACGCGCTTTTGCGGGTAACAGTCGGAAGATCGGAGTTGCGCAAGCGCAACTCCTAACTCTTGGAAACGAGCGCTGTGATGCCAAAAAGGAAATAAAAATCCCCCAAATGATAAATATAACGTAAATTAAACAAAACTGGTTAAGGTAAAGTAAAAGTGAACGATGGGGCATCACAAGTAGAACTAACCACATTGTTCAGAACATCACTGAAATGCTCATCCCATCTAGCCATGACAGAATCCTCACCTTCTATAACCTTTCCTTGTTTATCCTTCAATCCCTGTATACCTGTCCATTTTCTACTACACAAAACATTAACTATCTAGTACAGCTCTCTGCTGTTATGCTGTCTAACTGCTTCCTCGGCTTTGTCAGCTAAGCCATCAAGCCAAAGATTCCTATCAGCAGCTAACTTATCCTTTACACATTTATTAAGCTCTCTGTAATGCTTTCCATTGGGACTAGTAGGGTATTGATTAAGGACATTCCTGCAGTTCTTCCTTTCTGAAGTAAGCTTATCACTCAGTGTCTTATCACTGACATAATTTGCCTCCTCTGCTTCTTTTTTCCTGAAAGGGTACTGCTAGTTTCCAAAAAAAGCCTGTTTAAAATGGTCCCATTCTTCCTCAACTTCATTACGAAGCAAACCATGACTCTTATAATGACCAAGTAAGCTATCAGGGTAAGCTTTAGCTATAACTGGATCTTTCAGAGCTTCGGAATAAAGGTAAATTTTTAACCTTAGCACAACACTTCTTAAGTTTAAATTGCAAGACACTTTTAACAAGTTAATGGTCAGATCCAACTCTTATTCCTAACAGAACTAGTCCATTTGCTGTTAATTAATATATAATCAATCATATTCCTATGCAGCCCATCAGGTGAAACCCATGTGTATTTTTGTATGTCGCAGTGTTGATAATAAATGTTAGTTATCCTCAAATCATTAAATTTACTTACCTGTAGGAGATGTTGGACATTGCAGCTACCAATACCAAAAGGGCCTATTACTCCTCCCCAAAGGTCAGTCAGTACCAACTTTGGCATAGAAGTCACCTAGAAAAGGGTAATATCTCCTTTCTTGACAGAATTCAAAACCTCCTGACGTCTTTTACAGACAACGTTAGGATATTTCGTCAGGATAAATCCTATCCTTCTCATCCTCTTGGCCATCATCAGTGGGGGCATAACAGCAGATAACATTCTTTTATGCTTCTCTGAAATTTTGCTGTAAGAAACTTTTCGTTAATGCATTCATATCTAGAAGAGCATCACTGGCGTGTCTGCTGAGAAGCAGATGTATTCTTTGGTGATGCTTATTATCTTCCCTCCCTGAAAAGAGAAATTTAAGATTATTTTTAAGGATCTGACCTTTATTTGTCTGTTTAGTCTCTTGCATGCCTAGAACATCTAAATTATAACGGTGGAATTCTTGTGTGCGGACATCAAGAGAATAAGCTGTGTGCAGAGTCCTCACATTCCAACTACTTATGGAGAGAGAATGGTTAGTGGGATGTTTAAAGAAACTATGTTTATTGAGAGAGGGAATGCCGACAATATCAAACAGCCCCCTAATCTCAGGTATGGGACAAAGACCCACCTTTAAATCCTGAACACTGAAATACTTCCTACAATGTAGAATTTGATGATGCCACTAGAAGTAAGAGTTCAGGTACCTGTGATGACCTCTGCTCAGGATTATCCATCAGCTTATAAAACATATCCTGTGAATCTTTTCACTTGGGGTTGTCAACCCACGAACAGAAAACACAGCTTCCCCTCCATAGAAGCCCACCAGTGCAACAAATTCAGGATCCATAATCGAGCTTAGAGCCTTAATCCAGTCCAGTAAGTTTATATGGTCAGGACCAGGACCCATAAGTTTATATGGTCAGGACCAGGTTGACCACTCCTCAACAGGGTAGAAAAAAATGAAAATTGGCCATAGTTGTACAGATCAGTAAGCCACACTAATCTGATCTGGCAGCCCTCCCCTTCCATTCCCTTCCACAAGGGGTATCTCTTTTGAAAGGTACTAATGGCCTGCTACACGAGAAGGCAGGGTCGGATATTAAATGCTAGGCTTGACTAGTTCTATGCATCATCACAGAAGATTGGCGCATAGCTTTCCTTCCAGTGACTACCTAGCTACCATTTACAGAGCTTTATGTATTTCAGTCTTCGGGGGTTCAAATATTTGCTATATTGCTAATTATGACAATTGCCATCTTACAACGTTTCGTTTTTACTTATGTCGACTTATTGATTTATATTCCCATAGATATTCCAGAGTTATATTACATCACAGAATGGTTTTCATTGAATGGTTTTGAGTTTACAGCACCACTCCCATTATCTTGACTGTGCCACTATGACGATATAACTTTTTTTGTTGTTAAATTTGTAGAAGTGTTAGTTATAATGGTAATATTGGAAGTGTCTAGTTGTACCTTGAATTTTTCTAATGCCCATATTTTAATAAAGCATTCCTTTTCTGTCACTGTAAAATTTCATTGTGTGATTTAAGCTGCGACTGGTATATATTATTAAAAAAAAATACCCCCTCAAGCAGCTGCTTGTCACAGAGGTCTGACAGGAGCCTGTCAGTTTACATGCCATAGTAGTAGGTCTGTGAGGATGGCAAGATTTGAGCAGAAATACAACACACACATCCATGCCTTACCCAGGGATCAAACACCAGGTCCCTTAGATCAGTAGCCAAGCGTACTAACCACTTGGTCACAGTACAGCATATATATTATTACATATTCACATTCATCATGTTGTACTTAGCTGAGCATAGCAGAAAGTCCTACGTTGGAAGCATCTGTGTAAAGTTTAAAAAGGTTTGCTCGACAGCGTGACACAAGGTATCATTCATCATTTTGAATGCTGTTTTTGCAAGACAGTGTCCAACAAAACCATTTTCATTTACACCATAATTTGCATAAAGTCTCGACCAAATCTGCAAAGTTCAGTACAAATTGATTGTTGGTATCAGACATAGGTCTGTAAATGGTAGCTAGGTAGTCACTGGAAGGAGAGCTATGCACCAATCCCCTGTGATGATGCATAAAACCGGCCAGGCCTAGCACCTACTGTCCAACCCCTCCTTCTCGTGGTGCAGACCGTTAGTACCTATCAAAAGAGATACTCTCTTGTGGAAGTGAACGGAAGGGGGGCTGCCAGATTAGTGTGGCCTACTAATCTGGACAGCTATAGCTACTTATATTTTTCTTCTACCCTGCTGAGGAGTGGTCAACCACACAGGGTCCTGGTGCTGACCATATATACCAACCTGAACGGAATTATGGTTATGAGCTTGATTATGTATCTTGAATTTGCTGCACTGGTGGGCTTCTGTGGAGGGAGGATCTTCCACTGTGTTTTCTGTTTGTTTGTGGGTTGATAGCCCCAAGTGAATAGATTCACAGGATATGTTTTATCAGCTGGTGGATAATCCTGAGCAGAGGTCATTGCAAACACCTGAACTCTTGCTTCTACTGGCATCGTCAAATTCTACATTGGAGGAAGTCTTTCTGTGTAGATGGCTTCAGCCTTTAGTGTTGGGGAAAGGGTCTTTGCCCCATGTCTGTGATTAGGGTGCTGTTTGATATTGTCGGCATTCCCTCTCTCAATAAACAAAGTTTCTTTAAACATCCCACTAACCATTTTCTCTCCATAGGTAGTTGGAATGTGAAGACTCTGCACGGAGCTTTTTCTCTTGATGTCCTCACACAAGAATTCCACCATTATAATTTAGATATTCTCTGCTTACAAGAGACCAGACGGGCAGATAAAGGTCAGATTCTTAAAAATAATCTTAAATTTCTCTTTTCAGGGAGGGAAGACAATAAACATCACCAAGGCATGGGTCTGCTTTTCAGCAGACACACTAGTGACGCTCTTCTAGGATATGAGTGCATTAATGAAAGGTTTCTTACAGCAAAATTTCATACAAGTTTTAAAGACTTGAATTTTATCTACTGTTACTACCCCCACTGAGTAGGTTTACGGACAACTTCAGGATATTTTGAATTCTTCCAAAAAAAATACCCTTGTTCTAGGTGACTTCAATGCCAAAGTTGGTACTGACTGACCTTTGGGGAGGAGTAATAGGCCCTTTTGGTATTGGTAGCTGCAATGGCAATAGGCAACATCTCCTACAGGTAAGTAAACTCAATGGTTTCAGAATAACTAACACATATTACAAACACCATGACATACATAAATACACATGGGTTTCACCTGATGGGCTGCATAGGAATATGATTGATTATATATTAATTAACAGCAAATGGACTAGTTCTGTTAGGAATACCAGGTCTTATAGGGGAGCTGAAATTGGATCTGACAATTTCCTTGTTAAAAGTGTCTTGCAACTTAAACTTAAAAAGTGTTGTGCTAAAGTTAAAAAATTTACCTTTAATACTGAAGCTCTGAAAGACCCAGTTATAGCCAAAGCTTAGTATTTTCAGAGCTTCAGTATTAAAGATTGAGTGTAGTCATTACGACAGTCATCGTTATTGAGTGTAGTCATTACGACAGTCATCGTATGCTTACTACTGAAGTTGAGGAAGAATGGGATCATTTTAAACAGGCTTTTTTTGGACACTAACGGTACTCTTTTAGGAAAAAAGGAGCAGAGGTGGCAGAATTATGTGAGTGATAAGGCACTTGAGCATATTTCGGAAAGAATGAACTGCAGGAATGTCCTTATCAATACCCTACTAGTCCTAATAGAAAGCATTACAGAGAACTTAATAAATGTGTAAAAGATCAGTTAGCTGCTGATAAGAATCTTTGGCTTGATGGCTTGGCTGACAAAGCCAAGGAAGCAGTTAGATAGCACAACAGCAGAGAGCTGTACCAGATAGTTAATATTTTGTGTGGTAGGAAACGGACAGGTATACAGGGATTGAAGGATAAACAAGGTAAGGTTGTTGAAGGTGAGGATTCTGTCATGGCTAGGTGGGCTGAGCATTTCGGTGATATTCTACTTCCATTGTTTGCAATGATGATAGATGCATTGGTGGCTTTAATGTTGGCCTTATAACACAATCTGAAGTTATTTTGGCCATTTCTAACATTAAACTTCATAAATCCCCAGATGTAGATGAAATTACTACAGAAATGCTTAGAGCTGGGAATGTTTTGGTTACCACTTGGATGACTGAAATTCTGAATATCTTTTATGATAAAGGCATGGTTCCTAAGGATTTTACCAGAACTATTATTTTCCCTATTTTTAAAAAAGGTGATCGCAGTTCTTGTGATAATTATTGGGGTATCAGCCTACTCTCTGTTCCAGGGAAAGTCCTTTGCATGATTGTGCTTAACAGAATTAAGAATCTGGTTGACAGTCAATTGCGTGATGAGCAATGTGGATTCAGAAGTGGTAGGGGATGTGTGGATCAGATATTTTCACTTAGGCGGATTCTTGAGAAATGTTTAGAGTTTCAGAAACCTTTGGTTGCTAGCTTTGTTGATTTCCAAAAGGCTTTCGACTCTGTTGATCGTCATAATTTGTGGTTGATTGTGAGATCATATGGTATACCAGACAATTTAGTTAACATAATGAAAGCTCTCTATAATAACACTGAGTCTCTATAATAACACTGAGTCGTGCGTGAGATTTGGTAAGTCTTGTAGCAATTGGTTTAGCATTACTTGTGGTGTTCGACAAGGGTGCATTTTACCTCATTTTCTCTTTGGTTTGGTTATTGATTACGTTTTTTGAAATTCACTGCAATGGAAAGATTTTAGCCTTGAATGGTCTGGAGATATGAAAATTTCTGATTCAGATTATGCTGATGAGATAAACTCTTTCATTCAAGCTGTTGATGAAACTGGTAATAGACTAGGTTTGGTTATAAACAGAACAAACTAAAGTGATGAAAATTGGTCAGGCAGGCTGTGGTTCAGTTAATCTGAATGGTTGCAGTCCTGAGCAGGTGTCACAGTTTAATTATCTTGGGAGCTACATAACAGATACTGGTGATGTGCGGCATGAGATTAACAGAGGGATTGAGATTTAATAGGGATTGCTGCCGGGACTTTTAAGAATATATGGAGAGTGTGGAGAAATAGTTGTATACACCTAAAGACTAAAATTAGACTGTATAATAGTTTGGTTTTTTCTAGGGTTAGTTATGGTAGTGTAATGTGGACACTTTGTAAACAAGATAACGAGAAACTAGATGCTTTTGCAGTATCTTGGGCATTAGGTGGTTCAACTTTGTAACTAATGATGAGGTTAGGCAAAAGAGTCATCAACCTCCTCTGAGCAGCATGTTGTGCAGAGAGAGACTCCGTTGGTTTGGCCATGTTGCTTGTATTGATAATTATAGATTGGTGAATAGGGTTTTGAACAGTGTGCCTGAAGGCCTCAGAAAGAGGGGGAGACCTAGGATGTGGTGGGCAGACAATGTCAAACAGGACCTGGTTAGAATTGGTGTACAGTGGCCAGATGCAGTAGATGTAGCTCAGGACAGACTTGGAGAACTAAATTGCACGGTCTGTTTGGACTACTGTAGCCCATGGCTGCTTGAGGAGGAGGAGGAGGATTATGACTGATAATGAATTTGAGGATGTAGAGTGGAAACCCCAGGAAATGGGGGGAGGTTGGAAGCATATTTCTGAAGCAGACCTCAACAAGAGCCACAATTATCAGATATACTATTTGTTAAGAGTTCAATAAAATTCATATTGTGTGGCATGGTGCTAATATCAAGATCATAAATTACACTGTGAACTTTGGTTGTTGCACCTTAAAGCAACTGCTTCCCTGCAGCATGAGAATAAGTGCCAATATCAGTGTCCTAAGCACTTTCTCAAAAAAGGTTTTTTTTTCTGTTACCTCATTTACTGATTATGAACAGCTGAATAGTGGTTAAAATACTAGATGAAATCAATCGCTGGTTGTAAATTTCCTTGTTCTATACATTTAAAAAAGAAGAAAAAAAAAACTGAACCATCTATTATTAATTGATTAATTATGTCTACTGATTATCAGCTAATGATTAAGGTCAGTTTCGACAATATCATAGCAACCACTTGCTGCCTTACAAACTTCAAATTATTATGGCAAATCCAAAATTGGTGTCCCTGCAAGGCAAATGATCAAAGCTCAGCACATAGCAAGAAGATTGAATCTGTTAATTGCATTTCTTTTCAAATGATCTATTATCTATCCAGGGCACAATGGCTGTGCCCTGGGTAGAAGTGAAATGGGGAAAAAAAAATTGATTAAAATCAATTTTCACAAGTAATTATTTAGTCTCTGTAGGTGGAAAGCAAATTTTCAACATGAAGTATCTTCCATCCAGTGGTGTATCAAGGAATGAGGATAGGTGTTCTTTGATCATTTTAATTATCTGTACAATTAAACCTGATTAACTCCAAGCTCGTCAATTCAAAATTTCTGTATAATATGAAATTTTCTTTTAATTTTAAGACTTAATAAACAAAAGTCATGCTAAAGTACCAGGTACAATACTAGCCAAACTCAAGACTAAATTTTTAATTGCACACAGCCAACAATCTTATATTATTAATTTTTTAAGTACTACAGCTGTGATTGTAATTACTTTAATAAAAAAATTTAAGTATCAGGATAATTTTAAACCCTTGTTAAAAAAAATTGTGCTCATAATATAAATATATTTCTGTCTGATTAATTGAAAAATAAATGTTTGCAAAACTTAGGCATTTGAAAATACAACCATTGAACAACCACAATAATGAAAAAGATGATGATAATGACGCATTGTTTAAATCATTTGCATTGTCCCTAAGGAAGAGGTATTGTCAGCTTTGGACGTATTCCAGTGCTGTTTGTCAGGAACAAAAGATAGATAACAGTGATATGTATAAAATTTGAGGATGTCATTCAACGTATTCTGCTAGGGAATTCTTCCATATGCATGAGAGCATTACCCCATGCATATTAAAAGAACATTTTGGATGGTTTTGACAGGTGACTATCTGTGCAATGGATTCTATTGCCATTATTTAGATCTGAGCCCTTAGTGACCTTGTGACTTGGCCATTAGCCATTGTGCACAATAAAATGCTATCTGGAAGTGAAAGAATCCAATGTATTTGATATACATTTCTTTTAAGGCATATAGTGAAGTTTCATATTCATATAAGTGAAAAGTTTCTACCATTTGCTTTATTTTTACTTCTAATAAATATGATATTTCGTAAAATCTGTTTTATTCATTTTAGGCTGCTGCCCTGGTGGGAATAGAAATTCCAAGATTTTGCTACCATGAAAGACTCTCAATTGCTGGAAATTGCAGGATGTGCTTGGTTGAAGTTGAGAAATCACCTAAGGTAATGAATTTAAGTAAATTTCAACCTTCAGTATTTTGAAAGTATTAAAATATGCAACACCACATTTTGAAAAAGTTAAATTTTATAAAAGATATTATTTATCATAATTTTTGATATCTAATTTACAGTTTAAAAGTTGCTCTATACAAAATTACCAGAAAAGAGCTAAGAATAAGGAGATGAAAGATGGCAAAAAGCTAAAAATGCTCTGAGATGGTTTTAAATTTGACCACATTAATTTGTAAAGAGAAATGTAAAAGCACATAGCTGAATGCAGACAGAAATGCAAATTGTCAGTTTTGTTAAACACAGGTTACTCCAGTTTTAAAAAAATGTTTTAGATATAATTTATTTACACAATTATGCAGGGTGGCTCAGTCGGTAGCTTGCTATGCTCATAATCTGCCCTTTCCAGGTTTGAGTCCTGCCTAGTCCAGCATTGAGATTTATCTCTGCAGAACTCCCTGCCCTGTACTCAGCAAGTAGGGAACACTGATGGGCTTGGAAAGGCTGCCGTCCATTTGGTGGGGTGTATGGTAGATAGGTAGTCACTGGAAGGAGAGCTATGCACCAATCCCCTGTGATGGATGATGCATAGAACCGGCCAGGCCTAGCACCTAATGTTGCCTTCTCGTGGTGCAGTCCGTTAGTACCTTCCAAAAGAGATGCTCTCTTGTGGAAGTGAACAGAAGAGGAGGGCTGCCAGGTTAGTGTGGTCTACTGATCTGGACAACTTTGGCTGCTTTTTTTTCTACCCTGCTGAGGGGTGGTCAACCACACAGGGTCCTGATGCTGACCATATATACCAACCTGAATGGAATTATGGCTCTGAGCTTGATTATGTATCCTGAATTTGCTGCACGGTGGGCTTCTGTGGAAGGAAAGTCTTCTGCTTGTTTTCTGTTTGTGGGTTGACAGCACCAAGTGAATAGATTCACAGGATATGTTTATCAGCTGGTGGATAATCCTGAGCAGAGGTCATCGCAGGCACCTGAACTTATTGCTTCTACTGGCATTATCAAATTCTACATTGGAGGAAGTCTTCCAGTGCTCTGAGAAGTGTGCTTGCATTGGAGGAAGTCTTCCAGTGCTTTAGTGGTGGGGAATGTATCTTTGCTCCATGTCTGCGATTAGAGGGCTGTTTGATAATTTCGGCATTCCTCTCTCAATAAACATAGTTTCTTTGAACACCCCACTAACCATTTTCTCTTCTTAGGTAGTTGGAATGTGAGGACTCTGCACAGAACTTTTTTTCTTGATATCCTCACACAAGAATTCCACCATTATAATTTAGATATTCTCGGCTTGCAAGAGACCAGATGGACAGATAAAGGTCAGATTCTTAAAAATAATCCTAAATTTCTCTTTTCAGGGAGGGAAGATAAACATCACGAAAGTGTGGGTCTGCTTCTCAGCAGACATGCTAGTGATGTTCTAGAATACGAGTGCATTAATGAAAGGTTTCTTACAGCAAAATTTCAGACAAGCATTGAAGAATGTTATCTGCTGTTATGCCCCCACAGATGATGGCAATGAGGATGAGAAGGATAGGTTTTACAGACAACATCAGGATATTTTGAATTCTGTCAAGAAAGGAGATATTACTCTTTTCTAGGTGACTTCAATGCCAAAGTTGGTACTGACTCTGCCTTTTGGGTGGGGTTATAGGCCCTTTTTGGTATTGGTAGCTGCAATGGGCAACGTATCCTACAGGTAAGTAAATTTAATGGTTCTCAAACCATTAATAAATGTTAGTTATAATAACTAACATTTATTATAAACACTGCAACATACATAAGTACACATGGGTTTCACCAGATTGGCTGCATAAGAATATGATTGATTATATATTAACAGCAAATGGGCTAGTTCTGCTAGGAATACCAGGTCATATAGGAGAGCTGAAATTGGATCTAACCATTACCTAGTTAAAAGTGTCTTGCAACTTAAACTTAAAACGTGTTGTGCTAGGTTTAAAAAATTTACCTTTAATTCTGAAGATCTAAAAGACACAGTTATAGCTAAAGCTTACCATGATAGGTTACTTAGTCATTATGACAGTCATGGTATGCTTACTACTGAAGTTGAGGAAGAGTGGGATCATTTTAAACAGGCTTTTTTGTTAACTAACAGTACTCTTTTAGGAAAAAAGGAGCAGAGGAGACGGAATTATTTAAGTGATAAGGCACTTGAGCTTATTTCAGAAAGAAAGAACTGCAGGAATGTCCTTAATCAGTACCCTACTAGTCCTAATAGAAAGGATTACAGAGAGCTTAATAAATGTGTAAAGGATCAGTTAGCTGCTGATAGGAATCTTTGGCTTGTTGGCTTAGCTGACAAAGCCAAGAAAGCAGTTAGACAGCACAACAGCAGAGAGCTATACCAGATAGTTAATGTTTTGTGTGATAGAAAATGAACAGGTATACAGGGATTGAAGAATAAACAAGGTAATGTTATAGAAGGTGATGATTCTGTCATGGCTAGGTTGGTTGAGCATTTCAGTGATGTTCTAAACAAATGTGGTTAGTTCTACTCCCATTGTTTGCAATGTTGATAGATGCATTGGTGGCATTAATGTTGACCCTATAACACAATCTGAAGTTATTTTTACTATTTCTAAACTTAACTTCTAACTAACTAATTAACTAAACTTAAACTTCATAAATCCCCAGGGGTAGATGAAATTACTACAGAAATGTTTAGAGTTGGAAATGTTTCGGTTACCACTTGGATGACTGAAAATTTGAATATCTTTTATGATAAAGGCATGGTTCCTAAGGATTTTACCAGAGCTATTGTTATCCTTATTTTCAAAAAAGGTGATCACAGTTCTTGTGATAACTATAGGGGTATCAGCTTACTCTCTGTTCCAGGTAAAGTTCTTTCCATGATTGTGCTTAATAGAACTAAGAATCTGGTTGACAGTCAATTGCGTGATGAGCAATGTGGATTCAGAAGTGGTAGGGAATGTGTGGATCAGATATTTTCACTTAGGTAGATTCTTGAGAAATGTTTAGAGTTTCAGAAACCTTTGGTTGCCAGCTTTGTTGATTTCAAAAAGGCTTTCGACTCTGTTTATTGTCATAATTTGTGGTTGATTGTGGGATCATATGGTATACCAGACAAGTTAGTTAACGTAATGAAAGCTCTCTATAATAATACTGAGTCTTGTGTGACAGTTGGTAAGTCTTGTAGCAATTGGTTTAGCATTACGTCTGGTGTTCGACAAGGGTGCATTTTGTCTCCTTTTCTCTTTAGTTTGGTCATTGATTATGTTATATGAAATTCACTTCAAGGGAAAGATTTTGGGTTTATATGGGCTGGAGATACGAAAATTTCTGATTTAGATTATGCTGATGATTTAGTCCTTTTGGCAAATGATGTTGATGAAATGAACTCTTTTATTCGAGCTGTTGATGAAACTAGTACTAGAGTAGGTTTGGTTATAAACAGAGAGAAAACTAAAGTGGATGAAAATTGGTCAGGCAGGCTGTGATTCTAGATGCTTGCGCATTATTTCGGGCATTAGGTGGTTCAACTTTGTAACTAATGATGAGGTTAGGCAAAGGAGTCTGGGACCTCCTTTAAGCAACATAGAGATTCTGTTGGTTTGGCCATGTTGCCTATGTGGATAATTATAGATTGGCAAATAGGGTTATGAACAGGGTGTTCAAAGGCCTTAGAAAGAGGGGGAGACTTAGAATGTGGTGGGCTGATAATGTCAAACAGAATCTTATTAGAATTGGTGTGCAGTGGCCAGATGCAGTAGCTGTAGCTCAGGACCGACTTGCTTGGAAAACTGAATTGCACGGTCTGGTTGGACCTCTGTAGCCCATGGCTGTTTGAGGATGAGGATGAGGATGATGTTGATGATGATAAGCTGTGGTGCCATGTGTGGGAGAGCCATATGCATAACTATAGATTAGCAAATAGGGTAATGTGCCTGAAGGCCTCAGAAAGAGGGGGAGACTTAAAATCTAATGGGCAGACAATGTTAAACAGAACCTTGTTAGAGTTGGGCTGCAGTGGCCCAGATGCAGCAGATGTAGCTCAGGACAGATGCATATGGAGAAGTAAACTGCACAATCTGGTTGGTCCTCCATAGCCCATAGCTGCTTGAGGAGGAGGAGGATGATATGTTGCAATTGTAGAGGCAATGTTATTCTTGGTTGCCTTGAGTTTCATGTTGAGTCTCTTCTTGCTGGTGATATGTATAGAATTCCTTTCACAGGTTGCACTCATGAAACATCTGTGCAGTGGTTGTAAGTCTGCTCCAACTGTAGCGAGAAGATGTCCATGAGGTCAATGATAGGAATACAGCAGGTTTTCTATATGTATTAGGAGCACATTGGCAAGTTTGTTTTCCTTATGGAGCATTCAGGATGACATTTAACTATTACCATTGGGTGTCACCACTTAATTTAAATTTCTATTAAATAATTAGTTTAAAAGTAAAAAAAAAAAAACGAATAAACTGAAAGTTAAAAACCTTACTTAATGCATTTCATCCCAACACTTGTGGGGCTTCTATAAGGCATAGTTGTAACCATTTACATCTTGTAGAAGCCTTCTGGCACTCCTGTTACTAGTCAGGTCTTGCTTGAATAATAGCAGATTCCATACTTCTATCTGTGTTGCATAGACTATTTTTATTCAAATTAAATTAATTTAAAAAATATATTAATTAAAATTTTTTGAGAGTAAAAAGAATATTTTAAAGGACAGATTTGTGATTTTTAGTTGATTTTCTACACTGAGAGGCCAAAATGCCTCTCAGTGTAGTACTCCGAAAATTACATGGGAATAGCAGTTACAGTAGAACTAGCACGCTGTACTTGTAACAGATGCATTGGACGTCAACTGCAGAATGACGCTGCAGTAGCCTACAAACCCAACTTTCATTTCGGAGTAGTTGTAATTCAGCATGGCTGCACGTTGTGAGTTGTCTGACTTTGAACGTGGCTTGATCGTTGGTGCCAGAAGGATGAGTCATGCAATATCAGAGATTGTGCAGGAATTCAGTTTTCCCAGGTCTATAGTGTCAAGGGTGTATCGTTAGTATTCTATAGATGGCATTTCCACACACGTAAACCAACGAATGTGACGGCCACGTGCAACTGACAAACGGAACTCATATCAGCTGTCATGAATGGTAACGACCAACAGACAGACTACAGTGCATGAAATCACTGCCAATTTGAATGCAGGCCAAACACAAAACATTTCTGAAAGGACTGTGCATCGCCATCTGCACTCCATCGGATTTGGTAGCCAAAGACCCACTCATGTTCCATTGCTTACATGTTGTCATAGAGCTCAACTAAGGGAATGGGCTCGAAGATATTGAAATTGGACAGTGTAACAGTGGCGTTGGGTAGCATGGTCTGATGAATCAAGATTCCAGTTGTTTCACGCTGACGGATGCGTTAGAGGTCCCACAATATGAAACCCTTGGAGCATCTTTGGGACACAATGGAAACAAGCTTGCAATCCATGAATCCAGCACCATCCAGTGCAACACAATTATGGTTTACACTGCAGGATGTGTGGGCTGTCATCCCTGCAGAATGGTACCGGCACCTCCTTGACTCCATGCATCAATGTCAACTCCATGCTGCACTGTTGAGGGCTCAAGGAATGCCAATCTGTTATTAGGCATGTATCCCATGACTTTTGACCTCTCAGTGTATTGTAATTTGCACAAGTGCTGTGATTGGATTACTATTAGTGATATACCTTTGATGCTTAGTATTCTTTCAGTGGCTGAACAGAAAAGTTCAACCAAAATAGCCATCCCTCCCCTGCAGTTTATCATTGGGATCATCTATTTGTATTCTATCTACCCCCCCCCCCCCAGTAGTTTTCCTCAGTGTAAAATTTCACTTTTTTTACCAACTGATTTAAAAGGTATTTTGAGTAACCAGCCTGGTGATTTATGTGTATATATATATAATAATAATCTTAAATTTCTCTTTTCAGGGAGGGACAACAAAAAGCATCACCAAGGCGTGGGTCTGCTTCTCAGCAGACACGCTAGTGATGCTCTTCTAGGATATGAGTGCATTAATGAAAGGTTTCTTACAGCAAAATTTCAGACAAGCGTTAAAGACTTGAATGTTATCTGCTGTTATGCCCCCACTGAGGATGCCGATGAGGATGAGAAGGATAGGTTTTATGAACAACTTCAGGATATTTTGAATTCTGTCAAGAAAGGAGATATTACCCTTGTTCTTGGTGACTTCAATGCCAAAGTTGGTACTGACTCTGACCTTTGGGGAGGAGTAATAGGCCCTTTTGGTATTGGTAGCTGCAATAGCAATGGGCAACGTCTCCTACAGGTAAGTAAACTCAATGGATTCAGAATAACTAACACTTATTACAAACACCGCGACATACATAAGTACACATGGGTTTCACCTGATGGGCTGCATAAAAATATGATTGATTACATATTAATTAACAGCAAATGGACTAGTTCTGTTAGGAATACCAGGGCATATAGGGGAGCTGAAATTGGATCTGACCATTACCTTGTTAAAAGTGTGTTGCAACTTAAACTTAAAAAGTGTTGTGCTAGGGTTAAAAAATTTACTTTTAATACTGAAGCTCTGAAAGATCCAGTTATAGCCAAAGCTTACCATGATAGGTTACTTAGTCATTATGACAGTCATGGTTTGCTTACTACTGAAGTTGAGGAAGAATGGGATCATTTTAAACAGGCTTTTTTGGACACTAACAGTACTCTTTTAGGAAAAAAGGAGCAGAAGAGGCAAAATTATCTGAATGATAAGGCACTTGAGCTTATTTCGGAAAGAAAGAACTGCAGGAATGCCCTTAATCAATACCCTACTAGTCCTAATAGAAAGCATTACAGAGACCTTAATAAACTTGTAAAGGATCAGTTAGCTGCTGATAAAAATTTTTGGCTTGATGGTTTGGCTGACAAAGCCGAGGAAGCAGTTAGACAGCACAACAGCAGAGAGCTATACCAGATAGTTAATGTTTTGTGTGGTAGAAAACGGACAGGCATACAAGGATTGAAGGATAAACAAGGTAAGGTTATAGAAGGGGAGGATTCTGTCATGGCTAGGTGGGCTGAGCATTTCAGTGATGTTCTAAACAATGTAGTTAGTTCTACTCCCATTGTTTGCAATGATGATAGATGCATTGGTGGCTTTAATGTTGGCCCTATAACACAATCTGAAGTTAGTTTGGCTGTTTCTAAACTTAAACTTCATAAATCCCCAGGGGTAGATGAAATTACTACGGAAATGCTTAGAGCTGGGAATGTTTCGGTTACCACTTGGATGACTGAAATTCTGAATCTCTTTTATGATAAAGGCATGGTTCCTAAGGATTTTACCAGAGCTATTGTTATCCCTATTTTCAAAAAAGGTGATCGCAGTTCTTGTGATAACTATAGGGGTATCAGCCTACTCTCTGTTCCAGGTAAAGTTCTTTCCATGATTGTGCTTAATAGAATTAAGAATCTGGTTGACAGGCAATTGCGTGATGAGCAATGTGGATTCAGAAGTGGTAGGGGATGTGTAGATCAGATATTTTCACTTAGGCAGATTCTTGAGAAATGTTTAGAGTTTCAGAAACCTTTGGTTGCTAGCTTTGTTGATTTCAAAAAGGCTTTCGACTCTGTTGATCGTCATAATTTGTGGTTGATTGTGAGATCATATGGTATACCAGACAAGTTAGTTAACATTATGAAAGCTCTCTATAATAACACTGAGTCGTGTGTGAGAGTTGGTAAGGCTTGTAGCAATTGGTTTAGCATTACTTCTGGTGTTCGACAAGGGTGCATTTTGTCTCCTTTTCTCCTTAGCTTGGTTATTGATTATGTTATGCAAAATTCACTTCAAGGGAAAGATTTTGGCCTTAAATGGGCTGGAGATACGAAAATTTCTGATTTAGATTATGCTGATGATTTAGCTCTTTTGGCAAATGATGTTGATGAGATGAACTCTTTCATTCGAGCTGTTGATGAGACTGGTAGTAGAGTAGGTTTGGTTATAAACAGAGAGAAAACTAAAGTGATGAAAATTGGTCAGGCAGGCTGTGATTCAGTTAATCTGAATGGTTGCAGTCTTGAGCAGGTGTCACAGTTTAATTATCTTGGGAGCTATGTAACAGATAATGGTGATGTGCGGCATGAGATTAACAGACGAATAGGGATTGCTGCTGGGACTTTTAAGAATCTATGGAGAGTGTGGAGAAATAGGCGTATACACCTAAAGACTAAAATTAGACTGTATAATAGTTTGGTTCTTTCTAGGGTTAGTTATGGTAGTGAAACTTGGACAATTTGTAAACAAGATAACAGGAAACTAGATGCTTTTGATTCCAGATGCTTACGCAGTATCTTGGGCATTAGGTGGTTCAACTTTGTAACTAATGATGAGATTAGGAAAAGGAGTTTGCAACCTCCTTTAAGCAGCATATTGTGCAGAGAGAGACTCCGTTGGTTTGGCCATGTTGCCCGTATGAATAATTATAGATTGGCGAATAGGGTTATGAACAGTGTGCCTAAAGGCCTCAGAAAGAAGGGGAGACCTAGGATGCGGTGGGCAGACAATGTCAAACAGGACCTTGTTAGAATTGGTGTGCAGTGGCCAGATGCAGTAGATGTAGCTCAGGATAGACTTGCTTGGAGAACTAAATTGCACGGTCTGGTTGGACCTCCGTAGCCCATGGCTGCTTGAGGATGATGATGATGATGATATATATATAGTCAGGTGCCATTTTTAATAAATGGTTATTTCAACAGCATCTAGGGGCGGGGGTGTCTCAGTTGGTAGCGTGCCAGGCTCGTAATCTGAGGTTCCCAGGTTTGAGTCCCATTTTTTGTTTTGTTTGTTCCCAGGTTTGGTTCCCAGGTTTGAGTCAGCATTGAGACTTATCTCCGCAAAACTCCCCACCCTGCCCATGGTCAGTAGGGGACACCGATGGGTTTGGAAAGGCCACCATCCATCAGATGGGATGTTATGCCGTGGCCCTGTATGTGGGAGAGCCATACCCTGTGCACGTTAAAGAACATGCTGAATGGCCTTGACGGGAGGCTACCACCTGTCTCCCAACAGCCGTTCCAGTGGGTCCCCTCCCCCAACCTTTTCTGAGCCTTCGGGGTCCATGTGACCTGTCCATTTAGCCCATGGTATGCAAAAAAGTGCTGCTCAGAGATAAAACAACCCAACTGAACAGCATCTATATGTTATCATATACACTATAATGGCTGATATTTTATATCTTGTAGGGTGATTAGAATTTTGAGAGATGTTGTTTGGAATAAACCTGGTTTCCAGTAAACTGTGGTATTGATTATATATATATACTAACATAAATTATAAACACCAAAGAGCCAAACATTATTACCACCTGCCTAATATGATGTTGGTCCTTCATGTGCCGCCAAAACAGCTCTTACCCAGCAAGGCATGGATGCTACAAGATTTCTAAAGGTGTGGTATCTGGTATTAACAGGTTACCAGCAGATCTTTTAACTCTTGTAAGTTACATGGTTGAGGTGCCGCAGATCAGATGTGCTGTTCCAACACAAACCGCAGATGCTCGATTGAGGTCTGGGGAATTTGGAGGCCAGGGCAATACCTGGAAGTCTTTCTCATGTTCCGCAAACCATTCTCGAACAATCCAGACAGTATGGCATGGCGCATTATCCTCTGAAAGAAGGTACTACTACTAGAGGGGAACACCATTGCCATGAAGGGATATACCTGGTCTGCAATGATGTTTAGGTAAGTGCTAGACGTAGTTTCCTGCACATGAATGACTGGACCCAGGGTTTCCCAGCAGAATATTGCCCAAAGCATTACACTTCCTCCACCAGCTTGGTTTTTGTCCCATGGTGCATCCTGGTTCCAACACTTCCCCAGGTAAACGATGCACACATACATGGCTGTCCACATGGTACAACATGAAAGGAGATTCATTGGACCAGATGACCTTCTTTCAATCATTCAAGGTCCAGTTTTGATGCTCATGTGCCCATTGTAAGCTCTTTCAACAGTGAACTAAGGTTAGCATGGGCACTCGGAGCGGCCTGTAGCTACGCAGCCTCATTTTCAGCAGGGTTCGATGTACTGTGTGCTGTGACACATTACTCCCATGACCAGCATTCAAATTATGGGCGAGTTGCACCACAGTTATTTCCACAATTATTTCTGAAAGAAGGAAGTGCAGGATTAATATGAATCAATACCCTACTAGTCTTAACAGAAGGCATTACAATGAGCTTAATGAACGGTGTAAAGGATCAGTTAACAGCTGATAAGAATCTTTGGCTTGATAGCTTGGCTGACAAAGATGAGGAAGCAGTTAGACAGCACAATAGCAGGGGATTGTACCAGATTATTAATGTTTTATGCAGGAAGAAACAGACAAGTACACAGGGATTAAGGGATGAACATGGCAAGGTGATTGAAGGTGAGGATACTGTAATGGCTAAATGGGCTGAGCATTTCAGAGTAGTTCTAAATAATGTGATTATTCCTGCTCCCATTGTTTGTAATAAGGATAGATGCATTACTGGGTTTTAATGATGGCCGTATATCACATTCCAAAGTCACCTTGGCTATCTCTAAATTAAAATAGCATAAATCCCCAGGGGTGGATGAAATCACCACTGAAATGCTTAGAGCTAGGAACATTTGTGTTGTCATATGACTGACTGCAATTTTGAATGTTTTTTATGATAAAGGTGTTATTCCTAAGGATTTTACTAGAGCTGTTATTATCCCAATTTTTAAAAAAGATGATCGCAGTTCTTGTGATAATTATTTACTTTTTGTTCCATTTAAAGTTCTTTGCATAATTATACTTAACAGAATTAAGAATTTGGTTTATGGACAACTACGTGATGAACAGTGTGGATTCAGAAGTGGTAGGGGATGTATTGATCAAATATTTTCACTTAAGGTAGATTCTAGAGAAATTGTGATGGGCAACCCATTCACTTTTACTTTTCCTTAACCAGTTTTATTTTATTTACATTATATTTATCATTTTGGGGATTATTTCAATTCGGACTAAATCACGATTCTCTTTTACGATTTGTAGAAGGAGTTGCACATGCGCAACTCTGACTTTTGATTGTCAGCCGTTAATGCACGCGTGTAGGACATGGGTCATGTTCTACACGCGCTCTTGCATCACAGCTAGCGCAATTGTCAGATTATTCAAATGTTTTTCCCAGCATGCAACAGAAGGCACATGGCGGACTGTACAGCACATGTATAACAACTAAGTGACATTAGGTCACAGTCAGAATGTGGAGAATGTTGAGTATGTGGAGTAGGAGAGAGTATGGAATTAGTAGGAGGAAAAGTCAGTAAGAATGTGTTGTGTAGATAGAAGGAGTTGTTAGTAGAGATTTAGGTGTGAGTTGTTAGTTACTCCAACTTATTCATCAACTGAATTGGTGAGTCTTTGAATTTTTTGAAAATATACTTAATTATAGAAATTTTTGATTTTTTTTTGATTTTTTTTTTCTTGAGCAACATTTGATATTTGATTAAATTTAAACTTTAATTAAACTTGACAATCCTTTTTGAATTCTTGCTCAATAAACAACCCTAGATATACAAAATGAACTCTATTTCAACTTTATTTGGCAAGTTAATATTGCCTGGCACCCGACAAGCTATCCAGAATTTTCAATAAATTTGGATCAGGCAAAAGGTGCAACTTGAAAAGTTAATAATCTTTGAAGCATTGGAAAATGTTTGAAGTTTCAGAAACCTGTGATTGCTAGCTTTATAGATTCCAAAAAGGCTTTTGACCCTGTTGATCGACATAATTTGTGGTTGATTGTTAGATCATATGGAATACCTGATAAGTTAGTCTAATGAGTGCGCTCTATAATAGCAATGAGTAGTGTGAGAGTTGGTACATGTTGCAGCAATTGGTTTAGCATTGCTAGTGGAGTTAGACAAGGGTGCATTTTGTTTCCTTTTCTCTTTAGTTTAGTTATTGATTATGTAATACAAAATTCTTTGCAAGAGAAAGATTTTGGCCTTAAATGGTTTTAAGATTTCAAAATTTCTGATTTAGATTATGCAAATGATTTGTCATTGTTGGCTAATGATGTTGATGAGATGAATTAGTTCATTAGGGCTGTTGATGAGACTGGTAATAGAGTAGGTTTGGTGATAAACAGAGAAAAAACTAAAGTGATGAAAATTGGTCAGGCAAATAGTGCTTTAGTTGCTTTGAATGGCTGTACTATTGAGCAAGTGTCTCAGTTTAATTATCTTGGGAGCTATGTAACAGATACTGGTGATGTGCAGCATGAGATTAACAGACGAATAGGGATTGCTGCCGGGACCTTTAAGAATATATGGAGAGTGTGGAAAATAGGCATACACCTAAAGACTAAAATTAGGCTGTATAATAGTTTGGTTCTTTCTAAGGTTAGTTATGGTAGTGAAACATGGACCCTTTATAAACAAGAAACTTGATGCTTTTGATTCTAGATGCTTATGCAGTATCTTGGATATTTGGTGGTTCAACTTTGTAAGTAATGATGAGGTTAGAAGGAGTCATCAACCTCCTCTGAGCAGCATATTGGGCAGAGAGAGACTGTTGGTTTGGCCATGTTGCTCATATACATAGCTGCAGATTAGGAAACAGGATTATGAAAAGTGCCTAAGTGTTTCAGAAAATGGGCGAGACATAGGAAGCAATGGACAGACAATGTCAAACAGGATCTTGCTAGAATTGGCCTAGTGGCCAAATGCAGTAGCTCAGAACAGACACATCTGGAGAGGAAAATTACACAGTAGCCCATGGCTGCATGAGGATTTTGTATGTATGTATTCCAATTCTAGCGAGGTTGTGTTTGACATTGTCAGCCCATCGCATCCTAGGTCTCACCCTGTTCCTGAAGTCTTTGGTTAGACTGCACTTAATCCTATTTGCCAATATGCAGCTATTCCTACAGGCAACATGGCCAAACCAATACAGTCTCTCTCTTCACTAAATATTTCTCAAGAGGTTGCTGACTCCTTCTAGCCTCATCATTACTTTCAAAGTCAAACCACTAATGCCCAAGATACTGTGCAAGCATCTACAATCAAAGACATCAATTTTATTGTTATCCTGCTTACAAAGAATCTATGTTTCACTTCCATAACTAACCTTAGAAAGACCCAAACTATTTTAAACCAAATTTTAGTCTTTAGGTTCTCTATTCTTCTATTTATCTTTCTTTTATCTTCTGTTTTCATCACTAGTTTTTTCTCTGTTTATCACTAATTTACTCTTACCATTCTCATCATCATCTACATTTTACTTTCTAATAAAAAAAAATCCATCTCATCAACATCATCTGCTAAAGGCCAAATCATCAACATAATCTAAATAAGAAATTTTGGAATCTTTAGACCATATGAGGCCAAAATTTTACCTTGCAAAGAATTCTGCTTATAACATTATCATTTACCAAACTTAGTGGATGCAGATTTATCTAACTCCACTAGCAATGCTAAACTAATTATTTCAAGCTTTACCAACTTCCACACACTATTAAATGTTATTATAGGAAGCTTCATTATGCTAACTCTTATGATAATCATGATTTATGATCTCATGATCAACCACAAATTATGATGATCAACAGGAGTCAAAAGCATTTTTGAAATCTATGAAGCTACTAACGACAGGTTTCTGGAATTCTAAACATTTTTCAGCAATCTTCCTAAGTTCAAATATTTTATCTTTGCATCACCTACTACAGGTAACCCCATTCATCGCGAAGGATACGTTCTGGACATGGTCGCGATAAACGAAATTTTGCGATCAATGGGGGTTTAAAAAAAACATTTTAAAATTTGAAAAAACACTATTAATAAAATAAATATTATTAATAACAAAAAAATGTCATACATAACACAATTCATTCATTTTGTTCCGCTTTGCAAAAAGGAATCTAGATTTCCTTGTTTGGCTTCTCTACGTTTATTATGCAAAATTTGCCGATAACTGTCAAATAATCTGTTACGGCCATGCTTTACAGCACTCACTCGCTCGTAATCTTCATCATTTTCTTCTAACAACTCCATGCATTGATTGTGAAGAGAAAGGGCCTTTCCAATGATTTTGACACTTAACTTTCGCACGGGAACGGGTTCCGAGACGTCATTTTCTTGGGACATAGTATGGCAGTCAATTTCCTGCAGCTCTTCATTAGTTGAGGGTTCGCCATGTGATTTTAACAAAGTCTGAATATCATCTACACAACACCTTCGATGCCTCCAGAAGTGGCTATAAGAGTAATCTCTTCGATGACATTTTGAATATCATTTTCATAATTGATGTGATCTTCAACAATTTCTCTGAGCAACCTTTTCCAAACACCCTTCATACACGACTGGGTGACTTCATTCCACGCTTTGTCGATATTTCTGATAGCTTTCATAATATTAAATTGTTTCCACCAAACCCGCATGGCATCTCTACCACCTCCAGTTTCTTCAATGAGTTGGCGCATCGTTTTTCTTAAATAATAGGCTTCGAATGCTGCTATTGCGCCTTGATCCATAGTCTGTAAGACGGAAGTGGTATTCGGAGGTAAGAATACCACTTCAATGGGAAAATCAGTGCACAGGGTCTCAAGATCCACAGGATGTCCTGGTGCATTGTCCAACACCAAAAGAGCTCGAGGTTCAACTCCAATATCCTCGCAATATTTTTTTATTGCTGGGCAGAGACAAGTTTTAAACCAGTCCATAAATAAATTTTGTGTCATCCAAGCCTTAGGGTTACTTCGCCAAAAAACCGGTAAATTGTTTTTAGAATAACCTTTCATGGCATGAGGAGTTTCTGATTAATAAATCAACAATGGTTTCAATTTTAATTCTTCTGATTCATTTCTGCCGAGAAGAAGAGTTAGACAATCCTTGGCTGCTTTAAATCCAGAAGCAGTCTTCTCCTCTATGGAAATAAATGTACATGTTGGCATTCGTCAGTCCCGTCTCATCTACATTAAAAATTAAATTTGGTGGATAATTTCCCCTTTCCACAATTTCACGGAACTCCATTGGATATTTTTCAGCTGATTCTGCGTCTGCACTAGCCGATTCGCCAAACATTTTAAGGCTATGCAAGTTTGATCGTTTTCTAAACCGATCAAACCAACCTTTGCTTGCTTTAAAAACTTCTCCTCCATTTTGAGATTTTAAATGATCCTAAAGACTAAATGATTTTGGTCCTTTATCCATTTGCTTAATAAATTTTCCATTTCTGTCATCAAAAAACTTCTGGTTTGTGAAACTTTCGTCGCTGTAATTGGAGTAACACTTTCGCCAGCCTTTTTAATTTTGTCTTTTTGTTGCACAATTGATCTCACTGTAGACTCGGGCAATTTGAAATCCCTTCCTACAACTGTAAATTTACCACCACTTTCTATCCTTTCTATAATTTTTAGTTTCTTTTCTAAAGTCATTACATTGCGAATTTTCTTAACCGATTTTTCACATTGTCTTTTTAACATTTTAAAATTACGAAGGGATAAACAAATATGTAGTCCATTTAATTAGCGTGCATTTGACACTGCAGCTAAGATTACACTGAAGGATAGACCTAAACGATGCACTGGCTCAACCGTACCAGGCACCGGCGTACGGCGATCTTTTGTCTTGTCCATGCTCGTAACTTTACGTTATGTACATGTGTATGATGTGATTGAGCGAGAAAGAAAGTTAGCACACACACGTGCAACCATTCATTTTGACTTTTCCTCGCATGTTTCGAAGCCAGACAAGTGCCGAGACAAAAAAAAAAAGATCGCGATATAACGAATCTGCACTCGCCAGGGTTGCGATGAACGGGGGTTATCTGTACTTGTGAATTCACACTGTTCATTATGCAGTTGTCCATCAACTGAATTCTTAATTCTATTAAGCACAATAATGCAAATAACTTACCTGTAACAGAAAGTAGACTGATTCCCTATAATTATCACAAGACCTGTGATTGCATTTTATAAAAGTAGGAATAATAAATATTGAAATAAACTCAGATAAACTCGACAGTTCAACATCCAGTAATAGGCACTTTTGACGTTGATTTCAATTTTAGAGGAAAAATTATCTGAGCCGGGTGGGATATGAACCTACGACCTCCTGTTAGCATGTCAGGTGCTCTGGACCACTGAGCTACCGGCTGCCAATCAGTAGCCCAGAGTACCTGACATGTTATCAGGAGGTCGTGGGTTGATATCCCACCCAGCTCAGACAATTTTTCCTCTAAAATTGAAATCGACGTCAAAAGTGCCTATTTATTACTGGATGTTGAACTGTCGTTTATCTGAGTTTATATCAATATTTGTAATGCTCCAAAGAAATGAATTACTTTTAAAGTTTGGACCCTTTGATCCAATTATTTTTATGCTCCGGATAGCTGAGTTGGACACCAGGCAATAATTGACAAATTGACAAAAATAAAGTTTAATTAGGGTTCGAAATAACAGCGAGCGTTAATGAGTAAGAATTCAAAAATATTAAATGATTGTCAAAATTTTATGTTAATGCTAATCAAAACAAACTAACGTTGCTCAAGAGAAAAAAAATTAGTAAAGATTCAACAGGTTTAAATAACAAACAATTTATTTCCAAAAAGCACTCACCAAAACTTCAATAAAGAAGATACTACATCATTTCATACTACAAACATCCTCAACAAACTCTAAACTAAAACTGATCTCTAAACTGTGCTCTACTACTCTTTCTACTCTACTATCTTCTGTGCTACTGTGACAACTTGTCACCAGGTTATAACAAGAGGTACAAAGCTCACATGTGTCATGTTGCACGCCGGGAAAAACATTTGCATAAATTGATGAGTGATGCAAGCTATGATGCAAGAGTGGGCGTGTCATTGTGCATGCACTTTAGCGGGTGACAATCAAAAGTTCGGAGTTGTACATGTGCAACTACTAACTCTTGGAAACGAGTGCTGTGATGCCAAAAAGGAAATAAAACCCCCCAAAAATGATAAATAAAACGTAAATTAAGCAAAACTGGTTAAGGTAAAGTAAAAGTGAATGAGGGGGCATCACAATTTATTATCATTAGCATACTTGTAAGGCATGCTTTCCATCTATTGGCAAAGAAAAAGCTGCAAGGACTAAAAATTGCCTAAAAATAACGCTTACATCTGATGTAAAAGGGAATGTTCATAGCGTTAATTAGAGGAAATCTTGATCGGCAGCCAGTAGCTCAGTGGCTTAGAGCACCTGACAGGTTATCAGGAGGTCGTGGGTTCATATTCCACCCGGCTCAGACAATTTTTCCTCTAAAATTGAAATCGATGTCAAAAGTGCCTATTTATTATAGGAATAATAATAGTTGTGGTAAAATATTTCAGAACAACACTTTTATCATAAAAAATATTCAAAATTTCAGTCAGCCAGAGTACTCATTTTTGCTGAATATTACACATTTTTTATTTGGGTGTTGCATATTTATCTTGGGAAAGTGCAAAAAGTTAGCATACCACTGCTAGAAAACAGAGAGAGAGGTTGTGGATCATCATCATCCTCAAGCAGCCATGGGCTACGGAGGTCCAACCAGACCATGGAGTTTAATTCTAAAAGTATATCTGTCCTGAGCTTTATCTGCTGCATCCGGCCACTGCACACCAATTCTAACTAGGTCCTGTTTCACATCGTCTGCCCACCGCATCCTAGGTCTCCCCTTCTTTCTGAGGCCTTTAGGCACACTGTTCATAACCCTATTTGCCAATCTAAAATTAACCATACGGGCAACATGGCCAACCAGCGGAGTCTCTCTCTGCACAATATGCTGCTTAAAGTAGGTTGCAGACTCCTTTGCCTAACCTCATCATTAGTTAGAAAGTTAAACCACCTAATGCCCAAGATACTGCGTAAGCATCTAGTTTCCTGTTATCTTGTTTACACAGTCTCCAAGTTTCACTACCATAACTAACCCTAGAAAGAACCAAACTATTATACAGTCTAATTTTAGTCTTCAGGTGTATACGCCTATTTTTCCACACTCTCCATAGCTTCTTAAAAGTCCCGGCAGCAATCCCTATTCGTCTGTTAATCTCATGCCGCACATCACCAGTATCAGTTACATAGCTCCCAAGATAATTAAACTGTGACACCTGCTCAAGACTGCAACCATTCAGATTAACTGAATCACAGCCTGCCTGACCAATTTTCATCACTTTAGTTTTCTCTCTGTTCATAACCAAACCTACTCTACTACCAGTCTCATCAACAGCTCGAATGAAAGAGTTCATCTCATTGACATCATTTGTCAAAAGGGCTAAATCATCAGCATAATCTAAATCGGAAATTTTCGTATCTCCAGTCCATTTAAGGCCAAAATCTTTCCCTTAAAGTGAATTTTGCATAACATAATCAATAACCAAACTAAAGAGAAAAGGAGACAAAATGCACCCTTGTCGAACACCAGAAGTAATGCTGAACCAATTGCTACAAGACTTACCAACTCTCACATATGACTCAGTGTTATTATAGAGAGCTTTCATTATGTTAACTAACTTGTCTGGTATACCATATGATCACACAATCAACCACAAATTATGACAATAAACAGAGTCGAAAGCCTTTTTGAAATCAACAAAGCTGGCAACCAAAGGTTTCTGAAACTCTAAACGTTTCTCAAGAATCTGACTAAGTGAAAATATCTGATCCACACATCCACTACCACTTCTGAACCCACATTGCTCATCATGCAATTGACTGTCAACCAGATTCTTAATTCTATTAAGCATAATCATGGAAAGAACTTTACCTGGAACAGAGAGTAGGCTGATACCCCTATAGATATCACAAGAACTGCTATCACCTTTTTTGAAAATAGGGATAATAATTGCTCTGGTAATATCCTTAGGAACCATGCCTTTATCATAAAAGATATTCAGAATTTCAATCATCCAAGTGGTAACCGAAACATTTCCAGCTCTAAGCATTTCGGTAGTAATTTCATCTACCCCTGGTGATTTAAGTAGTTTAAGTTTAGAAACAGCCAAAATAACTTCAGATTGTGTTATAGGGCCAACTTTAAAGCCACCAGTGCATCTATCATCATTGCAAACAGTGGGAGTAGAACTAACTACATTGTTTAGAACATCACTGAAATGCTAAGCCCACCTAGCCATGGCAGAATCCTCCCCTTCTATAACCTTACTTTGTTATCCTTCAATCCTTGTATACCTGTCCGTTTTCTACCACAGAAATCATTAACTATCTGGTACAGCTCTCTGCTGTTGTGCTGTCTAACTGCTTCCTCAGCTTTGTTATTAGCATCAAGCCAAAGATTATTATCAGTAGCTAACTGATGCTTTACACATTTATTAAGCTCTCTGTAATCCTTTCTATTAGGACTAGTAGGGTACTGATTAAGGGCATTCCTGCAGTTCTTTCTTTTTGAAATAAGCTCAAGTGCTTTATCACTGAAATAATTCTGTCTCCTCTGCTCGTTTTTTCCTAAAAGAGTACTGTTAGTTTTGAATAGTCACTGGAAGGAGAGCTATGCACCAATCCCCTGTGATGACGCATAGAACTGGCATGGCCTAGCACGTAATGTCCGACCTCGCCTTCTCGTGGTGCAGATGGTTAGTACCATTCAAAAGACATACTCTTCTTCTGGAAGGAAATGTAAGGGAAGGGCTGCCAGATTAGTGGGGCTTACTGATCTGGACAACTATGGCTACTTTTCTTTTTTTTTCTACCCTGCTGAGGAGTGGTCAACCACACAGGGTCCTGGTGCTGACCATATAAACCCACTGGACTGGACAGATATATCGCTCTGAGCTTGATTATGGATCCTGATTTTGCTGGACTGGTGGGCTTCTGTGGAGGGAAAATCTTCCGCTGTGTTTTCTGTTTGTTTCTGGGTTGACAGCCCCAAGTGAATAGATTCACAGGATATGTTTATCAGCTGGTGGATAATCCTGAGCAGAGGTCATCGCAGGCACCTGAACTCTTTGCTTCTATTGGCATCGTCAAATTCTACATTGGAGGAAGTCTTCCAGTGTAGATATGGCTTCAGCCTTCAGTGGTGGGGGAACGGGTCTTTGCCCCATATCTGCGATTAGGGGGCTGTTTGATATTGTCGGCATTCCCTCTCTCAATAAACATAGTTTCTTTAACATCCCACTAATCATTTTCTCTCCATAGGTAGTTGGAATGTGAGGACTCTGCACAGAGCTTTTTCTCTTGATGTCCTCACACAAGAATTCCACCATTATAATTTAGATATTCTCAGCTTGCAAGAGACCAGAAGGACAGATAAAGGTCACATTCTTAAAAATAATCTTAAATTTGTCTTTTCAGGGAGGGATGACAATAAGCATCACCAAGGTATGGGTCTGCTTCTCAGCAGACACGCTAGTGATGCTCTTCTAGGATATGAGTGCATTAACGAAAGGTTTCTTACAGCAAAATTTCAGACAAGCGTTAAAGACTTGAAAGTTATCTGCTGTTATGCTCCCACTGAGGATAGCTTTACGGACAACTTCAGGATATTTTGAATTCTGTCAAGAAAGGAGATATTACCCTTGTTCTTGGTGACTTCAATGCCAAAGTTGGTACGACTCTGATCTTTGGGGAGGAGTAATAGGCCCTTTTGGTATTGGTAGCTGCAATGACAATGGGCAACGTCTCCTACAGGTAAGTAAACTCAATGGATTCAGAATAACTAACACTTATTACAAACACCGTGACATACATAAGTACATATGGGTTTCACCCGATGGGCTGCATAAGAATATGATTGATTATATATTAATAAAGAGCAAATGGGCTAGTTCTGTTAGGAATACCAGGTCATATAGGGGAGCTGAAATTGGATCTGACCATTACCTTGTTAAAAGTGTGTTGCAACTTAAACTTAAAAAGTGTTGTGCTAGGGTTAAAAAATTTGCTTTTAATACTGAAGCTCTGAAAGACCCAGTTATAGCCAAAGCTTACCATGATAGGTTACTTAGTCATTATGACAGTCATGGTATGCTTACTACTGAAGTTGAAGAAGAATGGGATCATTTTAAACAGGCTTTTTTGAACACTAACAATACTCTTTTAGGAAAAAAGGAGCAGAAGAGACAGAATTATCTGAGTGATAAGGCACTTGAGCTTATTTCGGAAAGAAAGAACTGCAAGAATGTTCTTAATCAATACCCTACTAGTCCTAATAGAAAGCATTACAGAGAACTTAATAAACGTGTAAAACATCAGTTAGCTGCTGATAAGAATCTTTGGCTTCATGACTTGGCTGAGAAAGCCGAGGAAGCAGTTAGACAGCACAACAGCAGAGAGCTGTACCAGATAGTTAATGTTTTGTGTGGTAGAAAACGGACAGGTATACAGGGATTGAAGGATAAACAAGGTAAGGTTATAGTAGGTGAGGATTCTGTCATGGCTAGGTGGGCTGAGCATTTCAGTGATATTCTAAACAATGCGGTTAGTTCTATTCCCATTGTTTGCAAGGATGATAGATGCATTGATGGCTTTAATGTTGGCCCAGGTAACACAATCTGAAGTTACTTTGGCTGTTTCTAAACTTAAACTTCATAAATCCCCAGCGGTAGATGAAATTACTACAGAAATGCTTAGAGCTGAGAATGTTCAGTCATCCAAAAACTTAGATGACTGAAATTCTGAATATCTTTTATAATAAAGGCTTGGTTCCTAAGGATTTTACCAGAGCTATTGTTATCCCTATTTTCAAAAAAGATCATCTCAGTTCTTGTGATAGCTATAGGGGTATCAGCCTCCTCTCTGTTCCAGGTAAAGTTCTTTCCATGATTGTGCTTAATAGAATTAAGAATCTGGTTGACAGTCAATTGCGTGATGAGCAATGTGGATTCAGAAGTGGTAGGGGATATGTGGATCAGATATTTTCACTTAGGCAGATTCTTGAGAAATGTTTAGAGTTTCAAAAACCTTTGGTTGCCAGCTTTGTTGATTTTAGAAAGGCTTTCGACTCTGTTTATTGTCATAATTTGTAGTTGATTGTGAAATCATATGGTATACCAGAGAATTTAGATAACATAATGAAAGCTCTCTATAATAACACTGAGTCGTGTGTGAGAGTTGGTAAGGCGTGTAGCAATTGGTTTAGCATTACTTCTGGTGTTCGACAAGGGTGCATTTTGTCTCCTTTTCTCTTTAGTTTGGTTATTGATTATGTTATGCAAAATTCACTTTAAGGGAAATATTTTGGCCTTAAATGGACTGGAGATATGAAAATTTCTGATTTAGATTATGCTGATGATTTAGCCCTTTTGGCAAATGATGTTGATGAGATGAACTCTTTCATTCAAGCTGTTGATGAAACTGGTAGTAGAGTAGGTTTGGTTATAAACAGAGAGAAAACTAAAGTGATGAAAATTGGTCAGTCAGGCTGTGATTCAGTTAATCTGAATGGTTGCAGTCTTGAGCTGGTGTCACAGTTTAATTATCTCGGGAGCTATGTAACTGATAATGGTGATCTGCGGCATGAGATTAACAGACGAATAGGAATTGCTGCCGGGACTTTTAAGAATATTTGGAGAGTGTGGAGAAATAGGCGTATACACCTAAAGACTAAAACTAGACTGTATAATAGTTTGGTTCTTTTGTAGGGTTAGTTATGGTAGTGAAACTTGGACACTATGTAAACGAGATAACAGGAAACTAGATGCTTTTGATTCCAGATGCATATGCAGTATCTTGGGCATTAGGTGGTTCAATTTTGTAACTAATGATGAGGTTAGGCAAAGGAGTTTGCAACCTCCTTTAACAGCATATTATGCAGAGAGAGACTCCATTGGTTTGGCCATGTTGACCATATGAATAATTATAGATTGGCTAATAGGGTTATGAACAGTGTGCCTAAAGGCCTCAGAAAGAAGGGGAGACCTAGGATGCGGTGGGCAGACAATGTCAAACAGGACCTTGTTGGAATTGGTGTGCAGTGGCCAGATGCAGTAGATGTAGCTCAGGATAGACATGCTCGGAGAACTAAATTGCACGGTCTGGTTGTATCTCTGTAGCCCATGGCTGCTTGAGGATGATGATGATGATTATCCCTCAACTTCAGGAGTAAGCAAACCATGACTGTCATAATGACTAAATAACCTATCATGGTAAGCTTTAGCTATAACTGGGTCTTTCGTAGCTTCAGTATTAAAAGTAAAATTTTTAACCCTAGACAACACTTTTTAAGTTGAAGTTGCAAGGCATTTTTAACAAGGTAATGGTCAGATCCAATTTCATCTCCCCTATATGCCCTGGTATTCCTAACAGAACTAGCCCATTTGCTGTTAATTAATATATAATCTATCATATTCTTATGCAGCCCATCAGGTGAAACCCATGTGTACTTACGTATGTCGCGGTGTTTGTAATATGTGTTAGTTATTTTGTAACCATTGAGTTTACTTACCTGTAGGAGACATTGCCCATTGTCATTGCAGCTACCAATACCAAAATAGCCTATCACCCCTCCCCAAAGGTTAGAGTCAATACCTACTCTGGCATTGAAGTCACCTAGAACAAGGGTAATATCTCCTTTGTTGACAGAATTCAAAATATCCTGAAGGTTTCTGTAAAACCTATCCTCCTCATCGGCATCCTCAGTGTGGGCATAACAGTAGATAACATTCAAGTCTCTAATGGTTGTCTGAAATTTTGCTGTAAGAAACCTTTCATTAATGCACTCATATCCTAGAAGAGCATCACTAGCATGTCTGCTGAGAAGCAGAGCCATGCCTTGGTGATGCTTTCCATGTTCCTGCAGAGAGAAAATGATTAGTAGGATTTTTAAAGAAACTAGGTTTATTGAGATAGGGAGCTGCCAACAATATCAAACAGCCCCCTGATCGCAGGCATGGGGGGAAAAACCTGTTCCTGCTCCGCTAAACGCTGAAGTCACCGATGCTGGTAGGAACTTCAGGCACCACCTTTTCAATGGACTTTTTCAAGAGCCATATTGCCTGCCTGAGACACATTACTCCAGTTTAGGATGGATGATGCCCAACTTGCTAAGTGAAGGTTCAGGTACCTGTGATGGCCTCTGATTAGGATTATCCACCAGCTGATTTAAGGTATCCTATGCCTCTGTTTACTTAGGGCTGGCAACCCAGAAGCAAACGTTAAACACAGCGGCAGATTCTTCCTCAACAGAGGCCCACCAATGCAGCAAGTACAGGATCCATAATCAAGCTTAAATCCATAAACCAGTCCAGTCTAGTAGTTATAAATGGTCAGCACCAGAACCCTGTGAAGTTGACCACTCCTCAGTACAGTTGAAAAAAAAAATGAGAAAAAGGTGGCCATAGATGACCAGATCAGTAGGCCATACTGAACTGGCAGCCCTCCCCTTCCACAAGAGAGTATCTCTTTTGAAAGGTACTAATTAGCCTGTAAATGGTAGCTAGGCATAAACTGGATGGAGAGCTGTGTACCAATCCCTAGTGATGATGCATAGAACCGGCCAGGTCTAGCACCTAATGTCCGACCCCGCCTTCTCGTGGTGCAGGCCGTTAGTACCTTTCAAAAGAGATATTCTCTTTTGAAAGGGAATGGAAGGGGAGGGCTGCCAGTTCAGTATGACCTACTGATCTGGTCATCTATGACCACTTTTTTCTTTTTTTTCAACCCTGCTGAGGAGTGGTCAACTTCACAGGGTCCTGGTGCTGACCATTTATACCTACTAGACTGGACTTGTTTATGGATTTGAGCTTGATTATTGATCCTGGACTTGCTGCATTGGTGGGCCTCTGTTGAGGGAGAGTCTGCCACTGTGTTTTCTGTGTACTTCTGGGTTGCCAGTCCTACGTGAACAGAGGCATGGGATACCTTATATCAGCTGGTGGATAATCCTAATCAGAGGCCATTGCAGGTATCTGAACCTTAGCTAGCTAGTTGGGCATCGTCAAGCCTAAACTGGAGTAATGTGTCTCAGGCAGGCCATATGGCTCTTGAAAAGCCATATGACTCATGAAGTTCCTACCAGCATCGGTGACTTCAGCCTTTAGAGGAGGAGGAACAGGTCTTTGCCCCATGCCTGCGATCAGGGGGCTGTTTGATATTGTTGGCCCTACCAATCTCAATAAACCTAATTTCTTTAAAAAATCTTTCTTTAAAAATCCTACTAATAATTTTCTCTCTGCAGGAACGTGGCACGTGAGGACATTACATAGAGATTATTCTCTTGATGTCCTCATGCAGGAATTCCAGCGCTATAACCTAGATATTCTAGGCTTGCAAGAGACCAGATGGTCAGGTAAAGGTGAGATACTTAAAAATAACTTTAAATTTCTCTTTACAGGGAGGGAGGATGGAAAGCATCACCAAGGCCGTGGGTCTGCTGCTCAGCAGACATGCTAGTGATGCTCTTCTAGGATATGAGTGCATTAATGAAAGGTTTCTTACAGCAAAATTTCAGACAATCATTAAAGACTTGAATGTTATCTGCTTGAATGTTATCCCACTGAGGATTCTGATGAGGATGAGAAGGATAGGTTTTACGGACAACTTCAGGATATTTTGAATTCTGTCAAGAAAGGAGATATTACCCTTGTTCTTGGTGACTTCAATGCCAAAGTTGGTACCGACTCTGACCTTTGGGGAGGAGTAATAGGCCCTTTTGGTATTGGTAGCTGCAATGGCAATGGGCAACGTCTCCTACAGGTAAGTAAACTCAATGGTTTCAGAATAACTAACACATATTACAAACACCGCGACATACATAAATACACATGGGTTTCACCTGATGGGCTGTATAGGAATATGATTAATTATATATTAATTAACAGCAAATGGGCTAGTTCTGTTAAATACCAGGGCATATAGGGGAGCTGAAATTGGATCTGACCATTACCTTGTTAAAAGTGTCTTGCAACTTAAACTTAAAAAGTGTTGTGCTAGGATTAAAAAATTTACCTTTAATACTGAAACTCTGAAAGACACAGTTATAGCTAAAGCTTACCATGATAGGTTACTTAGTGATTATGACAGTCATGGTTTGCTTAATACTGAAGTTGAGGAAGAATGGGGCCATTTTAAACAGGCTTTTTTGGAAACTAACAGTACTCTTTTAGGGGAAAAAGGAGCAGAGGAGGCAGAATTATTTAAGTGATAAGGCACTTGAGCTTATTTAAGAAAGAAGGAACTGCAGGAATGTCCTTAATCAGTACCCTACTAGTCCGAATAGTAAGCATTACAAAGAACTTAATAAACGTGTAAAGGATCAGTTAGTTACTGATAAGAATCTTATGCTTGATGGCTGGCTGACAAAGCTGAGGAAGCAGTTAGATAGCACAACAGCAGAGAGCTGTACCAGATAGTTAATGTTTTGTGTGGTAGAAAACGAACAGGTATACAGGGATTGAAGGATAAACAAGATAAGGTTATAGAAGGTGAGGATTCTGTCTTGGCTAGGTGGGCTGAGCATTTCAGTGATGTTCTAAACAATGTAGTTAGTTCTACTCCCATTGTTTGCAATGATGATAGATGCATTGGTGGCTTTAATGTTGGCCCTATAACACAATCTGAAGTTATTTTGGCTGTTTCTAAACTTAAACTTCATAAATCCCCAGGGGTGGATGAAATTACTACGGAAATGCTAGAGCTGGGAATGTTTCAGTTACCATTTGGATGACTGAAATTTTGAATAACTTTTATGATAAAGGCATGGTTCCTAAAGATTTTACCAGAGCCATTATTATCCCTATTTTCAAAAAAGGTGATCGCAGTTCTTGTGATAACTATAGCGGTATCAGCCTACTCTCTGTTCCAGGTAAAGTTCTTTCCATGATTGTGCTTAATAGAATTAAGAATCTGGTTGACAGGCAATTGCGTGATGAGCAATGTGGATTCAGAAGTGGTAGGGGATGTGTAGATCAGATATTTTCACTTAGGCAGATTCTTGAGAAATGTTTAGAGTTTCAGAAACCTTTCGTTGCTAGCTTTGTTGATTTCAAAAAGGCTTTCGACTCTGTTGATCGTCATAATTTGTGGTTGATTGTGTGATCATATGGTATACCAGACAAGTTTGTTAACATAATGAAAGCGCTCTATAATAACACTGAGTCGTGTGTGAGAGTTGGTAAGTCTTGTAGCAATTGGTTTAGCAGTACTTTTGGTGTTCGACAAGGGTGCATTTTGTCTCCTTTTCTCTTTTGTTTGGTTATTGATTATGTTATGCGAAATTCACTTTAAGGGAAAGCTTTTGGCCTTAAATGGACTGGAGATACGAAAATTTCTGATTTAGATTATGCTGATGATTTAGCCCTTTTGGCATATGATGTTGATGAGATGAACTCTTTCATTCAAGCTGTTGATGAGACTGGTAGTACAGTAGGTTTGGTTATAAACAGAGAGAAAACTAAAGTGATGAAAATTGGTCAGGCAGGTTGTGATTCAGTTAATCTGAATGGTTGCAGTCTTGAGCAGGTGTCACAGTTTACCTTGGGAGCTATGTAACTGATACTGGTGATGTGCGGCATGAGATTAACAGACTAATAGGTATTGCTGCCGGGACTTTTAAGAATCTATGGAGATTGTGGAGAAATAGGCTTATACACCTAAAGACTAAAATTAGACTGTATAATAGTTTGGTTCTTTCTAGGGTTAGTTATGGTAGTGAAACTTGGACGCTATGTAAACAAGATAACAGGAAACTAGATGCTTTTGATTCTAGATGCTTACACAGTGTCTTGGGTATTAGGTGGTTTAACTTTGTAACTAATGATGAGGTTAGGCAAAGGAGTCTGCAACCTCCTTTAAGCAGCATATTGTGCAGAGAGAGACTCCACTGGTTTGGCCATGTTGCCCGTGTGGATAATTATAGATTGGCGAATAGGGTTATGAACAGTGTGCCTAGAGGCCTCAGAAGGAGGGGGAGACCTAGGATGCGGTGGGCAGACAATGTCAAACAGGACCTTGTTAGAATTGGTGTACAGTGGCCGGATGCAGCAGATGTATCTCAGGACAGATATGCTTGGAGAATTAAACTGCGCGGTCTGTTGAACCTCTGTAGCCAATGGCTGCTTGAGGTTGATGATGATGATAATGGCCTGCACCACGAGAAGGCGGGGTCGAACATTAGGTGCTAGACCTGGCTGGTTCTGTGCATCGTCACTAGGGATTGGTACGCAGTTCTCCTTCCAGTTTATGCCTAGCTACCATTTACAGACCAAAGGATAGGTAAACTATTTTGAACCTGTTCAATATAAACTCAATATAAACTGTTTCAATATAAACACTAATAATTGTTTAAAAATAAATATTTTTGATAAGGGGGGTGGGATAAAATGCTATTAGTGTTACCATGGAGAAGTGGGGGATAGTTATAAAAATCTGGATAAGATTACTCTCCCAATTGTAGGAGGAGTTATTTCCATGCTGAGGGTTTTTACTTCCTTATCCAAAACCTCATTCATTGTCAGGAAACAGTAAAAGGTCAGTACCACCCCCACCCCCCCTAAAAATATGATATTAAAATGCTATGTTAAAAAAAAATAGCTGCAGCAAAAAGTTGAAAGCCAGTCATCATCATAACATGCAATGTATCTAACTCTGAAATATCTATAAGGACATATAAATATATGGGAATAAAATCAGTAAAGCAATAGAATTAGGAACAAAACTACACTGAGATGCCAGTTTATTAGGTATTCTTATCAAGTAGCAATGTTGGGCATCCTTTGGCCAGATATGTAAAAATAATTTTAATTATCTCTTTTTCAGGGAGGGAGACGGAAAGCATCTCTAAAGCATAGGATTACTTCTCAGCAGAGATGCTAGTGATTCTCTGCTAGGATATGACTCCATTAGCTGAGAATTATGTAAAAAATAATTTTTGTATAATCCTAATTTTAAAACTAGGATTAAACATTTGAATATTATTGTTATGATCCCCACTGAGGACTCCATTGAAGACAAGAAAGATATTCTTTATAGACAACTCTAGGATATTTTAATTCTATCAAGAAAGAAGTTACATTTGTTCTCGGTGATTTCATTGCTGAAGTTGGTATTGACTGACTTTTTGGGAAGGGTAATAGGTTTTCTGCTATTGGTAGTTGCAATGGCAATCTTCTCTTACAAGTAAGTATACTTCATGGGTATGAGAATAACTAACTTATTACAAGTACTGCAACATATGTAAATATGCATGATTTCACCCGATGGGTTGCATATGAATTTGACAGCAAATGGACTAGTTATATAGGAATACTAGGCTATATAGGGGAGCTGAAATTATATCTGATCATTACCTTGTTAACCCTTCCAGAATCCAGCATGAAAAACTGATTTTCATCAAGAAGTCCAGCTATTTTTTCGCTCTGATCAGAAAAAAAAATTACTTTAGAACTTTTTTACCAAGTAATTTTGGATTTTCTGAAAATAAAATATATAAAAAGATACTAGTTTTTAACAGGATTTTTTCAGTCATGTAGTAAAATAATGCATTTGGCAACACAAATAAAAATTTATTAAAAAAAAGAAAACCAATAGAAATGATTACAATGCACATGAATAGAATGGCTATATATTTCTAAATTAAAAAAAAATTTAAAAAGTTTTGTTTTATATAAATATTTCTCCCATTATCTAATTTTTTTCATGGTACCATACTTTGAGAAAAGTCCAGGCTTTTAGCCAATTGTGAAGTCAGATAAACAAGTCAACTTTAGAATTTTACAAAAAAAAATAACCGATCAACAGAAAAAATTTTATATGCCAAATTAAACAGAATTTAAAAAATTTACTAGCATAAAGATTTTTAATAAGCCTTTTTAAATGTGATATGGTTAAAAAACCCCATAAAGATTGCACTATACAATTAAGGCTTAATTTTGGAAAACCTGATGAATAAAAATAGTTAAATTATTTATTAATCAAAAGGAAATTTCCTCCCAAATAATATAATATTCAGCCTGAAATATTATTTTTATTTCTTTTAATGATTCTTTTCAGTATCATATGTTTTAAACATGGCCAGTGTTATATACAAAGTGACTTGTACTTCTCACATTCACAGGATATTCTGAACTGCTTATAAAATAGAAAAATACTTCCTTGCCTGCGTTTTTTTTTTTTATTAAACATGAATTTTTTTTCTTTGGGTGTGAAGTTTGGCAATCTTGGCTAAGTGCAGAAAGGTTTGTGCACCAAAGCAAAAAAGAATTTGAATGTAGAACCAACCTAGAAAAAGAGAATAATAGAATTTCAGTGTGCTGAAATTGAAGAAATCTAAAAAGGAAGTTTAAATAGTCTGAGTCAGTGCACGATAAATTAGAAACAAGAAATATATTTATGTGGTGTGTGCATGGGTGGTTGCTTTATTTTACTAGTATGATAAATCTAGTGAGCTAACCAAAGACAAAGGATTGTTTATGCCTGAAGTGAAGGTATTCAAGAGATATGGGAAACAAAGTGAAAAGGTAGTAATTTAGTAGAACAGACAGAGCTGGTCTTGTATGCTCTGTAGAAAAAGGGTTATTAATTTATGTACGATAGCAGTTAGTTTGTTTATAAGTTATTTCATCCATATTTTTGTAATTGCATTGTACTGTAATTTGTATTGTAAATATACCTATTATACTCACGCTCAGTGATATCCATTTTAAAATTTGTAACAATAGGTTACTTAGTCATTATGACAATCGTGGCTTACTTGCTATTGGTGTTGAAGAAGAAGAGGGCTCTTTTAAATAGGTTACTCTTGAAACACAGTACTCATTTGGGTAAAAGAAGCAGAGGAGACAGTTATTTGATAATGTGCTAGAACTTACATTTGAAAAATGGAACTAAAGGAATTACTTTAGTGAACACCCTCAATTCCTAACACACTGCATTATAAAGAGTTTAATAAATGTGTAAATGATCAGTTGAAGGCTGATAAGAATTTTTAGTTTGAAAACTTCGGTGACAAAAAAGAAAAGCAGAGCTAGCAGCTAGAGAGCTGTACCACATAGTTAATGTTTTATGTGGTAAGAAACAGTTGCACAGGAATTGAGGGATTATCTTTATAAGGTTATTGATGATGAGTATTCTGCCAAGGCAAGATTCACTGAACATTTTAGTGATATTTAAAACAACATGGTTAGTTCTGCTCTCATTGTAATGAGGATAGATGCAGTACTGGCATCAATATTCATAATCTGAAGTTATTTTGGCTATCTCTGAATTAAAACTGAATAAATTACCAGTATGGCTGATAGTTAATGCACTTGACCACTGATCAAAGGGACCTGTTATGCTCCTGGTATAAGGCATGGTTGTGTTGTCTTCCTGCTGAGGTCCCAATATCCTCACAGACATTCTACTGTGGCATATTAAACTAACAGGCTCCTGTTAGACCTTTGTGGCAAGCAGCTGATTGAGGGGATTTTTTTTTTTGTAGATGAAATTATTAATGAAATGCTAAGAGAGGAATGTTTCTGTTATCATATAGCTGACTGAAGATTTTAATATATTTTGTGATAAAGGTGTTGGTTAATGCACAATTGTGTGTTGAGCATTGCTAATTCAGAAATGCTAGGGAATGCACAGATCAGATTTTTTCACCTAGGTATATTCTTGAGAAATCTTTTAGTTTCAGAAACTTTTGATTACTAGCTTTGTCGATTTCAAAAAGTTTATGCCTCTATTAATCATCAAAATCTGTGGTTGATTATGAGATCATTATGGCATGCCTGTCAAGTTAGTTAGCATTATAATGGCTCTCTATAATGACACTGAATCTCGTGAAAGTTAGTAAGGCTTCTAGCAATTGATTCAGAATTGCTAGTGGAATTAGACAAGAGTACATTTTGTCTCATTTTATCTTTAGTTATTGATTATGTTATGCAGAATCCTTTGTAAGGGGAAGATTTTGGCCTCAAGTGGTCTAGAGATTTTAAAATTTTTGATTTAGATTATGTGATTGATTTGTTTCTGCTGGCTAATGTTGATGAGATGAATTCTTTCATTAGGGTTGTTAATGAGATTTGTAGTAGAGCAGGCTTGATGATAGAGAGAAAACTAAAGTGATGAAAATTGGTCAGGCAGGTGTGCTTCAGGTGTTTTGAGTGGTTGCACCCTTGAGCAAGTGTCTAAGTTTAATTATCTTGAGAGTTATGTTACAGATACTGCTGATGTGCATCATGAGATAAGCAGAAGAATAGAAACCTGCTGGATGCTTAAGAATCTAAGGGGAGTGGAAAAATAGGTGTGTACACCTGGGGACTAATTGGGTTATGAACAGCCTGTCTAAAGGCCTCAGGGAAAGGTGGAGACCTAGGATTCAGTAGAAAGAAAATTACAACAGAACCTTGTTAAAAGTATGTTACAGTAGCAAAATGCAGCAGCTGTAGCTCAAGATAGTCATGTTTGGTGAACTAAATTGTACAGTCTGGTTGGACCTTCATTGGGACCTCATTCTTATTACTGGCATCTGTGTCTTGCTGGACTATGACCTAGGTTATGCAGTATCAATTCTCTGAACAAGTCATTTTGGTTTCAGTAGTGGGAAACTATGCATTGAATGCAGAGAGAAATGATAAAAATAATTCTACGAATATTGAAATAGCTTTAAGCAGCAAAGAGGGAGGAAAACAGTAAAAAAAGATGTGCATACTCTGTTATTGCTTCCAAAAGCTTCCTATTTTAAACATAGTAGGGTTCGGTTAATTTTTGGGAAAATTTCAAAACTTGAAGGCGAAATGAGTTTTTAGTAGTTCAGATCAAACAGATGAGCTTAAATTAGGGGGCTCCTTCCACAGAGAATAGTGGAAACAAAAATTGGCAATCCCATTTATTGGATCTGAGAAGTAGTGATGGATTGCTTTAAAAAAATCAAAAATTTTCTGAAATGGAAAAGGTATTATTTTTAAAACTTGAATTATATGTTTTTATATACGATATATATAAGGAAGTTTCAAATGGCAATTTCTGTTTCTTAAAAATCGAAATTTCGTATGTTATATTAAAAACAGATAAGGCAATTTCTGGACCCTCATTTTTGGAATTTGTCAGTCGGATTGTGTCAATGTGTATAGTTATTGGGGACACTGAAACGGTTAATGCAATTAAACAGCTAAAGAGAGGATAATTCCCTTTAATATCGTTTCCTTTTGTAGAAAGAAAAAAAATACTGTAAAATTTGGGAGCAGAATTTCTTTAAAAAGGTGAAAACTAAAAAAGCCAAATTCGGATTTTCAGTGACAATTTCAGATTTTTTTCATTTTAAACAAAAATTTGGATAAAAGTTGATAATGTTTATGTAGAGAATGTAGAAAAAGAAAAAATTCTAAAATAAAATACATTTGTGCATGGGTTCTTATAAAAATTGTGATGGTTAGGGATATTTGGCCATCGACACCCACTCTTGTAAATCAAGTAACAAATCAGCACTTTAGCGTCGATTTTTTTTCTTAGAGGAAAAATTGTCTTGAGCCGGGTGGGATACGAACCCACGACCTCCTGATAACATGTCAGGTGCTCTGGACCACTGAGCTACCGGCCGCCAATCAAGATCTCCTCTAATTAGCGCTATGAACATTCCTTTTTATGTTTCATATAGGCACTAGTCAGGCACTTTTTTAGCCACAAGCGGCATTTATATTTGCCAATAGATGGAAGCATATATTACAAGTATGCAGATAATAAATAATGGAATAAACTCGACTGATTCAATCAAGTAACAAATCAGCACTTTAGCGTTGATTTTCTTTTTTCTTAGAGGAAAAATTGTCTTGAGCCGGGTGGGATACGAACCCACGAGCTCCTGATAACATGTCAGGTGCTCTGGACCACTGAGCTACCAGCTGCCGATCAAGATCTCCTCTAATTAGCGCTATGAACCATCCGGGTGGGATACGAACCCACGACCTCCCGGCTCAAGACAATTTTTCCTCTAAGAAAAAAAAAAAATCGACGCTAAAGGGCTGATTTGTTACTTGATTGAATCGGTCGAGTTTATTCCATTATTTATTATCTGCATACTTGTAATATATGCTTCCATCTATTGGCAAATATAAATGCCGCTTGTGGCTAAAAAAGTGCCTGACTAGCGCCTATATGAAACATAAAAAGGAATGTTCATAGTGCTAATTAGAGGAGATCTTGATCGGCGGCCGTTAGCTCAGTGGTCCAGAGCACCTGACATGTTAACAGTAGGTCGTGGGTTTGTATCCCACCCGGCTCAAGACAATTTTTCCTCTTAGAAAAAAAATCGACGCTAAAGTGCTGATTCGTTACTTGATTGAATCAGTCGAGTTTATTCCATTATTTATACTCTTTTAAACTCCCAGTTACATTAAAATTGTATCCATTCATACACAGTCATATCAGAATAATATGACCACCCCTGTTATCACAGTTACCCGCCCAGATGCATCAGAGTGCACACAACAAGGTCGACCAAATGGAGATATAAGTGGTCGGCCAGGACAGATTAGCCATAGTGCGTAACATGGGCACAATGGGCAGAGGTAGTGATTTGAGGGACATTCAAAAAGGAATGATCATTGGCTACCACACCAAGGGTAGAAGCATCTAGGAAACAAAAGACTTCGTGGGCTGTTCGTGAGTGCTGTAGTAAGGGTGTACCAAGAATGAACTGCTTGCACACTGAGTACCTCCAGACGTCATAACTGTGGAGCCTCAAAGGCCTTCGACCACAGAGGAGAACGTCGCCTCCATTGACTGGTAAAGGGCAATCAACGCGTAACAGTGCAGCAATTGACCACTCAAATGAATGCTAGGCCACCCAGGTATGTGTCCCAGATAACAGTAGGCGAACCCTGTTACACATGGGTCTCTGGAGTCGACACTGTGTAAAGGCGCCCATGTTAACCAAGGTCCATTGGTAATGGCACCTACAGTTTGCACGGGACTACCATCATTGGAAAGTGGAAGAGTGGAAAAAGGTTGCCTTCTCTGATGAATTGAGGTTTCTAATCCACAGAAGTGATGGGTGGTGGCAGATACGGTGTCAGATACACGAGAACCAACACCCAGACAATCTTGGTGGTTGCAGTGTGCATGTTTGGGGGATGTTTTCGTGGTATGACCTGGGACCGCTGGTACCACTGAATGGGTCCCTGAACGCCAATGGCTACCAGTCCATACTCGCTGACCACATGCATCCCTTCATGTTGGATGTTTACCCTGGTGGTGATGGTGTCTACCAACAAACATATTATAATATGCTAAACAGGACAATGCACCCTGCCATGTTGCTAAGATGGTGCATGACTGGTTCCAGGAACACGACAGCGATATCTCTGTTCTCCCTTGGCCAGCAAAGTTGCCCGACCTCAATCCCATAGAACACTTGTGGGACCATTTGGATCAACAGGTTTGGCATGCGGACCCACAACCATATAATCTCCAGAACCTCCGTGCTCTGCTGGAGTCCGAATGGGCATGTGTGCCTCTGGCAACTTTCCAGGGCCTCATTGCATCCTTGCCATGCCATCTCACTGCTGTCATCCTGGCCAAGGGTGGTTATTCCCATTATTAGGTAGGTGGTCATATTATTCTGATACGACTGTGTATGTTTGCTCTATTCCCTGGAAATAGGCCAAATAGCATTTTGCCTATATTTGATAAGCATGTGTGACATTGTTCAGCAATGTCACACATGCTTATCAAAAATAGACATGCTTATCAAAAATAGAAAATTGCTGTCTGTTTTTAGTGTATTAGCTTGGTGATATGAATGTTGTTTTATGTCCATGCATTAAATATTAAATCCTAGTTTTTGCCTGCAATAATATACACACAAGAAAACTTAACCAAAGTCAACAGATAAGCCTTTTTTCCTAATGTTTGGAAGAAAATTTATTAAAATCATGATTTTTTTTTTACACACGTGATTTTTTTTATTAAAAGTGCCACTCAGGGTAAAGTAAGTGCAATTCATAATATAGAGAAAATTTTCTATATTGATATTTTACAGCTTTCAGTGAATACTATTGATGTAGTGAATTATAATATGCTAATCATAAGCATTATTTTTATTTCAGCCTGTAGCAGCATGTGCTATGCCTGTTATGAAAGGTTGGAAAATCCGAACTGATTCAGCAATGACTAAGAAAGCTAGGTTAGTTTAAACTTATTTTACTTGCATTAGTTATATGTAGGACTCTTTGAAGCTTTATTTCTATCATTTTATAGTATGCATTTTCTATCCTCTTGAAGAGCCAATTACAGATATACCTATTGATGGAGATTAATTTTAATTATAATTCAGTATTCATAAAAGTATAAATAGTCTTCTAATGACTCAGAGTTCTAACAAGCTGATGGTTAAAAGTAAGCAGTCTGTAGTTCATTAGGATAAGTCACATCAGTCCCTTGTCTCACAGCCATCCCTGCAAATGTGTAATCAATTCACATCTTGATGCTCTTTTGGACTGGGTGAAACTTTTCCCTCCATCTTAGGTCTCACTGCCCTCCTGTTCCTCGGTTGGATTCAAGTTCTTTTGTGGGATCATCAGCAGTTATTGCAGTACTTAAGGAACAGTTAACACTACCAAATATTATTTCAGAAGTTTCTATTTACATGGTGGGATTAGAGCCCTGCATGGATGGCAAAAGTCCTATCTGCATCCGCAAGGTCTCATTGCACCTGCATCCACAAAACTTTCATCAGCACATGTGTATATTGTCTACTTAATAACCATCGAGATTTTACAAATGTATGTTTTGTGAGTAAAAGAAATCGATCTAATGGTTTATTAATAATTAATTAATAGCTGAAAAATTTGCTGTGAAAAATAAAAAGCCTTGTAAAATATTCTTTATTAAATTTAGACAAATATTTACTTAATTCTAATTTTGCAAATTCATCTAAATTAATTTTGCTATTTTAAATGCAGTTTTCAGTGATTATGGGAAGACTCTTCTTTTTATTACCTAATAATACCCCTCTAAAATTTCAGGCTCAGTCTGTAGCATGCCAGGCTTGTAATCTGTAGTTCCCAGGTTAGAGTCCCAGTTGGGCCAATGTTAAGATTTCTCTCTGTAAAACTCTTCACCCTGCCCACAGTCAGTAGGGAACACTGATGGGCTTGGAAAGGCTGCATCTGTTGGATGGGACATTAAGCCATACCCTGTGCATATTAAAGGACATGCTGGATGGCATTGATGGGATGTTACCATCTGTCTCCCAACAGCTGTCCAGTGGGTCCCCTCCCCCAATCTTCTCTGAGCCTTCAGGGATCTTATAACCCTGGCCATTTAACCCATTGTGTGCAAAAATGTGTCACTCAGAGGTAAAACAACCAAACCTTAAAAATTTGTTATTTCTCCAACTGCAATTTTTATTTGACTGATATTTAATTCCTGTTTTCTACATAACTCCCAAGTAATTTTTTGAATTTATGTTCTTCTTTGCCAGCAAAAGGATAGCTTTTTTCACATAGGATAAGTTTTTTTCACTTGTTGCTTTATTCCAATGAACATTTTTCTTTTTTAGATTGAATATCATCATTGGATTTTAAAAGTATTTTGTTCTTTTAACATATTCTCAAGTAGTTTTTTTCACCTATATCTTCATCATCCTCAAGCAGCCATGGGCTACGGAGGTCCAACCAGACCATGCAATTTAGTTCTCCAAGCATGTCTGTCCTGAGCTACATCTGCTGCATCTAGCCACTGCACACCAATTCTAACAATGCCCTGTTTGACATTGCTCACTGCATCCTAGGTCTCCCCCTCTTTCTGAGGCCTTTAAACACACTGTTCATAACCCTATTCACCAATCTATAATTATCCATACAGGTAACATGGCCAAACCAGTGGAGTCTCTCTCTGCACAATATGCTGCTTAAAGGAGGTTGCAGACTCTTTTGCCTAACCTCATCATTAGTTACAAAGTTGAACCACCTAATGCCCAAGATATTGCATAAGCATCTAGAATCAAAAGCATCTAGTTTCCTGTTATCATGTTTGCAAAGTGTCCAAGTTTCACTGTCATATCTAACCCTAGAAAGAACCAAGCTATTATACAGTCTAATTTTAGTCTTTAAGTGTATACAACTATTTCTCCACACTCTCCATATATTCTTAAAGGTCTCGGCAGCAATCCCTATTAAATCTCAATCCCTCTGTTAATCTCATGCCGCACATCACCAGTATTTGTTACATAGCTCCCAAGATAATTAAACTGTGACACCTGCTCAAGACTGCAACCATTCCGATTAACTGAATCACAGCCTGCCTGACTAATTTTCATCACTTTAGTTTTCTCTCTGTTTATAACCAAACCTACTCTAGTACCAGTTTCATCAACAGCTCAAATGAAAGAGTTCATCTCATCAACATCATTTGCCAAAAGGGCTAAATCATCAGCATAATCTAAATCAGAAATTTTCGTATCTCCAGTCCATTTAAGGCCAAAATCTTTCCCTTGAAGTGAATTTCGCATAACATAATCAATAACCAAGCTAAAGAGAAAAGGAGACATAATGCACCCTTGTCAAACACCGGTCTGTAAATGGTAGCTAGGTAGTCACTGGAAGGAGAGCTATGCACCAATCCCCTGTGATGATGCATAGAACCGGCCAGGCCTAGCACCTAATGTCCGACCCCGCCTTCTCGTGGTGCAGACCGTTAGTAACTTTCAAAAGAGATACTCTCTTGTGGAAGTGAACGGAAGGGGAGGGCTGCCAGATTAGTGTGGCCTACTGATCTGGACAACTATGGCTACTTTTCTTTTTTTTCTACCCTGCTGAGGAGTGGTCAACCACACAGGGTCCTGGTGCTAACCATATAAACCTACTGGACTGGACAGATTTATGGCTCTGAGCTTGATTATGGATCCTGATTTTGCTGTACTGGTGGGCTTCTGTGGAGGGAAAATCTTCCGCTGTGTTTTCTGTTTGTTTGTGGGTTGACAGCCCCAAGTGAATAGATTCACAGGATATGTTTATCAGCTGGTGGATAATCCTGAGCAGAAGTCATCGCAGGCACCTGAACTCTTTGCTTCTATTGGCATCGTCAAATTCTACATTGGAGGAAATCTTCCAGTGTAGATGGCTTCAGCCTTTAGTAGTGGGGGAACGGGTCTTTGCCCCATGTCTGCGATTGGGGGCTGTTTGATATTGTCGGCATTCCCTCTCTCAATAAACATAGTTTCTTTAAACATCCCACTAACCATTTTCTCTCCATAGGTAGTTGGAATGTGAGGACTCTGCACAGAGCTTTTTCTCTTGATGTCCTCACACAAGAATTCCACAGTTATAATTTAGATATTCTCGGCTTGCATGAGACCAGATGGACAGATAAAGGTCAGATTCTTAAAAATTATCTTAAATTTCTCTTTTCAGGGAGGGATGACAATAAGCATCACCAAGGCGTGGGTCTGCTTCTCAGCAGACACGCTAGCGATGCTCTTCTAGGATATGAGTGCATTAATGAAAGGTTTCTTACAGCAAAATTTCAGACAAGTGTTAAAGACTTGAATGTTATCTGCTGTTATGCCCCCACTGAGGATGCCGATGAGGATGAGAAGGATAGGTTTTATGAACAACTTCAGGATATTTTGAATTCTATCAAGAAAGGAGATATTACCCTTGTTCTTGGTGACTTCAATGCCAAAGTTGGTACTGACTCTGACCTTTGGGGAGGAGTAATAGGCCCTTTTGGTATTGGTAGCTGCAATGGCAATGGGCAACGTCTCCTACAGGTAAGTAAACTCAGTGGAGCCAGAATAACTAGCACTTATTACAAACACCGCGACATACATAAGTACACATGGGTTTCACCTGATGGGCTGCATAAGAATATGATTGATTACATATTAATTAACAGCAAATGGACTAGTTCTGTTAGGAATACCAGGGCATATAGGGGAGCTGAAATTGGATCTGACCATTACCTTGTTAAAAGTGTGTTGCAACTTAAAAAGTGTTGTGCTAGGGTTAAAAAATTTACTTTTAATACGGAAGCTCTGAAAGATCCAGTTATAGCCAAAGCTTACCATGATAGGTTACTTAGTCATTATGACAGTCATGGTTTGCTTACTACTGAAGTTGAGGAAGAATGGGATCACTTTAAACAGGCTTTTTTGGACACTAACAGTACTCTTTTAGGAAAAAAGGAGCAGAAGAGGCAAAATTATCTGAGTGATAAGGCACTTGAGCTTATTTCGGAAAGAAAGAACTGCAGGAATGCCCTTAATCAATACCCTACTAGTCCTAATAGAAAGCATTACAGAGACCTTAATAAACTTGTAAAGGATCAGTTAGCTGCTGATAAGAATCTTTGGCTTGATGGTTTGGCTGACAAAGCCGAGGAAGCAGTTAGACAGCACAACAGCAGAGAGCTGTACCAGATAGTTAATGTTTTGTGTGGTAGAAAACGGACAGGCATACAAGGATTGAAGGATAAACAAGGTAAGGTTATAGAAGGGGAGGATTCTGTCATGGCTAGGTGGGCTGAGCATTTCAGTGATGTTCTAAACAATGTAGTTAGTTCTACTCCCATTGTTTGCAATGATGATAGATGCATTGGTGGCTTTAATGTTGGCCCTATAACACAATCTGAAGTTATTTTGGCTGTTTCTAAACTTAAACTTCATAAATCCCCAGGGGTAGATGAAATTACTACGGAAATGCTTAGAGCTGGGAATGTTTCAGTTACCACTTGGATGACTGAAATTCTGAATATCTTTTATGATAAAGGCATGGTTCCTAAGGATTTTACCAGAGCTATTGTTATCCCTATTTTCAAAAAAGGTGATCGCAGTTCTTGTGATAACTATAGGGGTATCAGCCTACTCTCTGTTCCAGGTAAAGTTCTTTCGATGATTGTGCTTAATAGAATGAGGAATCTAGTTGACAGTCAATTGCATGATGAGCAATGTGGATTCAGAAGTGGTAGGGGATGTGTGGATCAGATATTTTCACTTAGGCAGATTCTTGAGAAATGTTTAGAGTTTCAGACACCTTTGGTTGCTAGCTTTGTTGATTTCAAAAAGGCTTTCGACTCTGTTGATCGTCATAATTTGTGGTTGATTGTGAGATCATATGATATACCTGACAAGTTAGTTAACATAATGAAAGTGCTCTATAATAACACTGAGTCGTGTGTGAGAGTTGGTAAGGCTTGTAGCAATTGGTTTAGCATTACTTCTGGTGTTCGACAAGGGTGCATTTTGTCTCCTTTTCTCTTTAGCTTGGTTATTGATTATGTTATGCGAAATTCACTTCAAGGGAATGATTTTGGCCTTAAATGGGCTGGAGATACGAAAATTTCTGATTTGGATTATGCTGATGATTTAGCCCTTTTGGCAAATGATGTTGATGAGATGAACTCTTTCATTCGAGCTGTTGATGAGACTGGTAGTAGAGTAGGTTTGGTTATAAACAGAGAGAAAACTAAAGTGATGAAAATTGGTCAGGCAGGCTGTGATTCAGTTAATCTGAATGGTTGCAGTCTTGAGCAGGTGTCACAGTTTAATTATCTTGGGAGCTATGTAACAGATAATGGTGATGTGCGGCATGAGATTAACAGACGAATAGGGATTGCTGCCGGGACTTTTAAGAATCTATGGAGAGTGTGGAGAAATAGGCGTATACACCTAAAGACTAAAATTAGACTGTATAATAGCTTGGTTCTTTCTAGGGTTAGATATGACAGTGAAACTTGGACACTTTGCAAACATGATAACAGGAAACTAGATGCTTTTGATTCCAGATGCTTACGCAGTATCTTGGGCATTAGGTGGTTCAACTTTGTAACTAATGATGAGGTTAGGCAAAGGAGTTTGCAACCTCCTTTAAGCAGCATATTGTGCAGAGAGAGACTCCGTTGGTTTGGCCATGTTGCCCGTATGAATAATTATAGATTGGCGAATAGGGTTATGAACAGTGTGCCTAAAGGCCTCAGAAAGAAGGGGAGACCTAGGATGCGGTGGGCAGACAATGTCAAACAGGACCTTGTTAGAATTGGTGTGCAGTGGCCAGATGCAGTTGATGTAGCTCAGGATAGACTTGCTTGGAGAACTAAATTGCATGATCTGGTTGGACCTCCGTAGCCCATGGCTGCTTGAGGATGATGATGATAATGTCAAACACCAGAAGTAATGCTAAACCAATTGCTACAAGCCTTACCAGCTCTCACACACGACTCAGTGTTATTACAGAGAGCTTCCATTGTGTTAACTAACTTGTCAGGTATACCATATGATCACACAATCAACCACAAATTATGATGATCAATAGAGTCGAAAGCCTTTTTGAAATCAACAAAGCTAGCAACCAAAGGTTTCTGAAACTCTAAACATTTCTCAAGGTGAAATATATCTGCTCCACACATCCCCTACCACTTCTGAATCCACATTGCTCATCACGCAATTGACTGTCAACCAGATTCTTAATTCTGTTAAGCACAATCATGCAAAGGACTTTCCCTGGAACAGAGAGTAGGCTGATACCCCTATAGTTATCACAAGAACTGTGATCACCTTTTTTGAAAATAGGAATAATAATAGCTCTGGTAAAATCCTTAGGGACCATGTCTTTATCAGAAAAGATATTCAAAATTTCAGTCATCCAAGTGGTAACCGAAACATTCCCAGCTGTAAGCATTTCCATAGTAATTTCATCTACTCCTGGAGATTTATGAAATTTAAGTTTAGAAATTGCCAAAATAACTTCAGATTGTGTTACAGGGCCAACATTAAAGCCACCAATGGATCTATCATCATTGCAAACAATGGGAGTAGAACTACCCACATTGTTTAGAACATCACAATTGGTGGTTCAACTTCATAAGTAATGAGAAGTAATGCTCAGCCCACCTAGTCATGACAGAATCCTCACCTATAACCTTACCTTGTTTATCCTTTAATCCCTGTATACCTGTCTGTTTTCTACCACACAAAACATTAACTAATTGGTACAGCTCTCTGCTGTTTTGCTGTCTAACTGCTTTCTCGGCTTTGTCAGTGAAGCCATCAAACCAAAGATTCTTATCAGCAGCTAACTGATCCTTTACCGATTTATCAGCCATCAATAATGCAATAATATTTGCTTGTTCTTGACTTTATTTACATTATCAATGTTTTTAATCCGTGGTTTTATCCTCTATCCATGTTAAGGTTAATTTTTTATCTGCTGAGAGCTTTTAAATGTGAATATCCATGAATAAAATTGTGGATATTTGCACCGTGCGTGCTCTAGGTGGTATCCTCTTGGTGTCTTTTCACTATCATCTCCCTTCAGCATATGCTCAGCAACATTGAACCACATACTTTTTCTAGGATAGCTAAAAATCAAAGTTATCTTTGTTCATAAATATATCTGCTTCTCACTGTTGTTCTTTGTTTTCTCTGACAATATCATCCAATTTTGGCACCTTGGCTACCTTTTGCTCTTCCCATTAGCTCATTTGTTTGTGTATATGATCTTGGGAACTTCTGGCTTTTTATTTGTCACTAGGCATAGTCACTGCACAGAGTCTTCCTCCTGAGATGTATAGCATCCATTCTCAAAATTATTAACTGAGCATCATTCCCACCAACAAGGTTCCTTGAAATAATTGTGACAAAATTAAAAAATAAATATTTGAGCTTGTAGTTTTTGCATGTGCATGTTCAGTCACTGTACACAGCATTAAATAATAACACTTCAGTTTACAGCTTTATTCTGCTGTAAAGTACATAGATTATCAAATGGTTGTGATTGCTACAGGAAATTGCATTACCTGAGAAGTCACTATTTTAGCAGACTTAATTCAAAGACAATTTTCATACTGTATTGCTTTGAGAATTTTTTTTTACTGCCTATCAGTATATACTGTGATTATAAATCTCATCATCCTCAAGCAGCCATGGGATGGATTAGCAATTTAATTCTCCAAACACCATCTCTCCTGAACTACATCTGCTGCATCTTACCACTATAGACTAATTCTAACAAGGTCCTGTTTGACATTTCCCACCATATCCTAGGTGTCCTCTTTCTGAGGCCTTCAGGCACACTCTTCATAATCCTATTCACTAATCTATAGTTATGCATATGGGCAATATGGCCAAAACAATGGAGTCTCGCCCTGCACAACATGCTGATCAAAGGAGGTTACGGACTCCTTTGCCTAACCTCATCATTACTTATGAAGTTGAACCACCTAATGCCTAATATACTGCATAAGCATCTAGAATCAAAAGTATCAAGTTTCCTGTTATCTAGTTTACAAAACATCCAGTTTCACTACCATTACTAACCCTAGAGAGAACTAAATTATACAGTGTAACAGCAGAGAGCTGTACCAGATAGTTAATATTTTGTGTGGAAAGATGCAGACAGGTATACATACAATTTTAGTCTTTAGGTGTATATGCCTATTTCTCCACACTCTCCATGGGGCGGGGGTGGCTCAGTGTGTAGCGTGCCAGGCTTGTAATCTGCAGTTCCCAGGTTCGAGTCCCAGCTGGGTCAGCGTTGAGACTTATCTCCGCAAAATTCCCTGCCCTACCCACGGTCAGTAGGGGACACCGATGGGCTTGGAAAGGACGCCGTCCGTCGGATGGGACGTTAAGCCGTGGCCCCGTGTGCGGGAGAGCCATACCCTGTGCACATTAAAGAACACGCTGGATGGCCTTGACGGGAGGCTACCATCTGTCTCCCAACAGCTGTTCCAGGGGGTCCCCTTCCCCAACCATCTCTGAGCCTTCGGGGTCCTTGTGACCTGGCCATTTAGCCCATGGTGTGCAAAAAAGTGCCACTCAGAGGTAAAACAACCCAACCACACTTTCCATAGATTCTTAAAAGTCCCAGCAGCAATCTCTATTCATCTGTTACATTGCTCCCAAGATAATTAAACTGGACTTGCTCAAGGGCGCAACCATTCAAAGCGACTGGATCACCATCTGCCTGACCAATTTTCATCATTTTAGTTTTTTCTCTGTTTATCACCAAACCAACTCTATTACTAGTCTCATCAACAGCCCTAATGAAAGAATTCATCAATATCATTAGCCAACAAGGCCAAATCATCTGCATAATCTAAATCAGATATTTTCATATCACCAAACCATTTAGGCCAAAATCGTTCCCTTGCAGTGAATTTCGCATAACAATCAATTACCAAACTAAAGAGAAAAGAAGACAAAATGCATCCTTTTCGAACACCAGAAGCAATGCTAAACCAATTGCTACAAGCCTTACCAACTCTCACATACGACTCAGTGTTATTTCATTATGTTAACTAACTTGTCTGTTATATCATATGATCTCACAATCAACCACAAATTATGACTATCAACAGAGTCGAAAGCCTTTTTGAAATCAACAAAGCTAGCAACCGAAGGTTTCTGAAACTCTAAACATTTCTCAAGAATCTGCCTAAGTGAAAATATCTGATCTACACATCCCCTATCATCTCTGAATCCACTTTGCTCATCACGCAATTACCCATCTATCAGATTCTTAATTCTATTAAGCACAATCATGCAAAGAATTTTCCCTGGAACAGAGAGCAGGCTGATACCACTATAGTTATCACAAGAACTGTGATCACTTTTTTGAAAATAGGGATAATAATAGCTCTGGTAAAATCCTTAGGGACCATGCCTTTATCATAAAAGATATTCAAAATTTCAGTCATCCAAGTGGTAACTGAAACATTCCCAGCTCTAAGCATTTCCATAGTAATTTCATCTACTCCTGGAGATTTATGAAATTTAAGTTTAGAAATTGCCAAAATAACTTCAGATTGTGTTATAGGGCCAACATTAAAGCCACCAATCCACCTCCAAAATAAGCTCAAGTGCACTATCACTCAAATAATTTTGTCTCCTCTTCTACCTAAATAGGTACAGTTAGTTTCAAGAAAAGCCTGTTTAAAATGGCCCCATTCTTCCTCAACTTAGTAGCAAGCAAACCATGACTATCATAATCACTAAGTGACCTATCATGGTAAGTTTTATATATAACTGGGTCTTTCAGAGCTTCAGAATTAAAGGTAATTTTTTAGCCTTAGCACAACAGTTTTTAAGTTTAAGTTGCAAGACTTTTAGCAAGTTAATGGTCAGATCCAATTTCGGTTCTGCTAAATGACCTGGTATTCTTAAGAGAATTAACCCATTTGCTGTTAATTATATAAACCGAGTTAGGGGAAAGGGGAGGCTGGCAACGAATAATGGAGAAGAGAAGGGGAGAGCCCCGAGGAAGACCTAAGAGTGAGGACGTAAGAGTTTTGGCTCATGGATGCCAACTGGAAATAACGGCATTGGGCTCTGTGTAAACCAGCTGAATAGGCATAGGTAAGCTGGTGATGTAATGTCATGTAACTGAGCATATGTCCTTGTCTATCAATCATATTTATGTGTTAAATAAATATTTGTTATATTTAAGTAAAGGCTGGAGTTGAACCATTTTATTGGGGAGGAGCCTCAGTATTGAGTCCCTGCAATTGAAAATAAAATCTTCGAATTTATTTGAAAGACTCTTTCATCTGTTGCGTATTGCGATCAGACCAGAGGGACATTCCAAAAGGTCCCAATAGGCAACCGAAGAAGAAACATCACAACATGAAAATCCAGCTCCCCGCAAAAATAGTGGACTCACTAACCAAAGCAATGGCTCAACCACATGAAGAAAAGCCTGGACACTAGAAGAGTGTGTCCTTTTGTGTGGGCTGAGAGTAGTATCTTGATAATGAAGCTACAGCTCTGAAATGCATTGACACAGTAGTTCATGGATTTACTGCATAGAGTAAAAAAGTGTAAATTACTCCCTTGGCAATAGGCATTCAACAGTCAACCAAACAGAAGTGAATGCCAGTAATAACAACAGCTGGAAATGTGAATGTAGCATGTGGCTACCTAAACCATAAGTATCACACTGCACAGTAATTTTATGACTATTAATCTGCCTTATTTTATTACTATTGATGACTGGTGGAAATTGAACAGAACTTTAAATTGCACAGAGAGCAACAATTGTTGAAAGAAGGACTTTACAGTGTAATAGTGTTATATTTTTATACATCTTTGAAATATGTACCACTATGTTACATATTAGTTTTCTAGTAACCCAAGCCTCTCACAGCATGACCATCTTGCCACACTAAGAGTTATGCATTTTCATACAACATGGCCCCTAAACACAAGCCAACTGTTTCATCTGGTGCTCAACTGAAGAAATAGAGATATGTTCTGATGCTGGAGGAAAAACTGGTGGGATGGACTAATAATGGTATGTCAATCTTTAATGTGGTGAATAGTTATGGCTGCAATGAATCTAGCATCCGTGCTATTAAGATTTGAGAGAGAGAAATTTGCTAAACCATGGCATCAAATGCTTCAATAACTGCTAAGGTGACAAACCAAGTACTAGATAAGACTGAATAGGCATTAACCTTTCCAGTGTCCAGGCTGAAAAACAGGTTTCCATCCAGGGGCCAAGCTATTTTCTCACTATGCTCAGCCAAAAAAAACTTTAACTTTAGAACTATGTGCCAAATACCTAATGAAAAGAAATATGGCATGTTGTATACCAAATTAATCAGCATTTAAATCTGGATTTTCTGAAAATCTGGTATTTAAAAAAAAATTATGTATTTTTTTTAATAGAACTTTTTTAGAGTCATGTAGTAAAAAAAATGCATCTGGCAACACAAATAAAAATTTATTTTAAAAAAATTAATAGAAATGATTACAATGCACATGAATAGAATGACTATATATTTCTGAATGGTTTTAAGTAAATACTTTTCTCGTTTCGTAATTTTTTTCTCGGTACCAGGCTTTTAGCTAACTGTGCTGAGTCAGATAAACAAGTCAACTTTTAGATTTAAAAAAAAATAACCAATCGACAGAAATAGGTCATGCTATATACTAAATTAAACAGAATTTATTTGCGAATATTATGAAAATAAATAATAAAAACAAATTTGCAAGCATATTGATTTTAATAAGCCTTTTTCAATGTGATATGGTGAAAAAAAAAAAGATTGCACTATACAATTAAGGCTTTATTTTGGAAAACCTGCTGAATAAAAATAGTTAATTTATATTTTAAAATAATTTAAAACTTCACTGAAGACGGAGTGCTGTCTTTGCTCCGAAAAGCTTCTGAGAGTTTTCTCCTAAGAACTTTCAACATGCAAATAGTTTGAAGGATAAACTCTAAAATTTTATTGCTCAATGACAGAGAATTTTAAATTATTTTAAATTAATTTTTGAGCAAGAAGGTCTTTTTAATTGTATAGTTAATTTATATATTTATTGAAAGGAAATTTCCTCCCGAATAATATAATATTTACCTGAAATACGATTTTCATTTCTTTTAATGATTCTTTTCAGTATTGTATATTTTAAACATGGTCAGTGTTATACAACGTGACTTGGCCTTCTCACATTCACGGAATTTTCTGAACTGGTTATGAAATAGAAAAAAAACTTCCTTGGCTACTTTTTTTACTAAACATTATAAATTTTTTCTTTGGGTGTTGAAGTTTGGCGATCTTGGCTAAGTGCAGAAAGTCCCGAAATTGCCCTCCCAAATGGTGACTGATTTCCGTAGCAAAGGAAGTCTGTTTCCGTTTCCAAGACATTCAGTTTCAGAAAACGGTACAAGCTAAAAGTTTTTTTATTAAAAAAACAAGAAATATTAAAAGAAAAATTACATATAACTTAATGGGTGTAATGATCCAAAGATTAATAACTTTTTAAAGTTTGGACCTTTTATCTGATCCAATTTATTCAAACTCTGGATAGCTTAATCAGGCGCCAGGCAATAATAACTTGCCAAATAAAGTTGAAATAGGGTTCGGTAAATATTTGCCAAGCGTTACTTATCGAGTAAGAGTTCAAAAATGATTGTAAAGTTTAAATATTAAATACAATCAAAAATTAATTCGCGTTGCTCAAGAGAAAAAATAGCAAAAATTCAATAGTTTCTAAGTTAAACAAAGTTTATTTCCAAAAATTCAACTCGCCAAACATCAAATGAAAATCTTGAACAAAAATTCTGCTACTACATCTCAATACTAAAACAATCTCCTCTGCTACTCTACTTCATCTCACTATCATGACTACTGCTCACTACACTACTCCTCTGCTACTCTAACTTCTACTAACTCACTCTGCTCTGGTACTCTGTAACTCTCTCTCAACGATAACCTGTACAAAAAGCTGGTTAATACTACTCCTGTCTACTTAGCTTCTAAAAAGGTTGAAGAGAAAAAAAATTCAATTGCATACGTATCAAGCGGGGTACAGAGCTTCCACTTATCCCCTAACCACAATCAAAATATGTGAAAGCTGTCTTCTGTGCCTATGATACATGAAAAAACGGATATTGGAACACCATTAAATCCTCCTAACTACATCAAACACGCGAATCTAAAAAATTTCAAATTTTACAAACAAGCGCGAGTGTAATCATCTGCTAGTTCTTCACCTAGACACAATAATCACAAGCTAGCTGAAATAAAATATCATCAGTTACCTCCCTTTTCAGAGCTATACGTCCCCCTCCCAAAGCAGTTATGCTGGTGACTTCCAGTCCTGGTGACCTAGTGGTCACCAGCAAGTGGCAATTGGGGACAACTCCAAACCCCCCCCCCCCAAAAAAAAAAAAAAAAAAAAAAAATCTTGAAGTCATCATCATGGTCAGCTCATATATATACAAATAAATGCTGCCAATGTCATCCCAAAAATTATGCATCATTGACACATAAATATCACTGATGACACTGAACAGATTTAAACACATATACATACATCGTATCTAAGAATAAAGAAAAAGATTTATAAATAATTTATAATATATGATGATAACATTTCATCCAATACAAATTTCATTCACTTTTTACTTGAATCTCATTTTTGCATCTTCTAAAATATGGCAATCAGATGGCTTAATTGAATTATTTATATTGTAGTTTAATAAAATATGCATCAAATGAAAAAGAAAATATTATTTTTCAAGCTTGAATTATGTATTTTTAAAAGATAGTAAGAAAATTTTCAAACGACAATTTAAAAAAAGAAAATCTAAGTTTCATGTGGTGTATAAGAAACGTCTATAGACGTCCTTGACCTGGGCAAGGTTAATAACAAACCCTATTTAAAAAACTTGAAATAAACTCTCAAAATTATAACAAGATCCTTTTTTTTTACCAGTTTAAATCATTAGGGTGTGTATAACTCCTATGTATAATGCTATTCTACAGCTTTTCGTGAAGATAAAATTACATTAAGAAATTAATCTGCTTTTTTTTAAAACCATATTTTCTCCAACTCCCAATACTATCCAATCATTGTGAGAGAGGTTGTGGAATTGATTTCTAATACTATTATTACAGCAAAAAATGCATTGCACTCATTTGATTTTGTATCACTGTAACCTAGTATGCTTTTGTTGGATACAACAATGCACATCAAATCAAAGTGATTGGAGGTCGCCAGACACACTGTTCAACAATACTTTAGTATGTTTGAAGACTGACTACCATTCCCAGTTGGTTTCAAGTAAACAGTCGGACTGAGGGCATCCTAATGGGATGGCCAATGTCTGACCCATGCTTATTGCTGACATTGTTATGAGGCATATGGATGAAATTATTACATCAAGAAATTTGTAAGCCTTGTTTATATATGTGTTAAATTGATAACATTTTCAAAAATTTTTGGGGGATTGGGAGGTGGGCGGGGGTGGAATGAGTTAGTAGATAATGAAAAAAATTCAGTGCGATAATGTCAACTATCAAATTCACCCATTAGAGTAAAATTAATCTCTCCAGGGTCCCACCTGAAAAACTGGTTTACATTCAGAGGAACAACTATTTTTTCATTCTGATCAGCCAAAAAAAAATTAACTTTAGAACTTTTTTGCCAAATACTAATGAAAGAAATTATGGCATGTTATATGCCAAATTAATCAGCATTTAATTCTGGATTTTCTGAAAATTAAATATTTTGAAAAAAATACCTGACTAATTTTATTTTAATAGGGCACTTTTTAGAGTCATGTAGAAAAAAAAATGCATATGGCAATGCAAAAAAAAAATGGACAGAAATGATTATAATGCACATGAATAGAAATGCTGTTTATTTCTGAAAAACAAAAAATGTATTTACTTGAAGCAAGAAAATTACTGACTTTTGCAATTTTTTTTTCTTGGTACACTACTATACTTTGAAAAAATGTCCACGCTTTTGCCAACTATGATAAATCATATAAACAAGCCAACTTTAAAATGTTTTTTTTAAAATAACCATTCAACCGAAATCAGTCATGCTATATTCCAAATTAAACAGAATTCCTAATTTTATAAAAGATTTAAACAAATTTATAAACATATTGAATTAATGAGACTTTTCACGTGATATAGTGCAAAAAATAGATTGGACTATGCAGTAAGTTGTAAGACAGCCATCCGATTTAGCATAACTGAAAGATTGATAATTATGCAGTAATGAAATGATTGATAATTTACAGAAATAAAGTAAATCTACAGAATTGAAAACTGATGTTTAATTTTAAAAGGAGACTAATCTTACAAAGGGAATGTATATCCATGTAAACAACATGCCATGCAGCCACTTAGAAGACAGCTGTCCCCACACTTACCCATGTGAGTGAGCAATTAGGACACCTGTGACTTCCTCCTCCTATTGTGCATTGCAGCCAGTCTTTAAGAAACTTGCTATGAAAACTTTTTTTATAGTTTTAATCTGAAGAGGGGAAAGATGCATAGAATGCTGGCGATAAATGATAAAAGTAATTCTAGTAATAGTGAAGTAATATTACTTCCAAAATCTTCCCTTTTAAAAAAAATTTTTTTTTCTGAATATTTGGGAGATTTTCAGAATTTTAAGATGTTTGTTAGTGATGTCAGTTATTGATAATAGTTCAAACTTGTGAGCTTAAATCAGATGGTTGCTTCAGTATAGAGTAACATTACCGAACAAATCGTCGATACCATATAGCACCTCTAAGAAATGGCAGTCAGAATATTTTAACAAATTATATTGTAGTTGAATAAAATATGCATCAAATGAAAAAAGAAAATATTATTTTTCTAGTTTGAATTATGTATTTTTATAAGATACTTGTAAGAAAATTTTCAAATACAATATCCATTTTTATAAAATTGAAGATTTTTTTTGTTGTACTAAAAAAAGTCATCAACATAGACATCTTCAGCCTCTCATTTCGGATTCTGTCAGCATCTATGTTCATTGGGGACCCTGGAAGAGTTAATGGTCAAATTTCATTTCTTGAACTATGGACCACTAAAGTGACAACAGAACTACTAAAGTAAGTAATAAAGTAAGTAAAGTAACAACAGAAGTACTAAATTTCTTGAACTACTGAAGTAACAACAGAAAATTTTAATCGGTTATTGGGAAGTTACATGCTATGTTTGATAAAGATCATCTGCCAAAATATGTTGCACTAAGAACCCTCCATAACATCTCTTGAGAAATGTTGTATGTCATCTTGCTGGTGCCTGCAAGTGAAGCTGTTTGAGTGGGGGAATGTACAGGTACAACATTTAGTGTGATGCCTATTGTGTAGGTGTGTGTGGGGGGGGGGGTCGGTACAGCACCAGGCTCGTAATCTGCAGTTCCTAGGTTCGAGTCCCAGCTGGGTCAGCGTTGAGACTTATCTCTGCAAAACCTCCCACCCTGTCCACGGTCAGTAGGGGACACTGATGGGCTTGGAAAAGCCACCATCTGTCAGATGGGATGTTAAGCTGTGGCCCCATGTGTGGGAGAGAGCCATACCCTGCACACGTTAAAGAACACACTGGATGGCCTCGATGGGAGGCTACCATCTGTCCACCAACAGCTATTCCAGTGGGTCCCCTTCTCTGAGCCTTCAGGGTCCTTGTGACTTGGCCATTTAGCCCATGGTGTGCAAAAAAGTGCCACTCAGAGGTAAAACAACCCAACCTATTGTGCATTTGGGGGACACTGCTTCCTGAAACCCCACCATTATTTGTTGGACACACTGTATAATTTTAAAGTTTGCTTGCATAATTGTTTTTGGGACTTCTGTATCTTTAATATTTTTATTTGGTATCTGAAAATAATTTTAAATATTTTTCAGTAAAATCTCTTTAGTATATATATACATACATACACTGAGTTGGCCCCTTTGCTAGTGAGGTTCAAGGTTGGGAACTGCCAATATATGATTGTAGAGTGCACACACAGGAATCAGTTTTCATGTTACTATGATGCTCCATTCAATGTCGGAAAAATCATGACACCACCCCATTTTTCAGAAGTAGAATTGGGTGGTGTCTTGATTTTTCTGACCTTGAACATGGTATAGATTGTGGTGCCAGTATTTTGACAACAGCTGCCATATTGAACTGCTCTCATTCTGTGGTGTCATGAGCCAACCATAACTGACTTGACAGCGATCAAGCAACCAGCCAAATGTTGTACTTAGGACAGCCATGTGTGGTTGATGGCTATTGTGAAAGATGTGTGCATAGTAGACCAGCTAACCATCCAGTATAACATTAGATGGTGAGACCAATATCCACATGGGATGCATCAGGGATCAACTCATATTGGCTCTGACTGTCAGTGGCCATCACAGGTACATATGCTCACTGCTGCACCTTGCATGGACACATCTATCTACTAACACCAGACCACTGGCATGGAAATCTGTCATCTGGTCAGATGAAACCTGTTTCCAACTCCATCATGCTGATTGGTGTGTTTGCATTTGGAGGAAGCAGTGTGATGCCATGGCACCAGGATGCACCGTCAGTGTTCAGCATGCTTGAGGCAGTGGTGTTATGGTTTGGGTACTATTTTTGTGGCATGCCCTGGGTTCACTGATCAAAGAGACTGAATGGCTTGACAGGACAACCGACCTTTCTATCATTGTAGATCAAGTGCACCCCCCTAGTCCCAGCTGAGCCAGCGTTGAGATTTATGTCTGCAAAACTGACTGCCTTGCCCTTGGTCAGTAGGAGACATCGATGGGCTTGGAAAGGATGGGACATTAACCCTTGTCCCGATGTGCAAGTACCCTGTGCATGTTAAAGAACACCCTGGATAGCCTTGATGGGAGGATACCATCTGTCTTCTAACACCATCCAGTGGATCCCTTCCCCCCAACTTTATCTGATCCCTCGGGGTCCTGACCTGACTATTTAGCCCATTGTGAGGGAAAAAAAGTGCCGTTCAGAGGTAAAACAACTCAACCACACCCCTTCATAATGACAGTGTCTCCAGACAACTGCAGCATCTATCAACAAGGTTGCAAACTGATTTCAGGAACATGACAATGAATTCCATTGCTGCCCAACTCAGCAGATCTCGACCCAATTCAGCATGTTTGGACCAACTGGAAATGGCAGTTTGATACCTCGACCCTCCATCTAGCAACGTATAGGCATTACAGGACACATGAACTCATAGGTAGCCACTCATAGGTACCATGCCTCTGCGTACAGGGTGTAGGCAAAAGGGACCCCCATGAGGTATTAGGTAGGTGTTGCTAATGCAAAGCTAGATCAGTGTATATGTAAACGTAGCTTAAAAGCCAGTAAATTGACAGCAGAACTTAAATACAGAGTATATGAAAAAGTAAGAAAAAAGAAACACTGTTATAACTGCTGTTAAAAATCAAGGCAGACTTTAGGTTTGATTTAATGTTTTTTTTCCCTTGATGATTGAGAGAATTTATTAAAATACAGTAATTAAAATATAAATTTCTCTTTTCAGGGAAGGTGTAATGGAGTTTTTATTAGTAAATCACCCATTGGATTGTGCAATTTGTGATCAGGGAGGAGAATGTGATTTGCAGGTACGTTTCAATACTTTAGGTTGTTTTTATACATAAATAAATATAACTACATAAATATAAGGCACTACCATAGGGCCCATGGTGGCCTTTGTCGAGTATTCAGCACTAGCATGGCCCCAGGTAGAAACTAATGTCATCACTAATGTGTATGAGCACCTTAGGTTGTTCGGCTTCCAGCTCCATAGATGTAATGTAAAGCAATCAAATTGCAATGGTTTGCAGTTTCTTTTTAAAGGATAAATGTTTTCTATCTGCAAGTTCTTCTGAAAAATAACTCAGTAAGTTATGCCACATTGGATATTTGCACATATTTACAGGTTAGAGAAAAAAATAAAGCACAGTTGATGGGGGGGGGGGAATTGTACCCACACTGGGGATCGAACCAGGAACCTTTTACCTTAGAAGCCGAGAGACATACCACAATGTTATGAATTGTTTGTTGATAAGTGTTAAAATGATATGCTTAGATTTTGTTGTAGGACAAATGTTCAATGCAAACATTCTTATATTGGTTTGATAATATAACAAGATTGATAAAAAGCTTTATAAAGTAATTCATTTGATAGCATTATGTTTCTTGTTATTTCAGCACTTAACGGCAACTAACAAATATCATCATTAGGCTTAAGGCTGCTATGAGGAAGTTGCTATGTGAAGTGAATCTGATATGATATAATTACATTATCATGCAGTATATGAGCTTTTCCATATTCTTAAATTTTAAAACTTTACCTCGAAGATTATCCTTGTGAACGTTAACCTTAAAAAGTTGCAATTGAACAAGTGCTTAAACTAGTACCATTATTGACAGAGTCAGAATATTATTTTAGTAATTTACCCTGGTACTGATTGGAACAGAACTCTTGCCAGTCTTTAGTGTCATATCTCTATGTAGTTATATTTATTTATGGTTTTTTATACAAATGGGCACCTCAACCAGCCATGGGTTCCAACCAAACTGTGCATTTTAGTCCTCCAAACACACCTGTCTTGAGCAGGCCCAGATCTGAAGGCAGCTTAGCCCTCTCCCCTTCCTTGAGAATGGTAGTAAGGTAAAGGAGGCAACATATGATTAAATTTATGTATATTTTACACATTTAAAAAATATTTTAAAGACCACAAAAACAAAAAAATTGTTGAAATGAAATTCCAGTCTTCCCCTGTTATGGTCCACTCATTCACTTTTACCTTTCCTTAACCAGTTATACCTTATTTACGTTATATTTATCATTTTGGGGATTATTTCATTTGGACTAGATCACAATTCTTTTGATTCATAGAAGGAGTTGCGTATGTGCAACTCCAACTTTTGATTGTCAGCTGCTAATGCACGTTTAGGACACACACCCTCTTGCGTCATAGCGTGCAATCATCAGATTATATAAATGTTTTTCTCGGCGTGCAACAGACACCTGCCGGATTGTATGCCATATGATAGATACTAAGTGATGTTAGGCACAGAGTCAGTAAAGAATTAAGAGTCAGTATGGAGATGTTAGTAGGAAGGTGGAGAAAGACAGTAGTAGTCAGTTTTTTTGAGTCTTATTTAGAGATGGAGTTTTTCTGTTAGTTACTCCAATTTTTGTATTCATAAACTGAATTGGTGGGTCTTTGAATTTTTGGGAAATAAACTTTGTATTATGAATATTTTGACTTTGCTATTTTTTCATCTTAAGCAACTATTATAGATTTTTGATTAGATTTACAGACAATTTTTCCTCTAAAACTTTGAATCGACTTCAAAGTGGTAATTTATTAGTAGATACTAAATAAGTCGAGTTTCTTTCATTATTTATTATTATACTTGTGAGACATACTTTCCATCTATATGGCAAATAGAAAGCCACTTGTGGCTAGATTTCCTGTATGGCCCTTATATGTGACATAATAGAATGTTCATAGCATTAATTAGAGATCTTGATCGGCAGCCGGTAGCTCAGTGGTCCAGAGCACCTGACATGTTATCAGGAGGTCGTGGGTTTGTATCGCACCCAGCTTAAGACAATTTTTCCTCTAAAAATTTGAATCTACTTCAAAGTGGTAATTTATTAGTAGATGCTAAATAAGTCGAGTTTCTTTATTTATGATCTGGTATTCCTAACTGAACTAGCCCATTTGCTGTTAATTAAAATGTAATCTATCATATTTCTGTGCAACCCATTAGATGAACCCCACGTCTATTGAGAAATGTCTCGGTGTTTGTAGTATGTGTTTGTAGTTAGTGTTTGTAGTAGTTATTCGCAAACCATTAAGTATATTTACCTGCAGGAGACATTCGGCATTGCCATTGGAATTACTAATGCCAAAAGGGCCTAACACTCCTGCCCATAGGTCAGAGTCAATACCAACTTTAGCATTAAAAACACGTATAATAAAAAATAAATACCCCCTCAAGCAGCTGCTTGCCACAGAGGTCTGACAGGAGCCTGTCAGTTTATATGCCACAGTAGAAGGTCTGTGAGGATGGCAGGACCTCAGCAGAAAAATAACACAAACAGCCATGCCTTACCCGGGGCTCGAACCCAGGTCCCGTAGATCAGTAGCCAAGCGCGCTAACCACTCGGCCACGGGACGTAGCACAAGAGAAAGATCTTCTTTCTTGACAAAATTCAAAATATTCTGAAATAGTCTGTAAAACCTATCTTTCTCGCTTTCCTCAGAGTCCTGTGGGGGCATAAAAACAGATGACCTATAAATTACCACTTTGAAGTTGATTTAAATTTTAGAGCACAAATTGTCTTGAGCCAGCTGGGATATGAACCCACGACCTCCTGATAACATGTCAGGTGCTCTGGAGCACTGAGCTACCTTCCACCGATTAAGATCTCCTCTACTAATTGATGATATGAACCATTTCAACCTACTTCCTGTGTAGGGACTACTTCCCATTTCAACCTACTTCCTATTACTTGTAAGGAAATACTTTCCATATATATGACATGTGTCTGCCACATGTGGCGAAAATTGCCTGAACACTCCCTACATAGGAATTAGGTTGAAATGGTTCATATCATCTATTAGAGGAGATCTTGATTGGTGGCCAGTAGCTCAGTGGTCCAGAGCACCTGACATGTTATCAGGAAGTCGTGGGTTCATATCCCACCTGGCTCAAGACAATTTTTCCTCTAAAATTTAAATCGACTTCAAAGTGGCAATTTATAGGTTAATACCAAGTATGTCAAGTTTATTTACTATTTAAAAACAGATGATATTGAAGCCTTTAATTTTTGTCTTAAATTTAGCTGTTATGAATCTTAACCCTTACAGTGTTGGGTTTCTGAAACTGAACTCACTGTGGTGGCCAGATTTATTTCAGAGTTTTTCAGAAAATAAACAGCTTCATCCTGAAGTTACCTAATGAATGGAAAATGTCATGTTATATACAAAAACAAAGAGCATTTAATTGTGCTTAACAGAATGACAAAAATTCAAGGAAAGAAAATTGTAGGTTAAAATTTTCAAGCATATTTTTAAAAAATATAAAAAAATTTTACTGTTTTTTTTTCCATTTTATCTTTAGTAAAATTTCAAAAATATATACATATATTTCCCGTTTTTTTCTATATTATTTTATTTTCTAATATAAACAGTGGAAATATTTCTATTAGTGCTTAAATCTTTCATTTATTTTGTTTCTTCTAAATTATTTAGTCATTTATGTATATAACACATAATCATATTCTTTGACTTTTGATGATTGGCAAACTCTAAGCCTAAGTAAAGCAATGTCATAAAAAATAATTTCACTTTAAAAGCAATTGCTGCTCCCTGGCCGAGTGGTTAGCATGCTTGGCTACTGATGAAAGGGACACGGGTTTGAAACCTAAATAGGGCATGGATGTTTGTGTTGTTTCTCTGCTGAGGTCCTACCATCCTCATAGACTTTCTACTATGGTATATAAACTGGCAAGCTCCTGTAAGACCTCTGGCAAGCAGCTGCTTGAGAGAATATTTTTTTTTTATTTAAAAACCAGGTAATTTGGATAAAAAATGAAAAATATATCAGAAGTGATAAAGAACTGTGAAAAAAAAGTTTAAAAAATGTTTCAAAGCATTTAAAGTGTAACTTAAAGTGCTGAATTTGAGAACAAGTCACTTTTTAATGAAGCTGCATAACTGCTATAGAAAAATTTAATTCTAAAATTCTGGCAGAAATTTTGGTTAAAAATCGCAGTTTCTTGGTCTTTATAAGCTTGAAATGAAATTTAAAAGTATTGTTAAATAAAGTCCTACTGATAAAAAATTCACTTTGAGTAATCCTAATGATCTTTGGACTGCTGCCATTATAAATTGCTAGCAGACTCGCTTTCAGTCATTTTAAATTAATTATGTTTATAATCGCAGTATCCATTTGAAAAGCAATAAAAAATAATTTTAGAAGCATTAAAGTAAATAAAAAAGACTGAAATCGTAAGTCTGCTAAAATATTGATTGAAAGCTGATGTGCGATGTTCCCAGATGATACAATTTCTGGTAGTAAAAAAAAAATCAGTATCTTTACGTTAAAAGTTTAGAAAGCATTACAACTCTAGTAGGGTTATAAATAGCCAAAATGCGGAAAATCGCAACTGATTGAAAATGTAAATATGGTACGGAAGAATAAAGCCATAATTAAACTAAATTGCCGCTACTTGATGCTGTTTACGGTGACTAAACAAGCCTATACATACGTTTGCTGCAGACTCAAATATATATATTTTTATATTAAATAAGACTCGCAGCTAGTTTAGTACAATTTAATTTATCACGATTTTAGCTGTACGTTAAAATGTTAAAATCTTAAAAGTCCAGAGGACAGTTAAGTAGACTACATAGACTTCCTATTTCCTGCATCTGTCAAAAATTCCCCGCCCTGCCCACGGTCAGTAGGGGACACCGATGGGCTTGGAAAGGCTGCCGTCCGTCGGATGGGACGTTAAGCCATGGCCCCGTGTGCGGGAGAGCCATACCCTGTGCACGTTAGAGAACACGCTGGATGGCCTTGATGGGAGGCTACCATCTGTCTCCCAACAGCTGTTCCAGTGGATCCCCTCCCCCAACCTTCTCTGAGCCTTCGGGGTCCATGTGACCTGGCCATTTAGCCCATGGTGTGCAAGAAAGTGCCACTCACAGGTAAAACAACCCAAATCCTGCATCTGTTAATGATGCATCATCTGTAATTGACCTTTTCCTTTATAAAGGCGATCTAGTATTGAAATTAGAAGTAATAGTTACCAATTCAGTAAGTTTCCATTTGTTGGTACAGGTGCGGCCGATGGTTGGTTGCCTTGCCAATGCTCAATTACGCTCTTTCAGCTGTATAATGAGCCTTGATACAGGTGTTACCATAGTTATCACACTAACTGCTGCATACCAGTCCTTGGTTTATGTGAGAATGAATGGTCAAAAAGATCTGATATACCTTGATGTAATATTTCTCATTGCTGAGTGTTTCTTATCTCTCAGCTGGTTTGGTTTCACCAAAGCTGAAAACTGATATTTTTCAAAGGCATATCCCTAAAACTTAAAACACATGAATAAAACTAAGTAAACTTCTCTAAAAGTCTCCTAAAAATGTTCACTATCCTCTCAGAGCAATGCGTTTTGCCACACTACCTTGTTCTGTGCCTTCCTCAGGCTCACAAATGCACAATGTGCAATGACTTATATACGTATCTCTACTACATCTTACGATATACCTCCATTTCACAGCTATTTATTTTTCTTTTTATCAAGATATCCAAATATTGGTAACTGATTGTTAACTTCTGGTTCATGAGTAAATTTTATTGATGGTAATATATTATTAAAAACTTTAATTCATTTAATTTCTCATTACTATAGTCCCAGAAAATTAAAAGATCATCAATGTAACAAATGTATATTGAAGGATTGTATATTGCTTTTTCAAGTTCTATAGTTTCGACATGGAGCATATCAACATATGCCATGAGTCCAGACAGAGATGAATCCATTGGGACCCCCTCCATCTGGAGCCATGACTGATGATTAACATTGAACCAGTTTGAGGTAGTAGCCAGATCCAGGACCTCATGTACACTAAAGTACTCGGGGACTGTGGGTCTGGTAGCTATTAAACAATCGACCTTCAACTGCATCACTGCATCCAAAAAATAGTGTGTTGGGATAAAGTGATATCACATCTAAGGAATGAATGGTTGTGTTTTCAGAAACTGGTGCATTTCGAATAATTGACACTGCTTCATGACATGAAGTAATAATATATTTGGTTGGTGGAAAGAAATGGCTTAAAAAATTCGAACAATGCTCTTTCTAGATTATAAGTTGGGATAATAAATTTAATTACACGATAAAGCTGTATTGATAATAGTATATCAGCATGCACTATCAAGGTAGCCATAGGCAGCAAGAAAAGGCTACTAAGCCACAATTTAGCCATATTGGCAAATATATGACATAGACTCCTCTTATAAATGAACAAGTACCAAAATAACTCAAATTATAACACCTTTGATAGTATCCAAAGGAAATAGAGTTAAAGATATTTACCATGTGAGCTTTTGCTGGTACAACGGCTGTAGGGATATGCTACATGTTGTTAAAGTCCGTATTACATGACGATTAGCTGTACGATGCTGATGCCGCTGAAATTGATATTGTAAATTGCATATTGTCTCAATTGCTTTTGCCCATTAGAGAATTCCTAGAAGTACGAAATGTGAACTCAATCAGGTCTGTGAACAACACTCTCCTCCATTCCACAGTCCAATATCATCCCACTCAGCACCAGTGGAGACGGCATTACTGGTGATGTCACTGCAGTGGCAGTACTGGACATCTTGCTTGGATTCCTGCATCATGCATACATTGTCTATGGTTGTGAGATGCATCATTGCACTGTGCTCACATTGCACTCCATGTGTACAGTGACTGCTCAAAGGCTCAATCCGAGCTCATGCATATCGATGATTCACTCTCTCTCGGAAGGTTCAGTTGCGCATAAGGGTCCCATTGGCATGTTCCAAGTTATTCGGAACATATCCAAGGCATGTTCCGAATATTTTCACAGCAGGCACTCCGATCTCAGATTTATCCATGGCTTGACTGGGTGTTACATGTCCATTCGCTGCGAAACTTTGATCATTTGCATATCTCCAATGACCAATGACCTCCTGCAATACACATACTTCCATCTCTATTTCCATTCCTTCTTGGTGTTGCAAGAAATGGTGGTGTTGATGGTGCTTGGTCTGTAAACGGTAGCTAGGTAGTCACTGGAAGGAGAGCTATGCACCAATCCCCTGTGATGATGCATAGAACCGCCCAGGCCTAGCACCTAATGTCCGACCCCGCCTTCTCGTGGTGCGGACCGTTAGTAACTTTCAAAAGATATACACTCTTGTGGAAGTGAACAGAAGGGGAGGGCTGCCAGATTAGTGTGGCCTACTGATCTGGACAACTATGGCTACTTTTCTTTTTTTCTACCCTGCTGAGGAGTGGTCAACCACACAGGGTCCTGGTGCTGACCATATAAACCTACTGGACTGGACAGATATATGGCTCTGAGCTTGATTATGGATCCTGATTTTGCTGGACTGGTGGGCTTCTGTGGAGGGAAAATCTTCCGCTGTGTTTTCTGTTTGTTTGTGGGTTGACAGCCCCAAGTGAATAGATTCACAGGATATGTTTATCAGCTGGTGGATAATCCTGAGCAGAAGTCATCGCAGGCACCTGAACTCTTTGCTTCTATTGGCATCGTCAAATTCTACATTGGAGGAAGTCTTCCAGTGTAGATGGCTTCAGCCTTTAGTAGTGGGGGAACGGGTCTTTGCCCCATGTCTGCGATTAGGGGGCTGTTTGATATTGTCTGCATTCCCTCTCTCAATAAACATAGTTTCTTTAAACATCCCACTAACCATTTTCTCTCCATAGGTAGTTGGAATGTGAGGACTCTGCACAGAGCTTTTTCTCTTGATGTCCTCACACAAGAATTCCACCGTTATAATTTAGATATTCTCGGCTTGCAAGAGACCAGATGGACAGATAAAGGTCAGATTCTTAAAAATAATCTTAAATTTCTCTTTTCAGGGAGGGACGACAATAAGCATCACCAAGGCGTGGGTCTGCTTCTCAGCAGACACGCTAGTGATGCTCTTCTAGGATACGAGTGCATTAATGAAAGATTTCTTACAGCAAAATTTCAGACAAGCATTAAAGATTTGAATGTTATCTGCTGTTATGCCCCCACTGAGGATGCCGATGAGGATGAGAAGGATAGGTTTTATGAACAACTTCAGGATATTTTGAATTCTGTCAAGAAAGGAGATATTACCCTTGTTCTTGGTGACTTCAATGCCAAAGTTGGTACTGACTCTGACCTTTGGGGAGGAGTAATAGGCCCTTTTGGTATTGGTAGCTGCAATGGCAATGGGCAACGTCTCCTACAGGTGAGTAAACTCAATGGATTCAGAATAACTAACACTTATTACAAACACCGCTACATACATAAGTACACATGGGTTTCACCTGATGGACTGCATAAGAATATGATTGATTACATATTAATTAACAGCAAATGGGCTAGTTCTGTTAGGAATACCAGGGCATATAGGGGAGCTGAAATTGGATCTGACCATTACCTTGTTAAAAGTGTGTTGCAACTTAAACTTAAAAAGTGTTGTGCTAGGGTTAAAAAATTTACTTTTAATACTGAAGCTCTGAAAGATCCAGTTATAGCCAAAGCTTACCATGATAGGTTACTTAGTCATTATGACAGTCATGGTTTGCTTACTACTGAAGTTGAGGAAGAATGGGATCATTTTAAACAGGCTTTTTTGGACACTAACAGTACTCTTTTAGGAAAAAAGGAGCAGAAGAGTCAGAATTATCTGAGTGATAAGGCACTTGAGCTTATTTCGGAAAGAAAGAACTGCAGGAATGCACTTAATCAATACCCTACTAGTCCTAATAGAAAGCATTACAGAGACCTTAATAAACTTGTAAAGGATCAGTTAGCTGCTGATAAGAATCTTTTGCTTGATGGTTTGGCTGACAAAGCCGAGGAAGCAGTTAGACAGCACAACAGCAGAGAGCTGTACCAGATAGTTAATGTTTTGTGTGGTAGAAAACGGACAGGTATACAAGGATTGAAGGATAAACAAGGTAAGGTTATAGAAGGGGAGGATTCTGTCATGGCTAGGTGGGCTGAGCATTTCAGTGATGTTCTAAACAATGTAGTTAGTTCTACTCCCATTGTTTGCAATGATGATAGATGCATTGGTGGCTTTAATGTTGGCCCTCTAACACAATCTGAAGTTATTTTGGCTGTTTCTAAACTTAAACTTCATAAATCCCCAGGAGTAGATGAAATTACTACGGAAATGCTTAGAGCTGGGAATGTTTCGGTTACCACTTGGATGACTGAAATTTTGAATATCTTTTATGATAAAGGCATGGTTCCTAAGGATTTTACCAGAGCTATTGTTATCCCTATTTTCAAAAAAGATGATCGCAGTTCTTGTGATAACTATAGGGGTATCAGCCTACTCTCTGTTCCAGGTAAAGTTCTTTCCATGATTGTGCTTAATAGAATTAAGAATCTGGTTGACAGTCAATTGCGTGATGAGCAATGTGGATTCAGAAGTGGTAGGGGATGTGTGGATCAGATATTTTCACTTAGGCAGATTCTTGAGAAATGTTTAGAGTTTCAGAAACCTTTGGTTGCTAGCTTTGTTGATTTCAAAAAGGCTTTCGACTCTGTTGATCGTCATAATTTGTGGTTGATTGTGTGATCATATGGTATACCAGACAAGTTAGTTAACGTTATGAAAGCTCTCTATAATAACACTGAGTCGTGTATGAGAGTTGGTAAGGCTTGTAGCAATTGGTTTAGCATTACTTCTGGTGTTCGACAAGGGTGCATTTTGTCTCCTTTTCTCTTTAGCTTGGTTATTGATTATGTTATGCGAAATTCACTTCAAGGGAAAGATTTTGGCCTTAAATGGGCTGGAGATACGAAAATTTCTGATTTAGATTATGCTGATGATTTAGCCCTTTTGGCAAATGATGTTGATGAGATGAACTCTTTCATTCGAGCAGTTGATGAGACTGGTAGTAGAGTAGGTTTGGTTATAAACAGAGAGAAAACTAAAGTGATGAAAATTGATCAGGCAGGCTGTGAGTCAGTTAATCTGAATGGTTGCAGTCTTGAGCAGGTGTCACAGTTTAATTATCTTGGGAGCTATGTAACAAATAATGGTGATGTGCGGCATGAGATTAACAGATGAATAGGGATTGCTACCGGGACTTTTAAGAACCTATGGAGAGTGTGGAGAAATAGGCGTATACACCTAAAGACTAAAATTAGACTGTATAATAGTTTGGTTCTTTCTAGGGTTAGTTATGGTAGTGAAACTTGGACACTTGTAAACAAGATAACAGGAAACTAGATGCTTACGCAGTATCTTGGGCATTAGGTGGTTCAACTTTGTAACTAATGATGAGATTAGGCAAAGGAGTTTGCAACCTCCTTTAAGCAGCATATTGTGCAGAGAGAGACTCCGTTGGTTTGGCCATGTTGCCCGTATGAATAATTATAGATTGGCGAATAGGGTTATGAACAGTGTGCCTAAAGGCCTCAGAAGGAGGGGGAGACCTAGGATGGGTGGACAGACAATGTCAAACAGGACCTTGTTAGAATTGGTGTGCAGTGGCCAGATGCAGTAGATGTAGCTCAGGATAGATTTGCTTGGAGAACTAAATTGCACGGTCTGGTTGGACCTCCATAGCCCATGGCTGCTTGATGATGATGATGATGGTGCTTGGTGTATGATGGCGATGATGTAGCTTGGTGTATCAAGAGATGGTAGCATGATTAAAAGAACACCAATACAATTTAACGAATAAAGTAGGTTAAATAGCACTAACACACACAATATTACAATCTAACTGTAGTAATTATACATTAAATTAAAAAATTATTGCTTTCCCTGCAACAAAAGCACAATGAAACTATGGAAATTTAATAATACACTTAAATCAGAAATATTCTGTGTAATACTGATATTAGGATATTACCATCTTTATGGAAATTAATGCCAGACCACATGACCTGTAGATTGCTGAATACCTACTAGAGGGACATGCCTGTATAATGTGTATGTATGTTATCCATCAAATCAGTGCACTGCTTGATGAAGTCTAAAAGGAAATGTGCATTGCATATTCCAATGGTCCTTATTTTATGAATGTTGTCTTTATTATGTAAAGATTTTAGGTATTATTTAATTTGGATGTACTAATTAATGGCAAATGACCTTGATATGCAACCTATGAAAGTACAGTGGCTAATATATAGTGAGAGTGGAAATGAGAATAGTTATGGTGTTACACCAATATAACATCCAAAGTGAACAGTGAAAGTGCAAAATAAGTTGGATTGACATTTCTTCTTAACCAATGTTCAATGCATACCTGATGTGCCATCTAAAGGAAATGTAATTACCATCTTTAAACACCAAGTGCAAACATCAGGCCTTGAAGAAATATGCTAAAAGGATTGAGTGCATCAGCTGCATATCATAAATAACAAATGGACTACCATTGGAAAACTTTCTCTCTCATAGCATTTAATTTTAAAGCTCTGTTAGCCAGTAGTATCATAAAGTTTGTATCATCCTCCTTATAATATGTAAGGTAAAGATAGCAAGTAGAATTGCTTATTCAGTGTGCCTTGTAAACAATGCCTTGTCATTGCCTTGTAAACAATGATTATATGTAAATGAAAATTAAGTCAAATCAACTAATGCTGAATATACTGAGTAAGTATCTACCTATATCATTACCATAGCTAATTTTAAAAGGACCAAACTATTCTGTAGATTAATTTTCATCATCATCCTCAAGCAGCCATGGGCTACGGAGGTCCAACCAGACCGTGCAGTTTAATTCTCCAAGCATATCTGTCCTGAGCTACATCTGCTGCATCCGGCCACTGCACACCAATTCTAACAAGGTCCTGTTTGACATTGTCTGCCCACCACATTCTAGGTCTCTCCTTCTTTCTGAGGCCTTTAGGCACCCTGTTCATAACCCTATTCGCCAATCTATAATTATTCATACGGGCAACATGGCCAAACCAACGGAGTCTCTCTCTGCACAATATGCTACTTAAAGGAGGTTGCAAACTCCTTTGCCTAACCTCATCATTAGTTACAAAATTGAACCATCTAATGCCCAAGATACTGCATATGCATCTGGAATCAAAAGCATCTAGTTTCCTGTTATCTCGTTTACAATGTGTCCAAGTTTCACTACCATAACTAACCCTACAAAAGAACCAAACTATTATACAGTCTAATTTTAGTCTTTAGGTGTATACGCCTATTTCTCCACACTCTCCAAATATTCTTAAAAGTCCCGGCAGCAATTCCTATTCGTCTGTTAATCTCATGCTGCAGATCACCATTATCAGTTACATAGCTCCCAAGATAATTAAACTGTGATACCTGCCTTCCTTCTTTCTGAAATAAGCTCAAGTGCCTTATCACTTAAATAATTCTGCCTCCTCTGCTCCTTTTTTCCTAAAAGAGTACTGTTAGTTTCCAAAAAAGCCTGTTTAAAATGGCCCCATTCTTCCTCAACTTCAGTATTAAGCAAACCATCACTGTCATAATGACTAAGTAACCTATCATGGTAAGCTTTAGCTATAACTGGGTCTTTCAGAGCTTCGGTATTAAAGGTAAAATTTTTAACCCTAGCACAACACTTTTTAAGTTTAAGTTGCAAGACACTTTTAACAAGGTAATGGTCAGATCCAATTTCAGCTCCCCTGTATGCCCTGGTATTTCTAACAGAACTAGCCCATTTGCTGTTAATTAATATACAATCAATCATATTCCTATACAGCCCATCAGGTGAAACCCATGTGTATTTATGTATGTCGCGGTGTTTGTAATATGTGTTAGTTATTCTGAAACCATTGAGTTTACTTACCTGTAGGAGACGTTGCCCATTGCAATTGCAGCTACCAATACCAAAAGGGCCTATTACTCCTCCCCAAAGGTCAGAGTCAGTACCAACTTTGGCATTGAAGTCACCTAGAACAAGGGTAATATCTCCTATCTTGACAGAATTCAAAATATCCTGAAGTTGTCCGTAAAACCTATCCTTCTCATCGGCATCCTCAGTGGGGCATAACAGCAGATAACAATCAAGTCTTTAATGCTTGTCTGAAATTTTGCTGTAAGAAACCTTTCATTAATGCACTCGTATCCTAGAAGAGCATCACTAGCATGTCTGCTGAGCAGCAGACCCACGCCTTGGTGCTGCTTTCCATCCTCCCTCCCTGTAAAGAGAAATTTAAAATTATTTTTAAGTATCTCACCTTTACCTGTCCATCTGGTCTCTTGCAAGCCTAGAATATCTAGGTTATAGCGCTGGAATTCCTGCATGAGGACATCAAGAGAATAATCTCTATGTAATGTCCTCACTTTCCACGTTCCTGCAGAGAGAAAATGATTAAGAGGATTTTTAAAGAAATTAGGTTTATTGAGATTGGTAGGGCCAACAATATCAAACAGCCCCCTGATCGCAAGGCATGGGGCAAAGACCTGTTCCTCCTCTGCTAAAGGCTGAAGTCACCGATGCTGGTAGGAACTTCAGGCACCACCTTTTCAAGTGGACTTTTTCAAGAGCCACATGGCCTGCCTGAGACACATTACTCCAGTTTAGGCTTGACGATGCACAACTAGCTAAGTAAGGTTCAGGTACCTGCGATGGCATCTGATTAGGATTATCCACCAGCTGATATAAGGTATCCCATGCCTCTGTTCACTTAGAGCTGGCAACCCAGAAGCAAACAGAAAACACAGCAGCAGACTCTCCCTCAACAGAGGCCCACCAGTGCAGCAAGTCCAGGATCAATAATCAAGCTCAAATCCATAAACCAGTCCAGTCTAGTAGGTATAAATGGTCAGCACCGGGACCCTGTGAAGTTGACCACTCCTCAGCAGGGTTGAAAAAAAAGAAAAAATTGGCCATAGATGATCAGATCAGTAGGCCATACTGAACTGGCAGCCCTTCCCTTCTGTTCCCTTCCAAAAGAGAATATCTCTTTTGAAAGGTACTAACGGCCTGCACCACGAGAAGGCGGGGTCGGACATTAGGTGCTAGACCTGGCCGGTTCTGTGCATCATCACTAGGGATTGGTGCACAGCTCTCCTTCCAGTTTACACCTAGCTACCATTTACAGGCATTAATTTTAGTCTTCAGTTATTTATCCCCATTTTTCCACACTCTACATAGATTCTTAACCCTTTTAGGTTCCAGCCTGAATAACTGGTTTACTTCCAGAGATCCTTCTATTTTTTGCTATGATCAGCTAAAAAAAACCTCAGAATTTTTTGTGCCAAATAACTTTAAATATAAAACTGTTGAACATAAACATATCATGTTATGTACCAAATCAATCAGAATCTAATTCTTGATTTTTATGAAAATAATATATTTAGCAAAAATGAGAATAGCAATAGTTTTAATAGGGTTTTTTTTTAGAGTAATATACTAAAAATGGACACCATTGCATTTCCCTATATACTTATACTTACTTACACCCTTAGTAATATAATGTCAGCTTATGGATTCATAGTTCCAACCACAATGTGGCATACTGCATTTAACATCATACATAAGGACTGTGATATCCCACCTTCAGGAGGTATATATTATGTCAAAATGCCTGACCCTCTACATAAAATTTCTACACTTACTGGGTATGTAGGAAAAATCTACCGACCTTTCTCCCATTGACTTAAAGAACATAATACTGGTAAAAACAAAAACCCACTACCACGTTAGCCCAAACTATCATCAATCATAAATTACCTACCACTATACACAACACTAAAATAATTGTTTCCCCACACACCAAATTTCAATTATCATATGTGGAAAATCTGATTATTAACATTAATCAACACATATTATGTAATATGGACATCTCCTGCAGCCATATAACCATGGAAATTACTGTTCCAAGAATATCAGCTTGTAATGCTAAATGAAATACTTTTAAAGTTTGGACCCTTCGTCTGATCCTATTATTTTCATACTCCGGATACCTGAGTCGGGCGCCAGGCAATAATTAACAAATTGCCAAAAAATAAAGTTTAATTAGGGTTCAAAATACCAGCGAGCGTTAATGAGTAAGAATTCAAAAATATTAAATGATTGTCAAAATTTTATGTTAATGCTAATCAAAACAAACTAATGTTGCTGAAGAGAAAACATTAGTAAAGGTTCAAAAGGTTTAAATAAGAAACAATTTATTTCCAAAAAGCACTCACCAAACTTCAATAAAGAAGATACTACATCATTTCTTACCACAAACATCAACAAACTCCAAACTAAAACTGATCTCTAAACTGTGCTGTGCTCTATTACTCTCTCTACTATCTTCTGTGCTACCTGTAACAACATGTCACCAGGTTATAACAAGAGGTACAAAGCCCGCACGTGTCATGTTGCACGCCGGGAAAGACATTTGCAAAAATTGATGAGCGGCGCAAGCTATGACGCAAGAGGGGGCGTGTCCTTGTGCACGCACTTTAGCGGGTGACAATCGAAAGTTCGGAGTTGCGCATGCACAACTCCCAACTCTTAGAAATGAGCGCTGTGATGCCAAAAAGGAAATAAAAATCCACAAAATGATAAATATAATGTAAATTAAGCAAAACTGGTTAAGGTAAAGTAAAAGTGAATGAGGGGGCATCACAACTCCCCCTTCCAAAGGGAGTCAAAAAATTGACCTAACAGATTTTGACGAGCTAATTTTGAAAAAAAGGACACATCTCACTCATTTACACATGGCTGAACATAAATAAGTAAAAGCATGCTTACGCAAATTTTGATAAGATGATTTATTCTCACTTTGTCACTATTTTCCAGCACAACCAAAGGTACCTCCTCCCAAATATCCTAACAAAAGTGTGTTGCAGCTATCCTAGTGTAAATATATACCAATGGCTGTGACAGTTAACTGTATACTAGCGTTATTGGCCAACCTAGTATCACATTCTGATACAAATTCGAAAGTGGCATAACTTGAACTGTACAGAAAAAACGGGTTAATGCACTCCTATACTGCTTAACTTCAAGAAAAGTTAAAGACAAGAAATTAAAGAAAAAAAATTCAATTACATACGTTGTAAGCGTGTGTCCATTGCGATAAATCATCCATTCGGGTTCCGATAACATTTTTCCTTCGTCATTCTCTTGCTTCAAGTAAAATCGTTGCTAAAGATCTCGCTTGTGCCGTGATCTCGGCTATGTTGAATGCTTCACTGCCGGTTGTCACTCTGCAGGATCTGGTTGTTTCGTCGATATTTCGTCCCGCTCTTGACGTCGATGGAACAGCTGAATGTGGCTTTGTCAGTCTTTGTCCTGTCATATGTAATAGGTGATAATCTAACTTATTCTTTTCTCTTCTGCTTGGTAAAGGTTCAACATCTTCATCAGAGCCATCATTCTCCTGGGTTTGTTGTGGAGCATCTACTTTTGATCTGGAAAATTCTATAGAATGGTTATATCTTTTGATATTTACAATATTAAAGTATCCCACTGAGGCATTAGTGGTCATATTGGCCAATTCATACAGAAGAGGAGAAAGTTTCTTCCTTATGATATATGGTCTAGCATATAATGGTGCAAATTTCTTTATGAATCCTCTTTCTTTATCACTCTTATGATGTGTTTTAATCAAGACCTCACCTACTTTAAATTCCATACGTCATCGTCTTTTATTATAATCCTCTCGTTGGTTTTGTTGTGCTTGTAGGGAATTATCTTGTGCCTTTGAAATGGCTCTAATATGCTGTTCCGTTCTAAACTCAATGGATTGTGGAGATGCAGGTTGGCCAATGAGTCTGTCCCAGGGTAATGTCAGCTCTCTCCTAAGAAATATTTCTTGAAGGCGTGAATTTGGTGGTTTCATGTAATGAAGTGCTTAAAGCAAATCAAAACTGTTGCAAATATTTATCCCAGGTACTATGTCTGTTTTCAAAGTAAGCAGCTGTCATCCTACCAATATTTCGATTTATTCTTTCAGTCAAATTTGACTATGGATGATATGGAGTTGTATATATGTGTTTTGTTTGAAACGTTTCACATACTTCAGCAAGCACATTGGAAATGAATTGGGGTCCATTGTCCGAAACTATACTCTTGGGTACCCTGTATCTGCATATAAATTATTTACAAATTTCTTTGCTATGATTGTTGCTGTTGCATTTCTAACGGGAAATATTTCGACCCATTTCGAAAAATAATCTACTAACACTAGAATATATTGGGATCCTGCTTGCATTTGTGGATACGGGCCCATTAAATCCATGCCAACTAATTCCATGGATTCATTGGAGGTCGTGCTTTTCATAAGACCACAAGAACGGTTCTGATCGAATTTTGTGGTTTGACAAATTAAGCATGTTTCTACGTCTTTTTTCAAAGCTAGCCAATATGATCTTTTGGCCACTTTCTGACATGTTTTCCGTGTACCTAAATGTCCAGCTGAAGGTATATTGTGTAATTCTCAGAGTACGTACTCACTTGAATTCCTGGGAATAAATGGGCGATAACTGCCCGTTTGACTCGGTCGTCTGCAGTAGCACAAAATATCATTAATTAATCTGAAATGTCTGTCTCTTCCAACAATACTTGAAGCTATACTAGGATCTAGAGGTAATTCATCAGTTTTCAAATAATGATACACGTTTCCATATTCTAAATCTTTTGTTGTTCCTTAATTAAGTGTTCCTTTTATTCGATGGGAACTATTGTGGCGAGTGAGGGAGCAAAAGGCTTATTTTTGAGCTCTGGCGTAACTTCTGCCAGCCACACAGGAGCACGGAATAATGCATCTGGTAGCTGATGTGCACTTCCCTTTCGGTGCTCGACCTTGAAATTGAATTCTTGTAGGCGTAATGCCCAGCGCATTAGATGACCTGTTATGCATGGTGGATATCTGCAACCATTGTAATGCAGCATGGTTGGTAAAAATAGTAATGTTGGACATGTCTAATTGTACTGTAAATTTTTCTAGATCCCATATTACACTTAGACATTCTTTTTCAGTCACTGTATAGTTTCTTTCAGCGTGACTCAAACTGCGACTGGCATACATGATAACGTGTTCACAATTGTCATTCTGTACTTGGCTCAGCACAGCACCGAGACCGACATCGGAAGCATCAGTGTAGATGTTAAAAGGTTTGCCTAACTGTGGCAAGGCCAACACGGGAGCATGGCACAATGCATCTTTTAAGGTCTGAAATGCTGTGTCGCAAACAGGTGTCCAGTGGAACCGTTTTCACTTTCGGCGTAATTCACATAAAGGTTTGGCCAAATTAGCAAAATTAGGGACAAATTGTCGGTACCAACCACACATTCCTAGAAATCTACGAAGTTGTTTCGAATTGCGCAGTGTGGGAAATCATTGTGTGGCTTCGACCTTATTAGGTAATGTTCTTACTCCAGTTAATTAATGAAATGACTTCATTAATGAAATAACTCATCAGAGTTAACTCGACAGATATTCAAATCAATCAGCAGACACTTTTACGTCGATTTTAGTTTTTGAGGAAAAATTGTCTTGAGCCGGGTGGGATACGAACCCACGACCTCCTGATAACATGTCAGGTGCTCTGGACCACTGAGCTACCGGCCGCCGATCAAGATTTCCTCTAACTAGCGCTATGAACATTCCTTCTATGTTTCCCGTTGGCGCTTTTTGCTGACAATATTTACAGCCACAAGCGGCACTTATATTGCCCAATAGATGAAAGCATATACGATAAGTATGCAGATATAGTTAATTAATGAAATGACTTCATTAATGAAATAACTCATCAGAGTTAACTCGACAGATATTCAAATCAATCAGCAGACACTTTTACGTCGATTTTAGTTTTTGAGGAAAACCCGGCTCAAGACAATTTTTCCTCAAAAACTAAAATCGACGTAAAAGTGTCTGCTGATTGATTTGAATATCTGTCGAGTTAACTCTGATGAGTTATTTCATTAATGAAGTCATTTCATTAATTAACTATATCTGCATACTTATCATATATGCTTTCATCTATTGGGCAATATAAGTGCCGCTTGTGGCTGTAAATATTGTCGGCAAAAAGCGCCAACGGGAAACATAGAAGGAATGTTCATAGCGCTAGTTAGAGGAAATCTTGATCGGCGGCCGGTAGCTCAGTGGTCCAGAGCACCTGACATGTTATCAGGAGGTCGTGGATTCGTATCCCACCCGGCTCAAGACAATTTTTCCTCAAAAACTAAAATCGACGTAAAAGTGTCTGCTGATTGGTTCTTACTCCATCTGTATTAACATTGAAACCGAGGTATTGAATGTCTTCTCGGAGAAATGTGCATTTAGACAATTTTATGGTGAGTCTGGCTTCTCTTAACCTTGCAAATACCAAATTTTAATCAAGTAGATGCTCTTAAAAATCAGTGTAAAAAATAACTATGTCGTCTAAGTATACTTCACAAATTTTTCCTTTTAGATCACCCAGAACCACGGACATAAGATGTTGAAACATGGCGGGTGCTCCTGTTAAGCCAAATGGTAAGCAACGAAGTTGGAATAATCTATCTTTTGTGAGGAAAGCTGTTTTGGGCCGACCTGGTGGATATACAGACACCTGCCAATATCCTGAAGACAAATCTAGTGTGCTAATAAATTTCTTGCCAGCCAGTTGTGTTAGTAGATTCTGAATAATAGATAGTGGATATCTATTGGGGACTGTAACAGCATTTAGTTTTCGATAGTCCACGCAAAATCTCAAATCACCAGTTTTCTTTTTAATGAGGACGACTGGTGAAGCCCAAGGGCTAAAACATGGTTCTATTATCCCCTCCTTTAACATTTCTTTAATTTGCATTGAAACTATTTCTTCTTTACTGGGAGGATAATTATATGGTTTGCTATAAACAGGTCTACTATTGCCTGTGTTGCTATGATGCTCCAAAATCTGACATCTGCCAGTCTTGTTGTTAAAAGGTAATTAGCATTGAGCAGAGCTTCTAACTTAACTGTCTCGCTATTATCCAAATGAGTGCTGTCAGCATGTTTTCTAATATCTGATTTTATCTGATCGATATCAAGTTTTTCTTTCACTGTTGCTTTCAATGAAATAGTATTATTGATAAAATCAAATTCAATCAAGTGTTTTCGTATCGCATCTATTCCTATTAAAGAGTCATATAATAATTCACTTATTACTAAGAATTCAAGTCTTATCTCCACATTATTTAAAGTGATAGGTAACTCAACAGTTCCTTGCGGAAAACACTGCTTGGAAGCACAAGCTAAGTTCAAAGGTCCACCGGACCATGGCTGCAATTTCAGTTTACAACTTTTCTGAATTTTATCCCATACTTTCTTATGTAGACATGTAACATCAGCTCCTGTATCAATGCAAGCTATGAATTCGGTCTTATCGTGATAAAGCTTAGCAAAAGGTAAATGTAGGATATTATGTATACTCACAGTAGCAAGAGACTCGTGAGAGGGCTTTTCTCATGAGAGAGAAGTTAACTCATGAGAGGGGTTTTCTTGAGGAACTTTGGCCTTTCGCTTCAAGGATTCAAGTTTCCCGAATTTTTATTCCTTCGATAACAATATTGTTCCGTGTGTCCCAGTCGGCCACAAAAATCACATCTGAAAGTTTCTCTATTGTTCTTAAAAAAAGTTTTCTAGGTCTAGTGTCATTGTTCGAAGCCAGGTCTAGTGTCATTGTTCGAAGCTTGACGTGGAACAAAATCTCTGCCTCATTCATTCTCTATAGTTCTAGTCACATTCGGCGCAATTGTCGGGACCGTGTAACTTCCAGTCGTGCGGTAGTCATTCTACCAGACAACCTGATAGCGCTGCTTTGGCAGGGATTGCATCCATTGTTGGTTTAATGCAGTTGCTGCAGATTCTCTTCTTGCAGTATATTGCCGAGCCAATTTGACTAAATCTGAAATTGAGTTCATGTTTCGTACTTCTAGGAATTCTCTGATGGGCAAAAGCAATTGAGACAATATGCAATTTATAATATCAATTTCAGCGGCATCAGTATCGTACAGCTTCTATAACTCTACTGTACCCCAAATAAATTTTTCTGTGTCATCTTGTCCCTTTGTCTTCGTGAAAACAACTCTGTAGCTAGTTCTGTAAAATCATTATAAGCCAGATATGTGTCCATGATTTCATGTTTAAATTCTTCCCAATATTCAATTCCATGACGACATCCTATGTTATTTCACCATTGTTTAGCACATCCAATTAGACAAGATACTGCTAAAACCACGTTTTTGTTGCCGGGCACTTCATGTAAACAGAAGTGCTCCTCCATGGACTTGATAAATGTCCATGATGACGGACGTTTCAAACCGTCGAACCTTATCTCAGGTAAAGGCCAATTAACATGAGGACTATAGTTAATAGATGGGTTGACAAATCGTCGTTGTGGCGGTTGATAAAACTGTTCTATCACTTGCTTCTGATGGAACAGAAAATAGAACCATACGTTCATAGTTTCTACGTTGGTGAACTGACGTAGCATTGTCAGCAAATTTAGGGGTTGTTGTCGTTCCCCTTTTCTCCCGATGATCATCAAGCAGATTCATTAGCACTTCTGCTTCCATCATTACATCCTGCAACCTACCCTTTACTCTTTCTAAGTCGGGAATCATTATGGCAGAATTGTCCATATTGCTAGCAGACATGTTTAGCGGTCTGCCAAAATTTTGAATTTTGGAAATTTTGAAGCCTTTTTTTAATCTTGAGAAGCGCTCAAAGGTACTGCTATACAACAATTCTAAAGCTACAACTAAGCTTGCAAAAATATAAATTTGCTTATCAAAAAAGTTTTTCTATCGTGCCTATGTATGTGTGTGTCTGGACACTTCTAATCTTTACATATAATAAATATCTTAATTATCAGCAATAACTGCACTGAAATTTCAGTACCTTTGACTAATACACAAAAAAGTTAAGCTTCTTGCTCAACAAAAATTTTCGGTTTAAGCTGCCGTTAAATCTATAACTAGTACATACAACTAATGAGCTCAGAAATTACTATCTTTGACAATCACATTAAATAACACAAAGAATTCATACACAAATATACAGTCCCTATTCTTGGATCACTATCTTTTACTACTGGCATGTCCCTGTTCGTTGCGCCACTTCTTTTAATGACCTCTGGAACGGGCCAAAGATGATGAAATACTTTTAAAGTTTGGACCCTTTGTCTGATCCAATTATTTTCGTGCTCCGGATAGCTGAGTTGGGCGCCAGGCAATAATTAACAAATAATAATAATAATAATTAACAAAACAAATTGCCAAAAAATAAAGTTTAATTAGGGTTCGAAATAACAGCGAGCGTTAATGAGTAAGAATTCAAAAATATTAAATGATTGTCAAAATTTTATGTTAAAGCTAATCAAAACAAACTAATATTGCTCAAGAGAAAACACTAGTAAAGGTTCAAAAGGTTTAAATAACAAGCAATATATTTCCAAAAAGCACTCGCCAAAACTTCAATAAAGAAGATACTACATCATTTCTTACTGCAAACATCTTCAACAAACTCCAAACTAACTGTGCTGTGCTCTAACTACTCTCTCTACTCTACTATCTTCTGTGCTACTGTGACAACATGTCACCAGGTTATATAACAAGAGGTACAAAGCCCGCACGTGTCATGTTGCACGCCGGGATAGACATTTGCATAGATTGACGAGCGCTTTAGCGGGTGACAATCGAAAGTTCGGAATTGCGCAGGCGCAACTCCTAACTCTTGGAAACGAGTGCTGTGATGCCAAAAAGGAAATAAAAATCCCCAAAATGATAAATATAATGTAAATTAAGCAAAACTGGTTAAGGTAAAATAAAAGTGAATGAGGGGGCATCACAACATGGAATTGTAATGTAAGTTGAGTCAAAAAAACTTTGATTCAGCCAACTCTGTTATAGACTCTCTTAATATTAAGATTAGATGTATGAAACAAACCATTTTACATGTAATTGCTTTCCAAAAACCACTGATAATGCTTTTGGAAGTTGGTATTATTGCTTTTGACATAAACTTGGTAGCAGAAAATGGACAAGGTTAGGAAAAGTTGCAATTTTTGTATTAGATACTTGCAATAGTTTCTCACATTGTAAGGGATCAAAGAGTTCATATGGAGTTGCAATGGTTGTTCCATTGGGGCCAGATCACTTTAAACAGTTACATTTCCATATTTATAAAGGAGAATTACAACAATAAAATCATACAGCTTCTTAAACTTTCCAAATTTATCTGTAGGAGAAGAATTGCCCATAACAATCCTATCAGAAGATGCTAATATGCAACTTTTCATTTCATTGGTAGTGTTCTTGGAGGAAAGTCCCAGTAATTTTCACTTGTTTTTGAAATTAAGTAAATGGGTTCAGTGTTATAAAACCTTGTATATATGCTATAGTTACTTGTAGTAGTTTATTTCACTCTAGAAAAGCACATAGATTGCATGAAGTTGTAATGTATGTTGAGTTAGAAAATCTCGCTTCATTGAAGTATACATTGACATGTTGAAGACAGAAGAAATACATAAAACTCTAGTGAGGGTTATACTCTTAATACCTGTACAAGGGAACCATTTCAGATGAAGAGATTATTTCAAAATGCTGCTGAGTATCATATTTTTTATATTGGCTTAAGGGTATGAAACATATTTTAAATACACCAATACTTCTTTTTGAAGATTTAAGCACATGTTCTGTTTCTATGTATTATGGAACTTGACAGTATGCGCTTTTTGTGTAAATTGGATAAAAAATAAAACTTAGAACCGAGATATTTAGTGCTAAGATACTTAGAGCTAACTATTTAGAGCTAAGAGTAAAATTTTTTGAAAAAAATTAATAGAAAAAGTAATTGCATACATGAAATTTGCAAAAAGACAAAGAATAATTTATTAATGGATATGTGCTGTGAAGGGAGGTTTTTTTATTGTGGGAAGGGTGTATTTATTACATAGTAAGAATTTTCCTTTCTTCACTCAATATACTTAGTGTGTAGGACAAAAATTCAGAATGTTGAAATGATGATTACTGATATGAAAAGAAATTGTGGATATGAAATTTGTCAAAAGAATTATTTGGAGACAGCTGTTTACCATGATAGACAATTTTATATGGGATGAGTGTTGCCATCTAGTGACATTGGAACTTTGTTAATAAACTTCATATTTTTCCCGATTTGGATAATGGTAAAAAACAAATCTGTGATTAGGCAAATGGGCATTATTTATTATTCTAAAGGCACTATAACTCAAGATTTTTTTTTTGTATTGTTTCACAATAGTCATAAAAGTATAGGTACTTCTGTAGAAGATGAGCTTTATAATATAAAATCAGTAACTATCTGATTTTTGTGAATATGAGAATCATAATTTAAATGAATTCCCAAATGTATCTGTCATTCACTTTAACATAAAAAGTTTGAGGAGAAACTTTAATGAATTAATTGTGCTAATGGAGCAGATGGATTAGATTTGATGTGATATTGTTGTCTGAAATATGGGTGAAAATTGAAGAGGTTGATTTATATAATATAGAAGGATACATAAGTTATTATCAGGGTAGAGAATCTAACCAATCACGAGGAGTATTAATATATATTAAATTAGGAACATATTATTTTGCCCAGCTAAGTTTTCATATGTTAAGTGCAGAGGTAGTGCATCTCCACATAGATAACATTAATTTGTCTATCATTCTAATGAATAGGTCTCATGAGCACACAGTAAATTTTTTTAACGATGAATTGCAGCAGAAACTACTACATTCATTGAGGATAAATAATATTCTGTTTAATGGAGATATAAAAAATGTTTTAAAAGAATCTAGAGAAGTAAATGATTATTTAAATATAATGAGTAAGAATGGTTACTGTCAGTGTGTTAGGTCACCTACTAGAGTAAATAAATATAGTACAAGTTGCTTAGGTCATGTTTTTATATAATCTAATAGGGGTTTGGGAGCTGAAGTGTACATTATTGAATCCTCATTTACTGATCATTATCTACTTATTATACATTCGAATCAAGTTAGTCTGAATCCAGTGGGGAAAGGACCAGGAATAACAACTACAGAAACTAAGGATTTTGTTAATTATTATAAATTTGAAGAACATGTGAAGATTTTAGTGATGTGTAACAATTGCTGAGATGTGAACGTTACATATGACACTGTACAAAATGTTTTTTTTTTTTGTACAGAAAAATATTTGTAAAATGAAGAAAAAAAGAAAGAAAAACGGGGTTACAAGTAACATAATTACATTAATTAATACAAAAGAAAAATTATATCAAATGTATAAAAGTTATCCAGGGATTAAATCCTTTGAAACAGAATATAAAACATTTTGTACATAAAGGTAGAATTAAGGGGAGCTAAAAATAATTACTATATGTATGGTTTTCAAAGCTGTGAAAAAAATAATAAGAAACAATGGAATTATGTTAATGATATGTTAGGGACAAAAGTAAAAAAAAACGGCGGGAATCGAACCTGCATCTCTCCAGATTCATGCCAGAGCGCGCTACCATTGCACCATGCGTGAATGGGAGGCATGAATCTGGAGAGATGCGGGTTCGATTCCCGCCGTGGCAGCGATAATTTTTTTTCAGAATCTATTAATTAATGTTCTTAACAGGGAATACTGTGCATTCACTTTGGATTGATTTTTAATTATATATTAACGTCTTAGCGTTAGCGACCTTCTCATTAACATCTGATAATCAAATGCAACAACTGAAAAGTTGCATCTCCTTGACTATAGATGGCGCTGTCTCAGTCACGTCTCAGGAAGAAGATTTATAAGGTCATATTCTGAAACTATTCATTGTCCGATGCGTGGTGCAATGGTAGTGCGCTCTGGCATGAATCTGGAGAGATGTGGGTTCGATTCCCGCCGTGGCGGCGATGAATTTTTTTCAGAATCTATTAATTAATGTTCTTAACAGGGAATACTGTACATTCACTTTGGATTGATTTTGAATAGAAAATTTATTCAAAGTAACATATCTGAACCCTGAAATTGATAATCAGTATAGATTAAGTTATTCATGTGATATTTAATATATTAAAAATTAAATATCATTATGTTAATTGCCTCCTTAATCACAATTGTTATATGCCCTAAATTAGACAGTACATAATTACAATTATTTGGGGACTGAAATGGATTCTTCTTTAAAAGGGAGGACTCATGTAAATAAGATAATAAAGTGGTTAAGGTATATATTGTTTAAATTTTATCACATTCAAAAAATAGGTAAAAATTTTTTAACAGTACTATATTATGCCTGGGTTTACTCTAATATACAGCATGGTTTGTGTGGTTGGGGAGGTGATTATGATATTAATTTACATAATTTATTTATGGTACATAAAAAAATATTTAAGTTAGTGTTCAGTGTTAATTTTTCTACTTTAGACCCATCTACTTCATTTCCTTTTCATCATATTAGAAATATTTATATATACAATATTTTATTATATCAAAATAAGCAATGGGTAGACAGTAAATGCATTGAATGCAATTTACGAGTGAAAGGAGTAATGTCTGAAATACTGTTGGCAAAGAAGAATATTCTCCAGAGGCACTTCGCTTCATTTGGCACCAAAATATTACAATTCTTTACCACTGGATATGAGAGATGAAAACAATTTGACTGTCTTCAAAAAGAAATTACATACACATATATTAACTATTATGAATCCTACTTTATAATCAATCGTTTAAATCTTTTATTTATAATTAATGAATACCCTTTCTTTTATTATTGATGTATAAGATATATTTAGAATTGTTATTCCCATTATTGGTTGCCTGGAGTATTAATATGATGTTGGTAATTAAAACAGAACATGGATGATACCCTCTATTTTTATTGGTTTTGTGTATTTGTGTTTCCACCATTGTTATTGTTACATGTATAAAATTTTGCGATATATATATGTATTTTGAGTGGAAATAAATGCTACTACTATAACCTAATGGGATATTAAATAAAATATTTTCAACAACTTTTAAATCCACCATTTGATGTAACATAACTCAGAAAGATCGATAAATCAGCTGACCACAGGATCACTAATTTATGGAAATAAATCGACAGAAATAAATTTGCTTCAGTATCCAAGGCCTCATTCATTTTCAGAAAATATATATGATCAAAGTTTATTTTACTGGAAAAGTGATAAATAGTAAAAGAAAATTTAACAGATAATCTAATGCATTATTAAACAAAATATTCACAGCAACAAGTTGTAAGTCACAGCAACCCAATGTAAGCATAACTGCACAAAAAACAATAATAATCAATCTATGGAAAGAACGATTATATACGGAAATAAAGTAAATCTACAGAAAAAAAGCTAAGGTTTAGTTATATAAGAAAAAAGGAAATAAAATACCAACTTTATGCAGGGAGTTTATAACACAATTTGTTGGGATTTTTTGCTTCCGTATCCTTTACCTCATTCATTTTCAGGAAATACAAGGTCAATTTTTTTTTATAAGAAAGAAATAATAAAAGAAATATTAATATATAACCTAATGTGATGTAAAATAATATCTGTAAAGACCTGTTAAGCTGGCCATCCGATGTGCCATATCCCTAAAAGATAGATCAGCTGACGAAAAAAACAATTTGTGGGAAAAATCTACAGAAATGAAAACGTAGGTTAATACTGACTAGATTCATGGTCACATTATCTTATATCCAAGAGAGTCACTTTACTACACATGTAAGCAATAACTAGGTCAATGCACTCAACCAAAGACTCGACTGCACCTGCTACCATGACATACTTTATGTTGCACTGAATTTTGGAACAACTTCGGCTTTCTTCCTTCCAAGAAAACCGTTTTTTAGTTAGTCTCAATCTGAAGAGCAGGAAAGATGCATAGAATGCTGGGAGATAAATGATAAAAATAATTCTGGGAATATTGAAATAGGTTTATGACAGATTAAAGGTCTTAATTACACAGTGAAATGGTATATTAAATAAAATTTAATCAAAAATTAATGTTCTAAAGCAGAGGTTCCCAAACTTATTTGTCCCAGCACCCCCTTTTCAGAAAAAAAATTACTCAGCCCCCCTCCCCCCCCGGAAATCTACCTTCTTTAAGTGAACAAACAGAAAGATGCAGTGACAAATTTGCTTTCTTTTATGTATCTATATTTCTACCTATGTCCTACCCCCCCCCCCCCCCCCTTCAACAGGGAACCACCTTGACGTGGTGGGGGGCTTGAGGGCCCATTAAGGTCAAAGGCTCTGCTGACCAGTTTGGACCCTGGGTGGACAAGCTAAGACCTCGAGGTTGAAGGTTCTGCTGACTGGTTTGGGACCTGGTTGGACAAACTAAGACCTCCATCTCAGAGACTCAGGGGAGTCGTTTGGGGCCCTGCTGACCGACTTGGTGCATCAGGTTGGACAGGACTCCAAATTTCCGGCCCAACACCATGGGAGCAGAGGCAACTTGAATCTATATATCCTTGTTTGTGGCTAACCGGGGCGCAGATTAAATTTTGGTTTTGACTGATGGATGAGCTTTATTCCTATAGTACTGCTCACCATTAGGTAGTCAGGAATGAGCTGTATATATATAGTACTGTTTTGCTCCTGACTGTAAGTAGTGGTGAATATGGCAATTCCCAATACTGGTAGTGCTTTAGGCGGAACTAGTGGGTTTTGTTTCATAAGTATATTTACCTACGTCCTACAATATAGTAAAGATGTTGTTATAAATAAGACACCTTGAAATTTGAAATTATAAAATTATTTATTAAAATCAACCATAGTAACATTCGCATTACACACAGATAATTAAGATAATGAAGGATAATTTTGTGTGTTTATTTGGAAAATAAAGTAATTACTATGACTTTAACTCTATGTTACACAACAGATGAAACATGGACAAACAGTTTTTCAAAAATTTCTTATCTTCTTTCTTTATGCTTCCACTGCCCCCCTGGATCGTTCCAGGGTCCCCCAGGGGGCCACTTTGGCAGGATATTTTGAATTCTGTCAAGAAAGGAGATATTACCCTTGTTCTAGTTGACTTCAATGCCAAAGTTGGTACTGACTCTGACCTTTGGGGAGGTGTGATAGGCCCTTTTGTGGTATTGGTAGCTGCAATGGCAATGGGCAACGTCTCCTACAAGTAAGTAAACTTAATGTTTTGAGAATAACTAACATTTATTGCAAACACAGCAACATACATAAGTGCACTTGAGTCTCTCCTGACGGACTGCATAAGAATATGATTGATTATATATTAATTAACAGCAAATGGGCTATTTCTATTAGGAATACCAGGTCATATAGGGGAGCTGAAACTGAATCTGACCCATTACCTTGAGAAACGTGTCTTGCAACCTTAAGAAGTGTTGTGCTAAGGTTAAAAAAATTTACTTTAATTCTGAAGATCTGAAAGACCCAGTTATAACTAAAGCTTACCATGAAAGGTTACTTAGTCATTATGACAGCGTGGTTTGCTTATTACTGACTTTGAGGTACAATGGGATCATTTTAAACAGGCTTTTTTGGACACTAACAGTACTCTTTTAGGGAAAAAGGAGCAGAAGAGACAGAATTATCTGAGTGATAAGGCACTTGAGCTTATTTCGGAAAGAAAGAACTGCAGGAAGTCCTTAATCAATACCCTACTAGTCCTAATAGAAAGCATTACAGAGAACTTAATAAACGTGTAAAAGATCAGTTAGCTGCTGATAAGAATCTTTGGGTTGATGGCTTGGCTGACAAAGCCGAGGAAGCAGTTAGACAGCACAACAGCAGAGAACTGTACCAGATAGTTAATGTTTTGTGTGGTATAAAACAGACAGTTATACAGGGATTGAAGGATAAACAAGGTAAGGTTATAGAAGGTGAGGATTCTGTCATGGCTAGGTGGGCTGAGCATTTTAGTGATATTCTAAACAATGTGGTTAGTTCTACTCCCATTGTTTGTAATGATGATAGATGCATTGGTGGCTTTAACTGACTCTGAAGTTATTTTGGCTGTTTCTAAATTTAAACTACATAAATCCCCAGGGTAGATGAACTACAGAAATGCTTAGAGTTGGGAATCGGTTACTATGTGGAGTTATTGATTACTTTGGTTATCGATTATGTTATCAAAATTCACTTCAAGGGAAAGATTTTGGGCCTAAATGGTTTAGAGATCTGAAAATTTCTGATTTAGATTGTGCTGGTGATTTAGCTCTTTTGGCAAATGATGTTGATGAAATGAACTCTTTCATTGTTGAGCATTTCATTGCATTTTTCTGTTGATGAGACTTGTAGTAGAGTAGGTTTGGTGATAAACAGAGGGGAAACTAAAGTGATGAAAATTGGTCAAGCAGGCTGTGATTCAGTTAATCAGAATTGTTGCAGTCTTGAGCAGGTGTCTCAGTTTAATTATCTTGGGAGCTGTGTAACAGATACTGGTGATGTGCGGCATGAGATTAACAGACAAATCGGGATTGCTGCTGGGACTTTTAAGAATCTATGGAGAGTGTGGAGAAATAGGCATATACATTTAAATTCTAAAATTGGACTGTATAATAGTTTGGTACTTTCTAGGGTTAGTTATGGTAGTGAAACTTGGACACTTTGTAAACAAGATAACAGGAAACTAGATGCATTTGATTCTAGATGTTGACGCAGTATCTTGGGTGGTTTAACTTTGTAACTAATGATAAGGTTAGGCAAAGGAGTCAGCAACCTCCTTTAAGCAGCATGGTTGTGCATAGAGAGACTCCGTTGGTTTGGCCATGTTGCCCGTATGGATAATATAGATTGGCGAATAGGGTTATGAACATTGTGCCTAAAGGCTTCAGAAAGAGGAGGAGACCGAGGATGCAGTGGGTAGACAATGTCAAATAGGACCTTATTAGAATTGGTGTGCAGTGGCCAGATGCAGCAGATGTAGCTCAGAAGAGATATGCTTGGAGAACTAAATTGCACAGTCTGGTTGGACCTCTGTAGCCCATGGCTGCTTGAGGATGATGGTGACTCTAAAAACAGCCTATTAAAATAAAACTAGTAGTCTTTTTTTTTATTAAATATTATATTTTCAGAAAATCCAGAATTAAATGCTGATATAGTGGCATGCAACATACTATAATTCCTTTCATTAGTTATTTGGCAAAAAAAAGTTATAAAGTAAAAATTTTTTTGGCTGAGCATAGGGAGAAAAAGCTTGGCCTTTGGATGGAAACTAGTTTTCAAGCTGGATACTGGAAGGGTTAACTATCATTGAAGCAACTTGGTTGCCTGTTCACAACATAGATAATGCTATGAGTGAAACAAAAATCCCGAAAGTTTGTTGAAGTTACAATTAGCTGAAGAAAGAGTTAGCCAATGGTAGTGTAAAGGTTTCCTATCAAGGTCACAGATAAATTAAATTTCTGGCACCAGACAGGTACTAATTGTCAAATTACGGCAGTATTTGGCTGAGTTTAATTTATTTTTCAATTATTGCAATATGTGGTACTAAGCACTAAATGTACTGCTCCAAAAAGTACAATGAAAAGCAAAAATATATTGAAATAATATACTGAAATGTTCACCAAATTGCAATGAAGGTGCAGAAATAAAATATTTTAAGATCCAGGAACAATTTAAACAATTATTTGATAATCTCAGCATTACCTGTTGATGTTTAAATGTCTATAAATCAATAAATGTATTTGTGTAAAAAAATTTTGCCGACATACTTCAATGTATGCCCTATGTCAGCAAATTTATTTCCATGAAAGCATTTATTCCTGGAACAATTATTGGATCCTGGAATTATTATTATGATATATTACAGTAAATTCACAAGTAAATTTTCACATTCAACTCATTGATACTCTGAGCTCTATTGCCTACCATTATGATTATCTAGTGTTTAAATACCCAACTTATATAGCAATGCACTTTGACTGTTGGAAGAGGCACATTAGTATAGTGGTATGAGAGTTTGATTATGAAAGCTTTTATGTCCTTGGCACATTTAACTGCATAATAGTGATGCTAACTGGAAAGAAGTAGACAGTGAGTTGTCCATTAGTAATTCAGAGCTAAGAAGGAGTTGCACTAGTCCAAACTGAAAAGTAAGGCCCTCAACAGAAAGGTAAGAGATTAAATCAAGAATAATAATGAAGCAAATTAGAAGTTAACCATCACATTTCCCCCTCCCAGTGGGTGTCAAAATGCATAACCAATTTTGATGAGCAAATTTGGAATAAGGTCACAAGCTATTGCAATTTACAAATCACAGTAGTTATAAATAAGTATTATATGCAAAGTTCAACCAGTTCAGACATATGGACAAGTCAGTTCTATACAGTCTTCTTTTCACAACCAAAGGTAGCTCCACCTATTAATACATGATTGAAATATGCTTGCATACTCAGGATACTGTACAAGATTCCATGGTAATTAGACTCCTAGCCTTAGTCTAGCTCAGTGGTTCTCAACCTTTTATGCTTCATGTACCTCCTAGAAATGTGTATGTAACTGGCGTACCCCTTGTATAGATAGATAAAACTATAATTAGTGTAACAATGAGAATAAAATAAAACATATATATATATAACATATATCTAGTGACTTTTGAGCTCTCATGGCGTACAAATTGCTCCATCTATCTTCACAATTCAGCACACGAAATCTAAAATATGAATAACATAAATAGAGGGTGTGATCATCTTCTGACTCCTAACTTATATTCAATGCAAAGCTAAATTTCAGAACAGAGAGTGGGAATGTGGTTTTCTGCTACAAATCTCCAAACTTAAATTCAATATTCATCATGAGCTAGCTCCATTACTTACATCACCTCTAGTATCCTCCATTGAGAGGGAGATGCTCTTGGTCCTAGACATTATGGTTGTGAACAGCTCAAGAATGTACAAGATCAGCTTGGCCAAGATCTAAAAGACATCAGGTAGCATCCTTATGTTGGACCTCTTATACAAGCAAATATTTCCAAAGTTATCCTCATAACTACACATCAAACATGCATTTATATCATTGATAAGTGAAAATAGATTTCAAACATGTAATTTAGGTTTAACATCAAAGTCTAAAGAATAGAGAAAAATTCATATGAATAAATCATTAATGTGAGATCAGCATATTGTTGGATTGAACCTTACAATTTCATTCAATACTAATATTCATATTTCATGCATTAGATAATCATTCATCGAGCCCCGGATAAGGCATGGTTGTATGTGTTGTTTTTCTGCTGAGGTCCTGCCATCCTCTCAGATCTTCTACTTTGGCATATAAACTGACAGGCTCCTATCCGACCTCTGTGGCAAGCAGCTGCTTGAGGGGGTATTTATTTTTTTTTTATTTATACATGTAACAGTATGTGAAAGAAATGCAAAATATTATTTATAGCACTTAATACAGGCACTTAATTTCAAGTAAAATTTTACAGAGTAGTTATAATACCAACTTCAATACCAATAATTCATTTATCCAGGGTCAAGTGGGGCAGGGGTCTGTTGGTAGCACACCAGGTTCATATCTGCAGTTCCCAGGTTCGAGTCCCAGCTGGACTAACAGCTGTCCAGAGGGTCCTCTCCTCCAACCTTCTCTGAGCCCTCAGGTTCCTTATGACCTGGCCATTTAGCCATTGTATGCAAAAAAGTGATGCTCAGAGATAAAAACAACCCGAGACCAAGTAATAATTGACATGATTATTACCAACCAGGGTATTTGTGACAAGGTCTGATATGTGGTGCTTTCAGAGATGACCTTCTGCACAGTGTTTAATTCTGCTGTGATTTGCCTGTTGTAACCCTGTCTGTTCACTTGCATGATTCTCGCCAGTCACTTTGACCCTTCTGATCCACAATCTGTTTTTGTCCACAGGATGATTGCAGATTACTAGTAGTTTTTGCTTTTCCCACCATTTTTGGTAAACCCTTGAAATGGTTGTGCAGAAAAAGTCCAGAAGGAAGACTGTTTGGGAGAAGCTAGAACCGGCATACCTAGCACCAACTATCATGCCATGCTCAAAGTTACTCAGATAACTCGTTTTGGCCATTCTGACACTGAATCCAAATTTAACTGATGCTCAAAGAGCTGGTTATCCTGATTTGTACTGCACATTGTGGTTACATGATGTATTACTTGTTGGAATGAACCATTTATATGATGAGGGGTGGTATAACTAATAAACTGGCATCTCAGTGTAGATAAAATACACTTTAATTTTAGTTAGAAAATTCTTTGTGGATACCTAAAATGCAGAAATTGGAAAGTGTGTTATAGTGATTTTTCATGTTTTAAACATAATTCTTTGTTAATTTACTCTTTTCTCTCATAAAGGATGAATCAATGTCATTTGGCTCAGATAGAAGCAGATATCAAGACATATACTTCTCAGGGAAACGGTATCTATTATAATTTTTATTGTACTATTTTTAATTGTTTCAAAAATAATGTTAATATGATTTATAGTTTTACCAAGTTCTATTTTTTAAGATGAAATCTCTAGTGAAGTCATTGCTGTTGGATTGAACCTTACAATTTCATTCAGTGCTAATATTCATATTTCATGCATTAGATAATAATTCATATACATGTAACAGTATGTGAAAGAAATGCAAAATTTTATTTATAGCACTTAATACAGGTAATTACTCATTTCAAGTAAAATTTTACAGAGTAGTTATAATACCAAACTTCATTTGTATTTTTATGTGTGTTTCTGTTACTTTTTAATTTCATTTGTTTATCAGTCAGTATGTGAAATATCTTAAAAGAATTGTCTCACTATATCTTTCCAAGTCATTGGCCAAGCATAATATGTACCAAATGTGTGATTGTTGACCATAAAATGTTACCATCCATCACCTCCAACCCACTCCCACCCTTTTTGGCAAAAGGAGGAATATGTAAACATTTGTTATTTTATAGGTTGAATTAATAGGTTATTCAGTAGTAGTATCACAGGAGATATCCTGTAGACAAGGGACTCATTAAATCAGTTAGCCAAAAAAAAAAAATTTAGTTTCACCATGAGTGGGATTCGATTTTTCAACTAATCAATATGAGTCCCATTGGCTATAGAACATCTCCTGTGATACTACTACTACTACTGAATTATTGATTTAACACCTACCTTGATTTATGATTTAACGTTTTCCATGCACATGAGTGAGAATGTTAAATTCTATCATATGAAGCATCTTGGTTGTCCATTTCTTGACATAGATGCCACCACGAGTGAATCAAATAGCATGCAGGAAAGTTATAAGTCACATTAGCTGAAGAAAAGATTAGCCGCTGATGGTGTAGTGGTAAGTACGCTTTGCTTGGCAAGTAACTTAAAAGTGTTGGTCCGAATTCCACTCATGGCAAAACTAAGTTTTTTAGCTAACCGATTTAATAAATTATATGTAAAGTGAAGATTTTTTTTTATATGGAGTCCGACTATAAAAATTAGCCATTTTTCTCTCCTCCCAAATAAAAGGGGAGTATATAAATGATAAAATCACTTTATCATCCAAACATGAGCTAATTATAATGAGTTATGTGTCGAGTGAAAGCTTCTGATCTAAAGAGCCTCATAAGGTATAAAAATTTTATGATCAACCATTTTTCCCCCTCCGAAAAAGGAAATATGTAAATAGTTGTTCCACTGTATCTTCTGAACATAAACCAAGTGTAGCAAGTTATATTTCAAATAAAAATTTGGGCTGGGGAGTATTATAGGCTACTTCAAATTATGCTCCCATCTTTCTATCCACCAAAAAGGGGGAATCATAATGATTTTAAATGCAGGGCTTGGAAAATCCACTCACCCACTTGCAATGTGGCTGCTGAGAAGCCTATAGTTTTCCACAACATCTGTGATGGGAACTATGGGCATTGAACTGACTTATGTGGCAGCAGACATTGGTGTCTCACCCACCAAGTCCTTTTTTCCAGCCACTAAGTACCTTTTGGAACAGGCAAAACTGTCGTGACGACCTTAACATCAACTCTGGTTTCCATTCCTGCTTTGGTGCTTTCTGCTTCCACCACTAGAAAGTCCTCTCCTTCTTGACCTCAGATAGCTAGACCTTCTAAACTGAAGGAGACCCACCAGGACCCAAGAAACAGAATTTATTCCCTACTTGTTTGGCAGTCTCAGATCCATCCCTCAGATGACTCCGAGGACACAGACTGCCCTCAATTCCCAAAATCGTAATCTGTAATGATTAAAATACATAGAAAATATTAATCCTCCCATTTCCATAAGACTAGAGATGGCTACATTCTTACAGTGGAATTGTCGTGGGTTCCAGAGGAATCTTGATGGCATCTAGATACTCCTTCAGGCACACGAGCCTATCTGCATGTACCTGCAGGAGACATACTTGCAGACAACCACTGATCCCACAATCCAGCATTTTTTAGTTGTTCACCTGGATGGAGATGCTGGGCTTGATGGGATGTCATTAACCTCGTGAGCCAACATTCTACTTCCAGGTCATACTCCTCATAGTGCTCTAGAGGTAGACATTCAGTTCTTCATGGCATATTTTTGACTGTCTGCTGAATCTTCTGCCTGGAATTATCATTTCTGGGAAGACTATGATAACCTAGTCTTTTAGCTCCCACTCCACTGTTTTTATCATGGGGGACTTTAATGGCTCTCTTTGTGGCAGTAGTGATACCAATGGGAGGGATGGATCCTCAAGCAGTGGGTTGTTAATCATTCATGCTTGTAGTATCTACTTTCATGCCCCAAATCACACATTCATTGCCATTGTCCTCACCATCTGCTCTTCCTTGATCCTTCCACTCTTTACATGGTAGGTCGAGGACAGATCTTACAGAAGTGACACCTCCCCATGTTATTTATAATTTATTACCAACCAGACCAACATTTAACACTGAGTTGTGTGAGAGAGTTGGTAAGGCATGTAGCAATTGGTCTCACATTGCTTCTGGTGTTCGACAAAGGAGCATCTTGTCTCCTTCTCTTTAGTTTGGTTATTGATTACATTATTGAAATTCACTGAAAGGGAAAGATTTAGATTATGCTACTGATTAGCCTTTTTGGCACATGATATTGATGAGATGCTGTTGGTGATAAACAAAGAGATGACTATAGTGATGAAAATTGGTCAAGCAGGCTATGGTTCAGTTAATCTGAATGGTTGCGTCTTGAGCAGGTGTCTCAGTTTAATTATCTTGGGAGCTATGTAACAGATACTGGTGACGTGCGACATGAGATTAATGGACGAATAGGGATTGCTGCCGTGACTTCTAAGAATCTATGGAGAGTGTGGAGAAATTCATAGGCATATACACCTAAATACTAAAATTAGGCATATACACCTAAATACTAAAATTAGACTATAATAGTTTGATTCTTTCTAGAGTTACTTATGGTAATGAAACATGAACCCTTTGTAAACAAGATAACAGGAAACTTGCTACTTTTGATTCTAGATGCTTATGCAATATCTTGGCCATTAGGTTGTTCAACTTGTAAGTAATCATGAGGTTAGGCAAAGGAGTCTACAACTTTGTTTCAGCAGCATAGTGTTAAGAGAGAGACTCAATTGGTTTGACCATGTTGCCTGTATTCCTAATTATAGATTTGTGATTAGGGGTGTGAACAGTGTGCCTAAAGGCCTCAGAAAGAGAGGAAGACCTAGGATGCAGTGGGCAGACAATGTCAAACAGAACCTTGTTAGAATTGATGTATGGTGGCCAGATGTAGCAGATTTAGCTCAGGATAGATATGTTTGAAGAACTAAATTGCACAATCTGGTGGACCACCTTAACCCATGACTGCTTGAGGATGATGGTAATAATAAGAGAGATTTAGATGAATTCTGACTTTTCTCAGATTCTGAATGGGAATATCAATTTCAACTATTAGAATTATTTATATTGCTTCTAAAATATATACTGCAATTAGAATGAATAATTATTTGAAGCTGGACTTTTTAGTACTATTTTTAATTAAATTGAAATAATTTCATAACTAGCATTCAGAGTTTTTAATTTTTAAGTGAAGTTTTTTTCTGTTTTTGTAAAGTTTTCTGTAGTAGTCAGTATGTAATGCAAATTGATCTGGAAGGGTTTGATCTAAAATTTCAAAAGTTAAAATAAACTATATTTGCTCTGAAGTATTTTTAATTGGCTATAGTTCGGCAGACACCCCACTGGGCCACCTGAAAACATTTGATAATAAGATTATGAGTGAGTTTCTAATTCAGCATTTTATTGATTCCTCTGGGAATTTAATTTTTGGTGGCTTTTTTTAGTAGACGAATTCACATAAAATTTTTTTGCGGTAGACGAATTTATATAAAACGAGAATTAATGACTGTATGATTAAATATTTATAAAATTTTAATATAAACTTTAATGCAGATGGTGCGTACTCCACATTGCCATTATTCAAAATGAAAGATAAAAATAGTGGCAGTTACTTGCCAGGGTGAGCAAACAGATTAATAATTTTTTTTATAATTATTTCACGATAAATATTCAAAAAGAGCATGAAATGAGATTTCATGACTATGTTTAAATATTTATAAAATTTTAATATAACTCATTAATACAAATGGTGCATATTCCAGATCACAATTGTCCAAACAACCAATAAAAATGCTAACTTTGTAACGAGCACGAGTTAGCAAAATAATAAATTTTTATGATATTCAAAAATTACACTTCTGAATTCTATGTTTGAAAAAGAATCCATTAGCTGCATTATAAAAAAAAAGGTACCAAAAAATATAAGGTCACAGTGGAAGTGAATGAGTGAAAAATGCCTTCGAAAAAATTAACACTATAAAAATGGTGGTCATTACTAACCAGACACAATCTCATCACAGAGTGTTTTCGGTAGTTCAACACCAAAATTGCCCAGTGAGGTGTCTGCAGAACTGTGGCCTAAAATAGTTAAGAAAATGTGACAAAATTGAAAAAAATTGTTTTACTGAATTTGAAATGCAAACAAACAATAAAACCTTGCAATTTTCTTAAAAAAATTCTAAAATTTTACTTTCTTTTTTTAATTTGTGTCATTTTTCTTAACCCCCAATTAAATGTTTTTTTTTTCCTTTGGTATATAACATACCTATTTCTGTTTATTGTTTTTTTTATAAATTTTAAAGTTGACTTGTTTATTTGACTAGTGAAAGCCTGGACTTTTCACAAAGTATAATACTATAAAAAATTTCGAAAAGAAAAATTTTCATTTATGAAAAAATTTATTTTCCTCTTTAATAATAAACAAATTGCCTTTCTATTGATAAGTATTATAATCGTTTTTGTCTAATTTTTTTCTATTCATATTGCCAGTTTTTTAAATAGATGCATCTACAAAAACCCTATTTTAAAAAAATTAATCTGCTTCCAGAATTAAATGCTGATTAATTTGAGTATATAACATGCCACAATTTCTTTCAATATTTATTTGGCAAAAAAGTTCCACTTATTTTTGCCTGAACACAGTTGTAAAAAAAAAAGCCCAGCCACAGGGTACAAATCAGTTTTCCAGGCTTGGCATGGTATAATAGTTATTATGGATTATGCATGGTAAATAGTTTTCCAGCATAATCCATAATTGATGTCATTTGTGAAAGCCATGTTTTGAGGACAGCAATTTCTGATATAATGCAATATAGTTTCAGATCATTATTATCAATTTTAATCACAGTAGGTATTTGAGGAGCCAAATAATGCTTGAAGCAGAAAAATAAAAAGAAAGTTTTCAAAATCAAAACTCTATAAATTATTGACTAAGCACAATATGTGCAGTTGGTGGATGACACAAATTTCAGTAGTAATAAAATTAAATATCTTTAAAAGTTAACAAAGCATTACAACTTTTGCTAGATAGAAAAACAGGTCAGATAAGGTGGAAATCAAACTGATCAGTATTCTATTTATGGTACAAAAGAGCAAAGGTATGCTTAAATTAATGCATCACTTCTTTATGCTACTTATGGTCACTCAAGCAGTGAGTGCAATGCTCTACGAGTGCACTTTTATCACTTTTTCAAGCTGTTCAACAGTAAAAAAATATGGATATAGGTTTTTTTTCACATTTTATTAAGAAAATGGAAAAAAATTGCCAATTTTCATTTGAGAAAGTAATATTAGAACTTTGTGCTACAGAAATGTTTAATTTTCAGATCAATAGAATTTAGAAACAATCGAACCCCAAGAAAAAAAAATGGTTAAAAATTATATGAATATCACCTGGAATTTTTTTGTGAAAGTATTTTGACTGACAATTGCTATTCTCGGTATGTGGCACAAGAAGCAGTAGCTTGCAGGAGCCACAGCCATAATCTGCATTTTGCGTACTTTTTATTATTATCAGTAACAATCAATACTTAATATGTATTCATCATGCATTTTTTAATAATGCTGGTCTACAAAGGTTTGGTGCCCAAGAATCCACCACTACCCTTATATTAATAAGGATTTTAAAACATCATACTATATCAGTTAAATAGAATTTGATATCTAGAATTATAATTTATATATTAATACACAGTGTATATCTGTATTCAAGTAGTAAAACACCATTACTCTCTTATTCGTAAGGTACTTGTTCGCTACACATTGTGTGTCCTAATGTGTTACTTTCTGTTGCTTGACAGTACCTTTGCTCCATTCCCTTTCTGTCTATTTTAAATAGAGTTTAATGTATTTTAGGCCTGGTTATTGGCTTCCTGCTTTTATATGAGGAGTTAAAAGTACAGGGGTTTATCAAAATAATGGAGACATGTGCTGTTTGTGGAGAACATTTTATTAATAAGCTTGTAGACTCACCTTTGGCATTCAGAACAGATGCAATTCGGCATGGAATAGACTTCTACAAGTCATGTGCATATGATAATGGAATGCGGGACCATTTGTCCTGTAAAATATGGCCCAACTATGCCAATGATGCTGGAGGTGGGAAGTGTGATCTGACCTTGCACTCCAGATATTCCCACAAATGTTCATAATATTGAGGTCTGGAGATAGAGGTGGCCAGGGTAGCTGCTGTACCTCATGCTCTGCAAACCACAATTTAACACATTTTGCACAACGCACAGTGCATTTTCCGCTTGAAACTAGGAATGGTCATTAGGGAACAGTGCCTACAACATTAAGGTGCAGATGGTCCCCAAGAATGTATTCGTACATTGTGGATGTCACAGAACCCTTCAGAAAAACTACCTTACACACTAATAATTTGCACTCTGTAAATTGATTCAACTATTTAGAGGAAAAATTGTCTGAACTGGGTGGGATACAAACCCACGAACTCCTGATAACATGTCAGGTGCTCTGGACCACTGAGCTACCGGCTGCCGATCAAGATCTCCTCTAATTGGTGTTATGAACATTCTCAACCTACTTTCCTAATATGTAGGGTGTGTTCAGGCAATCCCACCTCAAGTGGCTTTTTAATGCTTTAGAGGGAATGTGTGTCTTACGAGTATGCAATCTACAAATAATTATTAATTAAATTCAACTCATTAAGTATCCACTAATAATTTTCACTCTGTAAATTGATTCAAATATTTATATTTCATTCTTATAAGACATTCATTTCATCTAAGAAAAGGCATTTAAAAGCTGCTTGAGCCGGGATTGCCTGAACACTCCCTACATATTAGGAAAGTAGGTTGAGAATGTTCATAACACCAACTACAGGAGATCTTGATCGGTGGCTGGTAGCTCAGTGGTCCAGCGCACCTGACATGTTATCAGGAGGTCGTGGGTTCATATCCCACCACGCTCAGACAATATTTCCTTTAAATATTTGAATCAATTTACAAAGTGGAAATTATTAGTGGATACTTAATGAGTTGAGTTTAATAATAATTTTTTCTACACTTACACAACTACCTTAGGGAATGTCATGATATGACACCCCACAGCATCAGGGATCCACCTCCATGTTTCACAGTCGCAACCAAACAGTTGGGATGGTATGCTTCAGCAGGTTTTCACCAGACATACACAATGTGTCTAGCATCCATTCTTTAATATCCCAGTTTTTATGTGCTTTGCACCACCTTACACGTTTTGTTGCATTGATGTTGGTAATCAGAGGTTTGTGGATTGCAGCACGACCATAAATACTGGCCTGAAGTTCCTGACAAACTGTTATGATGGAAAACAAGATCATTCTGACTTCTGCTATTTGTGGTACTGTGGTCTTGTGCTTTCATTATACAGTCCATGCCAATTTCGCCAATTCCTATCTTACAACTTTGTATAGCATCCACAATTTTAACTTTTGGAGGCAATGCCCTGTCCTTTTTGATAAGTAATTATAATCTTCAATATAGTTTCTTGTATTACACCTACTATTTCCACCATTCTGGTTACTGAAGCTCCTGCAAGATGTGGAGCAACAATCATACCTTTTTGGAAGTCACTGAGCTCTGACATTGTCGACAATTACACCTGTGATCTATAACAGTAAATTTAACCTGTGATCCAAAATTAACAGCAAATTTAACCCATGATCCAAAATTAACAACAAATTTAACCTGTGATCCAAAATTAACAGCTGTTTCACCTTCACCTCTGCACTGCTGCATGTTATCTGACATCATACTTCTCCCCTTTATATACCTCACAGTTGCCATCGGTGTTTCCATTATTTTGATAAACTCTGTATATAGGGATTATGTGGTAAAAACCAAGTATAATAAGTTTTCACTGTGCTTTTAATATTACATTTTCGCTCAAAACTGAAAAAACCTTTTTTCCCCTCATCATTACAGTTGTATGAAAAACTCCAACAAACATTTAATATTCATTAGCAACTTGTTTTAGTTCAACAAGCAACATAAACAAGTCTTTTAATCTCATTTGAAGTACAATATGTTTTCTAATGTAACGATTTCATGAATATTGTTTCTTTGCAGGGCAGTAGAGGATAAAAACATTGGACCTTTAATAAAAACGATAATGACACGCTGCATTCACTGCACACGTTGTATTCGATTTGCAAGTGAAATAGCTGGTGTAGATGATCTTGGAACAACTGGAAGAGGAAGTGATATGCAAGTTGGAACTTACATAGCAAAATTATTAGCATCAGAGCTCTCAGGAAATATTATAGATGTCTGTCCTGTAGGTGCTCTGACTTCAAAGCCCTACGCATTTACAGCACGGCCATGGGAAACTAGGTATGCATAATATTTCTCAAAATTTTAGATAGTTTTAGAAGAAATTAATATACACACTCTTATTAATTCAAAGTACAGTCATTATATTTTGCCTTCCAATATTTAAAGTATTGACTGAATAATCTCGGCAAAACTTCCCCGTCCTGTCCACGGTCAGTAGGGGACACGATGGGCTTGGAAAAGTCGCCGTCCATCAGATGGGATGTTAAGCCCCAGCCCTGTGTGCGGGAGAGACATACCCTGTGCATGTTAAAGAACACGCTGGATGGTTTTGACGGGAGGCTACCATCTGTCTCCCAAGAGCTGTTCCAATGGGTCCCCCCCCCCCAACCTTCTCTGAGCCTTCAGGGTCCTTGTGACCTGGCCATTTAGCCCATGGTGTGCAAAAAAAGTGCTGCTCAGAGGTAGAACAACTCAACTGAATGAATGCATTGTTACTATCATAATGAATGATTCATATGTCTACATATTTATACCCAGCAATCAGAGAACAGCACATTCTACACCACTTAGAGTGACATAGCTGACCCCTCCTCCTCCATTGGCAGATCCCTGGCATCTGCAAAGAGATTAATTAAAATTTACTTCACAAATTCACTGTATGAAAGTTTAAAAAAAAAATCTTTCTCAGAATTTGATCATTGCAAAAGTAGCTTCTGGACATCATTTTTGCCATCTGGTAAACATCATTTTTGCCATCTGGTAAAAGTTTTGAGATTTTTTCTTGTAACTTTTTATTTTAAGTGTGCACTTATTAGGTATAAATAATTTCTCACTATAACTGCTGTCCTTTTTTTTTGTAAAACGTTGGTGCACTCCTGCCTTTTTACTATCACTTGGCATCTGGTTGTTTGCTGCTATCAGCTGTTGTTATATCACTATTGTTTAATAGTACTTTAAGTTCTTTTATTATATCAGAGTTATCAGTCCTTGTTATTCTTTGCTGTTGGAGGCCAGCTTGATAGTTTGCAATGCTTGATCTTCACAGTTATTACGGGGTACTCAGATGACATTCTCTCATCTTCTGAGAGCCCTTATTTCTTAAAATTCCTACCCCCAATTTAGGATGTTCATTCTTAAAACATACCCACATGGAGGAAGAAGTTTAAAAAACACACTTGTGACCAAACGAGTTTCTTCCATCTACCTGATGGCTTATCTGTGGTGGATGTTGTTGGTACTTCAGCTGTAGTTATATCACTTGCCCTCTGGCAGTGTTGCTGTGGCTCTACAATGTCTCTGACATAGTAGGAGGTTCCATGCTGATGGAAGTTAATGAAAAGTAAAAGTGAATGGTGAACCATCACAACTCCCCCTCCCAAAGCCTGTCAAAATTTGAGCAAATTTAGTTTAGAAGGTTACAACTTGCATCATTTACAATTTGATGAACATAAATAAAGCATTGAGTATGAAAATGATAATTTAGACTTATGAAATATCTCTCACTTCAATACACTCTTCTAGAAAAAGCTAGGGGTGGGGGTGGCTCAGTCAGTAGTGTGCCAGGCTCGTAATCTGTAGTTCCCAGGTTTGAGTCCCAGATGGGCCAGCGTTGAGATTTATGTCTGCAAAATTCCCCGTCCTGCCCGTAGTCAGTAGGGGACACCGATGGGCTTGGAAAGGCCGCCGTTCATCGGATGGGATGTTAAGTCATGGCCCAGTGTTGTGGGAGAGCCATACCCTGTGCACGTTAAAGAACATGCTGGATGGCTTTGACGGGAGGCTACCATTTGTCTCCCAACAGCTGTTCCAGTGGGTCCCCTCCCCCAACCTTATCTGAGCCTTCGGGGTCCTTGTGACCTGGCCATTTAGCCCATGGTGTGCAAAAAAAGTGCCGCTCAGAGGTAGAACAACCCAACCCAAATCCAGCAAAACCAAAGTTACCTCCTTCCATTCCCCTAGCAATGTATACAGCTACCTACTGTAAATACCTACCAATGGCTGTGGCAGTTAACTTACTTGCATTAATCGGACTAACTAGTATCACATCCTGATACAATGGAAAAGATTCATACTTCAATTGCTGTACAAATGATGTTAATCAAAACTCCTAGTCTACTTAATTTGCTAAAAAGGTTAAATTAAAATAGAAGGATAATACGTCAATTCTGTTCTTTTAACAGAATATATATTACAACTGAATCAAGTGGGGGTACATTACATCCGCTTATTCTCCTAATACCAATCCAAAATGCAAAAGCTAATCTTCATTCTTATATAAAAGAAAAGTGTGCATGGGTCCTCCACTATATATCCTCCTAACATACAATCAATGTGAGGCTAATAAAAATTCATTGTAAAAAAAGTGGGCATATGGTCATCTGCTATAATAAGTATAATCTTTCCCGATCTAGCTGAAGTAAAAAACCAATTTGTTACTCCCCTTATCGAACTTCACGTCCTTCTCCCAGAGGAGATTCCTAGTGACTGACTTGGTCATATAGGCTAGGCTGTTTAGGGACCACTCAACAGGGTACAAATCTGCAGAACCAGGGCATCATCATCACTTTATGTGTTATTCTGATAATTACATATCACTGATATAATTGTATCACTGAATACAAACATCATATCTAAGAGTAAAGAATATCCATATGAGTAAACAATCATAGACAATGTAAAAAATTCCTTCTTATTCTTACATCGAAATTTTGCATTTCACTAAAAAATTTCAATACAAAAATATACTTCATATACGAATTACATAATCACTTATATTAAATTTTCTTTCGTGCTCATCATTTACTACCATCAGTTATAACCATAAACATTTTTATAACTAAATTCACTTGCAGAGTACATCACAATACTCAGTTCAGCTATCAGTTAACTGAAAAAAAAAATCGATACAAAGTCATAAATACAACTTCAAATAAGGTTATTACGATATACAAATGGGTAGGGGTTCAACTAGAACCTCAGATGAACCAAAATATATAAAGTCTATTCACTTCACATTATAAATTCATCAAACTATAAAACATATAATAAATTCCCTAAACACTAAGGTTTCAACCTGAATGTAAAACTTCTTTCACTAAGTAAACAACAATAAACAATCTTGGATCTTCTTTGTCTTCATCTATTTCAGAAAAAAGGAAATAAAACATCTTATACTATTAGTGCCAGAATGGTGAAATAATAATATACTTAAATTTTTCATTGCTGGTACTTTGTTTTGGTAAATCTTAATTTTAATCAGATTCCAGAGACTTCGTTCCCACACTAATTGAAGGGCTAGGTGTAGATGCTTTGGAAGATCCCTCTTGTGACGTCATCTACTTCTTGTTGACTGCTATGCTGGTGGTGGTTTTTCTGCTGACTGTCACTTCACTGAAGTCTTGTTACTTTCTTAATGTTTAGGAAACAGCTAAATCCAGCTTAGCTATCCTCTGTCCAGTTTAGTGGAACTTGTTATAGTCAATTCTAGGTTTTATTCTTTTGGTTGGTAGCAGCTTGTCTTTTTCATATAAATTACTTTCTTCCTGGGCTCTATTCAACACATCAGATTTCTTTTGGCTCCTAATCTGGAAATTTTATGAAATTTTTAAATAGTTTTATATTCACTATATTGTGGTAGCCTATTGGACATTCATATAACAATTCGTTTATTATAACATGTTCCAACTTTATATCCACATTATTTAAAGTGATGGGCAATTCCACAGTTCCTTCCAGAATACACTGCTTGAGACCACAATCCAAGTTCAAAGGTCCATGGGACCATGGCTGTAATGTCAGCTCATGTATTGATGCAAGCTATGTGTCAAATTTAGAACACTATGTGTGTCAACATTGGCAAGACTAATTTTGGAGAGGGCTTATCTTTAGGAACTTTGGCTTCACTCTTCAAAGATCATAATTCAAGTTTCCCACTTGGCATTTTTTCTATAGCAGAATTGTTCAATGTGTTCTACTTGGTCATAAAAATTACATCTTAAAGTTTCTAGATTTTTTGTAGCAGTGGCTTTTGGCCTAGTTTCATCCTTTGAAGCTTTTCATTGAGCATAAGCTATACCTCTTTCATTCTACATTATTGGTATGTTCAGTGCAAATTGTCTGGACTGTATTATTTACAGTCATACAGGAGTCATTTTGTGAGACTCTACTTCATATTGCTGCCTTGGCAAAGATTGCATTCACTGTTGCTTTAGCACCATTTTTGCAGATTCTCTTCTAGTGGTGTATTGCAAAAACAATCTGACCAAAGTCATTGGAATTTACATTTCTTACTCCAAACGCTCTGTCCAAAAATTATTGCAATGGTAGCATTAACCGAGACATAATACAATTTATAATGTCGATTTGGGCAGCATCATGCAGCTGGTATAGCTGTACTGCACCCCAGATGAATGTTTCAGTATCATCTCCTTCCCATTATTTTCGTGAAGTTACATAGCAATCGTGGAGGATAGATTTCCGTAAGAATCTTCCCAGTATGCTATTCCTTGTTGACATCTGACATTGTTCTATCATTGCTTAGCACATCCACTTAAACAGGATAGAGTGCTAACTACTTTTTTGTTGCCTGGCACTTCATTTCATATAGATGGAAGTGATCTTTCATGAACTTGACAAATGTCCATGATGATGGGTGTTTCGAAAGTCAAACCTTATCTCAGATAAAGGCCAATGAACAATTGGCCTACATCTAATAACTGGATCGGCAACTTATCATCGAGGGGGTCGATAATATTTTGTTTCGTCACTTGCTTCTGACAAAACATTAAATGGAACTCTTCATTCAAAATTTTGTATTTATGAAATTTTGATACTTTTTTTTGTCTTTAGCAGTGCTCAAAGATACTACTATACAACAATACAATACTACAGCTACACTAAGCTTGCAATAAACTTTATCATAGAGTTTATTGTGTGTCCAGACACTTCTAATCACTACAAACATATAGTAGATATGTATCAGGAATCTGGTCAGACACTGAACTTCAGTATCTTTGACTAATATTATCATTGTTTCTTGCTGAACAGTAAAATTCGGCTTAATCTTCCATTAAATCAATGGTTATTACAACTAATGAGCTGAAAAATTTGTTAAACTCTGACAATCACATTAAATAACATATAATTATATATATGAGTTTATTTTCATAGGATGCCACTTTCTTTTATCTTCCTATAACTCCAAAGTATATTAACTTTGCTGGATAGCTTAAATTTGGGTCACCAGGTGATTAACCTTGCCAAGAAATTAAACAAGAGTTCAGTTAATAGTGCTAGATGAAATAAAGAACTTAAATAAATGATTGTCTCCAACAAATTAGTTAAATTAATACTTCTTAACCAAAACTCTGCTCAAGAGAAAAAGTAAGAAATTACAAACACAAATTTCATAAAATAAAATGAATATTTATTCAAATTCTAGACTCTGCAATAAACAAGTTGCACCAAAAAGCAAAGACAAACTAACACCTTATCACAACTAGCAGCAACCTCCTTCTCACAAAAGCTTCCTCAACTAACTGCAATCCTCTAACTACCTGCTGTGACTTCTGTCACTATACACTGTGGTTTGCAAACTGGCATAAGCAACAGCACACAGTGGAAGCCACATTTGCACATGGTGATTGGGCACTGATGTTAATAAGTAGCTGTGCTTCTTGCTCTGTGTGTTTAATGGTTGGAATTAAAAATGAAGTTGCACAATCTACAATTCTATTTGTGGGGAGAGCAATGATTCAAAGTAATGTCCCAAACTAATAATTATAATATAAATTAAAAGTAAAACTGGTTAAGGAAAAGTGAAAGTTAATGGGTGAACCATCACAAGACATGTAATATGAAGGGGAAAATGTTATACTGCATTGGAAATCCAGTCTCTTTTTTCCCCTTTTGTATTTTTCTGGCTCAATTGTGTTTCTTGGCCACATCTCGTTTTTTTTTTAGATCTGGGCCTGGGGAGGGGGGGGGGTGCATATCCATGCTAATACATCTATTATAAATAAGCTCCATCTTGCCAAAAGGACATGGGGTTGGTTTAGTTGGTATCAGCCAGGCTCATAATCTGTAATTCCCAGGTTAGACTCTCACTTGACCAGTTTTGAGATTTATCTTTGCTGAGCTCCCCTCTGTCTTCAGTTTCTTTGTGAACAAGCCTTATCAAAAGGTAAAACAACAGTGGCAAGACATAACTCATGAGAGGGCTTTTCTTGAGGAACTTTGGGCCTCTCGCTTCAAAGATCCTAATTTAAGTTTCCTGAATTGTCATTCCTTCTATAGCAATATTGCTCCGTGTGCCCAAGTCGACCACAAAAATTACATCTAAAAGTTTCTCTATTATTAATAGCAAAAGTTTTAGGTCTAGTGTCATTGTTTCAAGCTTGACATGGAACATAATCTCTGCTTCGTTCGTTCTGTATCATTGTAGGCGCGTTCGGCAAAAATTGTCGGGACCAGGTAACTTCTGGTTGTGTGGGAGTCATTTTGCGAGACTCAACCTGATAGCGCCGCTGCTTTGACGAGGATTGCATCAATTGTGGGTTTAATACATTTTTTGCAGAGTCTCTTCTTGCAGTATATTGCTGAGCCAATTTGACTAAAGTTGAAATTGAATTTACGTTTCGTAATGTCCGACCCTGCCTTCTCGTGGTGCAGACCGTTAGTACCTTTCAAAAGAGATACTCTCTTGTGGAAGTGAAAGGAAGGGGAGGTATGCCAGATTAGTGTGGCCTACTGATCTGGACAACTATGGCTACTTTTCTTTTTTTTCTACCCTGCTGAGGAGTGGTCAACCACACAGGATCCTGGTGCTGACCATATAAACCCACTGGACTGGACAGATATATGGCTCTGAGCTTGATTATGGATCCTGATTTTGTTGCACTGGTGGGCTTCTGTGGAGGGAAAATCTTCCGCTGTGTTTTCTGTTTGTTTGTGGGTTGACAGCCCCAAGTGAATAGATTCACAGGATATGTTTATCAGCTGCTGGATAATCATGAGCAGAGGTCATCGCAGGCACCTGAACTCTTTGCTTCTATTGGCATCGTCAAATTCTACATTGGAGGAAATCTTCCAGTGTAGATAGCTTCAGCCTTTAGTAGTGGGGGAACGGGTCTTTGCCCCATGTCTGCGATTAGGGGGCTGTTTGATATTGTCTGCATTCCCTCTCTCAATAAACATAGTTTCTTTAACATCCCACTAATAATTTTCTCTCCATAGGTAGTTGGAATGTGAGGACTCTGCACAGAGCTTTTTCTCTTGATGTCCTCACACAAGAATTCCACCGTTATAATTTAGATATTCTCGGCTTGCAAGAAACCAGATGGACAGATAAAGGTCAGATTCTTAAAAATAATCTTAAATTTCTCTTTTCAGGGAGGGACGACAATAAGGATCACCAAGGCGTGGTCTGCTTCTCAGCAGACACACTAGTGATGCTCTTCTAGGATATGAGTGCATTAATGAAAGGTTTCTTACAGCAAATTTTCAGACAAGTGTTAAAAACTTGAATGTTATCTGCTGTTATGCCCCCACTGAGGATGCTGTTGAGGATGAGAAGGATAGGTTTTATGGACAACTTCAGGATATTTTGAATTCTGTCAGGAAAGGAGATATTACCCTTGTTCTTGGTGACTTCAATGCCAAAGTTGGTACTGACTCTGACCTTTGGGGAGGAGTAATAGGCCTTTTTGGTATTGGTAGCTGTAATGGCAATGGGCAACGTCTCCTACAGGTAAATAAACTCAATGGATTCAGAATAACTAACACTTATTACAAACATCGCAACTTACATAAGTACACATGGGTTTCACCCATTGGGCTGCATAAGAATATGATTGATTATATATTAATTAACAGCAAATGGGCTAGTTCTGTTAGAAATACCAGGGCATGTAGGGGAGCTGAAAATGGATCTGACCATTACCTTGTTAAAAGTGTTTTGCAACTTAAATTTAAAAAGTGTTGTGCTAGGGTTAAAAAATTTACTTTTAATACTGAAGCTCTGAAAGATCCAGTTATAGCCAAAGCTTACCATGATAGGTTACTTAGTCATTATGACAGTCATGGTATGCTTACTACTGAAGTTCAGGAAGAATGGGATCATTTTAAACAGGCTTTTTTGGACACTAACAGTACTCTTTTAGTCAAAAAGGAGCAGAAGAGGCAGAATTATCTGAGTGATAAGGCACTTGAGCTTATTTCGGAAAGAAAGAACTGCAGGAATGTCCTTAATCAATACCCTACTAGTCCTAATAGAAAGCATTACAGAGAACTTAATAAACGTGTAAAGGATCAGTTAGCTGCTGATAAGAATCTTTGGCTTGATGGTTTGGGTGACAAAGGCGAGGAAGCAGTTAGACAGCACAACAGCAGAGAGCTGTACCAGATAGTTAATGTTTTGTGTGGTAGAAAACGGACAGGTATACAGGGATTGAAGGATAACAAGGTAAGGTTATAGAAGGTGAGGATTCTGTCATGGCTAGGTGGGCTGAGCATTTCAGTGATATTCTAAACAATGCGGTTAGTTCTATTCCCATTGTTTGCAATGATGATAGATGCATTGATGGCTTTAATGTTGGCCCTATAACACAATCTGAAGTTACTTTGGCTGTTTCTAAACTTAAACTTCATAAATCCCCAGGGGTAGATGAAATTACTACGGAAATGCTTAGAGCTGGGAATGTTTCGTTCGCCACTTGGATGACTGAAATTCTGAATATCTTTTATGATAAAGGCATGGTTCCTAAGGATTTTACCAGAGCTATTGTTGTCCCTATTTTCAAAAAAGGTGATCGCAGTTCTTGTGATAACTATAGGGGTATCAGCCTACTCTCTGTTCCGGGTAAAGTTCTTTCCATGATTGTGCTTAATAGAATTAAGAATCTGGTTGACAGTTTTTCTGGTTTACAGTGATCTTTTATGATAAAGGCATGGTTCCTAAGGATTTTACCAGAGCTATTGTTGTCCCTATTTTCAAAAAAGGTGATCGCAGTTCTTGTGATAACTATAGGGGTATCAGCCTACTCTCTGTTCCAGGTAAAGTTCTTTCCATGATTGTGCTTAATAGAATTAAGAAACTGGTTGACAGTCAATTGCGTGATGAGCAATGTGGATTCAGAAGTGGTAGGGAATGTGTGGATCAGATATTTTCACTTAGGGAGATTCTTGAGAAATGTTTCGAGTTTCAGAAACCTTTGGTTGCTAGCTTTGTTGATTTCAAAATGGCTTTCGACTCTCTTGATCGTCATAATTTGTGGTTGATTATGAGATCATATGGTATACCTGACAAGTTAATTAACATAATGAAAGCTCTCTATAATAACATTGAGTCGTTTGTGAGAGCTGGTAAGGCTTGTAGCAATTGGTTTAGCATTACTTCTGGTGTTCGACAAGGGTGCATTTTGTCTCCTTTTCTCTTTAGCTTGGTTATTGATTATGTTATGTGAAATTCACTTCAAGAGAAAGATTTTGGCCTTAAATGGACTGGAGATACGAAAATTTCTGGTTTAGATTATGCTGATGATTTAGCCCTTTTGGCAAATGATGTTGATGAGCTCTTTCATTCGAGCTGTTGATGAAACTGGTAGTAGAGTAGGTTTGGTTATAAACAGAGAGAAAACTAAAGTGATGAAAATTGGTCAGGCAGGCTGTGATTCAGTTAATCTGAATGGTTGCAGTCTTGAGCTGGTGTCACAGTTTAATTATCCCCGGAGCTATGTAACAGATAATGGTGATGTGTGGCATGAGATTAACAGACAAATAGGGATTGCTGCTGGGACTTTTAAAAATCTTTGGAAAGTGTGGAGAAATAGGTGTGTACACCTAAAGACTAAAATTAGACTGTATAATAATTTGATTCTATCTAGGGTTAGTTTTGGTAGTGAAATTTGGACACTTTGTAAACAAGATAACAGGAAACTAGATGCTTTTGATTCCAGATGCTTACGCAGTATCTTGGGCATTAGGTGGTTCAACTTTGTAACTAATGATGAGGTTAGGCAAAGGAGTTTGCAACCTCCTTTAAGCAACATATTGTGCAGAGAGAGACTCCATTGGTTTGGCCATGTTGCCTGTATGAATAATTATTGATTGGCGAATAGGGTCATGAACAGTGTGCCTAAAGGCCTCAGAAAGAAGGGGAGACCTAGGATGCAGTGGGCAGACAATATCAAACAGGACCTTGTTAGAATTGGTGTGCAGTGGCCAGATGCAGTAGATGTAGCTCAGGATAGACTTGCTTGGAGAACTAAATTGCACGGTCTGGTTGGACCTCCGTAGCCCATGGCTGCTTGAGGATGATGATGATTTCTAAGAATTCCCTAATTGGCAAAAGCAATTGGGACAATATGCAGTTTATAATGTCAATTTCAACATCATCATGCAGCTGGTATAACTCTTCTGTACCCCAGATGAATTTTTTGATATCATCTGCTTCCCTTTGTCTTCATGGAAACAGTTCTATAGCTAACTGTGTAAAGTCATAAGTTGGATAGATTTCCAAGAGTTCGCTTTTAAAATCTTCCCAAAACTCTATTCCATGATGACATCCTACGTTATTCCACCATTGCTTAGCACATCCAATTGTAACGCTCCAAATAATTGAAAATACTTTAAAGTTTATTAAGTTTTGGACCCTTTGTCTGATCCAATAATATTTAAGCTCTGGATAGCTGAGTCAGGCGCCAGGCAATAATTAACAAATTGCCAAAAATAAAGTTTAATTAGGGTTGGAAATACCAGCGAGCGTTAATGAGTAAGAATTCAAAAATATTAAATGATTGTCAAAATTTAATGCTAATGCTAATCAAAACAAACTAACATTGCTCAAGAGAAAAAAAATTACTGAAGATTCAAAAAGTTTCTGTAACAAATTTATTTACAAAAACACTCACCAAAACTTCAGTGAAGAAGATACTACATCATTTTTAGAAACTCTTCAACAAAACTACACTCTTTCTCAACTAACTCAAAACTGTGCTCTCTCTCTCTCTGTGTGCTCGTGCTTCACTAACTCAAACTGACTGTCTAACATGTCACCAGGTTATAACAAGAGACTACAAAGCCAGCACGTGTCATGTTGCATGCCGGGGAAGACATTGCATAAAACGACGATCGGCGCAAGCTATGACGCAAGAGGGGGCATGTCCTTGTACACCCACTTTAGCGGGTGACAATCGAAAGTTCAGAGTTGTGCATGCGTTGCGCATGCACAACTCTGCTCTTGGAATCCTATGCTCTTGGAATGCTCTTTCCTATGCTCTTGGAAATGAGCGCTGTGATGCCAAAAATAAAAATCCCCAAAATGATAAATATAATGTAAATTAAGCAAAACTGGTTAAGATAAAGTAAAAGTGAATGAGGGGGCATCACACAATTAGACAAGATACTGCTAAAATCACTTTTTGTTGCTGGGCACTTCATGAAATCTCTTCGATGGACCTGACAAATATCCACGATGACGGACATTTCGAACCATTGAACCTTAGCTCAGGTAAAGGCCAATTAACCTAAGGACTATAGTTATATATATATACATAAGGACTATAGTTATATATATATACATAAGGACTATAGTTATAGACTCGTCATTGTAGTGGTTGATAATACTCTGTTCTATCACTTACTTCTGATGGAACAAAAAATGGAACCTTATGTTGAAAGTTTATCCATTCTGAACTGACATAACATTGTCAGCAAATTTAGGGGTTGTTGTCGTTCCCCTTTTCTCCCTAGGCTCATTAAGCAGATTCGTTAACACTTCTGCTTCTTTCATCACATCCTGCAACCTATCTTTTACTTTTTCTAAGTCGGGAGTCATTATGGCAGAATAATTTTAATCTTGAGCAGTGCCCAAAGGTATTGCTATACAACAATTCAATACTAAAGCTACAGTAAGCTTATCAAAAAAATTACACTTTGCTTATCAAAAAATTTTTTTTATCTATCGTGTGTGTGTGTCCGGACACTTCTATTCTTTTCATACATACAATAAATATTAACTATCAGCAATAACTGTGCTGAGACTTCAGTACCTTTGACTAATACACAAAAGTTAAGCTTCTTGCTCAACAAAAAAATTTGGCTTAAGTTGCTGTTAAATCTCTGAATAGTACATATAACTAATAAGCTCAAAAATTCATTACTTTGACAATCACTTAAATAATCTACAATATATACAGTCCCTGTTTTCGGTGCTCCACTTTTCTCTCTCTCTGTAACACTCCAAAGATTATTAATTTTTAAAGTTGTATCTTTTGTCTGATCCAAATTTATTCAAATTCGGGATAGCTTTATCGGGTGCTAGGCAATAATAACTTGCCAAATAAAGATAAAATAGGGTTCGTTAAGTATTTGTCAAGCATTACTTATCGAGTAAGAATTCAAAATGGTTTGTCAAGTTTAAAGTTTAAATCTAAGCAAAAATTCAAAAGTTTCTATAACAAACGAAGTTTATTTCCAAAAAATTCAGACTCTCCCAATTCAATACAAAAGTTGGAGTACTTAACAACTCCTTCTATCTAAAGTAACATCATCTCAACTTCCACTAACAGCACTCTCTTTGTCCCAATGTCACCACTCTATTCACAACACCCTTCACAAATAACTGACTCTGTGACCTAATGTCACTTAGTTATAACATGTGCATAAGTCTGGCATATGTCTATTTGATGCCAGGAAAGACATTTGCATAATATGACAATCGCACTAGATATGATGCAAGAGGGGTCGTGTCCTACACACGCTTTAGCGGTTGACAATTAAAATGTTGGAGTTGCACATGCGCATCTCCTATGGCTCAGAAACGAGAATTGTGATCAGTCCAATAAAAAAAATGAAATAATCCCCAAAATGATAAATATAACGTAAATAAAGTAAAACTGGTTAAGGAAAAGTTAAAGTGAATGGGTGGATCATCACAAGTGATTGCCAGATATTAAGTTTGTGTACAAACTTTTGCTCCTAAAGTAACAAATTTATAACAGAATTCTGCATCATTTTACCTTGTTTCAGCACTCCCTAAATAACTATTGAACAAACACATTGTATGTCGCAATAGTGATTTAATTATGAATGTTTTTTAAACATATATACAATGTGGGGATTGGAATTACTCTTTTCCTGTTTAACAATGCTTGTTTATACTAATGTTTTCTGGGGAAACATTGCTCAGCATAAGTTGTAACATATTGTTTTAAAAGTTCAGTTCGTTACCTATAATAGAATCTAGATCAAACTTTAAACTGGTTTTAACTAAAATGTAAATTAGAAATAAAAATAGAGAACTAAAGAACTGAAATATCGAAGTGGCAGGAAAGTTTGAAACAGTTCATATAAAAAACTCTGCCACATTTCAAAAGTGATTGTTTAGATTGAAATCATAAAATGTTATTAATATTTCTCATTGAATTTTCAAGAAATGTTCAAGTAATATGGTTCATTTTAAAAAGAATGTATTAATAAACAAAAAAACTCAGTCACTGGTATTAATCATTTCAATGGTAAATAACCTATCGTTCACTTGCATCTGTCAACATAGGGAATCTTGAAAAAGTTTATATCAGGGCTACAAAGTAGCTATCTTGAGCATAAGAAATATGTTTTTTTAGCCCTTGAATATTTTATGAAAAATGCAAATATAGAGTGTTTTTGAAAACGAACTATGAAAAACAAACGGCTGGAAATCGTGAAACACTAAATGTATGCGAATTTATTATTAATTTTAGATTTTGCATTCAAGCCACAATTCTTTTGGCTGTTTTAGTATTTTTCACTCAAGTTGTAATTCGTCTGACTTTTACTGTTTTTGCTTTCAGGATATAAATCTTTTGGCTTTTTTTTATTTATTGATGATAGAGTTTATTCAACATTGACAATGCATTGGTGTTTTTGCACACCAGTTCCATGTATTACATTTAGAAGATTAAATTTGAGCTAAATAAAATTAAATTTCTGACATTTCTACTTAATTTTGGAATGGCCACACTGTAGGCTATACAATGTAAAGATTTGTATCCATCTTGCTAGTGATGAGTTCCGGTTCAAACTTTGTCTGGCTGAGCGTGAGTCTGGCAGGAACTGGTCTGGCATTTGAATATTCACTTAAGTATATGCATTTTACGATGCATCTGAAATATTTTTTCCCAAAGAGGGAGCAGGAGGGCACAGTCTCAAAAAACAGCCCGAAAATTATCTCCACTCCTCACTAACAGTCTTCTTTCATGTCTTGCTTATATTTCTCTGACTTCCCAATCAGAAGTCATCAGAATAGCCTTTGCATTTTGGCAATGGTTCAGGGATAGTTTAATTTGTAGCGCACCAGACTAGTATTCTGACGATCCCAGTCTCAAGTCCCAATTGTGATTTTTTTTCCATTAAACCGCAACTAATTCTCAGTGAGAAAAGGGACACCGATAGTGTGATGGTCCACCCATTCACTTTTGCTTTTCCTTAACCAGTTTTGCTTAATTTAGACATTATTTATCATTTTGGAGATTATTATTTCATTTTTTGGAAATATATTTTCTTGCTTTGATATTTTGTCCAGCACCAGAGCCAGAAAGAATCTTGGATCAAATGCACACCTTGTATCAAGTATCTAAGGTCATGTGGGTTTAACTCCGAAAGATGGGTGGGAACTAGATGTCCCATTCATTATTGATCCTGGAGCACAATGGACAGGCAATTGCTGATCCCTAAGCAATGACTAACACTCTGTGGGAAACTTTTTCCTCCATCTCTTATTTGTCTTCCTATTTCCCCCAAAGTTTCTGGCCCAGAAGAGCAAAGCCGAATGATCTCTGTTGTCCTACTTGAATGGCCTGGAGCCTTACAACAGGCCATTTACACCAGAAATGACACCAGAAGAGCTTCACCTTGCTCTACATTCTTCATGTGCACCTGCTATCGGGCCAGACAATGTTCATTATGCATTCTCCAATATCTCGCCATTGAATAAGGATCAGCTGCTTCAACTTTTCAATCTCATTTTCCTCGAAGAGCAGTGTCAGAACTCCTGGTGACAGGCTAACATTTTGGCCTTCCCCAAGCCAGGAAAGGATCCCAAGATTCTTTTTAATTATCATCCCATTGCATTGATGAGTTGTGTGTGCAAGATGTTGGAAATAATGGTAAATGCCAGACTCGTCTGATATTTAGAACATCACAACTTTCTCTCCAACACCCAGTGTGGCTTTCACAGGCAACGGTCAACTCTTGACCATCTCATACACCTTGAATCAGCTATCAGAATTCTTAAAACAAGACCACCTGGTATCCACTTCCTTTGACATCGAAAAACATAAGACACATGGGGCAATTTGGCATTCTTTGTGACCTCCATGCCTTTGGCTTGCAAGGTCAGATTCCAGTTCTCATTGCTAACTTTCTTTCACCTTGTTTTTTTTTTGAGTTCATGTCAGCAACACTTACTCTGAAGAATAGGGACAAAAAAATAGACCACAAAGACTTTTTGTGGCACCTTGGTTTTTGCTGTCAAAATTAATCCCATTATTAGATAAATTCCTCTGACTGTTGGCAATGCCCTGTATGTGGATGATTTTAGCATCTTTTGCTCGTTGTGCAGCATGCAGGTCATTGAAAGTCAACTGCAAACTGCCCCGAACAATATCTTGGTCTTGGTGACAGCTCAGACCACGATTAAGAAGGGTTTTGGCTCTCTCTACCGAAAATCACTTGTGTGCACTTTTTCCACAAGTGTAATCTTCATCAGGACCCCAAGCTTCGGCTTTGGGAGTAACATCATTCCATTTGTGGTGGAGACTAAGTATCTTGATCTCATCTTCCACCAGAAATTGACCTTTTTACCTCACATCTGATATCTGACGCCGAAGTGCACGTGGGCATTGAACGTCATCAAGGCCCTCTCTTCTCTTTCCGGGGAACAGCCAACCAATATTCTTTGCTTGACCTTTATTGTTTATTTGTCTGGTCGAAACTGGACTACGGATCCCAGCTGTATGATTCTGCCTAGGATTTGGTGGTGCAGATGTTGAGCACCCCACCATCAGGCCCTTGGTGTTTACACTGGGACCTCCTGCACCTCACTGGTCCAGAGTCTTTACATTGAGACTATCTTTTTGTATTTGCCATCAGCAGCTGCCCCTACAGTACACTTCAAATTGTGATACCTGCTGGGCCATCCTACTTGGCACTTCATTTTCAGACCTTGGTGGGAGATGCTTTACACTGATTACACCGATTCCCATTTGTTTTTTTGGTTTGGGTATCTGAGGCTACCTTAGAGACCTTAGCATCAGTCTCAATAGCATTGCCAAATTTACTGCTTAGCCTCTTCCACTGTGACTTGCTCTTTCCCCTTCATGTGATTTTTTCCCTTTGTAGAATAGGGAAGGCCTTTACACCTGTTTGTGTGTACTTGCAACTTTTTGTCAGCACCTGGATTTCTTGCCTGTCTTCACAATTGTCTTGAAGTCGGGCACATCAGTTGGATCGGCCATGGCCAGATCCTACCTGTGTTTCATCTTCACTGCATAGTTGCATATTATCAGCCTTACCTTGGGATCACATGGCAGAAGCATCATTATCGATGTGTGTTTTACACTGATTTGCTTAGCTCTCAGTGTGAGCCTCTTCTCTACAAGATTTGCCAGCAATTCTGGCAAATCTTGTAGTCTTGCTGTCAAAATTAATCCCATTATTAGATAAATTCCTCTGACTGTTGGCAATGTTCTGTATGTGGATGATTTTAGCATCTTTTGCTCATTGTGCAGCATATTTGCTCATTGTACAGTATATTTATTTTATCTAAAAAGTCCATTTACAATCTTTTTGGTCTTGCAGCCACTTTTAACATTGGGTTATTTGGTCAGGTCAACATCAGGGGTAATGATTTGGCAGATGCTGCTGCCAAGTCAGCCATGCTCTGTTTGGCTCTCCACTGCTGCTTCCATATCTGGACTTTCAGCAGCATTTTACCCTCAAGCTCCAGGTAAATTAGCAGAGATCTTTATCAGAACAGCTAGCTAACAAGCTCTTTGAGATCAAACCTATTGTAAATTGTGGCAGTCATGTTTTCACAGGAACCACAAGGAGGAAGTTGTACTCGTTTGGCTTCACTTAGATCATTCGTTTATCACACATTCTTTTCTTTTATAGGTGAATGACAAACCTAAATGTGAGTTTTATGACACTTTTAATTATCAAACACATTTTAATTGACTGTATTGCTTTTAACTGTTATCAATGTCTGTATTTTCATTTTCACAGTTTTGCATCCATGCCTCTTACACTCTGGCATTTTTTTATCCCATGTTTTTACTTTTTTAAGGTATACTGGTTATTAAAAATAGATTTAATCACAAACTACACTGTTTAAAAAGGGGCATTCAAATGCCCTCATTGCTCAATAGCTTGTTCTAATATACGTCGTTGCAAGATGCAATGTGTACTAGTACTACCTTATTGTCTTAAACATGTAAGGACTTCTACAAGAGGAAGCACAAAGTATTATCCTTTGCTTCTATATCAAGTATAAGTTCTTAGGTATACTTGCATAGGTTACACTGGTATGCTGTACTTGATTACTTCTGTATCCTGTGTCATAGGTATTTTGTAGACTTGCTGGTACACTCAACACTTTCGTGGAGAAACTCAGTCCCAATAGTTTACAGTACACTTGACGCTGTTTGAATTTCATGTTGTAGATGAGTCTTGATCTTATCACAGGATCTTAGTTGTTAATATAGATGTTTTTTCCACTTTAAGGATTCATGTTGTTAATTATGTTTGATTCTAGCATGCAGCTTTTCCGTTCAGTATTGCTAGTAGTAGACTTGATTCATGAGCGTAGCCGACGTTTTAAAGGCATTTGAAAGTTAAAACAACACAAATCTTTTCAACTGAATACATTTAAACCTTTGCATAAAATATATTGACAGTTAAAATATCACCTGTAGCGAAACACGTTTCGACATCCTTCAGTTAATATTGTTGTTGGGCAGTGGACTGGCTGATGTGAGGTGAGTATATGTAAGGCTGGCCCTCAAGTGATGAGTGATGTGTTGTAGTTGGTAATTATTCATGAGGATGTTCCATGTCGCCAACAGGGAGGTTGCATCGGTGTTGCATAGCATTTCATTATGTAAATATACTCTGAGATTTTCCATGATGTTTAATTGGCATTTAGTGGGTGGAAAGTCTATTATTCTGTGGTCTAATTTATTCATAGGTAATTGATGTTGTGTCATTGTAATGCTCCAAAGAATTATATACTTTTAAAGTTTATTAAGTTTTGGACCATTTGTCTGTTCCACTAATTGTTCTTCTATTGTTCTGTATATTCTACCAGAGTATTTATTTTTATTGTCTAATATATTAGAAGGATCATCTGTTTATACTACATACCTTCCCCCAGAAGGGCACATTTTATCTCCATCATTTATCATTGACATTTTTATTGTATTAATGATGTTAGGTGTATTTAAATTATAGGGTCGCAGAATTTTATTAATAGTTTGTGAAAATCCTTTTATATATGGAAAACTTATAGTATATTTATTTAATCTACGTTCTATGTTTTGCACTGGGTTAATTAGCATATCATCTATAATATTTAAATTTATTTCGTTTTTGAATTAGTCGTATAAATCTTTTGTAATATCCTGCTTGAATACCTATTCTTTACGTAAATTTTAGTAGCTCGTAGGAAAAAACGTGTTAAATGCTTCTTTTTTTATATTTATTAGGATGAGCAGAGTCAGCAGGAATTAAGTTAGGTATATATGTAGGTTTCCTATAAACTATAGTATAACATTTTTCTTTTCTGCGTATTAAAGTTACATCCAAATAAGCTAATATACCTAGTTTTTCAGTTTCCGGGGCGGGGGTGGCTCAGTCGGTAGCGCGTCAGGCTCGTAATCTGTAGTTCCCAGGTTTGAGTCCCAGCTGGGTCAGCATTGAGATTTATCTCCGCAAAATTCCCCGCCCTGCCCAGGGTCAGTAGGGGACACCGATGGGGTTGGAAAGGCTGCCGTCCATCGGATGGGACATTAAGCCGTGGCCCCATGTGTGGGAGAGTCATACCCTGTGCACATTAAAGAACACGCTGGATGGCCTTGACGGGAGGCTACCATCTGTCTCCCAACAACTATTCCAGTGGGTCCCCTCCCCCAACCTCTGAGCCTTTGGGGTCCATGTGACCTGGCCATTTAGCCCATTGTGTGCAAAAAAGTGCCACTCAGAGGTAAAACAACCCAACCCTTTTCAGTTTCATTAGTAAATTAGATGGAAGGCAGTAATACTATTAAAAGTCATAATAAGTGTGTGTACATCCTTAGTTTCATAATTCCAGAAAATTAAAATATCATCAATGTAACGTATACATATAAAGCCGGTTTCAGTGGACATTTTTCTAAAGCCCAAGTTTCTACATGTTTCATAACTGCTTCAGCCATAAGGCCGGAGAGAGTGGATAAGGATATAATGAAATATAAGGGAATATAATGTAACTAATAATAATAAATAAGGAAAACTATGCTTATATATTGTGTTTTACGTAGTGGTTGTTCTGGATTAGGTTGCGAAATTTGTTGAAAATTATATTTAGCCATTTTCTGAATTATAGTAACGAAATTTATCAGGATATCTTGACATTTATACTATATATTAATCTTAATTAGATGAATGTGTAAAATGTGTATTTATTGCTTTTTTTTTTGTAAATATTATGGTCTGCTGATCATAAGGTATTAAATTAGGACTAAATATACAGGGGTTATCAAAATAATGGAAACACCGATGATGAGTAGAGTACGTGCAATGCACCATATGCATAACACAGTTGGGCCATGTTTTACAGGAAGAATGGTCCCAAATTCCATTAACATATTTTCCTGACTTGTATAAGTCTATTCCACATTGAATTGTGTCTGTTTTGAATGACCGAGGTGAGTCTACAGCTTATTAATAAAATGTTCTCCGCAAACAGTACATGTTTCCATCATTTTGATCAACCCCTCTGTTTCCAGTACACCACAATAGTTCAATTTGATTGTTTACAATTAATTGATATATCTAAATATGGTAATTCTCCATTTATTTCTGATTCTGAAAATTTGTTTCATTTTGCCAAAAAAAAAACATTTGATTTATAGACATTTAAAAGTCAACAGGTAATGCTGAGATTATCAATTGTTGTTTAAATGATTAATAATGCTGAATAGCATGATGTGCCTTCATTATTGATTTCCATTTTACTCAGTGCACTAAAATGAATAGTTGCCACCCAAGATCATAGATGGCACCAAATGGAGGTGCTGAAAATCACAGGAAGAACTTATTTGAAATAAGACACACCTGGCATTAGGTCAACATATTAGAATACTCTGGCATGTTTCTGGATAGATGCAGGTTCACTTACTGTATGTCATCGGAATATTTTTACACAAAAAATTTATTGCATAAAGTTCTGCTAAATTTGAAAAGTTTGACTACATTGGTGATATCAACCACACATTCCCAAAAGTCAACTGATCTTCTTTGTATAGTATGGTGCGGGAAATTTTTCTATGGCTTTGACCTTTTAAGTAATCTTCTCACCCTGTCTGCATTTACATAAAACCGAAGTTTGAACATCTTGGAGAAATGTACACTTGGACAATTTCACAGTGAGACCTGCTTCTCTTTGTGAAAACTAAGTCTCACAAATGCTCAGAAAAGTTTGTGGGGAAAGTTTGTGGAGAAAACAACTATGATATCTAGATAACACTTCATATGTTTCCTTTTAGATAACCCAGGACCATGGACATAAGATGCTTAAGCAGGTGTCCTGGATAAGCCAAATGGCAAACAACGAAATTGAAACAAAAATTCCTTTGTGAGAAGTGCAATTTTGGGCCAATATGCTGAAGACTAGAGTTGTCTTCAGCATATTGTAAGTATATCCTTTGCTAGTATTGTATATACTTATAATATACTTAAGATTTTGTATGGATTATCAGAAATTGAATACTGTCACAGTCCCTGATAGATACCTTCTACCTATTATCCAGATAATTAAACTGGGACAATTGCTCAAGATTGCAACCATTCAGATTAACTGAATCACAGCCTTCCTGACCAATTTTCATCACTTTAGTTTTCTCTGTTTATAACCAAACCTACTCTAGTAGTACCAGTTTCATCAACAGCTCGAATGAAAGAGTTCATCTCATCAACATCATTTGCCAAAAGAGCTAAATCAGAAATTTTCGTATCTCCAGCCCATTTAAGGCCAAAATCTTTCCCTTGAAGTGAATTTCACATAACATATTCAATAACCAAACTAAAGAGAAAAGGAGACAAAATATACCCTTGTCGAAAACCAGAAGTAATGCTAAACCAGTTGCTACAAGCCTTGCCAACTCTCACACACGACTCAGTATTATTATAGAGAGCTTTCATTATGTTAACTAACTTGTCTGGTATACCATATGATCACACAATCAACAACAAAATAAAAGTGATCAACAGAGTCGAAAGCCTTTTTGAAATCAACAAAGCTAGCAACGAAAGGTTTCTGAAACTCTAAACATTCCTCAAAAATTTGCCTAAGTGAAAATATCTGATCCACACATCCCCTACCACTTCTGAATCCACATTGCTCATCACGCAATTGTCAACCAGATTCTTAATTCTATTAAGCACAATCATGGAAAGAACTTTACCTGGAACAGAGAGTAGGCTAATACCCCTATAGTTATCACAAGAACTGCGATCACCTTTTTTGAAAATAGGGATAATAATAGCTCTGGTAAAATCCTTAGAAACCATGCCTTTATCATAAAAGTTATTCAAAATTTCAGTCATCCAAGTGGTAACCGAAACATTCCCAGCTCTAAGTATTTCTGTAGTAATTTCATCTACCCCTGGGAATTTATGTAGTTTAAGTTTAGAAACAGCCAAAATAACTTCAGATTGTGTTATAGGGCCAACATTAATACCAATGCATCTATCATCATTGCAGACAATGGGAGTAGAACTACCCACATTGTTTAGAACATCACTGAAATGCTCAGCCCACCTAGCCATGACAGAATCCTCACCTTGTATAAGCTTACCTTGTTTATCTTTCAATCCCTGTATACCTGTTCGTTTTCTACCACACCAAACATTAACTATCTGGTTCAGCTCTCTGCTGTTGTGCTGTCTAACTGCTTCCTCAGCTTTATCAGCCAAGCCATCAAGCCAAAGATTCTTAGCAGTTAACTCATCCTTTACACATTTATTAAGTTCTCTGTAATGCTTTCTATTAGGACTAGTAGGGTATTGATTAAGGACATTCCTGCAGTTCTTTCTTTCCGAAATAAGCTCAAGTACTTTATCACTCAAATAATTTTGTTTCTTCTGCTCCTTTTTTCCTAAAAGGGTACTGTTTAGTTTCCAAAAAAGCCTGTTTAAAATGGTCCCATTCTTCCTCAACTTCAATAGTAAGCAAAGCATGACTGTCGTAATGACTAAGTAACCTATCATGGTAAGCTTTAGCTATAACTGAATCTTTCAGAGCTTCAGTATTAAAGGTAAATTTTTTAACCTTAGCACAACACTTTTTAAGTTTAAGTTGCAAGACACTTTTAACAAGATAATGGTCAGATCAAATTTCAGCTGCCCTATATGACCTGGTATTCCTAACAGAACTAGCCCATTTGCTGTTAATTAATATATAATCTATCATTTTCTTATGCAGCTCATCAGGTGAAACGCATGTGTACTTATGTATGTCGCAGTGTTTGTAATAAGTGTTAGTTATTCTGAAACCATTGAGTTTACTTACCTGTAGGAGACGTTGCCCATTGCAGCTACGAATGCCAAAAGGGCCTATCACTCCTCCCCAAAGATCAGAGTCAGTACCAACTTTGGCATTGACGTCACCTAGAACAAGGGTAATATCTCCTTTCTTGACAGAATTTAAAATATCCTGAAGTTGTTCATAAAACCTATTCTTCTCAACCTCATCGGCATCCTCAGTGGGGCATAACAGCAGATAATATTCAAGTCTTTAACACTGGTCTGAAATTTTGCTGTAAGGTAACCTTTCATTAATGCACTCATTCCTAGAAGAGCATCACTAGCGTGTCTGCTGAGAAGCAGACCCACGTGTTGGTGATGTTTATTATCGTTCCTCCCTGAAAAGAGAAATTTAAGATTATTTTAAGAATCTGACCTTTATCAGTCCATCTGGTTTCTTGCAAGCCAAGAATATCTAAATTATAACAGTGGAATTCTTGTGTGAGGACATGAAGAGAAAAAGCTCTGTGCAGAGTCCTCGCATTCCAACTACCTGTGGAGAGAAAATGGTTAGTGGGATTTTTAAAGAAACTATGTTTATTGAGAGAGGGAATGGCGACAATATCAAACAGCCCCCTAATCGCAGACATGGGGCAGACTGGATGACTTTCTCCACTGTAGAATTTGACGATGACACTAGAAGCAAAGAATTCAGGTGCCTGTGATGACCTCTGCTCAGGATTTTCCAGCAGCTGATAAACATATCCTGTGAATCTATTCACTTGGGCTGTCAACCCACATACAAACAGAAAACACAGTGGAAGATTTACCCTCCACAAAAGTCCACCAGTGCAGCAAATTAAGGATCCATAATCAAGCTTAAAGCCATAATTCAGTCTAGTCCAGTGGGTTTATATGGTCAGCACCAGGACCCTGTGTGGTTGACCACTCCTCAGCAGGGTAGAAAAAAAAGAAAAGTAGCCAGAGTTCTCCAGATCAGTAGGCCACATGTAACACTCCAAAGAAATGAAATACTTTTAAAAGTTTGGACCCTTTGTCTGATCCAATTATTTTTATGCTCTGGATAGCCGAGTCGGATGCCAGACAATAATTGACAAATTGCCAAAAATAAAGTTTAATTAGGGTTCGAAATACCATTGAGCGTTAATGAATAATAATTCAAAAATATTAAATGATTGTCAAAATTTTATGTTAATGCTAATCAAAACAAACTAACGTTGCACAAGAGAAAAAAATTAGTAAAGATTCAAAAGGTTTAAATAACAAACAATTTATTTCCAAAAAGCACTCACCAAAACTTCAATAAAGAAAATACTACATCATTTCTTATTACAAACATCTTCAACAAACTCCAAACTAAAACTGATCTCTGAATTGTGCTGTGCTCTACTACTCTCTCTACTCTATCTTCTGTGTTACTGTGTCAACATGTCACCAGGTTATAACAAGAGGTACAAAGCCTGCACATGTCTTGTTGCACGTTGGGAAAGACATTTGCATAAATTGTTGAGTGGCGCAACCAAGTGATGAGATTGGGGACTTTGAGGAGTTCTGTAAACAATGTAAGGAACTTACAAATCCAGCATTCACTTCTATTACTAATAGGTTACCCAAAATTCAAAAAAATTTTTGGTATATGAACAGACTTTTGGGCTTTAAGAAAAAAATCTGAAAATAAAGCAAATCGTTCACAAAACTTTTCGGACATTTTTCAATATAAAAAAATCAATGCAGAAATTCGAAAAAAATTAAAAACATCTTATAGAGAAAATTGGCATAAATTTACTTCTGAACTTTCTACTACAAATTCTGGTATTTATGGAAAATTTTTAATAAAACTGTCCTTGGAACTTTTACCAATTGCACAAGTTGCAATCAAAAATAAAATAAGTCTATTAGAAACAACAGAATTATTTGCAAAAAACCTTAAAATTACTCAAAACCAAACTAGCTCCAACTTTATTCAAAAAATCAACTTAAATCATAAATTATCTTGTCTTCCTAACCCTGATTCAATTTTTGATCAAAATTTTAATATTGCAGAACTTAATTCAGCAATCCATAAATTTAAAAGCCACTCCAGGAGCAGACAAAATTTTAAATAAATTTTTTAAATATCTTCCAAATTGTTGGAAAGGAAAACTTCTTGAAGTCTTCAATCTCATTTGGCAAAAACATGAAATTCCTACAGATTGGAAACATATAATTATTATTTTTATCTTAAAATATGGAAAAAATCCAGAGGATATTAGCTCCTACAGACCAATATCCCTTTTGTCAAATTCTCTTAAATTATTTGAAAAACTTATTTTTAATAGATTAAATTATTTCTGTGAAACACAAAACATTTTTGCACCAACCTTCTTTGGGTTCCGTAAATATAGATCCTCGAAAGAGTGTTTCCCTTCTTTTAGCTGATATTTTTAAATCTTTTAAACAAAAAAAAAATCTACTAGCAGTCTCATTAGACCTTACGCAGGCCTTTGATTCAGTTTCAATCAAGGGCCTGATTTCCAAACTTATTGATTTAAATTTTAACACAAATTCTATTTTATTATTAGAAAATTACATAAACAATAGATTTTTAAATGTAAAAATTGAAAACAATTTATCAAAAAATTATAAAATTCTCCAAGGACTTTCTCAAGGATCTACACTATTTCCTTTGTTATTCAATATCTATTTATCAGATATAAAAATTTTTTTTAATAAAGATATTATATTCACAACATATGCAGATGACCTCACCTTTTGGTGTTGGGACAAAAATGTATCCAATTTACAATCCAAAATTCAAAAACAAATAGAAAAAATAATAAAATTCTGTAATGATTGGCAGCTAGAAATCAACTTTAAAAAATCCTTTTGCATACCTTTTTTTAAATTAAAATTTTTTAATCCAAATTTTGTTCTTAAATATAAAAATGAAATTATTCCCCAAGTTTCTAGCTGTAAGCTTCTCGGCTTTCAGCTGGATAGTAAACTTTCATGGAATCAACATTTGGAAAAAGCTTTGGCTTCTGGATATAAATTACTAAACTGTTTAAAATATTTTGCTTTTAAAAAAGAGGGCACTCCCCAAATTCATCTACTTACTTTATACAAGAATTTAATTCGTGCAAAAGTTGAATATGGTTTCGAATTTATTCAAAAAATCAACTATAGAATCTTACAAAAACTAAATAGTATACAATATCAATGTATCAAAATTGCCCTGGGAGTGCCCAAATTTTGCCCTAATTTGGCTGCATTTAGCTGAAACTGCTATCCCTCCCTTTGAAATTAGAAAAAATATTCTATTAATTAATTATTATTTAAATTACATTTTAAACTACCCTCACATCCATTTTATATCAATTTTAAAAGAAGCCAATACTATTCAATAATAAAACAAGACATTAACACTTTTAATTTCTTTAAAAAATTTTTTTCTTTAGATCTGAAAGGAGATATTTCAGAATTGATTCCAACTTGGAATTTCACATTACCAGACTGCAATTTAGAATTTCCTGCACTATTAAAAAAATCGGATTTCTCTGAGGATGTCATAGGAAAACATTTTTATACATTTAAACAAGACTATTATAAAAACTCCTTAGAAATTTACACGGATGGTTCTGTTTTCACCAAACCATATTCTGCCACCTCTGCTATATACATCCCTAGTTTTAAATTACACTATGCTTTTAAACTGGCAAATCATGCCACTATTGTTCAAGCTGAACTATTTGCAATCATTGAGGCTTTAAAATGGACCTTATGCAATGTCAGAGATAGGCATATTGTTATATTTGCGGACTCCAAAGGAGCAATTCAAATTTTAATTCAACAACCAAATCAATCTCATTATAATTACTATATTACAAAATTTTTAGTTTTAAACGAAGAAAATAAAAAATCAAAGAATATTATAACTATACAATGGGTCCCTCCACATTCAAATATTTTAGAAAATAATTTTTTGGACCATATAGCCAAAAGAGGCACATAAACTGACTGAGATCTCTCCAACATTTTCTTTTTTTCACACAGCAAAAACTGAACTAAAAAAACTAGAATATACTTTAACTGAAAATTTTTTTCAATTGGAATCCATATTAAAACCTTCTTTCAGATATCATTTATCCAACTACATTAACAAAACTCAAAAACTTCCATTTAATAGACAAGAAGCTAAAATTCTTTTTAGATTAAGAACTGATAAAATAATGTTAAATAACACTAAATTTAAAATACATAACATAAATTCTCCAAACTGCACAACATGCAATCTTCCTGAAAATACAACACATATTCTTTTAAATTGTACAAAATATGAGTTATATAAACAGGAACTTTTTGATAAACTAATTAATATTGGTCTGGGGGAGCTAAGATTGGACTTAATTTTGAACCATCCTCTGGAAGCTACAAGATTGAAAGCATATACTTTGATTTTGGAGTTCCTGAAGAGGACACATTATTGGAATCTAATTTAAAAAAGAGAAAAAAAAAAAGCACAAAAAAGAAAAATGGCAAAAACAGAGAAAATTAAAATTTTTTTTTATAAATATTATAAATATATAAAAAAGGGGGGAGAAATCCCTTTAAAAAACAAGGAAAAAATAATAAACATGTAAAAGAAAAAAAATTTTTTTTTATCCTTACTAGTTTGTAAGGTTGAGAGAGAAAGAGAGGAGTTTATATGTTCTAATTGGGAAAGTCTGCAGAAAGAAATCCCATTATAATGTAACGTTAAATAATAATAATAGCTATGACGCAAGAGTGGGCGTGTCCTTGTACACGAGCTTTAGCCGGTGACACTCGAAAGTTCAGAGTTGCGCATGCACAACTCCTAACTCTTGGAAACGAGCACTGTGATGTGAAAAATGAAATAAAAAATCCCCAAAATGATAAATATAACGTAAATTAAGCAAAACTGGTTAAGTTAAAGTAAGAGTGAATGAGGGGGCATCACATAATGATGAGGTTAGGCAAAGGAGTCTGCATCCTCCTTGAAGCAGCATATTGTGCAGAGAGAGACTCCACTGGTTTGGCCATGTTACTCGTATGGATAATTATAGATTGGTGAATAGGGTTATGAACAGTGTGTTTAAAGGCCCCAGAAAGAGAGGGAGATCTAGGATGCGGTGGGCAGACAATGTCAAACAGGGCCTTGTTTAGAATTGGTGTGCAGTTGCCAGATGCAGTAGATGTAGCTCAGGACAGACTTCCTTGGAGAACTAAATTGCATGGTCTGGCTGGACCTCTGTTGCCCATGGTTGCTTGAGGATGATGAAAGATAATGAATATTATTATTCAGAATCTCCTAACACAAGTGGATAGCAAAATTTATCAGGACTTTAGACTTCAGTTCCTGTTTTCTTTTTGATGAGAACAACTGATGAAGCCCATGGGCCAAAACTGGACTCAATGATGCCACCCTTCAACATTTTGTGAATCTGCTTCGAAATTACATTCTTTTCGTTTGATGGATAGTTATATGGTTTACTATACACAGACGTATTATTATCCATGTCAATATAATGTTCCAAAATTTGATTCCTTCCTGGTTTGTTGTCAAAAAAGTTCATAATTTTCATTCGAAACAACTTCAGCCTAACTTTTTCTTATTTAGGTGTGTGTTATTAACATGCTCCTTTATATCTAACTTTATTTGTACAATGTCAAGTTTTTCTTTGAAAGTTGCCTTTATTCAACTATAATTATTTATAAAGTCTAGTTGTATTGAGTGTTTTGTTATCGCTTCTAATCCAATCAATCATTCATATACCAATTCTTTTATTATTGCAGGTTTCAATTTTATTTCCAAATTATTTAATGTGATAGACAATTCGACTGTTTCTTTTTGAAAACACTGCTTGAGGCCACAAAGCTAAGTTCAAAGGACCACAAGACCATGGCTGCAATTTCATGTTACTACTTCTGCTAATCTTATCCCAGACTTTGTGATGACCCATCGTTCACTTTTGCTTTACCTTAACCAGTTTTTGTTTAATTTACGTTATATTTATCATTTTGGGGATTTTTATTCCCTTTTCGGCATCTCAGCACTCGTTTTCAAGTTTCTAGGAGTTGCGTACGCGCAACTCCGAACTTCCGACCGTAACCGTTAAAGCGCGTGCCAAGGACACGCCCCCTCTTGCGTCATACCTCGTCGTTCGTCATTGTATGCAAATGTCTTTCCCAGCATGCGCCGGCCTATTGTCAAAACCGTGACCTGCGAGTCACTGAGAGCACTTAGCACTAAGGACTTGAGCACTTGAGAGTTGTAGAGCACTTGAGCACTGAGAGGAGAGTTGTAGAGAGAGCAGAGAGATGTAGTAAGGTGCGTAGCATCGTGCGTGTAGCACAGATTTTAGTTTCTTCATTGATGTCTTGGTGAGTTACTTATTTTGGAAATAAATCTATTTTGTTATGTTACAAACTTTTGAGTCTGTAGTTTTTATCTTGAGCAACGCTAATTTAGGATCTTTTTTTACATTAACTCTTATTTGTTAAGAATCACTTTGACTCTTACTTATGAACGCTCACTGGCATTGGAACCCTAAATCAACTTATTCTACATTTTGGCAATTTGTTAATGATTGCCTGGCGCTCGTCTAAGTTATCCGGAGCATAAAACTTTAAATATTTTGCATTGTTTGGAGCGTTACAACTTCCTTGTGTAGGCATAAAATGCCAGCCCCAGTGTTGATGCAAGCTATAAATTCATTATTTTTGTGATAAAGTTTCACATTAGGCAAATTTAGAACACTGTGTGCAAACAGGCAAAGGCTATACTTAGGAGAGGCTTTACTTGAGGAACTTTGGCCTCTTGCTGCAAAAATCCTAATTCAAGTTTCCCAACTTGCTATTATTTCTGTAGCAAAATCATTTAGTGTATCCTACTCTGCCACAAAAATTACATCTTAATGTTTCCTTGATTTTCATACAGTAACATTTGGGTATAGTTTCTTCATTTAAAGGTTTTTTGTGAAGCATTAGCTCTCTTTCATTCTGCTTTATTGGAGCATTCAGCATAAATTGTATAAACTGCATTACTTCCAGTCATACAGGATCCTGGTTATATGTGCTGCGAGACTATGTCTTATCTCTGCCTTGGCAAGGATTGCAGCCATTGTCAAGTTGGTAACATCATTTTGACAAATTCTCTACTAACTGCATTGCTGAGGCACATTTCCCACTTCCAAGAATTCCCTTCATGATAATACTGATTGGGGATATTGCACAATTAATAATGTTGGTTTCGGCATTATCAGCATTGTAGAATTGGTACAGCTCTACTGTGCCCCAATGGTTTTGATATCATCTCCTTCCTGTTGTCTGCATGAAAAGAGTTCCATGGCCAGACATGTATAATAATCATAAGGAGGATAGATTTGCTAATTTTCTGTTTTAAAGTCCTCCCGATATTCTATCCCTTGGTCATATCTGACATTGTTCCATTATTGTATGGTACACTCACTCAGGTACAATGCAATTGATATTAATTAAATTATAAGTTCACAGCAATGTAGTTAAAACAATATTTAATACACGATTTATGCTATTTAAAGGGAGTGAGCCAAGGAGCAATCACATATACACTTTGACTATCTCATGTATAGTCATGGTAAGAGTTGTTACAATTGTATGACAGAACTTAATGCAATCTTTAAAATGATAAAGGTTCAAAGTAATAGTCATAACATTACCATTTTTCATGGAAAGTCCTGCTGGCTACAGCTGGTTAAGTGACATAATATGATCCATTTTGGTGCAGTCTTCATTAAAGATGCAGGGACACATAGATATAGTTGTAGAAGTGATCATAATAGTAGCACATATGCTGTCTGTTCACAAGTATTAACTGTCGATGTATACATATAATACTCCAGATACCAGTCACGACATATTATTCAGGATTCATAATGATGAGTCAGCCAAATTTGTAGAAGACATGTTAGCAATCTGTAAAAATTTTAACCTATGAAATTTAGATGCTTTTTTTGAGCAGTGTTCAAAGGTACTGCTATACAATTAAACACTACAATTTTTTTATCCCCTTCCAATCACTGCAAAATATTATAGTTATATCTATTTTAATTCAGCAATAGCAGTGCTAAAAAATCAAGACCTTTGACTTAATACTATTAAGGTTAAGCCTCTTGCTTTTAATGTCAGCTTAATCTGCCATTAAGTCTATAGTCACTAAAATTAATGAACCCTAAAAAAATGTTAGTTAAACTTGGACAATCGTGTTAATTAATATACACTTATGAACTCCAAAATCTTAAACACACAAAAGTTCAAAGTTTGAACTCTGAACACACAAAAATGTAAACACAGTAAATTGCTCAAAAAATTCCAATCATGGAATCATTACTGAATCTAATTTTTAAACTCTTAGGATACACAATGTGATACTACCACAATGTGACTACAATTCGAAAGCAATCATGATGCAATTGTTGCATTATGAGTGTTGTAAATCAATTGTTTAGTGACCCCCTCCCCCCACGCACTAAAGCAGTTAACTGTTTTCTGCAATTTGATTTTTTTTCGACATTGCTAATGCTGCCGCTTTAGGTAAAATGTAAATAAACATACTTCATTCTTTCAATCACGTCCAAAGTGAGTGAATCCTATGGAGAAAAAGTAATAGGACAAAAAGAAACAATGGGTAGGCCCATTTCTGAAACAAAATTGATCTTCTGGAACATACGCAGTTTCTCAAGAGGAATAGACTCGTGTTTCAGAGAGGTAAAAATGTTATATTGCATTGAAAATCCAGTTATTTGCCCCCTCCCCCTTATCCACTTTCATATTTTTCCTGCTCAGTCATGTTTCTTGGCTCCTTCCTCGATTGTTTTGTCTAGATTTGGGTCTGGTTCAGAGTCGCAAGGATTTTTTTTATATTGACTTTTGAAAACGAGGCAAAAACAGTTCAGATTACAAAAAGCATTCAAAATTGGTTAAAATTGAAAACTTTGTACTCTACTTAAAATATGCTTATATGGTCTACTGCAGTTTAATATAATTTACATTATTTATATTTTAATATGTTTGTATCAACTTTCAGATTAATTGAACTGACATCACCAATAGTAAATATTCTAGTTCCATAAACAGTGAATGGATATTGTTGATATTCAAGACAGATGATATTGAGATATTTAATTTCCTTCAGCTTAATTTTTCATTTAAAAGGAACCAGGAAAGGATTTATGAAAAGCCTCCAATTTTAAATTCAAATGAAAAGAATTTCTATTAACCCTTCCAGTGTCCAGGTTGAAAAACTGGTTTCCATCCAGGGGCCAAGCTATTTTCTAACTATGCTTAGCCAAAAAAAAAAACTAACTTTAGAACTTTTTTTGCCAAATCACTATTGAAAGGAATTATGGCATGTTGTATACCAATTTAATCAGCATTTAATTATGGATTTTTCTGAAAATCAACTATTTAACAAAAAAGACTATTTTTTATTTTAATAGGACTTTTTTAGAGTCATGTAGTAAAATATAAAAATAACACAAATAAAACGCAAATAAAAATTTATTAAAAAAAAAAAAACTAATAGACACAAATGATTGCAATGTGCATGAATAGAACGACTACATATTTCTGAATAAAAAAAATTACTTTTTTGGTTTTAAGTAAATATTTTTCTCATTTTGTAATTTTTTTCTCAGTACCATACTTTGAGAAAATTCCAGGCTGAGTCAGGTCTGTAAATGGTAGCTAGGTAGTCACTGGAAGGAGAGCTATGCACCAATCCCCTGTGATGATGCCTAGAACCAGCCAGGCCTAGCACCTAATGTCCTACCCCACCTTCTCGTGGTGCAGACCGTTAGTACCTTTCAAAAGAGATACTCACTTGTGGAAGTGAACGGAAGGGGAGGGCTGCCAGATTAGTGTGTCCTACTGATCTGGACAACTATGGCTACTTTTCTTTTTTTTTCTATCCTGCTGAGGAGTGGTCAACCACACAGGGGCCTGGTGCTGACCATATAAACCTACTGGACTGGACAGATATATGGCTCTGAGCTTGATTATGGATCCTGATTTTGCTGCACTGGTGGGCTTCTGTGGAGGGAAAATCTTCCGCTGTGTTTTCTGTTTGTTTGTGGGTTGACAGCCCCAAGTGAATAGATTCACAGGATATGTTTATCAGCTGGTGGATAATCCTGAGCAGAGGTCATCGCAGGCACCTGAATTCTTTGCTTCTACTGGCATCGTCAAATTCTACATTGGAGAAAGTCATCCAGTGTGCCCCATGTCTGCGATTAGGGGGCTGTTTGATATTGTCGCCATTCCCTCTCTCAATAAACATAGTTTCTTTAAAAATCCCACTAACCATTTTCTCTCCACAGGTAGTTGGAATGCGAGGACTGCACAGAGCTTTTTCTCTTCATGTCCTCACACAAGAATTCCTCTGTTATAATTTAGATATTCTTGGCTTGCAAGAGACCAGATGGACAGATAAAGGTCAGATTCTTAAAAATAATCTTAAATTTCTCTTTTCAGGGAGGGACGACAACTGAATTACTCCTGCAGGTAAGTAAACTCAATGGATTCAGAATAACTAACACTTATTACAAACACCGCGACATACATAAGTACACATGGGTTTCACCCGATGGGCTACATAAGAATATGATTGATTATATATTAATTAACAGCAAATGGGCTAGTTCTGTTAGAAATACCAGGTCATATAGGGGAGCTGAAATTGGATCTGACCATTACCTTGTTAAAAGTGTCTTGCAACTTAAACTTAAAAAGTGTTGTGCTCGGGTTAAAAAATTTGACCTTTTAATACTGAAGCTCTGAAAGACCCAGTTATAGCTAAAGCTTACCATGATAGGTTACTTAGTCATTATGACAGTCATGGTTTGCTTAATACTGAAGTTGAGGAAGAATGGGGCCATTTTAAACAGGCTTTTTTGGAAACTAACAGTACTCTTTTAGGGAAAAAGGAGCAAAGGAGGCAGAATTATTTAAGTGATAAGGCACTTGAGCTTATTTCAGAAAGAAGGAACTGCAGGAATGTCCTTAATCAGTACCCTACTAGTCCTAATAGAAAGCGTTACAGAGAACTTAATAAACGTGTAAAAGATCAATTAGCTGCTGATAAGAATCTTTGGCTTGATGGTTTGGCTGAGGAAGCAGTTAGACAGCACAACAGCAGAGAGCTGTACCAGATAGTTAATGTTTTGTGTGGTAGAAAACGGACAGGTATACAGGGATTGAAGGATAAACAAGGTAAGGTTATATAATGTGAGGATTCTGTCATGGCTAGGTGGGCTGAGCATTTCAGTGATGTTCTAAACAATGTGGTTAGTTCTACTCCCATTGTTTGTAATTATGATAGATGCATTGGTGACTTTAATGTTGGCCCTATAACACAATCTGAAGTTATTTTGGCTATTTCTAAACTTACACTTCAAAAATCCCCGGGGGTAGATGAAATTACTACGGAAATGCTTAGAGCTGGGAATGTTTCGGTTACCACTTGGATGACTGAAATTCTGAATATCTTTTATGATAAAGGCAATGTTCCTAAGGATTTTACCAGAGCTATTGTTATCCCTATTTTCAAAAAAGGTGATCGCAGTTCTTGTGATAACTATAGGGGTATCAGCCTACTCTCTGTTCCAGGTAAAGTTCTTTCCATGATTGTGCTTAATAGAATTAAGAATCTGGTTGACAGGCAATTGCGTGATGAGCAATGTGGATTCAGAAGTGGTAGGGAATGTGTAGATCAGATATTTTCACTTAGGCAGATTCTTGAGAAATGTTTAGAGTTTCAGAAACCTTTGGTTGCTAGCTTTGTTGATTTCAAAAAGGCTTTTGACTCTGTTGATCGTCATAATTTGTGGTTGATTGTGCAATCGTATGGTATAGCAGACAAGTTAGTTAACATAATGAAAGCTCTTTATAATAACACTGAGTCGTGTGTGAGAGTTGGTAAGGCTTGTAGCAATTGGTTTAGCATTACTTCTGGTGTTCGATAAGGGTGCATTTTGTCTCCTTTTCTCATTAGCTTGGTTACTGATTATGTTATGCGAAATTCACTTCAAGGGAAAAATTTTGGCCTTAAATGGGCTGGAGATACGAAAATTTCTGATTTTCGATTTCAGATTATGCTGATGATTTAGCCCTTTTGGCAAGTGATGTTGATGAGTTGAACTCTTTCATTCGAGCTGTTGATGAGACGTAGTAGAGTAGGTTTGGTTATAAGCAGAGAGAAAACTAAAGTGATGAAAATTGGTCAGGCGGGCTGTGATTCAGTTAATCTGAATGGTTGCAGTCTTGAGCAGGTGTCACAGTTTAATTATCTTGGGAGCTATGTAACAGATGCTGGTGATGAGTTGCATGAGATTAACAGAGGGATAGGGATTGCTGCTGGGAATTTTAAGAATCTATGAAGATTGTGGAGAAATAGGCATATATACCTAAAGACTAAAATTAGACTGTATAATAATTTGATTCTATCTAGGGTTAGTTATGGCAGTGAAACTTGGATACTTTGTAAACAAGATAACAAAAACTAGATGCTTTTGATTCCAGATGCTTACGCAGTATCTTGGGCATTACGTGGTTCAACTTTGTAACTAATGATGAGGTTAGGCAAAGGAGTTTGCAACCTCCTTTAAGCAGCATATTGTGCAGAGAGAGACTCCATTGGTTTGGCCATGTTGCCTGTATGAATAATTATAAATTGGCAAATGGGTTATGAACAGTGTGCCTAAAGGCCTCAGAAAGAAGGGGAGACCTAGGATGCTGTGGGCAGACAATGTCAAACAGGACCTTGTTAGAATTGGTGTGCAGTGGCCAGATGCAGTAGATGTAGCTCAGGATAGACTTGCGTGGAGAACTAAATTGCACTGTCTGGTAGTTCCGTAGCCCATGGCTGCTTGAGGACGATGATGTTGATGCTGAGTCAGATAAACAAGTCAACTTTAGAATTAAAAAAAAAATAGTGAATCGATGGAAATAGGTCATGTCATATACCAAATTAAATAGAATTTAATTACGAATTTTATGAAAATAATATAAACAAATTTGCAAGCATATCGATTTTAATAAGCCTTTTTTAATGTGATGTGGTGAAAAAAAGAGATCGCACCATACAATTAAGGCTTTATTTTGGAAAACCTTCTGAATAAAAATAGTTAAATTATATATTTATCGAAAGCAAATTTCCTCCCGAATAATATAATATTCAACCTGAAATATGATTTTCATTTCTTTTAATGATTCTTTTCAGTATCATATATTTTAAACACAGCCAGTGTTATACAACAGACTTGGCCTTCTCACATTCATGGGATTTTCGAAACTGGTTGTGAAATAGAAAAAAACTTGGCTGCTTTTTTACTAAACATTATAAATTTTTTCTTTGGGTATTGAAGTTTGATGATCTTGGCTAAGTGCAGAAAGATTTGTGCACCATGGACCAGCCCTTCCTGAAATTGCCCTCCCAAATGATGGCCGATTTCCATAGCAAGGAAGTCTTATTTTGCTTCCGTATCCAAGACATTCAATTTCAGAAAACAGTACAAGTTCAAAGTTTTTTTTATTAAAATACAAGAAATAATGAAAAAAAATTGCATATAATCTAATGGGATGTTAAATAAAATATCCGCAACAACTTTTAAGCTGGCCTCTGATCTAGCATAACTTGGAAAGATCGATAAATCAGCCGATTGAAGATCACTAAGAGAACTAAATATACAGAAATGAATTTGGTTTCATATCCAAGACCTCATTTATTTTCAGAAAATTATACTATATCAAAGTTTTACTGGAAAAGTAGTAAATAATAAAATAAAAATTAACATATAGCCTAATGTGATGTTAAAATATCCACAACAACAAGTTGTAGGCCGGCCATACTACATAACATTACTATGAAAAAAATCAATATTCATCGATTGGCCAAAAGATCGCTAATTTCCGAAAATAAATCTACTGAAATGAAAATTAGGGTTTAAATATAAAAAAAATACTAACTTTACAAAGAGTATCCAATATACTGGACCAAAACCGTAAACAATGCTTATAGCACACGGAACGGAGATATCGTGTCAGCCATTTGCGTCTTGTTTGACTCAGTGAAGCATAACTAATTAAATGTAGGTGCAACCAGAATTTCTAAGAATGTTTTTACTTTCAGTTTCGATTTTAAGAGTGGGAAAATGCATAGAATGCTGGGAAAAATGAAAAAATAACTTGGGAATACTGAAATAGATTTATGAGAGAAAAGCGTGTGAAATGGGGGAAAATGGGGGTAGGTACATACTTTGTAATTACTTCCAAAATCTATCATTTAAAAAATTTTTTTTAATTTTTGTTAAATTTTGGGAGATTTTCGAAAATTTAAGGAAAATTTTGTTGATAATAGTTCAAATCAAACTTGTGCGCTCAAATCAGAAGGTTGCTTCAGCAAATAGGAATGTTAACCAGTAAACCGGCAATAACCATTTAGTGCTTCTAAGAAATGGCAGTCAGATGGCTTTCTAAACTTATTTATGTTGTAGTTTAATAAAATATGCATCAAATTAAAAAACAAAATAGTATTTTTGAAGCCTGAATTATATATTTTTATAAGTTATATATATATAAAAAATTACAACGGCAATTTTTATTTAAAAAATAAAATCAATATTTCTTTTGTTGTACTAAAAACGTATACATAGTCCTTGGCCTCTCAATTCAGTTTCTCGGAATGTATACAGACGATGGGGACACTGGAAGGGTTAAAATGAGGTGTGCCTGTTTCAAATAAAATGACCGCATAAAATGACCATCTCCTCGGACGAATGCATAACTTTATAGATCAAGAAACAGAACAAATACTCGAAAGACACACTAGACACAAAATCATACCACAGTTAGAACAAATAATAAACCTGAACTACACAAAGATAAATTATATCACAGCATTCAGGCATAAAACAATATCCAACCTGATCAAAAGGCACTAAATGTAATCAAAACTCTTCAAAACCTGAAAAAGATGAAATCATTAAAATAATACTCTCTGATACAACTGATCAATTAGTATTGTTAGATGCAGATGACTACATCAATAAATTGAAACTAATGCACAAGCTATGGAAATCACACAACCAGCTACCCACAAATTTAATAAACTTCAAAACTGACCCTTGTTTACCAGCAAACTTAGTCAAAGTTTAGCAAACTTATTTAATTTTGTCAAAACTAAATTCACAAACCTCTGAAACCCTTTAGACCACTAGTTGCCAAATGAAACTCTCCTACATATAACCTAGAAAAAGTGCTCTTCCAGTTTTTTGCCCTATATTTCCCCCCTACCCCCAGTACCATCCAGTTAGGTGCGGACCTAATTAACAAACTTAAAACCATAACTATTACCCTCGATTGCACCCTACATTCTTTCAATGTTGTCACATTCTACCCTAATACACCTGTACTCAATGCAACTAAGCGACTTAAAGCCAAATGGCTTGAAGCGGCCAGACCCACAGCACCTGAATATTTCAGTTCACAGCAGGTCCTCGACCTGGTCACTAAGAGCAACTGGTTTCAAACCAATGGCAGAATCTTCATCCAAAACTCAGGTATCCCAATGGTCTACCCCCCCCCCCCCCTCTGGTTTGTTGGCAGAAGCTATTTTATGTCATGTAGAATCTACAATTCTCCATGCACATCAAATCCACTTACTATGTTATGCTTGTGTTATTGACGATATTTTAATTATCTGGAAATTCCAAAGAAGAATTAAAGAAATTACTATCTGAATTTAACACAGTCCTCCCCATCCTTAAATTTACATAAGAACAACAACAAAATGGACACCTTCTTTCCTTAGACTTTGACTTATACACCACACCTCCACTAAATTACATGCATATGTATGCAGAAAAACCTACATTTATTCTTAACATAAAAACTAGCACCTCCACTCACCCAAATAACTACAAATTATCAACCTATCACTTGCACTTTACCAGAGCCTATAAATACTTCAATACCCAAGAAGCTCTAAATAGTGAAATAAAATATATTTTTGAACTTGCTGAACAGGCCGGATATACCTCACATAAATATCTAATATGATAATGATAATATGAATTAAATAATAAATTTAATACCTCACACACCATCAACAAAGTTCACAAGCGAATCAAATTCCAACAATCCCAAAACCCTATAAAATAATAAAATAAATACCCACTCAAGCAGCTGCTTGCCACAGAGGTATGCAGGAGCCTGTCAGTTTATATGCCATAGTATAAGGTCTGAGAGGATGGCAGGCCCTCAGCAGAAAAACGCCACAAACAGCCATGCCTTACCTGGGGCTCGAACCCAGGTCCCTTAGATCAGTAGCCAAGCGCACTAACCACTCAGCCATGGGACGGCAATCCTATAATACCTATAAATAAAGAAACAGAAAAATACACAATTACCCTACCATACATCAATAATAATTTCACATACTCTGTTAAAAAGTCCATTATAAAGTCCCAATTAAGATGTCGCACATTATATCCCAACTTGTTCGAAATGGTTGTGACCATATACGCAGCCCTGGAGGAGTTTTATTACATCCATCTCAAAGACCCACAGGTAAAATCTTCCCCAAAGACAAATTGTAATGGTCCTAAGAATTATAAACTTTTAAAGTTTTGGACCCTTTGTCTCATCCAATATTTATTCTAGCTCTGGATAGCTTAATTTCGGGCGCCAGGCAATAATAATAAATTGCCAAATAAGTTGAAATTAGGGTTCGAATACCAGCAGGCATTACTTAGCGAGTAAGAATTCAAAAATAAATAATTGTCAAACTAATTTAAATTACAATGAAAACTTATCAACTAACGTTGCTCAAGAGAAAAAATAGCAAAGATTTAAAAGTTTCTATAACAAACAAATTTATTTTCAAAAATTATTTTAAACTCGCCAACATCTGTTGAAAATGTCAACTACATCATCACTATCTCACTGCTACTAACAACTACTTCTCCTCTTACTCCAACTACAACTCTTACTACAACTCCACACTCTGTCTCTGTGCTACACTTAATCAACTTTGTGACTACATGTCACTGCTATATTAGCATTGTACAAAAGGCCCGCATATGTCATGTTGCACGCCAGGAAAGATATTTACATAAAGTGATGAGCATGCAAGCTATGATGCAAGAGAGGGTGTGTCCTTGAACATGCGTGCTTTAGCGGGTGACAGTCGAAAGGTTGGAGTTGCGCATGTGCAACTCCTATGCTCTCGGAAACAAGTGCTGTGATGCCAAAAATAAAATTAAAATCCCCAAAATGATAAATATAATGTAAATTAAGCAAAACTGGTTAAGGTAAAGTAAAAGTGAATGAGGGGGCATTGCAAAATACAGGGAAAACCTCATGCCCAATTAATGGCTGACTTCAAGAGCATATATACGACACTTTAAACTGCAAAAAACTGCCCTATCCCAAAGTAATCATCGTAAGCAATTTACCCACTGATTTTCACTCGGCTAAAATTATTATATCCCCATCTACCAAATTCCAATTAGCTGTCACAGAAAATATCCTCATTAATGTAAATTAACTGGACTCTGCAACATTTACATTGTACCCCTTCTCCCAGTGTGGCATCTGATCCTTAGGGAATATAACTTACCCATCAGAAATACCACACCCTCTTAAACACACTCCCCCAATTTCTCATCGCTGATCACTGTTCCAATCTGCATTAGCACAATACTCCCGGACTCCTTTAAACAACTAGCATTATAATTATTAAGAATTGGCGATTAAAATACCCCCCCCCCCACACACACATACAGAGAATTTCCAATATCCCTACATACATACATACATACATGCACGCACGCACACACACAGGTTACAGAGGTCCCAACCACACTGTAATTTGCCTCTTCAGATGTCTCTGTTCTGAGCTACCGCTGCTGTATTTGGCCACTGTAGGTCAATTCTAGCAAGGTCATGTTTGACATTGTCTGCCAGTGGCATCCTAAGTCTCACCCTTTTTCTGAATCTCTTAGGCACACTGTTCATAATCCTGTTTGCTATATCTGCACTATGTGTTGGGTTGGCCATTTTGCCAATATGCAGTCTCTCTCTGCACAATATGCTGCTCAAAGGAGGTTGATGACTCCTTCTAACTTCATCATTACTTACAAAGTCAAACCACCTAATGCCCAAGATGCTGCATAAGCATCTAGACCAGGCATGGCCAACTGTTTTTGCCCCCGGGCCGGATTGAAAAAAATATATTTTCACGGACCAGATTGGGAAAAAAAATATTTTCACGGGCCGGACGAAGTATTAAAATTGAAAAATGTTAAGCAAAACACTTATTTCTTTAAGTAAACAAAATTTTATTATGAAATTTGTTTATGAATAATTGTAAGTAAATCAATACAACAAATTAACATAACTAATGCGACGTGTTGAGGCGGTTTGCATCGCTTATTATTTTTTTAATATCTGGTTCTATACTTGTAGTAGCTATTCTTAACACAGCCTCCAAATGTAAATCATTCAATCTTGATCTTGTTGTACTTTTATTTAGATTCATTAAAGAAAAGGTTTGTTCACAAATATAAGTTGAGCTAAAGATTACTAAATACGTCTTGGCAAGTTTTTTTAAATTTCCATATTTTTCATTATTCAATTGCTTATAAAAATTACACAAATTTTCTTGCTCTTCTCGATATTTCTCATGTAATAATTCATCACATTGTAAATTAATTATTTCTAATTGTATATCAACAGGAACGTCATCAACTGTACAGAAAATGGATTTCGGATAATAGATAAAATTTTATCAATTTTTTTGAAGCAATCGAATCTCTGCTCGAAATCTGTCATTAGTGCAAGGATGTTTTTATTAAATGTTTTAACCTTTTCTTTTAAAATATTTAAAGATATGGTCTGTAACGTTGGAAAATGATCAAATTTACATTCAGCCAGAATTGTAGAAAAAAGGCTATGCTTCATTTTAAAAGCTCTTAATTTCTGTATTAAATCATGAGCAAATAAATTTTTTCCTTGTATACATGTGTTAAATTCGTTCAAATGTGTGAGAATATCCAAAGAAAATGCTAAATCACAAATCCAATTTGGATCTAATAATTCAGGAAAATCCTCATTTTCTTTAAGCATTAAAAATATTTTTATTTCCTCTTGAAGGTCCCACACACGTCTTAAAACTTTTCCCAAACTTAACCAACGGATTTTATTGTGATATAGTACATCTAAATGACTGGTATTTAGTTCTTCAAGGAGATCAATAAATTGCCTGTGATTTAATCCTTTTGATCGTAGGAAATTCACTAATTTCACAACTACATTTGTAACATGATCGATTTTTAAAATATTTTTGCACTATGCAAAAATATTTTACTCGCCTGCTGGCAACGTCGCTTGAACATCGAGTGCAGATGAGTATAAAAGTTTTAATTCTTTATAACGGAATCTTTTTTAAAAAATATAGAAGTATCGAGAATTCATTCGATTAATTACTAGAAGTTAAATGTTAATATTGAAAAATTGTTCGCGGGCCACATAAATTCATTACGCGGGCCGTATGTTGGCCATGCCTGATCTAGACTCAGAGGCATCAAGTTCCTTGTTATCCTGCTCACAAAGAGTCCATGTTTCACTATCATAACTAACCTTAGAAAGAAGTTAAGGTCAAGAGGTAACTGCCTCTTACTAACCAGTGAAGTGCTGGACAATCCTTCTTTATTGCAGCTGATACAAAGGATCTTTAGAGCAGCTGTTTTCCCTTGATGTCCCACCATTATTAACCATTTCCTGAAAACTATATCCAGCTATTAGAAAGCTTTAACAGAACAATCCAACAGAGGTTTTTGGATTTCAATGATCAAAATTCTCTTTCGATATTTAGCAATATTATAAATGCATTTATTATAATATTTGTTTCCATTTTTAAAAACTTAATTCTGGAATGTGGTTGATTCTAATAAGCATTGATCACATTAAGTGGTACCTACTGTATATATCAGAGATTTGGATTGCAAAAAATATCTGCAAGTTCTCCAATATTCAATAGAGGCCAAGTGATAGCATACTTGGCTGCAGAATAAAGGGATCTGGCTTTAAGTACTAGATATGCTTTGGATGTTTCTTTTCCAGTTTTTTTTTCTACTCAGCATCTCCATCTTCTCATGTACCTTCTGTATGTCATATTATACTGATGTATACCTTTGTGATGGTAAGGCACACGTACATCAGAGCCATGTGATCATTGAGAGAAACTACAAACATATGTAAATCATATTCATGACAGAGTGAATGAAACAGACATATGTATAAGCATTTTTCCTCTACCCTTTGCAATTAAGAAAAGAAAAATTTTCCTCATGCAGCTACTTGCTATGTTCTGATAGGATTCTGTCATTGAGAGTATAGTATAAGCCATAGAGAAGGTGTGTAAAGAAATAGTGCTAAGCAGAAAACAAAAATTGGAGAAGAAATCATACCATATCCATTACTTATGGTATGGATGGTTTCTTCTCCAACTTTCTTCTGCAGCCAAGCATGCTAATCACTTGGTGTAGTTATTAGAAACTGGAGAAGTTGAACTATTCCTTATATAACATGTACCTTTCGTTTGTTTTTTAAGTTTTAAATATCAGAAATTCACTGTTGTACAGGCAGGTTTTATTGTCGTAATCTTCAACAGTTATTAGTTACACAGAGCCCTAATAAATTATTAAAGATAACAAAAATCATTAAAGTCAAATTATAAGCTCATTGTCCCAAAAAATTAACTTTTTTTTATCGGAATATGACTGAAGGAAACTATGATATAAATCAAGTCCATCTAAATCTTGAATTTCAGTAATATTCAATATGGCACCAAAACTTTTTAATGCTCTACCGGCTAACAGAAATGAAAGAAACATTTATGCTTTTAAAAGATTAATATGGGATTGGTTAGTGGATTGCAATGATGTAGAGAAATATCTTTAGAGATAAAACTTTAGCTTAAATATTTATTTTTTATAACACTGTTGCAACTAATTCTGTAAATGTTATATTCGTGAACTTCTCCACACACGAGTTGGACTCAAGTGGAGTTCTCTTATTTATTTACTTCTTTCATATTGTTAAGTTTGTTTGTTTAAAAAACTACCTATTAAATAGATTATAAATTATACTTTACATTATAATTTATGTTAATCAGTTCATGTGCATGAACATTAGAACTGGAAAAATTTATATAAAAGTACATTTTTTTTTGCGGATTTTTGTATTGAACTGTACTGGTGTTGAAAGTAGTGAATAAAAAAATCTAATCTAAATCTAAAAAAAAATTCTAAAATTTAACTGGCTATGATGCTAGAATATTTAACAGTAAAAGTTGCCTCTCATTAGAATTACCCCATTACTAATCAAAATAAAGGTAATAATTGTTATATCCAATAGTTTATTAAATAATTGTATATTTTGAAGTTTGATTTTTAAAAATTTCACCAATTTTTGGTAAAAATTCTTTAAGTAGTGTGGTAGCACATCAGGCTCATAATCTACAGTGCCCAGGTTCGAATCCCAGCTGGGTCAGCGTTAAGATTTATCTCTGCAAAATTTCCCGCCCTGCCCACTGTTAGTAGGGAACACCAGTGGACTTGGAAAGGCCGTTGGCTGGGATGTTAAGCCGTGGTGTCGTGTGTGGGAGAGCCATACCCTGTGCATGTTAAAGAACACTGGATGGCCTTGATGGGAGGCTACCATCTGTCTCCCAACAGCTGTTCCAGTCCCCTCCCCCAACCTTCTCTGAGTCTTCAGGGTCCATGTGACCTGACCATTTAGCCCACGGTGTGCAAAAAGGTGTTGCTCAGAGGTAAAACAACCCAACAACCCAACTTTAAGGAGTGATGTTAACTGTTCCAGTTATGGAAACAGAATATTCTCTGTTAATATTAAGTGAATATTGCAGAAATTCAAGGTTTAGATAGATTTCATTTAGTTTTTACCTTTAATCTCATTCCTGTAAAAAGTTTAAGATATTTAGTTTCTAATTTGGCTTTTCATTGGCAAAACATAGAATTTTTCTATTGAATTGGCCGAATTCTGTATTATCTAGCAAGTTCTTTAATGCATACAGGCATTGTGTATTTAATTTGCATTGTATATTTTAAATGTCATTTTATGCTAATTATATGTTGCTTTTATTTTGATTATTAATAGAAAAACTGAAAGTATTGATGTACTTGATGCTGTAGGAAGTAACATAATAGTTAGCACACGCACTGGAGAAGTGCTTCGTATTCTTCCTCGATTAAATGATGTAAGTGTAATAATAATATGCTTTATTTGTGCCATAAATATAGATAATAATTAATTGCATTGTACAATTTAGGTTCCAAATTTTATACATATTAATTAGTTTTTTGCATCATTGTAGGCTATTTTTGGATTTATATTGATCGATTTTAAGATATATATTAGGATTTTAAAGTAAGTTTTCTGTAGCCATAACATATCAGGGCATAATTAGCTGATAGTTGAAGAGATTGTTTTAAATAGCTTAAAACTGAGTAGAAATGCAGTGAAATAAGTTAGTTAAATTGAATAAACTCAAAATTCACCATATAATTACCTTTAACCCTTCCCAAGTCCATCTATTTTTTCATTCTGATCATCATCATCATCATCATCATCATCATCAACCTCAAGCAGCCATGGGCTACGGAGGTCCAACCAGACCGTGCAATTTAGTTCTCCAAGCAAGTCTATCCTGAGCTACATCTACTGCATCTGGCCACTGCACACCAATTTTAACAAGGTCCTGTTTGACATTGTCTGCCCACCGCATCCTAGGTCTCCCCTTCTTTCTGAGGCCTTTAGGCACACTGTTCATAACCCTATTCGCCAATCTATAATTATTCATACGGGCAACATGGCCAAACCAACGGAGTCTCTCTCTGCACAATATGCTGCTTAAAGGAGGTTGCAAACTCCTTTGCCTAACCTCATCATTAGTTACAAAGTTGAACCACCTAATGCCCAAGATACTGTGTAAGCATCTGGAATCAAAAGCATCTAGTTTCCTGTTATCTTGTTTACAAAGTGTCCAAGTTTCACTACCATAACTAACCCTAGAAAGAACCAAACTATTATACAGTCTAATTTTAGTGTTTAGGTGTATACGCCTATTTCTCCACACTCTCCATAGATTCTTAAAAGTCCCGGCAGCAATCCCTATTCGTCTGTTAATCTCATGCCGCACATCACCACTATCTGTTACATAGCTCCCAAGATAATTAAACTGTGACACCTGCTCAAGACGGCAACCATTCAGATTAACTGAATCACAGCCTGCCTGACCAATTTTCATCACTTTAGTTTTCTCTCTGTTTATAACCAAACCTACTCTACTACCAGTCTCATCAACAGCTCGAATGAAAGAGTTCATCTCATCAACATCATTTGCCAAAAGGGCTAAATCATCAGTATAATCTAAATCAGAAATTTTCGTATCTCCAGCCCATTTAAGGCCAAAATCTTTCCCTTGAAGTGAATTTCGCATAACATAATCAATAACCAAACTAAAGAGAAAAGGAGACAAAATGCACCCTTGTCGAACACCAGAAGTAATGCTAAACCAATTGCTACAAGCCTTACCAACTCTCACACACGACTCAGTGTTATTATAGAGAGCTTTCATTATGTTAACTAACTTGTCTGGTATACCATATGATTTCACAATCAACCACAAATTATGACGATCAACAGAGTCGAAAGCCTTTTTGAAATCAACAAAGCTAGCAACCAAAGGTTTCTGAAACTCTAAACATTTCTCAAGAATCTGCCTAAGTGAAAATATCTGATCCACACATCCCCTACCACTTCTGAATCCACATTGCTCATCACACAATTGACTGTCAACCAGATTCTTAATTCTATTAAGCACAATCATGGAAAGAACTTTACCTGGAACAGAGAGTAGGCTAATACCCCTATAGTTATCACAAGAACTGCGATCACCTTTTTTGAAAATAGGGATAACAATAGCTCTGGTAAAATCCTTAGGAACCATGCCTTTATCATAAAAGATATTCAGAATTTCAGTCATCCAAATGGTAACCAAAACATTTCCAGCTCTAAGCATTTCAGTAGTAATTTCATCTACCCCTGGGGATTTATGAAGCTTAAGTTTAGAAACAGCCAAAATAACTTCGGATTGTGTTATAGGGCCAACATTAAAGCCACCAATGCATCTATCATCATTGCAAACAATGGGAATAGAACTAACCACATTGTTTAGTACATCACTGAAATGCTCAGCCCACCTAGCCATGACAGAATCCTCACCTTCTATAACCTTACCTTGTTTATCCTTCAATCCCTGTATACCTGTCCGTTTTCTACCACACAAAACATTAACTATCTGGTACAGCTCTCTGCTGTTGTGCTGTCTAACTGCTTCCTCGGCTTTGTCAGCCAAACCATCAAGCCAAAGATTCTTATCAGCAGCTAACTGATCTTTTACACATTTATTAAGTTCTCTGTAATGCTTTCTATTAGGACTAGTAGGGTATTGATTAAGGACATTCCTGCAGTTCTTTCTTTCCGAAATAAGCTCAAGTGCCTTATCACTCAGATAATTTTGCCTCTTCTGCTCCTTTTTTCCTAAAAGAGTACTGCTAGTGTCCAAAAAAGCCTGTTTAAAATGATCCCATTCTTCCTCAACTTCAGTGGTAAGCATACCATGACTGTCATAATGACTAAGTAACCTATCATGGTAAGCTTTGGCTATAACTGGGTCTTTCAGAGCTTCAGTATTAAAAGCAAATTTTTTAATCCTAGCACAACACTTTTTAAGTTTAAGTTGCAAGACACTTTTAACTAGGTAATGGTCAGATCCAATTTCAGCTCCCCTATATGCCCTGGTATTTCTAAGAGAACTAGCCCATTTGCTGTTAATTAATATATAATCAATCATATTCCTATGCAGCCCATCAGGTGAAACCCATGTGTACTTATGTATGTCGCGGTGTTTGTAATATGTGTTAGTTATTCTGAAACCATTGAGTTTACTTACCTGTAGGAGACGTTGCCCATTGCCATTGCAGCTACCAATACCAAAAGGGCCAATCACCCCTCCCCAAAGGTCAGAGTCAGTACCAACTTTGGCATTGAAGTCACCAAGAACAATGGTAATATCTCCTTTCTTGACAGAATTCAAAATATCCTGAAGTTGTTCATAAAACCTATCCTTCTCATCCTCATCGGCATCCTCAGTGGGGGCATAACAGCAGATAACATTCAGGTCTTTAACGCTTGTCTGAAATTTTGCTGTAAGAAACCTTTCATTAATGCACTCATATCCTAGAAGAGCATCGCTAGCGTGTCTGCTGAGAAGCATACCCACGCCTTGGTGATGCTTGTTGTCGTCCCTCCCTGAAAAGAGAAATTTAAGATTATTTTTAAGAATCTGACCTTTATCTGTCCATCTGGTCTCTTGCAAGCCGAGAATATCTAAATTATAATGGTGGAATGCTTGTGTGAGGACATCAAGAGAAAAAGCTCTGTGCAGAGTCCTCACATTCCAACTACCTATGGAGAGAAAATGGTTAGTAGGATGTTTAAAGAAACTATGTTTATTGAGAGAGGGAATGCCGACAATATCAAACAGCCCCCTAATCGCAGACATGGGGCAAAGACCCGTTCCCCCACCACTAAAGGCTGAAGCCATCTACACTGGAAGACTTCCTCCAATGTAGAATTTGACGATGCCAATAGAAGCAAAGAGTTCAGGTGCCTGCGATGACCTTTGCTCAGGATTATCCACCAGCTGATAAACATATCCTGTGAATCTATTCACTTGGGGCTGTCAACCCACAAACAAACAGAAAACACAGCGGAAGATTATCCCTCCACAGAAGCCCATCAGTGCAGTAAAATCAGGATCCATAATCAAGCACAGAGCCATATATCTGTCCAATCCAGTGGGTTTATATGGTCAGCACCAGGACCCTGTGTGGTTGACCACTCCTCAGTAGGGTAGAAAAAAAAAGTAGCCATAGTTGTCCAGATCAGTAGGCCACACTAATCTGGCAGCCCACCCCTTCCGTTCACTTCCACAAGAGAATATCTCTTTTGAAATCTCTTAATTTCTTTAAGTAATTTAATTAATTTAATTATCTCTTTTGAAAGGTACTAACGGTCTGCACCATGAGAAGGCGGGGTCGGACATTAGGTGTTAGGCCTGGCCGGTTCTATGCATCATCACAGGGGATTGGTGCATAGCTCTCCTTCCAGTGACTACCTAGCTACCATTTACAGACCTTTTAGACATAGGTCATATTATATACCAAGTTAAACAGAATTTATGAAAATAAATAATTTAAACAAATTTAAAAGCATTATCGATTTTAATAAGCTTTTTTCAATGTAATATGATGAAAAATGATGAATAAAAATAGTTAAGTTATATATTAATCAAAAGGAAATTTCCTCCTGAATAATATAATATTTAACCAGAAGCATGATTTTTATTTCTTTTAATGTTTCTTTTCAGTATTGTACATGTGTGAGAATTGATAAAGCTTGTAGCAATTGGTTTAGCATTGCTTCTTGTGTTTGACAAGGGTGCATTTTGTCTCCTTTTTTTCTTTAGTTTTGTTATTGATTATGTTATGCCAAATTCACTGCAAGGTTAAGATTTTGGTCTTAAATGGTCTGGAGATGCAAAAATTTCTGATTTGATTATCTGATGATTTGGCCCTTTTGGCAAATGATGTAGATGAGATGAACTTTCATTCAAGCTGTTGATGAGACTGGTAGTAGAGTAGGTTTGGTTTTAAACAGAGAGAAAACTAAAGTGATCAAAATTGGTCAGGCAGGTTGTGGTTCAGTTAATCTGAATGTTTGCATTCTTGAGCAGGTGTCTTAGTTTAATTATCATGGGACGAATAATGGGATAAACAGAGAACATGAGATAGGATAAATAGGAATAAAATAATAATAATAATCTAACAACAGAGACAAATAGGGATTGCTGCTGAGACTTTAAGAATCTATGGAGAGTGTGAAGAAATGGGTGTATACACTTAGACTAAAATTAGACAGTATAATAGTTTGTTTTTTTGTAGGGTTAGTTATGGTAGTGTAATTTGGATGCTTTGTAAAGAAGATAACAGGAAACTTGATGCTTTTGATTCTACATGCTTACATCTTGGGAATTAGGTGGTTTAACTTTGCATGTAATGATGAGGTTAGGCGAAGGAGTTGGCAACCTCCTTTGAGCAGCATATTACGCAGAGATAGACTGTTGGTTTGGCCATGTTGCCCATATGGATAATTATAGATTAGTGAATAAGGTTATGAACAGTTTGCCTAAAGGCCTCAAAAAGAGGGGGAGATCTAGGATGTGGTAGGCAGACAATGTCAAACAGGACCTTGTTAGAATTGGTGTGTTATGGCCAGATGTAGCTCAGGACAGATATGCTTGGAGAACTATATTGCACTTTCTTGTTGGACCTCCATAGCCCATGGCTATTTGAGGATGATGATTGCTTTATGTTGCAAGTTGCAGTGTACAAATCTTCGAATTCCCAAAAAAAGCTGCTAATGTATTGAAAAACGAATTCCACCATAAGATTGCAGCAAATCCTATTTGATGGAATCCATAGAGCATGATTTACACATTTATGAAGTAGGAAATAAAATTATATTTTTGTACTCCTCTACTGTTGAATATTCATCATTATCATCATCTTCAAGCAGCCATGGGCTATGGAGGTCCAACCAGACCGTACAATTTAGTTTTCCAAACAAGTCTGTCCTGAGCTGCATCTGGTCACATCTGCTGCATCTGGCCACTGCACACCAATTCTAATAAGGTCCTGTTTGATATTGTCTGCCCACTGCATCCTCGGTCTCCCTCTATCTAGTTTCCTGTTATCTTGTTTACAAAGTGTCCAAGTTTCACTACCATAACTAACCCTAGAAAGAACCAAACTATTATACAGTCTAATTTTAGTCTTTAGGTGTATACGCCTATTTCTCCACACTATCCATAGATTCTTAAAAGTCCTGGCCAAAACCAAAAATTTCAAAAGTTGGCTACTTAGCCTAGTTTGCATCTCATTGCAGTACAGATATGTACATACAAATAATTACCACTTTGTAAGTCAATTTTATTTTTAGAAAAAAAATTGTCTTGAGCCGGGTGGGATATGAACCCACTACCTCCTGACATATCAGGTGCTCTGGACCATTGAGCTACTGGCTGCCAATCTAGATCTCTAATTGATGATATGAACATTCTCAACGTACAGTACATATTCTATTATGTTACATATAGGTGCTGTTTGGGCAATCTTAGCCACAATCGGCAGATAAATGCCTTATAGATGGAAAGTATATCTTACAAGTATACAATTGATTAAATATTGAATAAATTCGACTTTCTTGGTATATACAAATAATTACCACTTATTGTATCCAAATTTCCATATTAGATATATAAATTAGATTAAATACACTGGGATATATTTATATTTAAAATACTGTAATCACAAATTTACTGTTAACTCTTACAGTGTCTGGTTTCTGAAACAACTCACTGGCTGGCCGGATTTATTTTGGATTGTTTTCAGAAAATAAACATTAGAATCTCATCCTTAAGTAACTAATGAAGTGAAATATGTCATGTTATATACCAAAAGAAAGAGCATTTAATTGTGCTTAATAAAATGGCAAAAGTTGGAAGAAAAAAATGATAGGTTAAATTTTTTAAGCATTTTTTTAAAACATTGCAAAAATTGTGCTGTATTTTTTCCATGTTATCTTAAGTAAAATTAAAAAAATATATATATATTTCCTGTTTGTTCTCTATTTATTATTCAGATATAAACAGTTCATAATAATAAATATTGTGGAAAAAATTTCGCCGACATACGGGACTTGAACCCGCATCTCTCCAGAAACATGCCAGAGTATTCTTACTGATGGAACTAACGCTGGCTCATCTTTTTTTTCACTAATTTAAGACTAAACTCTTTGCCGATGATATGGCACCTACTATTGGCACCATCTATGATCTGCAGGTGGCAATTATTTCTTTTTTATATTGTGCTGAGTAAGATGGAAATAATAGTCTCTTCATGCTATTTAGCATTATTAATGATTTAAATGTAGGCGACCTCACAGCATTACCTGGGTGACATTTTAATATCAATATATCAATAAATATTTTGTGGAAAAAATTTTGCCGACATACAGGACTTGAACCTTTTTTTTAATGCTGGTTCATTTTTTCCCCACTAATTTTAAGATTTTAACTTTTTACTGAGGTTCTTTGGCACCAACCATTGGCACCATCTATTATCAACGGGTGGCAACTATTTATTTTTATATTGCACTGAGTGAGATGGAAATAATAAAGTCTCTTCACGCTATTTAGTGTTATTAATGATTTAAACATATGTCGGTGAAATTTTTCCACAAAATATTTATTGATATATTGACATTAAAATGTCACCTAGGTAATGCTGTGATTGTCACTTATGTTTCAGTTCATAATATTTCGATTATTACTTAAATATTTCATTTATTTATTTTTTTCTAAATTATTTAGTCATTTATGCATATAATGCATATCCTTAGACTTTTGACGATCGGCAAATTCTAAGCTCAAGTAAAGCAATGTCATAAAAATGATTATGCTTTAGGATCTAGATAATATAAATAAGAAATGAAAATTATGTCAGAAAAGTGATAAAGAACTATGAAAAAAAAAATAAGAAAAAAAGTTTCAAAGCATTTGAAGTTTAATCAATGCACTGAATTTAAGAATAAGTCACTTGGTATTATGAATCTTGCTTGGTATTATGAAGCTGCATAACTGCTGTGGAAAAGTTTAATTCTAAAATTCTGGCAGAAATTTTCGTTAAAAATCGCAGTTTCCTGACCTTATTTGTTTATATGCTTTAAATGTAATTAACAATATTGATAAAATCCTACCATTTAAAAAACGGATGCAGGGGTGACTCAGTCGGTAGCGTACCAGGCTCGTAATCTGCAGTTCCCAGGTGCAGTTCCAGGCAGTTCCCATCTGGGTCAGCATTGAGACATCTTCAAAACTCCCCGCCCTGCCCATTGTCAGTAGGGGATACCAATGGGCTTGGAAATGCCACCGTCCATTGGATGGTATGTTAAGCCACGGGCCCATGTGTGGGAGAGCCATACTCTGTGCGCGTTAAAGAACATGCTGGATGGCCTTGATGGGAGGCTACCATCTGTCTCCCAACAGCTGTTCTAGTGGGTCCCCTCCCCCAACCTTCTCTGAACCTTCAGGGTCCTTGTGACCTGGCCATTTAGCCCATTGTGTGAAAAAAAAGTGCCGCTCAAAGGTAAAACAATCCAACAATAGAAATTTAAAAATCGCACTCTGAGTAATCCTAATGCTTATTCTGATTGCTGCCATTATAGATTGTTAGCAGTTTCACTTTTAATTGTTTATATTTAATTTTTGTTTATAATCGCAGTATCCATTTGAGAAGCAATAAAAAATAATTTAGAAGCATTAAAGTAAATAAAAATATTTTTAAAATTGAAAGTCTGCTAAAATATTAATTGAAAGGCGATGTGCATAGTTCCTGGATGATGCAATTTCTGATAGTAAAAAAACAAAAATCAATATCCTTATGTTATAACTCTAGTAGAGCTATAAATAGGACAAAATACATGGAAATGCTACTGATTGAAAATCTAAGTACAGGATGGCAGAATAAAAGCATAAACTAAATCAGTGCTAGTTGATCGCTGTTCATGGTGACTGAACATGCTCATACATTCACTGCAGAACACTGCAGCAAAATAATTTGTTTTTCAACTTTACCATCATATTTTCAAGTGGAATCAACAGGTAAAAATATATATCATAGATTTAAATGTTATATATGATATTAATTTGAAACAGTTAAAAAAAATTCAGTTTTCTATTTGAAAAACATTTTTTACAATCTTGTATTACAGCAGCGAAACTTTGCTCTCCAATCACTAGAATGGGAAAGATGAATGTGATTCTTTGAGCTGCGACTTGGTAAGGGTTAAAATATTTTAAAAGCCCTTAAATTATGCTCTAAATTTAGACATGGATTTAGCCTTTCTAACTCCATCATTGTACAATACAACATGGAGTAGATGTAGCTTATCAGTAGTGTAGCATGATGTTTCTTTAATGTAGTAAAGTTCTGCTGATACTTTGGAAGCACTTGCTGAACATGAGAATCTTGCCCTTATTCACTTGATTGTTGTGTTGTGTATAGTTGATCATGGTATGCCACAAGGAAAGCTTCTGTGATAGTCCACTCATTCACTTTTACTTTTCCTTAACCAGTTTTGCTTTATTTACGTTATATTTATCATTTTTGGGATTTTAATTCATTTTGTGGACTGTCTCAGTCCTTGTTCCGAGTTGCAGGAGTTGCGCATGTGCAACTCGATCTTTTGATTGACATCTGCTAAAGCGCATATCCAGGATACGACCTTTCTTGTGTCACAGCTTGCGCGATCGTCAGTTTATGCAAATGTCTTTCCTGACGTGCAAGAGACACATGTATTGCCGCTTGTTATAACTACGTGACACTGAGTCACAGAGATAGTAGAGAGTAGACAGAGTTAGTAGACAGAGTAGTTGAGATGTATTAGCAGAGTTATTGTGAATCAGTGTAAACAGAGTTTTTATCTGAGATGATGTTACTTTAGACAGATGTGAGTTGCTAATACTCCAGTTGGTGAGTTGAATTTTTGGAAATAAACTTTGTTTGTTTTAGAAACTTTTGAATCTTTGCTATTTTTTTCTCTTGAGCAATGTTAGTTGATATTTTTGATTATATTTAAGCTTTAATTAAACTTGACAATCATTTTTTTATTTCTTTCTTGATAAGTAATGTTTGATAAATATATTAACAAACCCTATTTCAACTTTATTTGACAAGTTATTATTGCCTGGCACCTGATAGAACTATCCAGAATTTGAATAAAATTGGATCAGACAAAAAGTCCAACTGTTAAAAGTTAATCTTTGGAGCGTTACACTTCCATATGTCATGTTGTTCTAATTGTTGCTTGGACATGATGAAAAGTTTAAATTTTCAGGTTGTTTGGCATTTTGAAGACTGATTGTGAATATCCGAGTAAGGTATTACTTTTTTCCAGTCTCACTCTTTATTTAAAGACATATTAGCATACATAAAACCAAAATTTCAACTGTTAAAAGCTTTAAGCATAAGATAAAATTTCCTTCCCAAGGCTTTCTGATCTGGATCCTCTGACTGGATTCAAGTCTGTGTGTGTGTGCGTAAGTCCCTATGAGATGCAGTCTCTGGGTGATACTCAGTGAGTTACCGAGTTTTGAACACTATTATGCTTGTAAGTCAATGTGGGTATAGAGGAAAAATTGTCAGCTTGGTGGGATTTGAACACGTGATCTCCTGATGACATGTCTGATGCTCTGACCACTGAGCTACTGGTTGCTGTTGAATTATCTTCTATTTGTGATATTAATATTTGTCTTCTGAGAATCGGCCACTAGGACCTGTCTTTTAATTGCAAATGAAGAATTTTTTATTGCAGTTCTTCCCAGGCATTGGCCTATGACCTGCCACGATCACTTGACTGGCATTTTTTTTATTGAGTAATTTAAAATATTTATACACAGTTCATGAGTATCTCTGTGCCTGTACTATATGTATGCATACTAGTTACCAGTAGTAACTTGATTATCACAGCACTTAGTTACAAAGTTTTGAACACTATTATGTTCTTTGTCAACATGAGTCATAGAGGAAAAATTATCTACAAAGAAATAGAGCAAAAATTGTCTTGATCTGAACTGATGACCTATGACATGTCAGGTGCTCTGACTGCTAAGCTACCTATACCTCTTTTCCTATGTAGCTTCTCGTGAATTAAAACCAAAAGAACAAAAGCCTGATCAAAGCATTTGTAACCTGGGCAAAACCAGCCTGTTCTTCTAATAAAACATTATTATTTTCAAGCCAGCAATTGCAGTCTGCTGTTCAGTATTGATGTAAACAGCTTTCCAAGTACAGATAATAAGGGAGATGATCACAATTTTTTGCAAAGGGGAAAAAATCAATTTAAATCCTTGTAGCTGGATAAAAAGTTGTTCTTAGTATCTTATTAAATATGTCCAGTATTACACTTTGAGAAACCACAGATAAACATTTAAAAAATTTAGGTTTAATCAAATTAGCACCAGGTGATTTTCCAGAATTTAATTAATTGCCAATTTTTAATTCATCGGTTGAAATATCCACATCCAAAATAGTCACAAATCTTCAGTCAATCTATTAGTAGAAACGAATCAGTAGGATATCAAAAACAAACGAATTAGAATGTTTTTGAATTACATCTCCAGAAGTATCGGCAAAAACACCACAATAAAAATCCCAGGTAAGGCATGGATGTTTGTGTTGACCTTCTGCTGAGGTCCCACCATCCTCACAGACCTTCTACTGTGGCTTATTAAACTAACAGGTTCCTGTTAAACCTCTGTGTCAAGCAGTTGCTTGAGGGGATATTTTGAACCGTATCGTGGCCAAGTGTCTAGCATGCTTGGCTACTGATCTAAGGGACCTGGTTCAAGCCCCAGGTAAGGCATGGATGTTTGTTGCTTTTCTGCTGAAGTCCTGCCATCCTCACCTCACAGACCTTCTACTTTGTATGGCATATAAACTGACAGGCTCCTGTCAGACCTCTGTAGCAAGCAGCTGCTTGAGGGGATATTTATTTAATTTTTATTATGTTTCCAGGGAAATATTAATACCAAAAAAAAGCTTTCTCCTAAACCCTTTAACAACATACCAGAAAGATCTAGAGCAGTGTTTCTCAAAGAGTGTGCTGTGAAATTTTTGATGATGTTGCAGATAAAAGGAAATTTATAAAGCAGTTCATTAATTCTTCATTTTACATTTTCTGTTTAATCAAAAACTTATCCATATTCAATCTTAATGTTAAACCCAAAATTAACACAAAACATGCCCATAACAAGTCTGGCATATGCCTTAACCCTTACTGTGTTGCAGCCCAAAGAATCACATTCATCTTTCCTATTCTAGTGGTCGGAGACCAAAGCTTCACTCCCATAATACAAGGTTGTAAAAAAAATTTTTTTTTTCCAAATAGAAACTGAATTTTTTGCAACTGCTTCTAACCAAATATCGAAAATAACATTTACATTTATGATACAAACTTTTTTACCTGTTTATTCCACTTGAAAAAATTATGATAAAGTTTAAAAATAAATCTATTTGAGTCAGATGCACATGTTCAATCATCGTAAATAGCATCAAATAGTGCCGATTCAGTTCATGCCTTCATTCTGCCATATCGTGCTTAGATTATCGATCAGTTGCATTCCCCACTCTTTCTGCTATTTATAGCTCTACTACAATTGTAATGCTTTCTAAACTTTTAATGTAAGGATATTGATTTTTTTTTTACTACCGGAAATAGCATCATCCAGGAACTACGCACATCGGCTTTTGATCAAGATTTTAGCAGACTTTCGATTTAAAGACTTTTTTTATTTACTTTAATGCTTCTGAAATTATTTTTTTATTGCATCTCAAATGGATACTGCAATTATAAACAATAATTAATTAGAAACAATCAAAAGTGAAACTGCTAGTGATCTCTAATGGTGGCAAATCAGAATAAGCATATTAGGATTACTCAGAGTGCAATTTTTAAATGATAGGACTTTATCAATATTTTTAATTACATTTAAAGCATATAAACAAATAAGGTCAGGAAACTGTGATTTTTAACCAAAATTTCTGCCAGAATTTTAGAATTAAACTTTTCCATAGCAGTTATGCAGCTTCATTATAAAGTGACTCGTTCTCAAATTCAGTGCATCAATTAAACTTGAAATGCTTTGAAACTTTTTTTTTTTTAATTTTTTCATAGTTCTTTATCAATTTTCTGATATACTTTTCATTTTTTATTTAAATTATCTAATTTTTTAAAGTGAAATTATTTTTTATGACACTTAGGCTTAGTGTTTGCCGATAGTCAAAAGTCAGAATATGCATTTTGCATTATATGTATAAATGACTAAATAATTTTAAAAAAAATGAAATAAATGATAGATTTAAACAATAATTAAAATATTATGAACTGTTTATGTTAAAATAAGATATATATATATATTTACCATTTTTCTATATTTTTGAAATTGAAATAAAGTGGAAAAAAATACAGTACAATTTTTGCAATGTTTTAAGAAACTGCTTAAAAACTTTAACCTACCATTTTTCTTCTTCTTCGAATTTTTATGATTTTATTAAGCACAATTAAAATGCTCTTTCTTTTGGTTTATAACATGATATATTTCCATTGATTAGTTACTTCAGGATTAAGTTCTAAAGTTGTTTATTTTCTTAAAACACTCTAAAATAAATCCGGCCACCACAGTGATTTCAGTTTCAGAAACCCGACACTGTAAGGGTTAACCTAAATACACATAGAACTTAAATAGAATAGCTCTGCATATTGAAAGACAGAAATTCGACAGAAATGGATATTATTGAAGGTAAATTGTACTTGCACAAGTCTCCGGTAGTGTTGCCAACATAAATTTTTAGTGTGCCAAGAGTATTCACAGTGAAAAATAGTGTACTATGAGCAAAAAAAAAGTTTGAGATTCACTGATCTAGAGAGACCCTTGATGAAATTGACTTCCCAACTGTAGGAGGACTGGTTTTCATGTCAAGGAAGTCATTTTTTCTTCTGTATCTAAGAGGACCTCATTCATATTCAAAAAATGATGAAAAATAAATTTTTTGACAGGAAAATTAAGTAATAAAAAATTAACATGTAACCTAATGCACTGTTTATGTATGCAGATAAATATGGCTGCAGCAATAAGTTGTAAGCTGGCTAATTGTTATAACCAGTGATGTTGCATAGCTCCAAAGATTGATAATGACATAAATCTATAGAAAGAAAATCAAAATAGATCTATAGAAATGAAAATGAAGGTTTAATTGTAAAACTACAAATAAAATACTAACTGAACTGAAAAGTTATCCAGTTTTGCTAAAACGCTTGCTAGTAATTACTGCTCTCTGTGTCTTGTTGGTGTGACCTAGTTTATGCAGCAGATTTGCACAAGTTATGGTTTTGGTTTCAGCCAAGAGAGCATTGTTGAAGCTGGGATGAATTACAAAAACAATTCTAGGAATTTTGAAATAGGTTTAAGGCAAAAAAGTAAGCTAAAATGAAAAATGGGGCGGGGGTGGCTCAGTCGGTAGTGCACCAGGCTCGTAATCTGTAGTTCCCAGGTTCAAGTCCCAGCTGGGTCAGCGTTGATATTTATCTCCACAAAAATTCCCTGCCCACGGTCAGTAGGGGACACCGATGGGTTTGGAAAAGCTGCCGTCCGTCGGATGGGACGTTAAGCCGTGGCCCCGTGTGCAGGAGAGCCATAACCTGTCCACGTTAAAGAACACACTGGATGGCCTTGACGGGAGGCTACCATCTGTCTCTCAACAGCTGTTCCAGTGGGTCCCCTCCCCCAACCTTCTCTGAGCCTTCGGGGTCCATACCTGGCCATTTAGCCCATGGTGTGCAAAAAAATGCCACTCAGAGGTAAAACAACTCTAAAATGAAAAATTATTAACTTCTCCTGCTCACTATTAATTTCACTACATCTAGTATCTTAAAAGGAAATTATACTTATTTTTCTCAGATAAGAATTGGTACCTCAGTGGAAGCTAATTTCACCGTGATGTAACGCTCCAAACAAATGCAAAATACTTGAAGTTTTTATGCTCCGGATAGCTTAGACGGGCGCCAGGCAATAATTAACAAATTGCCAAAAGTAGAATAAGTTGATAATAAGTTGATTTAGGGTTCAAATACCAGCGAGCGTTCATGAGTAAGAATCAAAATGATTGTCAAGTAATATAAATATAAAAAAATCCTTAATTCGCGCTGCTCAAGAGAAAAAAACTGTACAGACTCAAAAGGTTTATAACGAAACAGATTTATTTCCAAAATAATTCAACTCACCAAGACATCAATGAAGAAAACATAACTCCTGTGCTACACGCCCTGTGCTTGGTGCTACGCACCTTGTGCTCGTGCACTCGTGCTTAGCTACTGCTTCTGCTTATGCTACTGCTTAAGTGACTCGTAGGTCACCGGTTTTTTGACATGAGGCCGGCACATGCTGGGAAAGACATTAACATACTATGACGAACGACGCAAAAGCTATGACGCAAGAGGGGGCGTGTCCTTGGCACGCGCTTTAACGGTACAGTCGAAGATCGGAGTTGCGGCGCATGCGCAACTCCTAGAAACTTGGAAACGAGTGCTGCGATGCCAAAAAGGAAATAAAAATCCCCAAAATGATAAATATAACGTAAATTAAACAAAACTGGTTAAGGTAAAGCAAAAGTGAACGGTGGGGCATCACAACTCCCCCTTCCAAAGGGAGAAAAGATTTGACCTAACAAATTTTGACGAGCAATTTTGAATAAAGGACACATCTTACGTTATTTACACATGGCTGAACATAAATAAGTAAAAGTATGCTAGTGCAAATTTTGGATATGACGAACTATTCTCACTTTGACACAATTTTCCAGCACAACCAAAGGTACCTCCTCCCTTTTCCTCCTGACAAAAATATGTAATTAACAGCTAACCTAGTGTACTTCCATACCAGTGGCTGTGACAGTTAACTTTATACTAGCATCATCGGTCTAACTAGTATCACATTCTGATACAAACTCGAAATTGGCATATCTTGAACTGTACAGAAAAAATAGGTTAACTCATAATTTTGCTTAGATTCTAAATGTTAAATACATGAAAAGAGAAAAAAATTCGTTACAATTGTTGTTAGCGGGGTGATAACTTCCGCTTTTCCCCTAACCACAAAAAAGTATGTGACAGCTAAATCTTGACTTAAATCACATAAAAAAAAACGGGTATTCGAACACCGTTATCTCCTCCTAATTACATTCAAATACGCAAAGCTAAGAAAATTCAAAATTTACAAACAAGCGGGAATGTAATCATCCGCTAATTCTTCTTCTATTCACAGAAATCGTGATCTAGCTGAAATAAAAAAATCATTAGTTACCTCCCTCTTCAGAGCTAACGTCCCCCTCCCAAAGGACTCGCTTTGCTGGTAACAACTTGGTTATCAGACTAGGCCATTTCGGGACAGCTCCAAAAAGGTACACACAAAAAACAACAACAAAATTCTGCAGTCATCATCATGGTCATCATCTATATATACCAATAAATACTGCCAATGTCATCCCAAAAATTACGTATCATTGACACATAAATATCACTGATGACACTGAACAGATTTAAACACATATACATAAATCGTATCTAAGAATAAAGAAAAAAGAGTGTGAATAATTTATAATATACGATGATAACATTTCATCGAATAACTTTTACATGAATCTCTTTTTTTTTTTACATAAATTCACTTTGGAATGCACGTTATTTTACAATATAAATTCTTAAACATAAAAAATATTAAATTACTAATTCTCTTTCACTCTTCTCATTCATATCCAGAAACATTTTACAATTTCTAAACTTTCCAATATCGACTTTCAAAATTTTCAGCTATCAGTCAGCTGAAAGAAAAAAAATCTACAAAAATACATTTTAACTAACATAAATACATTTTAACTAACATAAATACAATAACTAGAACTTCGATGAACAAGAATGCAAAAAAAAATTCTATTCACACATTATAAACTCGAACTACAATAATTTCACTTTTCAAAAATAAATATCGAACTCTAAAGTTTCAACAAGAAATAAACATCGCTAACTATATAATTCACAATAAGGCTTCTTCTTCGTCTTCTATTCCAGAAAAAAAAAGAACATTTTTATAAATCAACAAGTGCCAAGTGAAAGAAAAATAATATACTTAAATTTCATTGTTGGCACTCTGTGGCGATAAATCATCTAGTCCGTTTCTGATAACATCCTTCCGTCGTCGTTGGGTGGCTTCACGTAAAGTTGTTACTGAAGATCTCGTTCAAGTCAAGTCGTCGCTGTAGATCTCTCTCGTGACGTTATCTTCCCAATGTTCGCTGCTTTGCTGCCGGTTGTCGCTCTGCAGGATTTGCGTTTCGTCGGCTTTTCGTCACGCTCTTGACGTCTATGGAACAGCTGAATCTGGCTTTGTCAGTCTTTGTCCTGTTGTGTGCAGTAGGTGATAATCTAATCTGTTTTTTCCTCTTCTGCTTGGTAAAGGTTCATCATCATCAGAGCCATCTTTCTCCTGGGTTTGTTGTGGAGCATCTACTTCTGATCTAGAAAATTCTATAGAAACTTTATATAACTTTATATTCACAACATTAAAGTATCCTACTGAGGCATTAGTGGTCATATTGGCCAATTCATGCAGAAGTGGAGAAAGTTTCTTCCTTATAACATATGGTCCAGCATATAATGGTGCAAATTTCTTGATGAATCCTCTTTCTTTATCACTCTTATGATGTGTTTTAATCAAGACCTTATCACTACTTTAAATTCCATATGTCATCGTCTTTTATTATAATCCTCTCGTTGCTTTTGTTGTGCTCGTAGGGAATTATCTTGTGCCTTTGAAATGGCTCGAATATGCTGTTCCGTTCTAAACTCAATGGATTGTGGAGATGCGGGTTGGCCAATGAGTCTGTCCCAGGGTAATGTTAGTTCTCTTCCAAGAAATATCCGTGAAGGCGTGAATTTGGTGGTTTCATGTAATGAAGTGCGTAAAGCAAAGGAAAACTGTTGCAAATATTTATCCCATGTACTATGTCTATTTTCAACGTAAGCAGCTATCATTCTGCCAATATTTCGATTAATTCTTTCTGTCAAATTTGATTGTGGATGATATGGAGTTGTATATATGTGTTTTATTTGGAACGTTTCACATACTTCAGCAAGCACATTGGAAATGAATTGGGGCCCATTGTCCGAAACTATACTCTTGGGTACCCCGTATCTGCATATAAATTATTTACAAATTTCTTTGCTATGATTGTTGCTGTTGCATTTCTAACAGGAAATATTTCGACCCATTTCGAAAAATAATCTAAGACCAGAATATATTGGGATCCCGCTTGTGTTTGTGGATACGGGCCCATTAAATCCATGCCAAATAATTCCATGGGTTCATTGGAGATCGTGCTTTTCATAAGACCACAAGGACGGTTTTGATCGAATTTCTTGGTTTGACAAATTAGGCATGTTTCTACATAGGTTTTTACGTCTTTTTTCAAAGCTGGCCAATATGATCTTTTGGCCACTTTCTGATGGGTTTTCCGCGTACCTAAATGTCCAGCTGAAGGTACATCATGTAATTCTCGGAGTACGTACTCTCTTAAATTCTTGGGAATAAATGGGTGATAACTGCCTGTTTGACTCGGTCGTCTGCAGTAGTACAAAATATCGTTAATTAATCTGAAATGTCTGGCTCTTCCAACAATACTTGAAGCTATACTAAGATCTAGAGGTAATTCATCAGTTTTCAAATAATGATGCACGTTTCCGTATTCTAAATCTCTTTGTTGTTCAGTAATTAAATGTTCCTTGTATTCGATGGGAACTATTGTGGCGAGTGAGGGAGCAAAAGGCTTATCTTCGAGCTCTTCAACCAGCTTCAATGAGCTCTGGTGTAACTTCTGCCGGCCGCACGGGATAATGCATCTGGTAGCTGATGTGCACTTCCCTTTTGATGCTCGACCTTGAAATTAAATTCTTGTAGGCATAATGCCCAGCGCATTAGACGACCTGTTAGATTGGTAGATGTCTGTAACCATTGTAAAGCAGCATGGTCAGTAAAAATAGTTATGTCGGATGTGTCTAATTGTACTTTAAATTTTTCTAGAGCCCATATTACGCTTAGACATTCTTTTTCAGTCACTGTATAGTTTCTTTCAGTATGACTCAAACTGCGACTGGCATACATGATAACATGTTCACAATTGTCATTCTGTACTTGGCTCAGCACGGCGCCGAGACCGACATCAGAAGCATCAGTGTAGATGTAAAAAGGTTTGCCTAACTGTGGCAAGGCCAACACGGGAGCATGACACAATGCATCTTTTAATGTCTGAAATGCTGTATCGCAAACAGGTGTCCAGTGAAACCGCTTTCGCTTTCGACGTAATTCACAGAAAGGTTCGGCCAAATTAGCAAAATTGGGTACATATTGTCGGTACCATCCACACATTCCTAAAAATCTACTAAGTTGTTTCGAATTGCGCGGTGTGGGAAATCGTTCTATGGCTTCGACCTTATTAGGTAATGTTCTTACTCCATCTTTATTAACATTGAAACCGAGGTATTGAACGTCCTCTCGGAGAAATGTGCATTTGGACAACTTTATGGTGAGTCCGGCCTCTCTTAACCTTGCAAATACCAAATTCAAATCACGTAGATGCTCTGAAAAATCAGTAGAAAAAATGACTATGTCGTCTAAGTATACTTCACAAATTTTTCCTTTTAGGTCACCCAGAACTACGGACATAAGACATTGAAACATGGCGGGTGCTCCTGATAAGCCAAATGGTAAGCAACGAAATTGGAATAATCCATCTTTTGTGAGGAATGCTGTTTTGGGTCGATCTGGTGGATATACAGACACCTGCCAATATCCTGAAGACAAATCTAGTGTGCTAATAAATTTCTTGCCAGCCAGTTGTGTTAGTAGATTCTGAATAATAGGTAGTGGATTTCTGTCGGGGACAGTAACAGCATTTAATTTTGGATAGTCTACGCAAAATCTCAAATCACCACGACCAGTGATTTTAACGAGCACGACCAGTGAAGCCCAAGGGCTAAAACTGGGCTCTATTATCCCATCCTCTAACATTTCTTTAATTTGTGTTGAAATTATCTCTTCTTTACTGGGAGGATAATTATATGGTTTGCTGTAAACAGGTCTATTATTGCCAGTGTCGATATGATGTTCTAAAATCTGACATCTACCGGGCTTGTTGTTAAAAAGTTCGTAATTAGCATTGAGCAGAGTTCCTAACTTAACTCTCTCGCTATTTTCCAAATGAGCGTTGTCAGCATGTTTTCTAATGTCTGATTTTATCTGATCGATATCAAGTTTTTCTTTCATTGTTGCTTTTAATGAAATAGTATTGTTGGCAAAATCAAATTCAATCAAGTGTTTCCGTATCGCATCTATTCCTATTAAAGAGTCATATAATAATTCACTTATTACTAAGAATTCAAGTCTTATCTCCACATTATTTAAAGTGATAGGTAACTCAACAGTTCCTTGCGGAAAACACTGCTTGGAAGCACAAGCTAAGTTCAAAGGTCCACCGGACCACGGCTGCAAATTCAGTTTACAATTTTTCTGAATTTTATCCCATACTTTTTTATGTAGACATGTAAGATCAGCTCCTGTATCAATGCGAGCTATGAATTCTGTCTTATCGTGATAAAGCTTCACAAAAGGTAAATGTAAGACATTATGTATACCCACAGTAGCAAGACTTAACTAATGAGAGGGCTTTTCTTGAGGAACTTTGGCCTCTCGCTTCAAAGATCCCAATGAAAGTTTCCCGAATTTTCATTCCTTTGATAGCAATATTTGTCACTGTGTCCTAGTCGGCCACAAAAATTATATCTGAAAGATTGAGTTTGTTTAAACAAAGTTTTAGGTGTAGTGTTATGGTTCGAAGCTTGACGTGGCAAAAAGTCTCTACTTCGTTCATATTCTGTAGTTCTAGGCTCGTTCGGCGCAAATTGTCGGGACCGTGTAACTAGCCAAAGCAGCGACTCAACCTGATATCGCTGCTTTGGCGGGAATGGCATCCATTGTTGGTTATGTGTATTTGTTGCAGATTCTCTTCTTGCAGTGTATTGCCGAGCCAATTTGACTAACTCTGCAATTGAATTTACATTTCGTACTTCTAGGAATTCTCTAATGGGCAAAAGCAATTGAGACCACATTTCAGTGGCATCAGCATCGTACAGCTGGTATAACTCTACTGTACCCCATATAAATTTTTCTATGTCATCTCTTTCCGTTTGTCTTCGTGAAAACAACTCTGTAGCTAGTTCTGTAAAATCATTATAAGCCGGATATATGTCCGTGATTTCGTTTTTAAATTCTTCCCAAAGTTCTATGCCATGACGACATCCTACGTTATTCCACCATTGCTTAGCACATCCAATTAGGCAAGATACTGATAAAACAACTTTTTTGTTGCTTGGCACTTCATGTAAACGGAAGTGCTCCTCCATGGACTTGACAAATGTCCACGATGACGGACGTTTTGAACCGTCGAACCTTATCTCAGGTAATGGCCAATTAACATGAGGACTATAGTTAATGGATGGGTTGGCAAATCGTCGTTGTGGCGGTTGAAAATACTCTGTTCTATTGCTTGCTTCTGACGGAACAGAAAATGGAACCTTACGTTCAAAGTTTCTTCGTTGGTGAACTGACGTAGCATTGTCAGCAAATTTAGGGGTTGTTGTCGTTCCCCTTTTCTCCCGATTATCATCAAGCAGATTCATTAGCACTTCTGCTTCCATCATTACATCTTGCAATCTACCCTTTACTCTTTCTATGTTTTGAGTCATTATGGCGGAATCAGCCATATTGTTAGCAGACACGTTTAGCGGTCTGCCGAAATTTTGAATTTTGGAAATTTTGAAAACCTTTTTTAATCTTGAGCAGCGCTCAAAGGTACTGCTATACAACAATACTAAAGCTATAACTAAGCTTACAAAAATATAAATTTGCTTATCAAAAAAAGATTTTTCTTATTGTTCCTATGTACGTGTGTGCCCGGACACTTCTAATCATTACATACAACAAATATCTGAAATATTCAGCAATATCTACGCTGAAACTTCAGTACCTTTGAATAATACACAAAAAATGTTAAGCTACTTGCTCAACAAAAATTTTCGGCTTAAGCTGCCGTTAAATCTACAACTAGTATGTACAACTACTGAGCTCAAAAAATTACTATCTTTGACAATCATACAAAATTTATCCACAAATATATATACTATCTTTAAATACTGGCGAGTCCCTGTTCGCTGCGCCACTTCTTTTATTGTACTCTGTAACGCTCCAAACAAATGCAAAATACTTGAAGTTTTTATGCTCCGGATAGCTTAGATGGGCGCCAGGCAATAATTAACAAATTGCCAAAAGTAGAATAAGTTGATAATAAGTTGATTTAGGGTTCAAATACCAGCGAGCATTCATGAGTAAGAATCAAAATGATTGTCAAGTAATATAAATATAAAAAAATCCTTAATTCGCGCTGCTCAAGAGAAAAAAACTGTACAGACTCAAAAGGTTTATAACAAAACAGATTTATTTCCAAAATAATTCAACTCACCAAGACATCAATGAAGAAAACATAACTCCTGTGCTACACGCCCTGTGCTTGGTGCTACGCACCTTGTGCTCGTGCACTTGGAAACGAGAGGGGTGGGGATGGCTCAGTCGGTAGCGCGCCAGGCTCGTAATCTGTAGTTCCCAGGTTCGAGTCCCAGCTAGGTCAGCGTTGAGATTTATCTCCGCAAAATTCCCCGCCCTGCCCACGGTCAGTAGGGGACACCGATGGGCTTGGAAAGGCCGCCGTCCGTCGGATGGGACGTTAAGCCGTGGCCCCGTGTGCGGGAGAGCCATACCCTGTGCACGTTAAAGAACACGCTGGATGGCCTTGACGGGAGGCTACCATCTGTCTCCCAACAGCTGTTCCAGTGGGTCCCCTCCCCCAACCTTCTCTGAGCCTTCGGAGTCCATGTGACCTGGCCATTTAGCCCATGGTGTGCAAAAAAGTGCCGCTCAGAGGTAAAACAACCCAACTTGGAAACGAGTGCTGCGATGCCAAAAAGGAAATAAAAATCCCCAAAATGATAAATATAACGTAAATTAAACAAAACTGGTTAAGGTAAAGCAAAAGTGAACGGTGGGGCATCACAGTGAATTTACAGCACCTTGAACCTTGAACATAGTACTACAATCAATATCCTCTATTCCCTAGTGTTCAACACTTTCAGGTGTTCTTCAACACTTTTCACAAACAATCTCTGATCATAGTGTGAGACACTTGTTTATTGACAACACCATAACATTGCAGAACTTTAACAGTTGGTCTAGCATTTATACATTTGAGTCAAAAGCAGACTGTCTATACTATTATATTACTTATCTGCAATGTGCATTACTACATTAAATAGCATTAATTACTGCATAGTGTAATGTTTTTAAAATTTATAATAATAACAGATATTTTTATAAGATTATTTTTCTGACTATAAGTTTTCTAATATCTTACAATCTGTTTACCCTTTTTTGTGGCAATTTTCAGAATATAAATGAAGAATGGATTTCAGATAAAACTAGGTTTGCTTATGATGGACTGAAATATCAACGGCTAATTACTCCTATGTGTAAGTCATCTTCAGGAACATTGGAACCTTGTGATTGGGAAGAAGCTTTAGTAAAAGTTTCAGAAAAGGTAAGTCATATAAAAAATATGCAAAAACATTTGAAACATAGCATGAAGTTCAATAATCAAAAAAGTTCACTATTCTGCATTTTAGAAAACGACTGAGGGTTGGCTCAGTCTGTAGCATGCCAGGATCACAATCTGCAGTTACCATGTTCAAGTCAGCATTGCCAGCATTGAGATTTATCTCCAGTAAACTTGGACTTGGTCAAAAAGAGGACACGATGGGCTTGGAAATGCCACTGTCAGTTGGATGGAACATAAAGCAGTGGCCCTGAGTGCAAGAAAGCCATATTCTCTTTCAGTAAAGAACATGCTGGATGGCCATGGTAGGAAGCTTCCATCTGTCTCTTAGTAGCATCGGTTTCCATCCTGTCTCTTCAGTAGGTCCTCTGTCTGCAACCTTGGGATCTCTGACTCAGCCCTTTGGATCCTTGCCATTTAACTTGTATGTGACATGGCCATTATGTGCAAAATATCCACTCAGGTAAAACAGCCCAAAAATGCTCACATATGGCAGCTTTCAGTAATTTTAAATGGTCAAATGGAAAGTGATGAGTGATAAGAAAAAGGACTTTGAAAATGTTGCCCTGATTTTTTTTTACCTTTAATAATGTTGGCTGAAGTATGGATGACACACAACCAGGTTTTGCTGCTTTAGAATCAGCAGCTTTGTCAGGTTGTAATGTCACATGCTCCCAAAGAGAGCAGTGTGAACAACAGCCTAAGGCAAAAGCTAGTGGGTTGTATTATGTATCTCTACAGCTTTCACCATGAAGTTATGGCTGTCATATAGAGCAGTGCTTCTCTAGGTGGTGGCTCATGTACCAGTGTTGGTCTGTGGCCATCAGACACCAGTTTTCAGAAGTGTTTCAGAACACGTTTTCAGAAGCACAAGATTAATATGTTTCTTGCATTACCACACTTCGTAGGGCTGCTGACAAAGGATTGCAGATGAGTTTCGAAGCTAACATCACTTTCTTCCTTTTGGATCAAAGTGAAAGCAGAATATCCTGAACTTGCTGAAATTGCTCTGAAGACTGTTCTTCCATTTCTCTTGACATACCTCTGCGAGATTGCTTTCTCAGTCATAAGTGTCATTAATAGAACCCTGTGAGGATGCAGATATACACATGTAAAAACTCTTGGTGGTAAAAGATTAAGATTAACTCGGATAACAGATAAAGCCATGGTAAAAAAAAAAAGTTGTTATTGCAGATAGTGTATAAAGCAGTGGCGATGCATCCAAAGAAGCAAGGGAAACAATGGTTCCCTTAAAATTCTCGTGAATAAAGAGAGAGAAAAAAAGATATAGAAATATATGCATAAAATTTAAAAATTTTCTTTTGAAAAAGTAAAAGTATTTTCTTAATTTTAGTTAATTTGTACAAAAAACCTTTTAAAAATATTCTTCAAATTTTATTGTGATATTTCTCTGTGTAACAAACAGAAGCACCAGTCTGCCAGGCAAATTGTGCTAGAAGTGTATGGAAAATCTCACTTCACTGATACTGTTTTTGACATGTCATACACTGGAAATTCCAGTTTCCATCTCCAGCAAGCAGAAATTAATGAGGAGGCGATAGAAACAGTTGTTTTTTTTTTAAGTACAATACCATCTTTAACACTTCAAGTCCTGCTACAGACATCAACACATGCTCCAGATCTATCTTGAAACAACCAATCAACATTCTGTTTCAGCTCGAATTGAAGCAAGAATTTCCATTAGTTTGTCGATGATGGTAAAGAATTTCAGCAAAGGTAAGTTGGTTTATGATATACACTGAATGGACAAATTACACTAGACAATAAATTGAAACTTTCTTTTTTATAGCATTGGTCAAATAGGATGTTTCTAACTAATTTTGGGGTGCTGAATTCAAATACGGCTGTGAAAAATCTGCAGCACATAGTTTTTAAAAAAAATTATGGATTGATGTATTTCAAATTTCAATGAATAGCATATCTGGGAAATGAAAATGTGACTATTTTGTTAAATTGCAACTTAAAACTCATTAATTAATTACATGATTACAGTGAAAAAAATTAGAAACATCATAGTTATGGACCACTGAATATAAAGTAACAAATAGGTAAAGATCTTTTATACTTACAAGAAATCCATTTTTTTCTTTTATGTGGCGAGGTATCTTCCTTCAGAAAAGAACCAGCAGTATTTACCCATCATTGCTGGGTCTCCTCCATGATTTGAATATCCTGGTGAAATCTTTCCCCTTGTTCATCACTGACAGCTCCTAAGTTCTTGGAGGGGCGGGGTTGGTTCAGTCGGTAGTGCGCCAGGCTCGTAATCTGTAGCTCCCAGGTTCGAGTCCCAGCTGGGTCAGCGTTGAGATTTATCTCCGCAAAATTCCCCGCCCTGCCCATGGTCAGTAGGGGACACTGATGGGCTTCAAAAGGCCGCCGTCCGTCGGATGGGACATTAAGCCGTGGCCCCGTGTGTGGGAGAGCCATACCCTGTGCACGTTAAAGAACACTCTGGATGGCCTTGACGGGAGGCTACCATCTGTCTCCCAACAGCTGTTCCAGTGGGTCCCCTCCCCCAACCTTCTCTGAGCCTTCGGGGTCCATGTGACCTGGCCATTTAGCCCATGGTGTGCAAAAAGTGCGGCTCAGAGGTAAAACAACCCAACCCTAAGTTCTTGGGAAAGAAGTCGAGATGCGAGTGCAAAAATGGATCTCCAAAGACATTCGGCAGCCAAGATTTTCATAGTTTTTGAAAAGATCTTGAATGGTCTGATAGTAGTTTTCCTCTTTGTGATTACCCAGAAAACCCTGGACCACAGACATGAAGAATTTCTGTGTAGTGCACTCCTTCATATTCAGTTTTTCTTTGAAGACAGTATCATTCAGTAGCTTCCTGATCTGAGGACCAACAAAGATCCCTTCTTTGAGTTTGGCATCACTTAGTTTTGAAAAATTTCCATCAAGTGCAAAAACCCTTTACCAGTTTTGTCCATAGCCTTTACAAAGTTTTGCATAAGCCCCAGTTTGATGTGTAGTGGTGTGAGCAGAACATCGGAGGGGTCAACTAGAGACTTATACCTCACATTACTCTTTCCAGGAATAAAAAACATCTCTTTTGGGCCAGTGTTTTGTTTTATAGTGTTCATTTCTGGCCCTACTGTTCTACAAATACAGAAAACAACAAAATTTTGTGAAGCCCAAGAAAGAGAGAGATGGCTTTTCATTGTCTACTTAAACTGGTCATATTGTATAGCAGTTAGTATTTTTTCCTTGCTTTCATAAGTTTCCTTCATTCCCACAGCGTGTGTCACTGGAATGGAAGGTTTTTGGTTTCCTTTATGCAAAAGGACAGCTTTCAAGCTGAATTTTGATGAATCTATAAACATACACAATTCCTCTTAGGGTCATGCATTATTCCAATTTCTTCCATCAGCCCTAAAATATCTGTGCAGAAACACAAACCATCTTGCATATCATAATAAGCAGATAAAGACAAATTTCTCTTTCTGAATGGAGAAACTCTGGTACCCTTGGCCAGAAGATTCCACTCTTGAACCTAAAACCCAACTTATTTCGAAAGTCCTAGGTCTTGAACAAGATCATTTAGTTCATTTTGCTGAATCAGATGAGGATCGTCTAACGTTTTAGGGGAGTATGTAGGATCAGTATTTGTATGTGCCTCAAAGTCTTCCTCTGATGAATGTGAATCCATCTCCTCCCAGTTGGTTGGAAGTGTTAGTATAGGAAGATCTTCTCCACGAGGAACTGGCCTTATGGCTGAAGGCACATTTGGATATTGTATTTTGCTTTTGTTTTTTCTTTGAAAAGCCCAACACTTTTAGTTAAACAAAAATAGCAATCATGCAAGTGACTAGTTGGCTCACGCCAAACCATTGGAACTGCAAAGGGCATGGATTTTATTTTACCTTTCAACCATTCTCTCAGGCCGACAAAGCACGAAATGCAGCACACATGTGCCCCCCATGTTTTGTCCTGATCTCCAACATGACATCCAAAATACAAGTTATATGCTTTCTTCACTATCTTATCAAAGAACGACAATGGGATTTTAAAATACAATTTCCACACACATAGCAAAACCTATCTGGCACATTAACACATATGCGATGCTGCCTTTGTGTTCTTCCTACAATGAAAACAACAAGAATGGCTTTCTGAGGTTAGGTTACTGTTACATGTTTTCTCCCACTTGGCAATCAGTGTTGCCAACCACAAAAAGTAAAACATATAGTATCTTCCCAGTTGTCTAGAGGTGTTGTTATAGGAAGATCTTAATAGGAGTCAAAATGACCAATGACATAAAAACGTGACGTGCTAGTCATTTTTTAAGACCAGATCTGAAATCAGCACCTGAAAAATAGTTAAAGGCAGCTACAATTTTTCATGTTATAAAAGCCTTGTAAACCAGTGTTATTATATACGCCTACCTAATAATTGTTGCACCACCTTTTGCTCTCACAACAGCAGCCAGACATTTTGCTAAGGACTCAATGAGGTGTTGAAAACACTGAGGTGGTATTGCCACCCATGAAGTGAAGATCGCCTGCTGTAGATCATCCACAGTTGCCGGTGGGGTTGGCGGGCTTGAACAAATCTTTCCAATTCGTTCCATAAATTCTCAATGGGGTTATGGTCCTGTGATTAGGAGGCACTGGAGTGGGTAAACTTGCTCAAATACTCCTGGAATACGTTTGCCACACGGCCAATGGCGGCTTTAACAGATCTTTCCAATTCGTTCCATAAATTCGCAATTGGGTTACAGTCCTGTGATTAGGGGGCACTGGAGTGGGTAAACTCACTCAAATGCCTGGAATACTGGTTGCCACACGGGAAGTATGTGGTGTGACGTCCTGTTGAAAGAAGGTGTGGAAAGAGAATCGTTACCAACGGGTGTAGATGGTAAGTGAGGATGTTCACATACCTTGTGCTGGTGATGGAGGTCTCAACGTGTATGAGGGCTCCCAAGAAAGCCCATGTAAATGCACCACAACTGTTACACTGCCTCTCCACCTGGTTGACCCCAATTTGGCAAGCTGTGTCCATCATTTTGTGCAGTTTATGCCACACATGCACCCTCCTATCAGCATGATAGAGTTGAAACTGTGATTCATCAGACTAGATGATGTGTTTTCAGTTCTCTGCACTCCAGCTGTGTTAGGCCTTTGCAAACCACAAAGCTTTCACTGCTTTGCAGTCAACCAGGGGACACGATGTGAATGCCAACTGCCATAGCCTATTTTTTCCATGGTTTGACAGATAGACTTTGTGCATAAGCTTGTGGATGTGCCCTCATTCAATTCCGACATTATCTGTTCTATGGTAGCTGTGCGATTCTTTTTAACTATGCAGGACAGTCACGCTTACCCTGGGAGTCAATTTCACGTTTATGTCCACATTTCTCTTGCTGGTTGGAAGTTTTGCTGTATTTCACAATAGTGTTGGTATACACATGCAAATTCTAACAATTCATTAATTGCGGTGATTGAACAACCAGCCTTCCTTGCACTTACTATCTGGTCACACTCAAACTTGCTTACGTCACTGCCTTTAACCATGATTACTTTTCTATGACTGGTTTCCATTGTGTAGAGACCTGCTCTATTTATAGAACAGTTTTAGTTCCATTATTGCCCTATTATTGCCAGTTTTAGTTCCCATGTGACTGGATGCGATACTTCTGCTTTGCATATTGTTATTAGGGTGTATTTTTTTTGTTTATGTGCTATTTGAATTGTATAACTTAAACTGGCAGAGATTATTATTGCCAAATTCCCATGTATGTGTCATGTTTAATAAATAAATCATAAACATCCAAAGAAGTTTTGTTTTGAATTGCCCGAGCAAATTATCTATGTAACACATATACTGCAGAAGCTATACAGTAAAAAAAGCATGTTCGATACTTTTCTATACATCTGAAAAAAGGACAGGCTCCCTTTTTACCTTTAGCTTTTATGTTTGGCAGAGAAATGTACTTGATGCTGTCTGATATTCACTCTTAAATTGAGCCCAAATTTTGATATATTGCTTCATCAGGAAATTTATTCATCGCTGTTTGCCTTTTCATGATGCTGTCAGAAAGATGGTATTCACTGAAGTGATTTCTAACTTGCTTGAATGACTATTACTGCCCCTTTTTGCAATAATAACTAGTGAGCATATTCTAATACTTATATCTGCATAACAGAAAGTGTATATAAAACAAAAAGCAAATATCAGTGGAAAAAATACAGAAACTTACTAATAATATTATCTGTTAAGACTAGATGTAATTCAGTAAACTATGAAAGTTCTTATAATGCATTTCACTCATTTCTTGAAAACGACTGCTTCTGAAAGAAGACATTGCAATAATTATTAATTAAAATGCACCTTAAATCGTCGACGTTAAAGGAAAAACGATGACTGTAGAGGGCGAAAAGTGCCCCAACAGAGAACATTTTAAGTGACTTTGCCAGTGATTACAACATCAACAACATTGACATTGCTGAATCATACAGCTATGAAAAAAGCTACTATGAAAGTTCTTATAATGCATTTCACTCATTTCTTGAAAACGACTGCTTCTGAAAGAAGACATTGCAATAATTATTAATTAAAATGCACCTTAAATCGTCGACGTTAAAGGAAAAACGATGACTGTAGAGGGCGAAAAGTGCCCCAACAGAGAACATTTTAAGTGACTTTGCCAGTGATTACAACATCAACAACATTGACATTGCTGAATCATACAGCACGTCCAGAGTGTCTCAACTTTAGCGGCATTACAGCTTAAACATCACAGCCAAATAAAGTACATCAAGACAGAAACATAGACCCCAAGAATTGACTAAGTGAACCAGCACTACAAACAACTGAACTGGTAATATCTTATTTCTCCTATATCTCCTTTATACTAAAGATACTCTTTAGAAGAAATTAGAATGTAATACTTACTATCTGGGATCTTGTGTTAAACACAATATACCTATGATTTATGGGTACCAGGTGAATTGTAATTATTTGGCATAGGAGATAGTGACTCAGATTGTACTGTACAGCTAAATATTGTGAAAATTAAATTAGTTGCAATAATTTCTTCCAGTAGTAAAGATTATTACTAATGTATTTGTGAATATTTTTTCTTACTGCATATGATGATAAAGTAGTTTTAGTGTAATAAACTTTCTATGAGGTACAGTGGCATACCCAGAATTTTCCAAAGGAAAGGGTTGGACATATTCAGTGTCATTTGGGGGAGGGGGGGAGGGAATGAGTCAGATTTTCTAGGACTACCTCAGAAAATATGTTAATTGTAATCCTCAAGAGGTTTATAAACCCCACAGACACATACTTGTTTACTCCACTGAAGAGACAAAATGCTCATGATTTCTTATTATTTGTTGTTAAGCTTAATTCTCTCATGTTCTATTTTGTTTTTGTTTTAAAGCACTGATGTCTTCAAATGCAAAACTAATATAAACTTTTTGTGCCCTTAAATAGTTAAAATAATTTTTTTAAGTTTCAAACCACAGGTTTTGGAAATGATCACAATTTTTCCAATTAAAAAAATTTTTTTTTGAAGTGTTGTTTTGCTTAAGGAATCAAATGAGACTAAAGAGGTATAGTGTTTTCATTCAAATTTGTTAATAACCAGGTCTCTTCAATTGTATCACTGTTCAATAACTGTGAATTAGTTCTTGTTCACAAATCTCGCATTAGCTTTGGCTCGCATTAGCTTTGTCTCGCCTTAGCTTTGGCGAAGTAGAAACCGAAAGTGCTCGTTAGATCACTAAGTTTGTGTAGAAACCTTTGCTCTTAAACAGATTTTTAACAAATTGTGCAAAGTAAACAGTTTTTTAACGAATTGTGCATTGTTCTGCTATCTTTGGTACTTACAAATTAATGTTTGCAAATAATGTGTGTTGCAATATGGTTTAATTGGAAAAATTTTATTTATACGCGAAATATGATTTAGGGTCTAGAGTACAATTTTCCTTTACTGAAGCAAGATTTTGCATATGCCAGAGTTTTTCAGGAACACATCACTGAGCATAAATACTTCATACTCATTGAAAATTCAACTCTGTAACTATAATATTAAAGTGGAATCTTGGTTCAAACTTGCAACTACTGTGAATTTTAATATAAGTTAAAAAAAATCCCCTCTAACAGCTGCTTGTCAAAGAGGTCAGGCAGGAGCCTGCCAGTTTAATGCACCACAGTAATAGGTCTGTGAGGATGATGGGTCCTCAGCAAAGTTAAATAGAAATTGATAAATAAAGGATCAATATATCAAACTGGCAGGGATGATTGAAGCAAGGCTTTATTACATAATAGTTATAAATTAATATAAATAATTTTTTCCTCTCAGTGCAAGCTCCTGTCTGTGGTGAGGGGACCACCCTGTGAAGGTTTGCTGGTTCAGGTACCTTCACAAGGTCCTGAACACTCGCCTATGTGTTTGCTGTGTGTGGACCTGTATCCCTGCAAAGATAATCCTGGTAGTTGCTCGGGGATCTCAGCTCATGACTGGCAGGGTCCCCTGGGCTGCTGCTACCTACTGTTTTGACCTCTGCTTCAGGTAATCAGGAAGTCCTTAGGTGCCTTTTCAGAATCAATCAGCTAGTTGGCTGGACCTGCCCCAGGGCAACTCTGCAGTATGGTGAGTGTCTTGCCCACATCCGAACAAAGGTTTGCAAGTTTCCCCATACATTTATTAATTTTGTAGGTTTTTTTTCTTGTGTGAGAACATTTTGTTTCATACACTTTTTATATTTTTTCTTTATTTTGTGAGAACTCTGATGAGTTTCTCATATTTCTCTTCTTATTATTTAGTTGTGAGGGCTTGGTTCACTGGTTGTGTTGGTATGGTGTATGGTGCCCAGTTGGACTTCCCCTTGTTGGACTCTGTGGTGGATGGGGACAATGGGTACTGAACCACCAAAAACCAAATATGAGTTCCCTTAAAGGAAATCCATCGGTCAATGCTGCCAAGGGGGCTCGCCATGAGCCCCTATTTTCTCTGTCATCTTCATTATCATCACCATCATCTTGATCTGTCATTTCACCCCCTAGATTCCTGATCATCCATTCCATGGGTGATCAGGTGATTGGGGACATGTTGCCTTTTTTTTGTTAGCAAAGGTCTGGAAGGTCTCGCGGAAGTTCCGAAATCAGTCAATCACCTAAGATCTGATGACTTGCAGGTGGAAACTGCTTGCTCGAAATATTCCAAGCCACTACTACAGCAATTGGTGGGGTTGCAGTCATCACCACACCCTATAAGATGCTCAATTCCTTCCGAGGTCTGATCTCCAAGTGGGGCATCCTCAAGATTTCTGAGGAGGAAATTCTCACAGAGCTGTCATCCCAGGGAGTGATAGCAATCCACCCTGGTTTCACAATGCCATGATGGGAATTAGTACCCATCTGGGTACTAATCCATACATTTAATATGCCACTCCTGCCTTTTTCCATCAAGGCAGGTTACCTTCACTGCAAGGTATAACTGTATATACCAAACCCTCTGGGTTTTTCCAATACCAAAGGTATGGTAATGCCTGCACAGCTTGACAGGGCAAACCCACCTGTGTTCCTCGTGGCAGCCAGGATCACCTCGATCCTGACTGCACAGCAGAAAGGGCAAGCAGTGTGAACTATAGTGGCGAACATCAGGCACACTCTTGCTACTCTCCAAAGTGGCAAGCATCTGGCATACTCACGTGACTCTCTAAAGTGGCTGGAGGAGGAGGAGGTAGAATGCTTCAAAACGCTGAACATCACCTATCCCGAGGTGAGAAAGTTTGCTGTGCCGCCTGCCCCACCTGATAAGGTTTCATATGCTGTGTTCCCTAAGTCCATCGTTGCGATGGCTTCCATGGTGGTGCAGATTGATATCAGCATCCCACCATCTGAATCTTTCTCGCTCGCAGCAAAGTACCTCCTTATGCAGGCAAAGTTGAAGTTGATGCCAATCTCGACATAGACTCCAGTTTCCATTTCTGCTGAGGTACCTTCCATTCGCACCACTGGAAGATGCTCCTTCCCAATGCAAACAGCCAGATCTTGCAAACCTGAGGGTCCCCACTGGGGGCCTAAGAAGAAAATTTTAACCCCTCATTAGGCGGTCTCTTACCCGTGTCCTTTGGACAACTCTGAAGACATGGACCACCCTATTTTTCTGAAACCATCACTTGCAAGGTTAAAATAAACCAAAAGTCATCTGCCAATCTCCTGAGATGGCCACACTCTTACGTTGTAATTGTCGGGGATTCCAGAGGAATATTGATGACATCAAGGTCCACCTGAGGGAACACGAGCCCATCTGCGAGATGTAAATTGCAAACAGCCAACAATCCCACTATCCAGCACTTGTCTCTTGTTTGCCAGGACTGGGATGGAGATGGTCCAGCTTGTGGGGGTTTTGCTATCCTTGTTAGCAACCATTCTCCATGCCAAGTTGTATCTCTCACCACCAACTTAGAGGCAGTAGCCATCCACCTCTTTGTGGGATTTTCGTTGACTGTCTGCTCTGTCTACCTACCACCTGGAAGTATTGTTTTTTGGGAAGATCTTGATGACCTCGTCTTGTAGCTGCCATCCCCCTTCCTCATCATGGTAACTTCAATGGACAAAGTCCACTTTGGGGCTGTGCAGGTACCAATAGGAGGGGTGAAGTCCTAGAGCAGTGACTCCTGGATCCATCACTCTCCCTGTTGAATATTGGTGTCAGCATCTATTTCTACTCCCTGACTTGCACATTCACATCCATTGATCTCTACACCTGTTCCTCTTTGATCCTTCCACTATTTGCATTGGAGGTCGAGGACAACCCTTATGGAAGCAATCGCCTCCCTGTGGTGTGCACCATCTCCCATGGGGGGCCTTGTAGCCCTTCATGAATCTCATGATGGAGGCTCGATCAGGCTGACTGGAGTGGCTTCAAGCTCCTTTCTGAGTTCAGTTGAACATCCAGTCAGCCAGGCGTTGATCAATGTTGCAGTGGCAGAGATGATGGACTGCATCATCTCTGCGGCAAAAATTCTCAGTTCAATGATATCTGAAGATTCTTTTTCAATCGATAACTATGGAGTTTGCCTGAGGAAAATTAAAATCTCTCATTATCCTGGCAGGAACATCCGTCAAATTGGCGGTCCAAATTCTCATCTGGTGTGGTGGCACTCGGATAAATAATATGTGAAAAGGAGGGCAGACTTTTAACTTGAAGACAGAAGCTCAGCTGATGGAGCTCAAGAGCTAAATATGGGGAATCCAAAGGTTTTACTAACAGCTGGGATGGGCACTATCTAGCTTAGATTTTCTGACTCTCTCTGTAACTAAGGGGAAGAAACACTCGGAACTGTGCGGGGCTCAGGGTAATATTCTTTCTTCCTGATCCAAAAACAGCTCTCAAGTCTTACGTTCACGTTCTCTATTGGTTTGGTGGCAAGGGACGCTCAGAGGATGATAACCATATTAGGCATCCTACTGGGATGTGGGTTTTCAGGAAAACTGAATTTCCCAACAGTCTAAAAATAGTGGAGTCCATGTAAGGTTCAGCAGTGGAAGAGAGATAGAACTCAAAAATAAACTCCTGGTTCATTGACTTCTGTTAGGCTTGAGATATAAATCTGTTTCTTATAATATTCTAAATTCCATATTATTAGTTATCAAGGGATGCTAATACCATGATAGCAAAAGTCAAACCACCTAATGCCCAAAATACTGCGTAAGGAAAGGCATCAAGTTTCTTGTTATCCTGCTTACAAAGAGTCCATGTTTTAATACCATAACTAACCTAGAAAGAACCAAACTATTATACAGCCTAATTTTAGTCTTCGGGTGTACACGCATATTTTTCCACACTTTACATCAGATTCTTAAAAGTCCCAGCAGCAATCCCTATTTTTCCATTTATCTCATGCCACACATCGCCAGTATCAGTTACATAGCTCCCAAGATAATTAAACTGAAACACTTGATCAAGAGTGCAGCCATTCAGAGCAACTGAAGCACTATCTGCCTGCCCTATTTAGTTTTTCCCCTCTTTATCATGTTCCCAGCTCTTCTTCAGATTTATATCTCAAGTCTATTTCCATTCTCACAAACAACTCTAATGAAAGAATTCATCTCATCATCATTAACCAACAGGGCCAAATTATCTGCATAATCTATTCTATTTCCATTCTCACGAACAGCTCTAATGAAAGAATTCATCTCATCATTAGCCAACAGGGCCAAATCCTTTGCATAATCTAAATCAGAAATATTGAAATTTCTACACCATTTAAGGCCAAAATCTTTCCCTTGCAAAGAATTTTGCATAACAAAATGGAAAAGAAGACAAAATGCACCCTTGTCTCCTCTCCTACAGGTAACTAACTCCACTAGCAATGCTAAACCAATCATTGAAAGACGTACCAACTCTCACACATGACTCGGTGTTATTATAGAGAGCTTTCATTACACTAACTAATTTATCAGGTATTCCATATGATCTAATAATCAACCACAAGTTACGTCGATCAACAGAGTCAAAAGCCTTTTCGAAATCTATATCCTATACCACAGGTTTCTGAAACTCTAAACATTTCTCAAGAATCTGCCAAAGTGAAAATATTTGATCAATACATTCCTGTTCATCATGCAGTTGTCAACCAAATTCTTAATTCTATTAAGTATAATTATGCAAAGAACTTTACCTAATTCCCCTATAATTACCACAAAAATTGCGATCACCTTTTTTAAAATTAGGACATTAATAGCTGTAGTAAAATCCTTAGCAACAATACCTTTATCATAAAAAAAATTCAGAATTTCACTCAGCCATGTGGCAAAGCAAATGTTTCCAGCTCTAAGCATTTCAGTGGTGATTTCATCCACCCCTGGGGATTTATGCAGTTTTAATTTAGAGATAGCCAAAGAGACTTCGGAATGTGATATAGGGGCATCATTAAAGCCAGTAATGCATCAATCCTCATTACAAACAATGGGAGTAGAAATAATCACATCATTTAGAACTTCTGAAATGCTCAGCCCACTTATCCATCAAAGAATCCTCATCTTCAACCACCTTGCCATTGTTATCCCTTAATCCCTGTGTACTTGTCTGTTTCTTCCTGCATAAAGCATTAATAATCTGGTACAACCCCCTGCTGTTGTGCTGTCTAACTGCTTCCTCAGCTTTGTCACAGATTAACCACAGATTCTTATCAGCTGTTAATTGATCCTTTACACGTTTATTAAGCTCGTTGTAATATCTTCTGTTAGAACCATTAGGGTGTTGATTCATATTAATCCTGCACTTCCTACTTTCAGAAATAAGTTCCATATCCTTATCACTGAAATAATTTTGCTTCCTCTGTTCCTTTTACCCAAAAGAATTACTGTTGGCTTCAAGAAAAGCCTGTTTAAACTGATCCCATTCTTTCTGAACTTCAGCAGTAACCAAACCACAATTGTCAAAATGACTAAGTAGCCTATCATGGTATGTTTTGGCTATATCTGGATATTCAGGAACTCAGTGTTATAGCCATTTTTTTTTTCAAATTTAGCACAAAATTTCTTAAGCTTCAGCTGCAAAACACTTTTGACCAGGTAAAGTTCAGACCAAATTTTGGCTCCCCTGTATGATCTGGTATTCCTAACTGAACTAGTGCATTTGATGTTAATTAAAATATAATCTATCATATTCCTGTGCAGCCCATCAGGTGAATCCATATATATTTATAAATGTCCCAGTGTTTGTAGTATGTGTTAGTTATTTGCAAACCATTAAGTTTACTTACCTGTAGGAGACATTTCCCATTGCCATTGGAACAACCAATGCCAAAGGGACCTAAAACCCCTGCCCAAAGATTAGAGTCAGTACCAACTTTAGCATTGAAGTTACCTAGCACAAGAGAAATATCTCCATTCTTTACAGAATTCAAATTATCCTGAAGCTGACTATAAAATGTAGCCTTCTCATTCTCATCAGAGCCTTCTGTGGGGGCATAACAACAGATGACATTCAAGTCTTTAAATTTTGTTTTAAATTTTGCTGTAAGAAATCTATCACTGGTGTGTATGCTGAGAAGCAAACCTACACCCTGAAAAGAGAAATTTAAAGTTATTTTTAAGTATCTCACCTTTACCTGTCCATCTGATCTCTTGCAAGTCTAAAATATCTAGGTTATAATGCTGAAATTCCTGCATGAGGACATCAAGTAGGATTTTTTAAAAACTAGGTTTGTTGAGAGAGGTAGGGCCAACAATATCAAACAGCCCCCTGATCACAGGTATGGGGCAAAGACCTGTCCCTCCTGTGCTAAAGGCTCAAATCACCAATGCTAGTAGGAACTTCAGACACTACTTTTTCAAGTGGACCTTTTCAAGAGACGCATTACTCCAGTTTAGGATTGATGACACTCAACTAGCTAAGTGAGGTTTCAGGTACCTGCATGGCCTCTTATCGGGATTATCCACCAGCTGATACAAAGTACCCCGTGCCTCTGTTCACTTAGGGCTGGCAACCCACAAGCAAACAGAAAACACAGCAGCAGATTCTCCCTCAACAGAGGCCCACCAGTACAGCAAGTCCAGGATCATAATCAAGCTCAAATCCATAAACCAGTCCAGTCTAATGGGTATAAATGGTCAGCACCAGGACTGTGTGAAGTTGACTACTCCTCAGCAGGGTTGAGAGAAAAAGTAACCATAGATGACCAGATCAGTAGGCCACACTGAGCTAGCAGCCTCCCCTTCCGTTTCTTTCCAAAAGAGAATATCTCTTTTGAAAGGTACTAACAGCCTGTACCACAAGAAGATGGGATCAGACATTAGGTGCTAGACCTGGCCGGTTCTGTGCATCATCACTGGAGATTGGTTTTTATTACACCTCAAATACATACTGCAAATAAAATGAACAACTGTTTTGAAACAACTGGAAATGAAATAAGTTTTTTTATATTTAGCAAACTCATAGCATTTTACCAAAATATAATTTAATATCATGATTATGCTGAAATTAAAATAGTACCTGAATACAACATTATGTTCTTAGTGAACTTATTGTTTTCATAATGGGACAATTAGGCCTACATTTAAAACTTTGAACTTTAAAAGGATATTTTAACATCACATAAATTAAAAGTCAAAAACATTCTGTGACACATTTCACTCCAAAACTTGTGGAGCTTCTACAGGCAAAATTACTAACCTTCAACTTTGAAACAAATCACATGCACAAGAAGTGTGCAGAGCAAGGCAAAGTTCCTCCACTATGAATGGCCTATTGTAAGCTCCAGGCCACTTGAATGGAAAGACAGCAGAGAGTGTTCTGCCCTGCTCTTCAGGGCCAGAACTCAGGGGAGTATGAAGAGGAAGATGAGGTGGAGGAGAATGACTGCCCCAGAGTGTCAGCAATTACCTGTTCATTGTGCTCGAGGATCGATATGTGTGCGACGTGTACATCCCACCCATCTTCTGGACTTTATCCTTTAGAATTGGTCATGACCTTTAGAACTGGTCATGTGGATGAAAATGATGTATATTTGATCCAAGATTCCGTCTGGCTCTGGCACAGGACAAAACAGGCTTTCACCTTGGTACATTTAAATGCTTATGGTTGGGGGATATTGGATATCTCTGAAACACCCCCAAACTTTTTTCTGAGCCTTATGAACTGAAGTGCAGTTGGGATTCCACCAGTTTTGGAAACTGTGTCGTGGTCTGAGGAATAGCCAGCTTTTGCTGCTTTGCATCATCTCAGTGCCGCTTTTGATATCAGCTTTATTCTTTTGATTAAACTTTGTTATCCAAACTGCCGAGTTGAGTGAATCCATTTATCTCAACTCGGCAGTTCGGCTTCTAATCTAGAAGCTAATAATCAAGAACTGAGCCTTGATTATTAGCTTCTAGATTGAATAGTGATGAAAAGGCTCAGTTCTAATGGATTAAAATCTATACGATCTTGCGCCTTCGAGGGACCAAGTGCGGTTTCCCTTGTAACACTTTGTAAGTAATGATGAGGTTAAAAGAAGGAGTCGTCAACCTCCTTTGAGCAGCATATTGTGCAGAGAGAGACTGTTGTTTTGGCCATTTTGTCCATATGCATAGCTGCAGATTAGCAAACAGGATTATGAACAGTGTACCTAAGGGTTTCAGAAAAAGGAGACCTAAGAAGGGATGGACAAACAATGTCAAACAGAACCTTGCTAGAATTTGCTTAGAGTGCCCAAATGCAGTAGCTCAGAACAGAGACGTCTGGTTGAACCTCCGTAACTCATGACTGCATGAGGATTCTGACTGACTGACTGGTGCAACCGAGGAAAGACATAAATTAATGCATGCATCACGTTTTTTTTGGTGACTTAAGTTGTCAGTGTGATGATAAAGAATTGGAGTATTTTTGAAAATTTTTCAAGCTGTTCAATAGGTGAAAATTACAACTTTGTTCTATAGAAAAATGTTTTATTTTCAGGCCACTGGAATTAAAAAAAAATCAAGTCCCTCCCTCCCCTATACGAAAAGGCTAATAATCAATTCAATTAAGTGTTGTGTAAATTAACTCTAAAGAAGAAATATTAATACCAATTGATCAAAATTTTTTGGAAAAGTGCCTTGACTGGCAATTGCTACTCTCACTATATCATAAAGGAAGTGGTAGAGACATTCAAAATCTGTCTTGTGTACTTCTTGATATTATCATTAATAATTGCCAAAAATCAATGTGTTTATGCATTAATAACAATATATTATATAAATTCTGCAAAATATGGGAATTTATTATTTTTTATAAGAGCTTTGAAATCCAGCTAATTTTTATTCCTCTAAATCAGTCTTCATTGTACAAGATTGGAACTCTGGGTAAGGTAATGTGGTCAGATAACATAGATCACAACAGTTCTTTGCACTTAGACTTTATAACATGCAAACTACTGACCATTTTTGGTTAGTGTTCTGGAATTTGTGCACATGAAAATCATTACTGGATTGTAAAAATATCAAAATCAATAATTTGCCTTTCATGGTAACTGCCGATGTATAAATCCCAAATTTTATTGTCATCTACCTCATAGAATTCTATAGTTATTCTGCAACAAATAGATACACCTGCATCTGAACCAATATAATTGTCACGCAAATGCCATCTTGACATCCATTTGTAAACTCGGTACCATATTGTTACCATTACTGTTGGATCATACTGCTGTATTCTTGTTTTTTACTTATAGGCAGTTTTATTAAAGGTATGATGTACACTTTGATATCATTAAATACTAAATGCTATTTATGATACACTCATCTGTTTATTTTTGTTATTAGCTAAGTTCTACTCCTGGAAGTAAGATTGCTGCAGTAGTAGGTAGCCTTGTTGATACTGAGGTATGTAAAAACATTTTTCTTCACTTTTAGGAGTAGAAAATATATGAATCAAGTAGTCTTATTTTTTTGAATTTTATGTGCCAAAAGTGTGAATAATATTTGGAATTCTGCATTAATTTTAATTGTTAAATATTGATAGAATGAGAAGCTTAAATAACTGTATAAGAAAATAAATTACTCCTCAAGCAACTTTTTGCCGCAGAGGTCTATCTGGCAAATGTAGGGGAAATCTGTATACGCCCAATTTTTTAAATAGGCTAAATTTGTCTGTGTCAGTTTAGCCTACTTCAAAAATCGGGTGTATACATATTTCTCCTACATTTGCTGGATAATTTCGTTGTCTACTACATCAGAAAAACCATACATTCTCTAGAAGAGAGGTTTCCAGAGCATCAAATAAATGTCATCCAAAACAAGCTAACAATGGACACGACGAGCTGGCAGTACAACACGTGGCAACCATAGACTGGGAGTGCCCCACACTGCTTGCACATGCATCCACTTTCTTTGGAACCATAGCGAGATTATTGAAATAATGATCTCACCCTTCCCCACCTGCAACAAGACATTGGAATCGCCCTTCACGACATGTGGAAAGAAGCTTTAAACAGCCCTAACATCGGCATATAGTGTCACTGAAGATGGAGTGCTGTCCTTTCTCTGAAAAGCTTCTGAGTTTTTTCCTAAAAACGTTTAACATGCAAATAGTTCGAAAGATAAACTTTAAAATTTTATTGCTCAACAAATTTGCAAATATAAATTATGGTTTAAACTGCTATAATACATGAAACATTTTGTTAAACAATACAAAACATTTTGAACTGTCATTGACTGATGACAATGTGTGTATATATATATACAAATTCACCTTGAATGATTAAAGCTTATAATTTGTCACATGTAGAGCAGAAATGCTTATAATATCTTCATTACTTGATAACAGTTTAAAAAAAAATAGGTGTTTTTAATTTTATAATTTATATCTTCTTATAGGGCCCTGCCCTAAAAAGTAGAAAATAAACCTAAAGCATATTGAATGTGCAGTCAGTCGCTGAGTTTGTATTCAATTCAAAGGAAGATAGAGCACCGACAATCTTGTCCAGTAGGTAAATCGAAGCCCTATCTTTCTTCAGAGCAAATACGAACTCAGCGACTGATTGTACCATCGATATCTTTAGGTTTATTTTCAACTTGTTAGGGACCTATAAGAAGATAGGTAATTTATAAATTTTTAAGTTTTTTTTTGTTGTCACCATAAAATACCTTTAAAACCTTTGATATGTGACTCATAAACATCGAGTACAATTACCTCTCTTTTGGAGTCATGTTTAAGGTAGTCAATGACATTGGAGACTTCAAAAGCTTTAATTTGAGATACGACTTGTTAAAGTCTAATCCTAAGAAAATCTGCCCCCCTTTCATCAGGGTGGGGATAGTAGGGGCAAAATTCGAAATAGTTTATGACAAAATTCAAAATAGTTTACGACTCTCATAATATGAACTTTCATTTGACACCTAACTCAACTGTAGGTCTTCACATTTGGAAGATGTAATTGAACAACTTTCAGATTTCCCATTTTTTAGGGTGGAAGAAAGCACAAGGGTCAATACTTTTTAGCCTATGACACTCCTGTCACAAGCTTTCATTAGACACAAAGCTCATTACTTTTGCCACTCGTGTTCAGAGCATTTTTCTATCGTGTTCAAAAGATATGGTGGAATGCTTTGTGAAATCCACAAACTGACCAACTGACAAATGTCAAAGCCAAAAGCAATAGAAAGATAGGTGATAATAAATTTCCCATTTACAATCTTCATTACTGGACACCATTTTATACATACCATTTATAAAATTAGATTTTAGTCATTTTCTGTTTCTAGCTTTATGACTGTTTCTTTTCTGTAAAAATGCCTGCCCTGCCCACGTCAGTAGGGGACACCGATGGGCTTGGAAAGACTGCTGTCCGTCGGATGGGACGTTAAGCCGTGGCCCCGTGTGCGGGAGAGCCATACCCTGTGCACATTAAAGAACACACTGGATGGCCTTGACGGGAGGCTACCATCTGTCTCCCAACAGCTGTTCTAGTAGGTCCCCTCCCCCAACCTTCTCTGAGCCTAAGGGGTCCATGTGACCTGGCCATTTAGCCCATGGTGTGCAAAAAAGTTACGCTCAGAGGTAAAACAACCCAACCCTTTCTGTAAAAATGAATTAGTTGTATGAAAGGCAAAAACACTAAAGCATTAACCAAAGTATAGTCATAATAAAGTAATTAAACTGAAACTATGGTAGTTAGTTATGGTTCTGTAATATCTTCCTCCTATTTCCATTATTTTCTATGAGAATTTTGTGTCGAATTAACACATTTTGAAGAGTAGATCTGTTGTGTTAGTCGGGGACTAGGTGTTTTGCCGTATATTACTAATACACCTGCCTTGTAGCATAAGAGCTGCTGCCTGTTCAATCGTGTAATTTTGGAACTTTACACAAGACTCCTAAATTTAAGCTGGTGGCTGTCAGATTTATTGCTTAGAGATTGATGAGTTGATATTAGAGGAGTTTCTTGAGCATCAAAAGCAATTAAGGATTATTTTCATGCATTATCTTACATTTGTGTATCTCTACAAAAGACTGAGTTTACTGATTATACATATGCTAATGTGATGTACTAAAGCAGAAATTGTATTGCTATATGAAGATAGGTGTTCTTTGAGTTAATAAATTTAAGTCTTCAGCTTATCATTAGACAGCTTAGATCTGACAATTGAGATTTATATACAATGTTATTTTTGTTTTATGTAATTAATAAAATCTTTTATACTATGGATTAATTTCTTTTTAACCTGGAATGTAGGGCTAGGATAGATGACCCAGTTCCACAGTAGTTCATAGAGAGCACTTTAATATTTGGTTTGGTAAATTAATTTTTTTTTTTGGAAAAAATCTAAAAGGAGAAAACAATGGAAATCTATTATTTGATTTTCACCACTTACGATTTTTTTAATTAGGCATTGGGAAGTTAAATACAAGCCTTTGATACTTATATTCACCACAAATATGTGGTGTATATTTAGTGTTTTGTATGATTCAGATAAGCAAAGTTCCAAAAATTTAACCATTCAAGCCATATAACAATGCTTTCATGAATATCAAGAAGAGGGTATGGTAACATAAAATGGATTTTCAAACATGTTTTAGTGGGTGAATAAACTATTGTATCCAAATATGATACATAGTACATACAATGGTTGACAAAATGGTAACACAGCATTTGTCATCAGTATTTTAATTTTGACAATATCCATAAGGTAAAAATTTGCTAGTAATGCAACATTTCATGCAAATTTCAAATATCCAATCGAAATTTATCTATGAGCCCATAATGTGCAACAGGCAAATTACTATTAATTAAGTGGGAAAAAATACAACTGTTCATATTTCGGACTTCAATTCATATAGCTCCACAATTACATTTGCACACATGCCTAATTACTACAGATGATTATCACTGTAGTGATATTCATTCTTTCCTAGCGAATTACTAATGCCTATAAAATCAGGGGTTGCTACTAATCACTCCATTTCAAAATTGTTGCCTGCAAAAAAGGTTAATATTTATTTCTACTGAAGATGACAAGCCCTCATCGTTTAGATGATTCGTTGCAAAGGCAGGCTGTTGGAAGACTTGAAATAGAATAGATACAGGCACAGGTGGAAATATGATTAAATGATGCCATCTGATGCTCCACTATACAGAAAAGGATGGCACCACATCATACATTCATGTGCTGAATGAGGCATAAAGGAATAAAGACATTAATGCTGCAAAGCAGCAGAGAAGGAACCTGTTGAAATGATTTACATTACACTAATGATTTCTGATTCTGTAAGTTCATTCATATCAGGAATTAGGGCTCCCTCAAGCAGCTGCTTGCCACAGAGGTCTGACAAGTGACATCAGTTTATATGCCATAGTAGGTCTGTGAGGATGGTGGGGCCTCAGCAGAAAAGCAGCACGAACATCCATGACTTACCTGGGGCTTGAACCCAGGTCCCTTGGATCAGTAGCCAAACACGCTAACCACTTGGCCAAGGGACAGCATATGCATGTGTTAGTGTTACCTTATTTTGTGAATCAGTGTACATTTTGTATGATTGAAATAAAAATAGTCATGTAAATGCTACTTTGTTGGCATAAATGTTTTTTCGATAAATAGCCTTCAGTATATTAAATCTCCTAAAAAAATATCCATCATTATATGAATCTTCTGACTAGGAATGCTTCAGACAGAGGTTATATATGCAACCTATATATGGTCCATTTATGTATGTTAATAACTTTAAGGTAAGACTCCAAGTTCAATTTTGTTATTTTTGGTAAAAGCAATTAAAGGCTACTAACATCAGTCCAGTTTTTTGAAAATTGACATGTGCAAAAAGTTTTTCCAGCTTATATAAAAATATTCTGTGATATGAAAACTAAACAACACGGAACAGTTTTTGAACCAAGGTTTTGTTGAAAATTTGTAAAATCTGATTTATTTTTTGTGAAACCGGTGCCTACGTAATGGGAATGCCTGCCGATTTCAAGATGTGGAGCGACAGCAGCGCTAGTTACATTTTCGTCTGCTGTGGCACTGGTGATCTTTTGTTTTGCTTGCTACTTGCTTCGTTGTAGTTCAGGTTATTATGTTGTTTACCTTTTGCTTCAAAATTGGATTCTGATATGGATTGTTCATATGTAATTTATTTACTGTTCTGTCTACTTTCTGCTGTCTTTAACTAGAAGTCTGAATGATGATGCAGTATTGTGTGATGTTTTGCAGAAGTGAAAATTATGAAACTAAACTTAGTTTCTATGGAATTTCTTCCAAACTAGATCTGCAAGACAGGTGGATGCAGCAATATGTCAGCAACATAACGTTGATATGAGTAATTAGAAAAAATTTCTGAGATCACCTTTGAATAAATAATATTTTGGAATCGCAGAAATCTCTACAATATACGGAACTGAGTTTGCACTGCCCTAATAGAATATTAGAGAATTTCCATGTTATGTGAATGGGAATCTAGTTTCGAAATCACCTCTGTAACTTTTAAAATATTCATTAATTCTTATACTTTGTAACGCTCCAAACAAATGCAAAATACTTGAAGTTTTATGCTCCGGATAGCTTAGACGGGCGCCAGGCAACAATTAACAAATTGCCAAAAATAGAATAATTGATAATAAGTTGATTTAGGGTTCAAATACCAGCGAGCGTTAATGAGTAAGAATCAAAATGATTGTTAAGTAAATTTAAATATAATTCAAAAATCCTTAATTTGCGTTGCTCAAGAGAAAAAAAACTGTACAGACTCAAAAGGTTTTAAAATAACAAAACATATTTATTTCCAAAATAGTTTCACTCACCAAGACATCAATGACGAAGATACTACAACGCACTCTCTCTTCTCCTCCTATGCACACACTGTGCTTGGTGCTACGCACCTTGTGCTTACTTGTGCTTAGTGCCTCTGCACTAACTGCTCTCCTCTAACTTGTGCTTCAACGTGCTTAGTGCTTCTGCACTAACTCCCCTCTGTGACTCGCAGGTCACCGTTTTTTGACATGAGCCGGCGTTGCACGCCGGGAAAGACATTAACATGAAATGACGAATGACGCAAGCTATGACGCAAGAGGGGGCGTGTCCTTGGCACCCGTTTTAGCGGGACAGTCGGAAGATCGGAGTTGCGCATGCGCAACTCCAACTCTTGGAATTGAGCGCTGTGATGCCAAAAAGGAAATAAAAATCCCCAAAATGATAAATATAACGTAAATTAAACAAAACTGGTTAAGGTAAAGCAAAAGTGAACGATGGGGCATCACAACTTCAATGAAAAATGTTACTGAAAATAAATGAAAGATCATAATCTTATCTATTTAAATCTGGATTTTCAACAGCATTCGTCTAGGTACTTAAGGAATTATGGAAGCTAGAATATTTCACAACAGTAATGGGTCATAAGTAATGGTTAAATCATTATGTATATACTATGGTTGATCGCGAAAATTTTTCTGTCTTAAAAGTCGATCACAGAGTAAAAGTTTGGCCCTTCCTGTTATAGAGTTTCATAATTAGATTCCCATTGAAATAACGTTATAGCTTTCTTTGAGCTTAATATTGTTATTACCAATTTAAAAATTTTCACTAATTCAAATAATGTGTTACTTTAAAAAAATAGTGTTGAACATAGTAGTAAAAATGTCGCTCATTTTCTTCGAACCCGGACACTCCGTCTCCCCCCATCTCTTCTTAAACCAGTCTTGTATATGACTAATGGAATGTTGAAGTTTATAACAGTTTGTCAGCGTTTTGAACTGCATAAATATGTGTATGAACCAGGGTGCATTAAAAAATTGGGAAACTTGGAGCCAAGTTTCAAATGGGTGCCTTGGAACAAAGTTCTAAATAGAGCTATATTCTAAATGAAGTCCCTTTATCCTTCTAAACTAAAAAATAATGAGAGTTGAACTACTTTATATAAAATCATCAATTGAATGATAAAAAATAACTTTACTTTAAAACAAGCAAAAAAAGAAAAAAAATAGGAGTGACCCTATACATCAGGAGAAGTAATTGAAATAAAAAGGCTAATTTAAAATAATTTTCAACACAGCTTGTAAGATAAGAATTAATATATTCACGATAATAGCTGTACAACAAGTTGGTCTAAAATTACTTATTCTCAAACATGAGGAGTGCAGATGCTCTTACAAGTTATTGTTGTAATTACTATATTACAATCACACATGATCCAATAAAAGAATCAGCCAGTCTAAATCACACATGATCCAATAAAAGTATTAGCCAGTCTAAACATGAGGAGTTCAGAGACTCTTACAAGTTTTTGTTGTAATTACTATATTACAATCACACATGATCCAATAAAAGTATCAGCCAGTCTTATAACTACATAAAGCAGACTAGATCAATTGACAATATAGTAATATTTACCAATTGATTGTAGGCTGGTACATGTACTTGTTTAAGTGCTTTTGATGTTAACACTGAAACGTCATTGTCTTTCACAAATTTGATATATTCAGCATTAGTCTGATGACAAATATATCATATGTTGTAGACAGTCCTTTGATGTTCAGGTGAGCGGTCAGGATGCCTTTTAAACCAGTCCTTTCACAAGTACGTGCATTTATAGATGTCATTTCAGCACAATAACACATAGGTATCACGATGATAGCATTTTACTCCTTGCAGGTGATGATAAGCACTTGCCGGTTTAATTCCAGTTATGCCGAACTTCATTTATATTATTTGATGTTATGGAGTGCCTGATATTTTAGTAGTACTATCATTTATACTTTAAAGATGCTATAGCCAATTGTAATTATTTGCAGCACTTGCTTCAAGTTCATTGGTACATATCACATAAGGATCAACAATTGCACTTCCTTGCAACACTTGATCCTCAATATTTGAGAATGACAGATAATTTTAAATTATTTTTAAGCCCAAATTAAGGATAAATTTAACAATTCTGAAGAATTTTCTGTTTAGTAATGAACACAGAATTTGTAATATAATATAAAAATAGGTTTTTTCTTAGATTCAATATTCAGTATATTTTTTTTTATATCAATATAGGAAAAAGTAATAAATTTATTTTAGCCTTCCTATTTGCAAATGACATCACTTCCAAGATTTTTGAAAAAATAAAAAAAACTATGTAGCCTAGCAGTTAGTGTACCTGAACTGTTATGCCAGTGGAGTGTTCTTGTATGTTTATACACTGGTTTCCACAAATAAATGGAATATGTAATATGGAATATAAATAATATATATATATTATATATATTCCATATATTAATATAATAAATAAATAAATAAATACCCCCTCAAGCAGCTGCTTGCCACAGAGGTCTGACAGGAGCCTGTCAGTTTATATGCCATAATAGAAAGTCTGAGAGGATGGCAGGCCCTCAGCAGAAAAACGACACAAACAGCCATGCCTTACCCGGGGCTTGAACCCAGGTCCCTTAGAGCAGTAGCCAAGCGCGCTAACCACCATTACTAAAACTATATTACATTATTAAATAATGGAATATGAATAATAGGAAATGTGCTCCTAGCAAGGAACAAATGAAAAAAAAAAAAGCACGATATTGTAGAATTCCAACAATAGAAATGCACAGAATTCATGTTTAGTATGTAAAAATATGACACAGGATTTAGGTATGGGATGCAAACGAATGCTGCTGGCAGCGTTATCTGCAAATATGTCAAGCATTTCTAAGCTTCTTTCCAGTTCTTCTAGGGGTGGGAGTGGCTCAGTCGGTAGCACGCCAGGCTCGTAATCTGCAGTTCCCAGGTTCGATTCCCATCTGGGTTAGCGTTGAGACTTATCTCTGCAAAACACCCCGCCCTGCCCACGGTCAGTAGGGGACACCGATGGGCTTGGAAAGGCCGCTGTCCGTAGGATGGGATGTTAAGCTGTGGCCCCGTGTGCGGGAGAGCCATACCCTGTACACGTTAAGGAACACACTGGATAGCCTTGATGAGATGCAACCATCTGTCTTCCAACAGCTGTTCCAGTGGGTCCCCTTCCCCAACCTTCTCTGAGCCTTCGAGGTCCATGTGACCTGGCCATTTAGCCCATGGTGTGTAAAAAAAAGTGCTGCTCATAGGTAAAACAACCCAACCCAGTTCTACAAAGTATGAGGTAGGGTTTTCAAGATAGATTTGTTTGCTACATCTACCAGACATTTACTGGAAGAAGCACAGTGGATAGTTACAGGTCAACTAAACACAGGCCAAAGTCAAACAGATGTTACCAGATGGCTTAATATGAATTGCTCAGTGGGGTATAGACTTTGGCAAAGATTCCAACAATGATAGAATGCATCCAGTTGATTCAATAGTGGGTGACCAAGGACAACAACCTTAAAGAATGTGATTTATGCAACTGGAGGAACGCATGTCAACTGTGATTGTACCTCGCAGCAGTGAGTGGAATGGCAATATCTGCTACTACCATTTGCCAAAGTCTTCATGAAGTGTATATCCTAGGCAGTCTGTGGTGTACATGCTCCTGACCCAATGCCATAGGAGGGACCATCTAAATTGGTGCAGCCATCATGTCAACTGAACCTAGGAGAAATGACAGTCCATGCTCTTCAGGATAAATCTAGATTCATGGTGTCAGTTGATATGAAGAGAACCAAGAACACACTATCTTGCCATAAATATCTGTGAATGGGGACACCTACGATGGCGATAGTGTCATGGTTTGGGGAGGAATATCTTTGGGCAGCCACACAGATCTGTACATACTTCCAACAGGTGACATCACTGGTCACAGGTACAGAGATGAAATCTGTGACTCCTTTGTGCAAACATAAGCAGATGCAATAAGTGATACCTTCCTCCTGTAAGACGATAATTTCCTCCCTCACTGTTGCTTGTTGATTGCTATCTGTAGAATAATGTACTATTAATTGTATGGAGTGGCCAGCTTGATCTCCCAACCTAAATCCAATAGAACATTTACGGGATACTCTCAGAAGATAGGTTGCTTCCCTGAATCCCATTCCTGTAATGCTTCTGGAGCTTTGACATGCTTTGGAGGAACATGGAAATTACTACCCACAGCACTCATGTTATACAGCACTATATTGTTGTCTTATCAACAGTGTGAGACATTGCTGTGAGGCCTTCATAGCAGTAAGAGGTGACCACATTCCATATTGTACCACTTGGGCTATCAGAGCTGACCTTCAACTTTTTACCATGTAACTATTTGCATCTAATTTTGGGAATTAAAAGTGTTATTCTCTGTTTTTCAACTGTTATTCTTACACACAGTGTTTATGTACACTTATGTTTACATGCAACAGATCCAACAGATCTTTGAGAAAAACTGGGTTTTCAAATTGTTCCTTCATTTATGGAAACCATTGTGTGTTGTATGAGGAACCAGGACAAGCTAGATAAAGTTTCTAGGTTATCTTCATCTTTCGTGTAGGGGAGTACCTTAGTTCCTTTAAAAAAAACTTTGGCTTTAACAAGGTGGAAGATATGAATTTTTCTTCAATTGAGTGAGCAAAGTGCAGTAATATTTTTATTTGTAATGAAAAGGTATAGATAGAATATGAAGAATATCAAACTAAGAATTTATGCTGTCAGGATGTATTTTAAACAATTAATATGTATATGTGTAAAAATTGTGAAAATTTGTATATACTCCATGGTCATATATAGTTTAAACCGTTATAAAAACGTAATAACAGAAAATAAATACACATCCTGTAATTTATTAAAAAATAAAAATATTAGAATTGCTCAAACATTTTATTCAGTGAGAATATTGTGATATTATTTTAATGGTTGATTTTACTTAAATCATGCTTCCTGCTGTTACTTGTGGGCTTCAAAGAAACTTGAACAGGGAGAATGAAAATTTCTATTAAAATGATAGGTGTTTTGCCAAATGGTATAATGTGTTCCAGCAACTAATCAGGCAAAAAGTTAATAAAGAGTAAGATGTTTTGATAATCTTTTTGGTGCAATGGTAATAACTTAGCTGCTGTTCAAATCTGTATTGTTTATTAGCTCTAACTGATTAGTGGTTGGAAAACCTGACTGCAGTATGCATATTCCTTTTTAAGAAAATCTAGACAAGTTGGATATTCTCTCCAACAAAGATCTGAATCATTCAAAAAATAATTGAAACACCGTGTGACAGACCAGTTTTTACCACCTTAGATTTCTCTGTTTATACCACGGAGGTATGAATGAGAGGAGATGCCCTAATACGATTTCCATGTCGAAGATCATGATGCAGCAGGGCGGTAGCCATGTTGTTGCTTCTAAAACAAACCGTCTGGCGCTGCAATCAAGCCTACTTTTCACGTGCTATACTCAGTTTTACTATGTGTTATATACGGAAAGATTTTTTTTTATGACTAAGAGAAAGCCCATTTAAGCTATTTGGAATTTATATTGCTTTTTTTTAATGCAATGAATATTTCCATACAGAATTACTGTATAGCAGAACTATTTATGTATTTCGTTGAATACGACAATAACAAACAATTACAAGATTTTAAAAGTTTATTTATACTGCACTGATAACAGTAGAAAACATTTTATGGATAAAACATAAAAGTTATATGCAATAGCAGCATTTAAACTGCAAAAAATTACCTATGTAAGATATAGAAAATACCAATTTTATGTTTAAAAAAAAATTCTGATTCCACAAAAATAAAAAAATTTGCCTTACAAAACTAAATAAAGCCAATAGTGTAGGAGCCAAAATGGTAGATTTTAAAAACACTTTAAACTTTGTTGGAAAAATCATGTATAACACACCTACATTAAAATGCTTTCCAGTGATTTTTCACAATAGTAAAGATTCAACTCCAAAAATATGTTAATAAGTTATGACACCCACTATTAAGACAATTATGAGTGTACTGAATTTTCATTTGACTTCAAAGTCAACAGGTAGCTCTGGATTTACTATTTATTGATTAGTTAATTCTACTGTTTGGAGAATTTTTCGGTTAACTGTTTCCTTTTCTGACAACAAGGTGCAGAAAGTGATGCAAATTAGCTTAAAATTATGATTTATAATATTTAGTTATAACTTTTTGAATTTTAACTGCTGGAAGTCACTTGTAACCTAGTTTGTATTACATCATTATTAAAAACCTTAATTTGCAGTTATACTATTCATATTCACTGTTCTGATTGTAGCAATATGTGTGTTGTTTTGATATGAAACCCCAAGATCTCAGGGCTTCATCTATACCACATAAGTAACCTTTAAGTATTGATTAGACATTTTTAAAACTTTGTACTGACTTTGTTTAAAATTTTCTAATATTTCAGATAATGGATAAAGGTACAATCACATCTATCCAAGATAGTTTTTGGTATATGAGGAACTTAACATCTTCTACAGACAAAGTGTGTCATCATCAAAATTCCTTGTTTCGTAATATAGTCAAAAATTCATGAAACTGATCAAACAGAAACATTAGCAAAACTGTTATCTATAATGCTTCTCTTCTCTCTTTATTTAATGGAAAGCTGAAATGAAAGATAATTTCTATGTATTGGCCATAAGCTGACAGTGCATTTTAGTTTACAGTGCAAAAAAGAAAGCATCTTTTCAAGAAATTTATTTAAATAAAACAGTACCGAACAGTAAACCATAGAATTAAGTTTGAAATAAATATGTAAAATTTGTAACACATCTCTAAACTCATAACATGAAAAAAAATCTCTGGTGTGATGACACCCGATTTTTTGAGGTAGCTACACCCCTGAAAATCTGCTTATTTATAAATATATTGCTGTTGCTAATATAAGAAGTAAAAAAAGGACTAAAAAATATATATATACAAAAAAACTAGCTAACAATAAAAAAAAAACCTCCCCAGATGGTGGCTCGAACACACCAGCTCTGTGTCTGTACTCTCAGCTTCACATCTCTCCCCCATCTCATGCTCATTCTCCTCCCTCAACCAGAGTTAACAATCAATACAAAATACACAATTATTACAATCTCTCAAAAAAAAATTCCCATAAGGATTGAAATACATCCTTCCTCAGCCACAAAGGAAAAATTCAAAATAATATCTGAAAAAAACTATATAAAAAAAAAGCAACTAAAAATTATACTAAGCAAAAATAAAAAAAAAATTAAAAATATATATAAAAAAATATCCACAGGGTGAAGGGAATATAATATCCATTAAAAAAAAAAAAGATAACGTTCCAGACAGCGGCTCGAACCCAACATCTCAGTGCCCGACTCCTCAGTCTCTCATATCTCCCTTTATGTACACCTAACCTACCCCTCAACCAAAGTGAAAATAAAATAACTACAAGCAATACATTCGCTGTATTTAAAATCCATACAGAATTAAATAAATTCAGTATTCACCTTAAAAGGGAAAATTTGAACCCTATCAATAGAATTAATGAAAAGGAGAAAAGCATTACACTCTCCTCTTTTATAACTAAAATTATTTAAACAATTTGAAAAATTTTCACCCTAACTAATGATTGCTATCACTCACCTATGACAATTTACACCAGACACATTAAGTTCATCTGAAAAGAAATTCAAAAAGATCAGACTCCAATCCAAGAAAAAAAGGGGGTATTTAAACAAAACCCTTAAATGCTATCCAAATTTAAAAAAAAAGAAAGATTATATTTCTCACCTTATGAAAATACTTTATTGTAATTTACTTTTCCCTTTTTACACTGAACTTATTAAATCATGAAGAGAGAGGAATTTAAACACTGAAACATTTAAACAAAATAATATCTAATATTCCCACCTAAAATAAAATAAACTCCCTGATATTTTAATCACCTCTATTTAAAAGTATCTTAATTCATCACCCATTAAATAGAATGCACACTAATATTCAATTACAGCCAACAAAAATTTTTAACTGAGAAAACCTGCAGAAGGAATTCTCAAATAAGCATAACGTAAAATCAATCGATCAATCAATATAAGAAGTACATCTTGACATTTATCACTGAGTACAATTCTAAGAAAATGGAAAAAAATCTGTTGAAGAATTGAGGTTTGTAACTCGAAATAAAACTGATTTCATAGCAGCGTAATTAGAAGGTTAAGATACTTGTATCATTATATAATTAATTAAACTTTATAAAAATGACAAACTGACCGATGAAAGGCAATTCCTGGTATCTTTTTTGAAGGGCGATTCGTGCATCCAAAACGCTGAATAAATAACATAACACAAATATCGTATAAAATCAATTTTTTATAGCGCAAGAAACATTGTATTCCAAGACTACTGATCAATGTTTTGAATAGAACAACATGGCTACCGCGCAGTCATCATAGCATCATCTTCAAGAGCTTAGGGCCCCTCCTCTTCCTACCTCCATGGTTTATACCAAACCTATTCTGTTACAAATCTCATCAACAGTGCTAATGAAAGAGTTCATCTCATCAACATAATTTTCCAAAAAGGCCAACCAGCAGCATAATCTAAATCAGAAATTTTCAAATCTCTACGCTAGGGGTCTCAAACTCAGATCATATAACAACCAATGCATAATAAATTTGCATGAATTATGGCAAGCTGCATTTTATTTTAAGCAATATGAAGTGAAACATAATTACCTATATTGTTGTTTTATTATTTAAATATTGCACGCTTCTAATATTTAAACATATGCCTAAATTTTATTTATTATGGCTTCGTCTTTGGTTGAATGTTGATCATATTGTTCATGCATATGTAAAATTACCAAGTTGAGCCAAGCTAATAAGCTACGAATCACTACCATAATAGAATGTATTGCTTGTGGATCATACAATCGTACTGTTGTAGACTAAACCTCATAATAGGTAACCAAACTAAAGACACAAGGAGGCAAAATGAAGTGTTGAACTCCAGTAGTAATGCTAAACCAATCACTACAAGCTTTACCTACCAGCTCTCATATGACTCAGTGTTATAGAGAGCCATCATTAACTTATCAAGTATGCCACATGAACTCATGATCAACCATAAATTTTGAATATCAGTAGAGTCGAGCCTTTTTGAAATCTACAAACCTAGCTACTCAAGTTTTTGAAACTTGAATCATTTCTCAGGAATCTTCCAAAGAAAATTTTTTTCTATGCATAAACTACTACTACTGGCTAACAAGCCGAAGCTTCCTATTAGTGGGGTGGGGGTGGATCAGTCGGTAGCGCGCCAGACTCGTAATCTGCAGTTCCCAGGTTCGAGTCTTAGCAGGTTCAGCTTTTATACTTATTTCTGCAAAACTCCCCGCCCTGCCCACGGTCAGTATGTGAAGGAGCATTGTCTAAGAGTAGAACTTGCTTTGACTGGCAACTTTTTATGTTATAGATAATCAGTAACTTCAGGGACAAATTTCATCTTAAACAAATCTTTGAAAATTTCTCTGTACATCCATGCTTCTTTTTGATTATAATAATGGATCAGCATATTCTGATTTTCATTTACAACCACACAAGGTGCTGGTGCTGACGATATATACCAACCTGAATGGAATTATGGCTTTGAGCTTGATTATGGATCCTAAATTTGCTGCACTTGTGGGGTTCTGTGGAGGCAAAAATCTTCTGCTGTGTTTTCTGCTGACAGCCACAAGTGAATAGATTCACAGGATATGCTTATCAGCTGGTAGATAATCCTGAGCAAAGATCATCCCAGGCACCTGAACTCTTTGCTTCTATTGACATCGTCAAATTCTACATTGGAGGAAGTGTTCCAGTGTATATGGCATAGCCTTTAGTGGTGGGGGAATGGGTCTTTGCCCCATGTCTGCGATTAGGGGGCTGTTTGATATTGTCGGCATTCCCTCTCTCAATAAACATAGTTTCTTTAAACATCCCACTAACCATTTTCTTTCCATAGGTAGTTGGAATGTGAGGAATCTGCACAGAGCTTTTTCTCTTGATGTCTTCAAACAAGAATTCCACCATTATAGTTTAGATATTCTCGGCTTTATAACCAGATGGACAGATAAAGGTCAGATTCTTAAAAATAATCTTAAATTTCTCTTTTCAGGGAGGGACGACAATAAGCATCACCAAGGCGTGGGTCTGCTTCTCAGCAGACATGATAGTGATGCTTTTCTAGCATATGAGTGCATTAATGAAAAGTTTCTTACAGCAAAATTTCAGACAAGCGTTAAAGACTTGAATGTTATCTGCTGTTATGCCCCCACTGAGGATATGTTTTACTGACAACTTCAGGATATTTTGAATTCTGTGAAGAAAGGAGATATTACCCTTGTTGTTGGTGACTTCAATGGCAAAGTTGGTACTGACTTTTGGTATTGGTAGGTGCAATGGCAATGGGCAACGTCTCCTACAGGTAAGTAAACTCAATGGATTCAGAATAACACACTTATTACAAACACCGCGACATACATAAGTACACATCGGTTTCACCCGATGGGCTGCATAATAATATTATTGATTATATATTAACAGCAAATGGGCTAGTTCTGTTAGGAATACCAGGGCATATAGGGGAGCTGAAATTGGATCTGACCATTACCTTGTTAAAAGTGTCTTGCAACTTAAACTTAAAAAGTGTTGTGCTAGGGTTAAAATTTTTGCTTTTAATACTGAAGCTCTGAATGACCCAGTTATAGCTAAAGCTTACCATGATAGGTTACTTAGTCATTATGACATTCATGGTTTGCTTACTACTGAAGGTGAGGAAGAATTGGACCATTTTAAACAGGCTTTTTTGAAACTAACAGTACTCTTTTAGTAAAAGAGGAGCAGAGGAGGCAGAATTATTTGAATGATATGGCACTTGATCTTATTTCAGAAAGAAAGAACTGCAGGAATGCCCTTAATCAATACCCTACTAGTCCTAATAGAAAGAGGGGCGGGGGTGGCTCAGTCGGTAGCGTGCCAGGCTCGTAATCTGTAGTTCCCAGGTTTGAGTCCCAGCTGGGTCAGCGTTGAGATTTATCTCCGCAAAATTCCCCGCCCTGCCCACGGTCAGTAGGGGACACCGATGGGCTTGGAAAGGCCGCCGTCCATCGGATGGGACGTTAAGCTGTGGCCCTGTGTGCGGGATAGCCATACCCTGTGCACGTTAAAGAACTAGCTGGATGGCCTTGACGGGAGGCTACCATCTGTCTCCCAACAGCTGTTCCAGTGGGTCCCCTCCCCCAACCTTCTCTGAGCCTTCGGGATCCATGTGACCTGGCCATTTAGCGCATGGTGTGCAAAAAAGTGCCGCTCAGAGGTAAAACAACTCAACCCTAATAGAAAGCATTACAGAGAGCTTAATAAACATGTTAAAGGATCAGTTAACTGCTGATAAGAATCTTTGGCTTGATTGCTTAGCTGACAAAACCAAGGAAGCAGTTAGACAGCACAACAGCAGAGAGCTGTACCAGATAGTTAATGTTTGGTGTGGTAGAAAACGAACAGGTATACAGGGATTGAAAGATAAACAAGGTAAGCTTATACAAGGTGAGGATTCTGTCATGGCTAGGTGGGCTGAGCATTTCAGTGATGTTCTAAACAATGTGGGTAGTTCTACTCCCATTGTTTGCAATGATGATAGAAGCATTACTGGCTTTAATGGTGATTATGAAGTTATTTTGGCTGTTTCTAAATTTAAACCTCATAAATCCCCAGGGGTAGATGAAATTAGTACGGAAATGCTTAGAGCAGGAAATGTTTCGGTTACCACTTGAATGACTGAAATTTTGAGTATCTGTTATGATAAAGGCATAGTTCCTAAGGATTATACTAGGGGCTATTATTATCCCTATTTTCAAAAAAGGTGATCGCAGTTCTTGTGATAAGTATAGGAGTATCAGCTAACTCTCTGTTTCAGGAAAAGTTATTTGCATGATTGTGCTTAATAGAATTAAGAATCTGGTTGACAGTCAATTGCATGATGAGCAATGTGGATTCAGAAGTGGTTGGGGATGTGTGGATCAGATATTTTCACTTAGGTTGATTCTTGGGAAATGTTTACAGTTTCAGAAACCATTGGTTGCTAGCTTTGCTGATTTCAAAAAGACTTTCAACTCTGTTGATCGTCATAATTTGTGGTTGATTGTGAAATCATATGGTATACAAGACAGGTTAGTTAACATAATTAAAGCTCTCTATACTAACACTGAGTCATGTGTGAGAGTTGGTAAGGCTTGTAGCAATTGGTTTAGAATTACTTCTGGTGTTTGACAAGGGTGCATTTTGTCTCCTTTTCTCTTTAGTTTGGTTGTTGATTATGCTATGCGAAATTCACTTCAAGGGAAAGATTTTGGCCTTAAATGGGCTGGAGATACGAAAATTTCTGATTTAGATTATGCTCATGATTTAGCCCTTTTGGCAAATGATATTGATGAGATGAACTCTTTCATTCGAGCTGTTGATGAGACTGGTAGTAGAGTAGGTTTGGTTATAAACAGAGAGAAAACTAAAGTGATGAAAATTGGTCAGGCAGGTTGCGATTCAGTTCATCTGAATGGTTGCAGTCTTCAGCAGGTGTCACTGTTTAATTACCTTGGGAGCTATGTAACAGATACTGGTGATGTGCAGCATGAGATTAACAGACGAATAGGGATTGCTGCCGGGACTTTTAAGAATCTATGGAGATAGTGGAGAAATAGGTGTATACACCTAAGGACTAAAATTAGACTGTATAATAGTTTGGTTATTTCTAAGGTTAGTTATGGTAGTGAAACTTGGACACTTTGTAAACCAGATAACGGGGAACTAGATGCTTACGCATCATCTTGGGCATCAGGTGGTTCAACTTTGTTACTAATGATGAGGTTAGGCAAAGGTGTTGGCAACCTCCTTTAAGCAGGATATTGTGCAGAGAGAGACTGTTGGATTGGCCATGTTGCTTGTATGGATAATTATAGATTGGTGAATAGGGTTATGAACAGTGTGCCTAAAGGCTCTCGGAGAGAGGGGGAGACCTAGGATGCGATGGCAGACAATGTCAAACAGGACTTTATTCGAACCAGCTTGAAGATGATCACGAACAGTTTCATTTTATGACCTCCAGAAGCATTTGCACAACATCATCATCATCCTCAAGTAGCTATGGACTACTGAGGTCCAACCAGACCGTGGAATTTAGTTCTCCAAGCAAGTTTGTCCTGAGCTACATCTATTGCATCTGGCCACTGCACACCAATTCTAATAAGGTCCTGTTTGACATTGTCTGCCCACTGCATCCTAGATCTCCCCCTCTTTCTGAGGCCTTTAGGCACACCCGTTCATTACCCGATTTACCCAATTATACCCATACAAGCAACATGGCCAAACTAACAGAGTCTCTCTCTGCACATTATCCTGCTTAAAGGAGGTTGCCGACACCTTTGCCTAACCTCATCATTAGTAACAAAGTTGAACCACCTAATGCCCAAGATGATGCGTAAGCACCTAGTTCCCCGTTATCTGGTTTACAAAGTGTCCAAGTTTCACTACCATAACTAACCCTAGAAATAACCAAACTATTATACAGTCTAATTTTAGTCCTTAGGTGTATACACCTATTTCTCCACAATCTCCATAGATTCTTAAAAGTCCCGGCAGCAATCCCTATTCGTCTGTTAATCTCATGCTGCACATCACCAGTATCTGTTACATAGCTCCCAAGGTAATTAAACAGTGACACCTGCTGAAGACTGCAACCATTCAGATGAACTGAATCGCAACCTGCCTGACCAATTTTCATCACTTTAGTTTTCTCTCTATTTATAACCAAACCTACTCTACTACAAGTCTCATCAACAGCTCGAATGAAAGAGTTCATCTCATCAATATCATTTGCCAAAAGGGCTAAATCATCAGCATAATCTAAATCAGAAATTTTCGTATCTCCAGCCCATTTAAGGCCAAAATCTTTCCCTTGAAGTGAATTTCGCATAGCATAATCAACAACCAAACTAAAGAGAAAAGGAGACAAAATGCACCCTTGTCAAACACCAGAAGTAATGCTAAACCAATTGCTACAAGCCTTACCAGTTCTCACACATGACTCAGTGTTATTGGTGTTGGGTGGACCGCCCTAATAAGGGCGGTCCACCACTTTTTCTTGCCGTGATTCGTCTATTCTGCCAAGGCAAAGGTATCCCCTTAACTCAAGATTCAAAGTAACTAACATTCAACACATAGAAAATGGAGATAATCCGTATTTAGCAGTTAAACACAACATTTATTATCAAATTACTATTTTTGACATTTTCTCATACAATTTCTCCCATCTTTGGGGTATTTTCCAAATACGCCACCCTTTTAATCAAGGGTAACCTTTATAGTGGTGGAGACGAAAATGTTCATCAAAGTCCATAATAAAAGCACAAGCCACTAGCTCTAAAAGTCCTCACAATCCATAGTCCCTATTTGGGGCACCGTGGCGGTGTCTGGTAGAAGCGCATACATGTGGAATAACACAGATTTAATCGTGAAAATGGCCCCTACCTGCTTTCATGTTGCTGTTGCTGAAGTATTATCCTTAGTCTGCTTCGCCGGTGATTGAGGCATTGCAGAATTTGTACACTATTTGCAGAAGTTGGCTATTGTCTCTGAGATTTCAGACAAAAAGGAGGAACACACATTCTCCTCTTAGAGTTAGAACCAGAAAAAGAAGAGGGAACACGTCTTCCCTCAAACAGTTCACTTTTCCAACTCCACGTATTGCCGCGACTTCTGGTGGAGTCAGCGCGTAAGCGACGCAGCCGACATTCATAGGTCAAGGGCGGCTGATGCACGGAAGATACACCTTCCCTGTGGCCTATGATGCTGACCGCGACTCTCAAGTTGCGAAGTTTCCATGCCAGAAGCGAAAACTCGTCCTCTGCTGAAAACGCCGTTAGGGAATTTCACAGAACTGGATGGCAAAACAAGAGTCTTTGTTCCCATCATGTAAATCGAATATTCACGAATCTTTTGGTCCCCAGTCTTGTCCATAGGATAAATCTCTGTGGGCACGACGTTATTATAGAGAGTTTTCATTATGTTAATTAACTTGTCTGGTATACCATATGATCTCAAAATCAACCACAAATTATGATGATCAACAGAGTTGAAAGCCTGTTTGAAATCAACAAACTAGCAACCAAAGGTTTCTGAAACTCTAAACATTTCTCAAGAATCTGCCTAAGTGAAAATATCTGATCCATACATCCCCTACCACTTCTGAATCCACATTGCTCATCACGCAATTGACTGTCAACCAGATTCTTAATTCTATTAAGTACAATCATGGAAAGAACTTTACCTGGAACAGAGAGTAGGCTGATACCCCTATAGTTATCACAAGAACCGCGACCCCTTTTTTTTTTTTAAATAAGGATAATAATAGCTCTGGTAAAATCCCTAGGAAGGCTCTGGTAAAATCCTTTATCATAAAAGATATTCAAAATTTCAGTCATCCAAGTGGTAACTGAAACATTCCCAGCTCTAAGCATTTCTGTAGTAATTTCATCTACCTCTGGGGATTTATGAAGTTTAAGTTTAGAAACAGCCAAATTAACTTCAGATTGTATTATAAGGGCCAACATTAAAGCCACCAATGCATCTATCATCATTGCAAACAATGGGAGTAGAACTAACCACATTGTTTAGAACATCACTGAAATGCTCAGCCCACCTAGCCATGACAGAATCGTCACCTTCTAAAAACTAACCTTGTTTATCCTCAATCCCTGTATACCTGTTCGTTTTCTACCACACGAAACATTAACTATCTGGTACAGCTCTCTGCTGTTGTTCTGTCTAACTGCTTCTTCTGCTTTGTCAGCCAAGCCATCAATCCAAAGATTCTTATCAGCAGCTAACTGATCCTTTACATGTTTATTAAGTTATCCTTTACATGTTTATTAAGTTCTTTGTAATGCTTTCTATTAGGACTAGTACGGTATTGATTAAGGACATTCGTGCAGTTCTTCCTTTCCGAAATAAACTTGAGTGCCTTATCACTCAAATAATTCTGTCTCCTCTGCTCCTTTTTCCCTAAAAGAGTACTGATAGTCTCGAAAAAAGCCTGTTTAAAATGGTTCCATTCTTCCTCAACTTCAGTAGTAAGCAAGCCATGACTGTCATAATGACTAAGTAACTTATCATGGTAAGCTTTAGCTATAACTGGGTCATTCAGAGCTTCAGTATTAAAAGTAAAAATTTTAACCCTAGCACAACACTTTTTAAGTTTAAGTTGCAAGACACTTTTAACAAGGTAATGGTCAGATCCATTTTCAGCTCCCCTATATGACCTGGAATTCCTAACAAAACTAGCCCATTTGCTGTTAATTAATATATAATCAATGATATTCTTATGCAGCCCATCGGGTGAAACCCATGTGTACTTACGTATATTGCGGTGTTTGTAATTAGTGTTAGTTATTCTGAATCCATTAAGTTTACTTACCTGTAGGAGACGTTGCCCATTACCATTGAAGTTACCAATACCAAAAGGGCCTATTACTCCTCCCCACAGGTCAGAGTTAGTACCAACTTTGGCATTGAAGTCACCTAGAACAAGGGTAATATCTCCTTTCTTGACAGAATTCAAAATATCCTGAAGTTGTTCATAAAACCTATCCTTCTCAACCTATTCTCTCAATCAGTATCCTCAGTGGGGGCATAACAGCAGATAACATTAAGGTCTTTAACGCTTGTCTGAAATTTTGCTGTAAGAAAACTTTCATTAATGCACTCATATCCTAGAAGAGCATCACTAGCATGTCTGCTAAGAAGCAGACCCACGCCTTGGTGATGCTTATTGTCGTTCCTCCCAGAAAAGAGAAATTTAAGATTATTTTTAAGAATCTGACCTTTATCTGTCCATCTGGTCTCTTGCAAGCCGAGAATATCTAAATTATAATGGTGGAATTCTTGTGTCAACCCACAAAGAAACAGAAAACACAGTGGAAGATTTTCCCTCCACAAAATTCCACCAGTGCAGTAAAATCAGAATCCATAATCAAGCTCAGTCATAATTCTGTTCAAGGTGTATATATGGTCAGCACCAGGACGCTGTGTGGTTGACAACTCTTCAGCAGGGTAGGAAAAAAAGAAAAGTAGCCATAGATGTCCAGATTAGTAGGCCACACTAATCTGGCAGCCTCATCTTCCGTTCACTTCCACAAGAGAGTATCATTACGGTTATTCGTTCTTTTGAGGATTTATGACCAGGTGCATGTTGTTCTGCTTCATGAACAATTGTAGAAAATGGTAATCATTTCCATAAAGGGATTTTATTATTTCCATCTTGCTCAGCGCAATATAGAAAGAAATAGTTGCCACCTGAGACCATAATGGCACCAATGGTAGGCACCAAAATCATTGTGAAGAGTTTAAAGTCTTAAAATTAGTGAAAAAAAGGAGTCGACATTAGTTCAATCAACAAGAATACTCTGGCATGTTTCTGGAGTGATGTGGGCTCAAGTCCCGTATGTCGGGGAAATTTTTTCCACAAAATATTTATAGAAATTGTAATGAAAATTGTGCAACTGTAGAATTAACTTAAAATTGAAGTACTGATGAATACTGAATATTGCAGGTTAAAATTCTTGGCATTTAAATATTAAAAATTTATAGCAATGTTTATTTTGAAGTACTTTGTAGTGTCTGTATTTTTTTTGTTGTGACGAACAATGCCATCAAACCTGGGATTTAATCCAGACCCTGGCAGTTTCAGTAACCAGTTTACCAAAGACCAATACATTTCTACTGTATACACCAGAATAATATTGTATCCACTGGCACAGTGGAAATGGTGTGGACACAGGTCAGTCAATAGCATGCCAGGCTTGTAATCTTCAGTTCTCAGATTCATGTGTTTAGATTTATCTCTAAACACACGATTCTGAGAACTAGTGGTGAGATTTATCTCTGCAATTCTCCTTGCATTGCCCTTGGTTGGGCAGGGATGGCTTAAGGATAGCATGCCAGACTCATAATCTGCATTTCCCAGGTTAGTGACAGCTGGGTCAGCATTGAGATTTATTTCTGCAAAACTCCTCACCCTGCCCACAGTCAGATGGGATGTTAAGCCGTGGCCCCGTCTGCAGGAGAGCAAAAATACCCTGTGCATCTTAAAGAACATGCTGGATGGCATTGACTGGAGGCTACCATCTATCTCCCAATAGCTGTTCCAGTTGGTCCTCTCCCCCAACCTTTGCAGTGCCTTTGGGGTCTTTGTTACCTGGCCATTTAGCCCATTGTGTGCAAAATAGTGGTGCTCAGAGGTAAAACAATCCAAGCCCTTGGAGTAGGAGATACCAAAGGCTTGAGAAGACCATCATCTGTCGGATGGGACATTAAGCTGTGGACCCATGTGCCAAGTGCCATACCTTGTGCACATTATAGAAACACTTGATGGGAAGCTGACAGCTGTCCAGTGGGTCCTTTTCTTCAACCTTGAGTCCTTGTGATCTGGCCATTTAGCCCATTTTGTGGAGGGGAAAAAAAAAGTGCCACTCAGAGGTAAAACAACCCAATGTATATATTTCAAAAGCACAGAAATATATGTGTGAATAATAATGTATGATGCTTTAATATATATAATAACCATATTTAAAAACCCATAACTATGTAAACCATTTGCAGGCAATTGTTGCATTGAAAGACTTATTAAATCATCTGGGGAGTGAAAATTTATTTACTGAAGAAAAATTTACTTCATGTGGTTCTGGGTAAGTTTTTTTTTTCTCCATTTTGCCTAAAATCACATTATGTGTCCATTCCTACAGTAACAAAAAAATTTTAATTCTACAAAATAAAAAAAAATGTTTTTCAGTTTTTTAACTAGTGATAAAACTGAAATTTTAGAATTAACAAGTTTAGAAGATTACTGTTTTTTTAAAATTCCTAGATATTACACATAACAGTAGAATATAATGGTAGGCAGTGTAATTTTACCTTGCCTAGAACTAATAACTATTACCAAATCGAGCAGAATAATAAATAATTGTATGCTTTTGATTATTTTTGCCATTTTTACTATACTTTTCTAGCAAGTTATTACACTGAAACTTAAATTGTTCTGAATAAAATGTTGAATATTTAGTGCGATAAGTTTCACTGATTGTTTTTGCTTATGTTTAGTAATATTGAATAGTATGTGAGGTGAACCAGAGTTGGAGTGGGCCAACGAAGCCCAAAATAAACTGACTATGGTTACCGAGTTTTAAGACATTTTCAGAAACTTATTAGTAAAAATATTTTTTATCGAAACAGAATTGGGTCATTGTAACGCTCCAAAGATTTATAATACTTTTAAAGTTTTGGACCCTTTGTCTGATCCAATATATATTCAAGCTCCAGATAGCTAAATCGGGTGCCAGGCAATAATAACAAATTGCCAAATATAGTTCAATTAGGGTTTGAATACCAGTGGGCGTTACTTAGTGAGTAAGAATTCAAAAATTAAATGATTGCCAATATAATTAATTTATAAGCAAAACTTATCAAATAACGTTGCTCAAGAGAAAAAATAGCACAGATTCAAAAAAGTATCTATAACAAATAAGTTTATTTCAAAAATTATTTTTAAACACTCACCAGCGTAAATGAAAATGTCTACATCATCACCATCTCGCTGCTACTAACAACAACTCTCTGTGACTAACATGTCACTTACCACCAACTCTTCACAACTCTACTACTGACTACAACTCTACTCTTACTACAACTTTCTACTACTCAGTGACCAACATGTCACTGTTATAACAAGCATACAGGCTCGGCAACACATGGCTGTTGCACCGGTAAAGACATTTGCATAAAATGACGAGCACGCAAGCTATGACGCAAGAGGGGGGCGTATTCTTGTATATGCGTGCTTTAGCAGGTGACAAGCGGGTGACAATCGAAAGTTTGGAGTTGCGCATGTGCAACTCCCATGTTTTTGGAAACGCGCGCTGTGATGCCAAAAATGAAATAAAATCCCCCAAATGATAAATATAACATAAATTGAGCAAACTGGTTAAGGTGAAGTAAAAGTGAATGAGGGGGCATCACATCATGTTATATTTTAAGATAAAACACTTTTAATTCTGAGTGATAAATTAGCAAAATTCAAGGAATAACAAAGGTGGGTGAATTGTTTTGGGTATTTTAGCAAGGAACTCTTTCATTTGCCAGGTCGTATGTATATATTGACAGAAAAAATAAAACTTGAAAAATAATATTTCCTTTATCTACTGTAATATAAATAATTTGTTAAAGCCATCTGATTTCCATTTCTTATAAGCACCATGTGGTATTATTGATATATTTTGTTGATGTTACTCTTTGCTGAGCAACCACCTGATTTAAGCTCACAAGTTTGATTTGAACTATTATCAACAAATTTTTCTTTGAAGTTTCAAAAATCTCCTGAAAATTAACAAAATATTGCTATTCTTAAAAATGTCAGATTTTGGAAGTAATCATTTATCCCATCATGGTATGCATCTTTTCCACTCTTCCAGATTGAAACTATAACTGAAAACAGCCTTCAAGACTGTCTTCAGCTTACAGCATCATAGGATAGGAAGTGTTCTAATTGCTCAATATGTCAGAGTGGGGATAACTGTCTGCTAAGTGGTTGCATGGCAAGTTGCTTACATGGATGATTTAAGCGAAATACTTCCCATTTTATTTAGGAGGATTATAATTTTTATTAAGAGGATATATAAATTTTACTAGGATTATAAACTGCCTTCATAAAGTTAGTATTTTATTTTTTTTATAATTAAACCTTAGTTTTTATTTCTGTAGATTTACTTTATTTCCATAAATTATAGATATTTTGGTCAAGTGATTATTATCAATTTTTGCAGAGTTATGCTATGTTGGGTGTCCAGCTTACAATTTGTTGTTGTGGACATTTTATTTAACACTGCATTAGGTTACATATTATTTTTTCTTTTATTATTTCTTCGCTTTCCAGTAAAACATACTTTGATCTTGTACTGTTCTGAAAATGAATGAGGTCTTGGATACAGAAGCAAAAAGGACTTCCTTGGCACAGAAATCAGTTGTGTGTGTGTGGCAGTTTCAGCAAGGTTTTTTACTCCCCCTCCCCCTCTAGCAAAATTTAATTTTTTGAAAAATTACAAGTTTTAAATTTAGATTGAATGTTTATAAAAGCATATACCTCCCCCCCCCCCTCCTCTCAGTACCTTGGTTGTGCCAGTCTGACGATGTAGGAGGGATTTTTTGCTTCTGTGCACTAACTTTTCGGCATTTAGCTAAGATCCCCAAAATTCAAAACCCCCCCAAAAAAAGTAATTCATAATGTTTAGTTAAAAAAAACCCAAGAAATTGTTTCTCTGTTTCGTAAACAGGACAGAAAATTACAATAATTCGTGCAATTCAAGTCACCTTGTATAACACAGGCCATGTTTTAAAATATACCACCACACCAAAAAGAATCATTAAAAGAAACAAAAATCATGTTTCAGGTAGATATATTATTTGGGAAGAAATTTCATTTCAATTAATATATATAATTTAGTTGTTTTTATTGATCACATTTTCCAACATTTAATCCTTTATTGCATAGAATTATCTGTTTTTTCGCTATATTACTGTTAGAAAATCTTATTAAAATTAATGTGCTTGTAAATTTTTGTAAATTTTTTATTTTCATAAAATTTGGAGTTAAATTCTGTTTAATTTGGTATAACATGACCTAATTCTGTTGATTAGCTATTTAAAAATAAAAATCCTGAAGCTGACTTGTTTATGTGATTCAGCACAATTGGCAATAAGCCTGAACTTTTTTTCTCAAAGTATGATACCAAGAAAAAATTACAAAACTGAAAAAATATTTACTTGAAGCAAGAAAATTATTTTTTTTCTTCAGAAATAGCCTTTCTATTCATGTGCATTATAATCATTTGTCTTTTTTTTTTAATAAATTTTTATTTGTGTTGCCAAATGCATTTACTACACGAAAAAGTCGTGTAGTAAAAACGTAAAAAAGTAATGTAAAAAGTCAATTTTTTTGTTAAATATTTTATTTTCAGAAAATCAAGTAATAAAAGTTGATTAATTTGGCACATTATACCTTTTATTAGTTGTTTGGCAAAACAGTTCTAAAATTAAATCTTTTTGACCGCATTGGGAGAAAATAGGTTCTCCTCTGGATGTAAACCAGTTTTTCAAGCTGTACAGTAGAAGGGTTAAAAAAAAAAAACTGCAGTTGAAATAATAAGTAATCACAGCTATGCAGCTATTGGTGATATACATTGAATAAATATAGAGAGAAAATTGTCATTATCTGGGTGGAATCTAAATCTGTGACCTCCACACACAAACAGGTCAGATACTTTGACCACTAAGCTACCTGCTGCCAAATCCTCTGTTAGTGGTTTTAAGTTGTAAGTTTGTATCTATCATTGGCAGTGTATCTGACTGTAACTGAAGACTCTGGTCTAGAAGGTAGGTTAGTGCACATGACCAGCCATTTTGTTAAACTTGACAAATGCCTCCAGACCAATGCTGTCCAACTTTTCTAAGACCGTATATAATTTTTTCTTTCACCAATATTTCACGGGCCAAAAAAAAAAGAATAGGACAGGACAGGTAATTGAAAAGTCAGTTTGTGTCACCTCAAAAAATTATTTTACTAATACAAAAAATAATAAGTAATAATAAACCAATATAAATTTTCTAAACCTTATCAAATATTTAATAAATTTAATGGGAGTATTGTGGCCATAGTTGTTGGGCAAAAAGAATAGAATGAGTAAGTTGAAATAATGCAATCATCATCATCACCATCATCATTGTCATCATCATCATCATCATCATCTCCTCCTCCTCCAGAACGTGCTGCTTTTATTTCTCCTGAGCTCCTCATCATTAGTTACAAAGTTGAACCACCTAATGCCCAAGATACTGCGTAAGCATCTGGAATCAAAAGCATCTAGTTTCCTGTTATCTTGTTTACAAAGTATCCAAGTTTCACTACCATAACTAACCCTAGAAAGAACCAAACTATTATACAGTCTAATTTTAGTCTTTAGGTGTGTGCGCCTATTTCTCCACACTCTCCATAGATACTTAAAAGTCCCGGCAGCAATCCCTATTCGTCTGTTAATCTCATGCTGCACATCACCAGTATCTGTTACATAGCTTCCAAGGTAATTAAACTGTGACACCTGCTCAAGACTGCAACCATTCAGATTAACTGAATCACAGCCTGCCTGACCAATTTTCATCACTTTAGTTTTCTCTCTGTTCATAACCAAACGTACTCTACTACCAGTCTCATCAACAGCTCGAATGAAAGAGTTCATCGCATCAACATCATTTGCCAAAAGGGCTAAATCATCAGCATAATCTAAATAAGAAATTTTCGGATCTCCAGATCATTTAAAGCCAAAATCTTTCCCTTGAAGTGAATTTCGCATATCATAATCAATAACCAAACTAAAGAGAAAATGAGACAAAATGCACCCTTGTCGAACACCAGAAGTAATGCTAAACCAATTGCTACAAGCCTTACCAACTCTCACACACGACTCAGTGTTATTATAGAGAGGTTTCATTATGTTAACTAACTTGTCAGGTATACCATATGATTTCACAATCAACCACAAATTATGACGATCAACAGAGTCGAAAGCCTTTTTGAAATCAGCAAAGCTAGCAACCAAAGGTTTCTGAAACTCGAAACATTTCTCAACAATCTGCCTAAGTGAAAATATCTGATCCACACATTCCCTACCACTTCTGAATCCACATTGCTAATCAAGCAATTGCCTGTCAACCAGATCCTTAATTATATTAAGCACAATCATGCAAAGCACTTTACCTGGAATAGATAGTAGGCTGATACCCCTATAATTATCACAAGAACTGCGATCACCTTTTTTGAAAATAAGGATAATATTAACTCTGGTAAAATCCTTAGAAACAATGCATTTATCATAAAGGTTATTCAAAATTTTAGTCATCCAAGTGTTAACCGAAACATTTTCAGCTCTAAGCATTTCCGTAGTAATTTCATCTACCCCTGGGGATTTATGAAGTTTAAGTTTAGAAACATCCAAAATAACTTCAGATTGTGTTATAGGGCCAACATCAAAGCCACCAATGCATTTGTCATCATTGCAAACAATGGGAATAGAACTAACCACATTGTGTAGAACATCCCTGAAATGCTCAGCCCACCTAGCCATGACAGAATCCTCACCTTCTATAACCTTACCTTGTTTATCCTTCAATCCCTGTATATGTCTGTTTTCTACCACACAAAACATTAACTATCTGGTACAGCTCTCTGCTGTTGTGCTGTCTAACTGCTTCCTTGGTTTTGTCAGCTAAGCAATCATGCCAAAGATTCTCATCAGCAGATAACTGATCCTTTACACGTTTATTATCTCTCTGTAATGCTTTCTATTAGGACTAGTAGGTATTGATTAAGGACATTCCTGCAGTTCTTTCTGAAATAAGATCAAGTGTCATATCATTCAAATAATTCTGCTTCCTCTGCTCCTTTTTTACTAAAAGAGTACTGTTAGTTTCCAAAAAAGCCTGTTTAAAATGGTCCAATTCTTCCTCACTTTCAGTAGTAAGCAAACCATGAATGTCATAATGACTAAGTAACCTATCATGGTAAGCTTTAGCTATAACTGGGTCTTTCAGAGCTTCAGTATTAAAGGTCAAATTTTTAACCCTAGCACAACACTTTTTAAGTTCAAGTTGCAAGACACTTTTAACAAGGTAATGGTCAGATCCAATTTCATCTTCCCTATATGCCCTGGTATTCCTAACAGAACTAGCCCATTTGCTGTTAATTAATATATAATCAATCATATTATTATGCAGCCCATCGGGTGAAACCCATGTGTACTTATGTATGTCGCGATGTTGGCAATAAGTGTTAGTTTTTCTTAAACCACTGAGTTTACTTATCTGTAGGAGACGTTGCCCGTTGCAACTACCAATATCAAAAGGGCCTATCACTCCTCCCAAAGGTCAGAGTCAGTACTAACTTTGGCATTGAAGTGACGAACAACAAGGGTAATACCTCCTTTCTTGACAGAATTCAAAATATCCTGAAGTTGTCCGTAAAACCTATCCTTCTCATCCTCATCAGCATCCTCAGTGGGGGCATAACAGCAGATAACATTCAGGTCTTTAATGCTTGTCTGAAATTTTGTTGTAAGAAACCTTTCATTAATGCACTCATATCCTAGAAGAGCATCACTAGCGTGTCTGCTGAGAAGCAGACCCACGCCTTGGTGATCCTTATTGTCGTCCCTCCCTGAAAAGAGAAATTTAAGATTATTTTTAAGAATCTGACCTTTATCTGTCCATCTGGTCTCTTGCAAGCCGAGAATATCTAAATTATAATGGTGGAATTCTTGTGTGAGGACATCAAGATAAAAGCTCTGTGTAGAGTCCTCACATTCCAACTACCTATGGAGAGAAAATGGTTAATAGGATGTTTAAAGAAACTATGTTTATTGAGAGAAGGAATGCTGACAATATCAAACAGCCCCCTAATCGCAGACATGGGGCAAAGACCCGTTCCCCCACCACTAAAGACTTGAAGCCATCTACACTGGAAGACTTCCTCCAATGTAGAATTTGACGATGCCAATAGAAGTAGAGAGTTCAGGTGCCTGCGATGACCTCTGCTCAGGATTATCCACCAGCTGATAAACATATCCTGTGAATCTATTCACTTGGGGCTGTCAACCCACAAACAAACAGAAAACACAGCGGAAGATTTTCCCTCCACAGAAGCCCACCAGTGCAGCAAAATCAGGATCCATAATCAAGCTCAGAGCCATATATCTGTCCAGTCCAGTAGGTTTATATGGTCAGCACCAGGCCCCTGTGTGGTTGACCACTCCTCAGCCGATTAGAAAAATAAGAAAAGTAGCCATAGTTGTCCAGATCAGTAGGCCACACTAATCTGGCAGCCCTCCCCTTCCGTTCACTTCCACAAGAGAGTATCTCTTTTGAAAGGTACTAACGGTCTGCACCATGAGAAGGTGGGCTCGGACATTAGGTGCTAGGCCTGGCCGGTTCTATGCATCATCACAGGGGATTTGTGCATAGCTCTCCTTCCAGTGACTACCTAGCTACCATTTAGAAACCAATAATGCAATAGTAATTGCAAATAGAATGAGTAAGTTGAAGATTGAATATCAAGTATAGTAATATAAGTTGACAAAGAATTATAAGATGAATTACAGATATTTATTTAAAATTTCAAGCAAAAACTTAATTTTGTTCATTGGCCACAAAACTTCTTGTGTGAACCGCTAGTTGGACAGTGCTGCTCCAGACCATAGTCTTCAGTTACAGTCCCGCCCTGCCCACGGTCAGTAGGGGACACCGATGGGCTTGGAAAGGCCGCCGTCCGTCGGATGGGACGTTGAGCCGTGGCCCCGTGTGTGGGAGAGCCATACCCTGTGCACATTAAAGAACACGCTGGATGGCCTTGACGGGAGGCTACCATCTGTCTCCCAACAGCTATTCCAGTGGGTCCCCTCCCCCAACCTTCTCTGAGCCTTCGGGGTCCATGTGACCTGGCCATTTAGCCCATGGTGTGCAAAAAAGTGCCGCTCAGAGGTAAAACAACCCAAACAACAACTTCAGTTACAGTCAGACACTTTTCCTTTGGCTTACTCTGTTATAATGCTTAAAGCCACCACTAGAGGATGATACTCTCTGTCAGCCGTTAGTAACTCCAGAAGATCGTGTGTTCAGATCCTACCTAGGTTATGACAGTTTTTGCTTTATATTTATTAAAATGCTACTGTTTTCGCTTTGTGTTTCTGTCCATCTGTCTCTGTCTTTGGATATTCAGTTACATTTTTAGAAGTATCTGAATTCATTTAATTTCAAAGTTGGATGGGACTTAAAGCCCTGGTCTCATGGGGGCGGGGGTGGCTCAGTCGGTAGCACGCCAGGCTTGTAATCTGTAGTTCCCAGGTTCGAGTCCCAGCTGGGTCAGCGTTGAGATTTATCTCCGCAAAATTCCCTGCCCTGCCCATGGTCAGTAGGGGACACCGATGGGCTTGAATCAACAAAGCTAGCAACTAAAGGAGCCACCGTCCGTCAGATGGGACATTAAGCCGTGGCCCAGTGTGTGGGAGAGCCATACCCTGTGCACGTTAAAGAACATGCTGGATGGCCTTGACGGGAGGTTACCATCTGTCTCCCAACAGCTGTTCCAGTGGGTCCCCTCCCCCAACCTTCTCTGAGCCTTTGGGGTCCATGTGACCTGGCCATTTAGCCCATGGTGTGCAAAAAAGTGCCTGCAAAAAAGTGCCGCTCAGAGGTAAAACAACCCAACCTGGTCTGATGTACAGGAGAGTCATACTCTTTGCATGTTAAAGGGTATGCTGAATGGCCTCCATGGGAGAGTTCCATTGTCTCCTAACAGCTGTCTAGTGGGTCCACTTCTCCAACCATCTAGCCCTTGTGATCTTGCCATTGAGTCCATTGTGCACAGAAAAGTGCCACTTAGGAAAATGACAATGCTTCTTCTTGCTCCAAGTTACAAATGATAGCTCACCGGCTCCTCAGTATATTTTCCAAGCATGTGTTTTTGCACACCAAGGTCCCAAACGCATCATCCAGCATGCACATCACTTGCATATAAACAGGTGATTAATCAAGTAGTAGTTAGTATCATAGAGAGTATCATTGTAAGCATATATGTAGTACAAAGTACAGTGAAGTTAGCTGAATGTTATTTGCAGTGTAGTATTATTGTTTGTATCAAGTGTTGGTTCTGCCCCTTTGATGTGAATATATATTTTGGTGAATCTAATAAAACTTTTATTTTTAGTGATTGGATATTTGTAATTGGACAAATAATTTCTCCAATACGTTTGTAAAATGAATGCTTTAGAACCCTTTTTGGCAAATGGCTTTTTATCCTAGTGAACTAGGGTTCCAATTACTGTTTGGGTGCCAAAATATTCTCAGTGAAGGTCTGAAATAAAAAATATCAATTTCTGGATAAATTGATTTGAGGTACCAGGCAATATGCTAATTTCCAAAATGCATTCTAAAGTATTAAATTCAATTTACACGCAATGCTGAATGAAGTATTTAATTGTCCAAATACAAAAATCTTATCGTAATCACTAGGAATAATGCTCTAGGAAGTGAGTGAGCCTCCAGCTGAGCTGTAGAATAACAACAAATCTCTGAAAGATGTGAATCATTAGCAACAGACTTAACTATGCTTCAGCAGTTTCAACTTGGCAAAATGTTTTTGTAAATTAAAGGTTGCTTTTTCCAGCACCATGTTGACTCCTTTTTGTCATGTAACAGAATATTAATATCACCTAAAATTCCAGACTGGTAATAATTTTTAAATTTATGATCAACATTGATATTTTAATTAAATATTTTAAATTAAGTTGTGAAACATTTACAGTGAAATTGTGGAAATTTTGTTTAAATAAAGATAATATAATAGCAAATATAATATATACCTATTGTCAAATGTATTCATAGGTCAGATTTGCGTTCCAACTACCTTCTAAACAGTCAAATTGTGGGTGTGGAAAAAGCAGACTGTATACTTCTTATTGGCACAAATCCAAGATATGAAGCATCAATGTTTAATGCTCGCATACGTAAAGCATGGATGCATAATGAAGCTGATGTTGCTGTTATTGGTCCTAAGCTTGATCTTACTTATGACTATGAGGTAAGGTGCCATTTAGTGAAATGCGAATAGTACTAATTATTGTACCTAATTATATAGACTGCTAGCATTTAAAAGTGCAACATCAGGAAGAACTCATCAGATTGTCCCAAAATATGCAGAATGGGTATCCCATGGGAGAACATGTAAATGATTCAAAGTACAGTGCATATGCACATCATGTGTGGGGATTGTTTGCTCTCAGTTCTTGTGCACTAAAGTATCAAGTATGCCCTGTCGAAAAACACAGCATCCATAGACCTGGTTTCTGACTTTGATTGAGGGAGAATTGTGGGATTATGGGAAGGCGGATTATTGTACCGAGACATCGGTGCTGGTGTTGGATGGAATACTGCCTCAGTGATGAGAATATGGCGTCACTGGGTAGAAGGGGAACAAACTCGCTAACATGAGGGATCTCAACGACCCTGTTACACAAACGAACGAGAGGACAGACATCTCATGCGCATGGCTTTGAATGATCATACAGCCACATCAAACACCTTAACTCAGTAGTAAGGGTGTGTTGCACATCAACTAGTGTCTGCATGTACTGTTCGACATCATCTGCAGCATCAGGGCATCTTTGCTAGGCAGCCATTGCTTCGGCTACCATTGACTCTACGACACAGGCATATGCGACCGAAATGGTGCCAAGAATGTTGCGCATGGATGTGTGAATGGTATCACATCATCTTTTCAGATGAATCCCGAAATGCATTCTAAAGTATTAAATTCAGTTTACAAGCAATACTGAATGAAGTATTTGATTGTCCAAATGCAAAATCTGATCGTAATCACTAAGAATAATGTTCTAGGAAGTGAGTGAGCCTCCAGCTGAGCTTTAGAATAGCAACAAATCTGTAAAAGATGTGAATCATTAGCAACAGACTTAACTATTCTTCAGCAGTTTCACCTTGGCGAAATGTTTTTGTAAATTAAAGGTTACTTTTTCCAGCACCATGTTGTCTCCTTTATGTCATGTAAAAAAAAAAATACCCCCTCAAGCAGCTGCTTGCCACAGAGGCAGAAAAACGACACACACATCCATGCCTTACCCGGGGCTCGAACCCGGTCCCTTAGATCAGTAGCCTAGCGCGCTAACCACTCGGCCATGGGACGGCTATATCATGTAACAGAAGATTAATCAGTATAGATGTAATCAGTATGCAGCACCATGATGGACGAATCCGTATCTGGTGGTACCGCAGCTACAGGCTCAATGAGACATGCATGATGCAGCGCCATACAGGTCTGGCCCCTGGTGATATAGTAGGGGATGCCATTGGACTCCACTCACTCACGTGCCTTGTATGCATTACTGGTACTTTGAACAGCCAGCATTGCATCATTGAAGTGTTGATGTGTGATACCTTATCTTCAGGGGCTCTCTGGTGCCATTTACCAACAGTACAATGCCCAATCACATGTGGCATGCATCGTCCAACATTTCCTGGATAGCCACCATGTGACACTTCTGCCTTGACTTACACATTCACCGGATCTGTCCCCAATCGAACATGTCTGGTCCATGATCTCACAATGACTAGCACACCAGACATAAGCAGCTGCTACAACAGATGAACTTTGGCTACGTATCGAAACTGCATGGACTGACATTCCCCAAACACACATCCGACGTCTCATCTTCACAATGGCAGACTGTGTAGCAATGGTTATTGCCGCTCGTGGTATCTACACAAGATACTGATTTCTTTGTATTCCACAAGTCTGAGTTGTATTTGTAATCATTTGATCCTTGTAACATGAACTCTGTATTCACTAAATATGGCTTTGACATCTCTTGTCTTTCTTGGTGTTGCACTTTTAATGGCCAGCAGTGTAGATGAGTAGGAATGGTGTGAACTTTTACACTCACAATGTAAATTAATGTTATTTATTATAAACTATGGTGTTAAAATTTAACATTCTAAAATATTAAACATTTCTTTGTGCATTTGTAATGCTCCAAAGATTATTAACTTACTCAAGTAGGACCTTTTGACTTATCCAAAATAGATTCAAATCCAGATAGCTTATCGGATGCCAGGCAATATTAACTTGCGAAATAAAGTTAAAATAGGGTTCGTTATGTATGTAGCATTACTTATTTAGTAAGAATTCAAAAAAAGATTGTCAAGTTTAATTAAAGTTATATCTAAATCACTAATCATTGCTGAAGATAAAAAATTCAAAAGTCAAATATTCATATAACAAAGTTTATTTTAAAAAAACTAACTCACCAATTCAGCTGATGAATACAAAAGTCATAGTAACTAAAAAAAACTCCATCTCTAAATACAACTCACAAAAATTGACTACTAATGTCTTCCTCCTTTACCAGCTTTCTACTCCAATATAACTCTCTTTCTGCTATGTGGCACTACTCTAATACAAGTCCGTACAATCTGGCATGTGACCTTTGTAGGCCAGGAAAAACATTCACATAATCTGATGATCATACTAGCTATAACGCAAGTAAATGTGCGCATTAGCAGCTGACAATCAAAAGGTCAGAGTTGTGCATGTGCAACTTCTTCTATGGCTCGGAATAAATAATTGTGATTAGTCCAACTGAAATAATCCCCAAATTGATAAATATAACGTAAACGCAGTATCTTGGGCATTAGGGCCGATAACAATTTGTTTATTTTTCGCTTAGTTTATTTATTTAGTTTATTAGCTTATAGAAAGTTTATTTCTACACATTTCTCTTTTCATTTTCGTTTTATTTATTTGTGAGGGCTTGGCTCACTGTCTGTGTGGGTATAGTGCCTACGTAGCCCTGGCGCCTGACTGGGTGTCCTCTTGTTGGGCTCTGTGGAGGGTGGGGACAGCGGGCACTGAACCACACAAAAACCAATGTGAGAGTTGATGATGAAATGAATACAATCAATGCCGCTAAGAGGGCTCAACATGAGCCCCCATCTTCCTTGTCTACGTTATCTCTGCCATCGTCTTCTTTGTCTGTGTCTTCATTCCTGAGATTCCTGATCATCCACTCCACGAGTGATCAGGTACTTGGGTTGGGGACATTTCCCATGTTTTGTTAATAAAGGTTTGAAAGGTCTTGCAAGAGAGCCGAAATCTGTCAAGCGCTTACGATCTGGTGACTTGCAGTTGAGACTACTTGTTCAAAACACTTGGAACTGCTCCTGAATGTCAAAGAAATTGGTTGGGTGGTTGTTGAGGTCACTCCCCACAAAACTTTGAATTTCTCTCAGGGTCTGATAACTGAGTGGGGCCTCCTCAAAGTCAATGAGGAGGAAATCTTCTCCGAGCTCACTCCCCAAGGAGTAACAGCGGTTCACCTGGTTTCAATGCTTCATGATGGTAAATTGGTACCCACCCAGGTACTGTTTGTGACATTTAACATGCCACGCCTGCCTTCTCCCATCAAGGCAGGTTATTTGAATTGTGAGGTATGACTATATATTCCGAACCCTCTGCGCTGTTTTCAGTGTCAGATCATGCCCGCACAGCTTGCAGGGGCAAACTCGCCTGTGCTCGCTGTGGCAGTAAGGATCACTTTGATCCTGACTGCACAGCAGAAATGGCAAGCCGTGTGAACTGTAGTGACGAGCATCAGGCATACTCCTGCGACTGTCCCAAGTGAAAGGAGTAAAAGGAGGTTGGACACTTGAAAGTTGTGAACAACATCTCTTATGCTGAGACGAGAAAACTTGCTGCACCACCCGCGCCCACCTGGCAAGGTATCCTATGCCAGTGCAGTCATTAGAAAACCCATCGTTGCAATGATTTCGATGGTGGTGCAGACTGATATCAGTGTACCATCTACTGAGCCAATAAATATTTTGCGGAAATTTTTTTGCCGACATACGGGATACGAACCTGCATCTCTCCAGATACACGCCAGAGTATTCTCCCAGTTGAACTAATGCCAGCTCGTCTTTTTTGCACTAATTTTAGGACTTAACTCTATCATCGAGATTTTCGGGCCAACCATTGGCGCCATCTTTGATCTCGGGTGGCTACCATTACCTTAATATTGCACAGAGTGAGATGGAAATAAATAAGTCTCATCATGCTATTTAGCATTATTAATGATTTAAACGTAGATGATAATCACAGTGTTACTTGCTGCTTTTTTGGCATTGATAAATATTTTGTGGAAAAAATTTTAGTCGACATACGGGAAATTAGCGGAAAAAGATGAGCTGGCATTAGTTCAACTGGGAGAATACTCTGGTGTGTTTCTGGAGAGATGCGGACCACGTATGTCGGCAAAAAATTTTTCCACAAAATATTTATTGATTTATCAACGATAAAAGAGCAGCAGGTAACACTGTGATTATCATCTATGTTTACCTACTGAGTCTTTCTTGCCTGCAGCTAAGTACCTCCTGACGCAGTGAAACTGAGGGTGGTATCAATTTCAACATAAACCCCGGTTTCCATTCCTGCAACTCAGCCTTCCACCTCCACTGGACGGCCTCCTCCTTCCCGTCCTCAGGCAGCTAGACCTTCCAAACCTAAGGGGCCTCCACTGGGGCCCAAAAAGAAAATCATCACTCCTCCACAAAGAGCAGTCACTGATCCATGCCCCTCAGATGATTCCAAGGACATGAATACCGACCGCCCCCTATTCACTAAACCGTCCTCTGCAGTGGTTAAGTTGAATAGGAATTCGTCGTCGACCCACTCTTCCAAGTCCTGAAATGGCCACACTCCTACAATGGAATTGTCAGGGATTCCAGAGGAATATCAACAACATCAAGGCCCTCTTTCAAGGCACACCAGGCCATATGTGTGTGCCTGCAGGAGACATACTTGCAGCCAGTCACAGATCCCATGATCTGACACTTTTCACTAGTTTGCTGGGACTGGGATGGAGATGGTCCAGCTCGCTGGGGTGTCGCCATCCTCGGGAGCAACCATTCTCCATTCCAGGTCGTGCCCTTCACCACCAACTTAGAGGTGGTAGTCATCCACCTCTTTGTGGGGTTCTCGCTGACTGTCTGCACTGTATATCTTCCACATGGGAGCATCATCTTCCAGGAAGACCTTGATGAACTCGTCTTGCATCTGCTGTTCCCCTTCCTCATCATGGGGGATTTCAACAGACACATTCCACTTTGGGGCAGTGTTGACACCACCTTCTCTCTCCCTGTTGAACACCAGTGTCAGTACATAGTTCCACTCCCCAACCCTCACATTCACTGCCATTGACCTCACCGTCTACTCCTCCTCAATCCTTCCACTCTTTGCATGGGAGGTTGAAGACAACCCTTATGGAAGTGATCACCTCCACATGGTGTGCACCATCTCCTGTGTGGGGCCTTGCAGCCCTTCATGTGTCTCATGGTGGAAATTTGATCAGGCTGACTGGAGTGGTTTTGAGCTGCTCTCTGAGCTCGATGACCACTCTGTCAACCAGGAGTCCATCAATGTGGCAGTAGCAGAGATAATGGACTGTATTGTAGATGCAGTTGCATCAACAATTCCTGAAACTTTAACACTATTTCCTCGTTTTCCAAAACCATGGTGAAATCCAGATTGCACCGCAGCTCGTAAGGCTCAGAACAAGGCTTGAGAGGTGTTTCGGAGATATATGACATCCTCCAACCTTGAAACGTTCAAACGCACCAGGGCGAAAGCTCGTTTCATCCAGCGCCAGAGCCAGAAGGAATCTTGGATCAAATATATGTCTTCTATCACCCACACGACCAGTTCTAAGGTCGTGTGGGATAAAGTCCGGAAGATAGGTGGGAACTACACGTCCCACTCGTTATCGATCCTGGAGCACAATGGACAGGCAATTGCTGATCCCAAAGCAATGCCTGTCCATTGTGCTCCAGGCTCTGGCTCTGAAGATCAGGGCAGAACGCTCTCCGCTGTCCTTCCATTCGAATGCCTGGAGCCTTACAATAGTCCATTCACAGCAGAGGAGCTTAGCCTTTTTCTGGCCATCCGTCAGATGGGACATTAAGCTGTGGTCCCATGTGTAGGAGAGATACACCCACGCATGTTAAAGAACACGCTGGATGGCCTCGACGGGAGGCTGACACCCTTTTCCCAACAGCTGTCAGTGAATCCCCTCACCCAACCATCCATGAAACTACGAGAGCTTCGAACTTGGACATATGTCCCAAATAACTGATATTTAAGTAGTGAATATCATGTTTTTAAAATTAAAAGAGCTCAAATTTACCCCTTAAAAATGGTAGACTCTCGGCACAATTCATGTACAGAGTTGCAGTAAAAATTAGACCATAATGCTACCTACCCATATTGGCAATAAATAATTGGCACAGTTCAAAATTCGAAAGTCTCATAATTAGAGATATGACTGAACTGACTGATTTCCATAATATTAAACTAATGTAGACAATAGGCACTCTCCCATCTGCTCTGCAACCTTAATGTCAGCATTCTGATAGGCATCAACCAACACACAAGGCTCAAAATTTGAAAGTACCAAAATTAAGATATCAATGAACAGAAGATTCCGATAATATAAAAGTAATGCAGATGATGGGCACTCTATCTGCTGCTTCGCAGCCTCAATGTCAGTGTTCTGATAGGCCTCAACTATCACACGAAGGTGGCTTTTGGTGCCATCCATAAGATGTAGTACCGTCCTGTATAGTGGAATGTCGGATGACATCATTCATTCTTATTCAAGCACACCTCGTGCATCTGCTGTCGAGCCGGACAATGTCCATTGTGCCATGCTCCAACATCTCTCACCATCGAGTAAGGATCGGCTGCTCCATCTTTTCAATCACATTTTTCCCGAGGAACAGTTTCCGGACTCCTGGCGGGAGGCCATCGTCTTGGCCTTCCCGAAGAAAGGAAAGGATTCCAAGATTTCTTCCAATTATCATCCCATTGTGTTGACGAGCTGCATATGCGAGGTGTTGGAAAGAATGGTAAATGCAAGACTCATCTGGTATTTAGAACACCACAACCTTCTTTCCAACACCCAGTGTGGCTTTCGCAGGCAATGGTCAACTCTTGACCATCTGATACGCCTCGAATTGGCTATCAAAAATTCATTTTTACGCAGAGAGCACCTGGTGTCAATTTTCTTAGACATAGAAAAAGTGTATGACATGGCTTGGAGACTCGGCATTCTTCGTGACCTCCATAGCTTCAGCTTGAGAGGTCACATCCTGATCTTCATCTCCAACTTCTTATTGGCACGTTCTTTTCCTGTTCGTGTAGTTGGTCAGTGTCAGCAACACTCTGTCGTGGCTGTACCCCCAAAACGGGGTGCCGCAAGGCTGCATTCTGAGTGTTATGCTTTTTGCTGTCAAGATTAATTCTATTACTAGACAACTTCCTCCATCAGTAGGCAATGCCCTCTATGTTGATGACTTTACCATCATTGGCTCTTCATCCAGCATGAGGGTCATTGAAAGACAACTGCAAATTGCCCTGGACAATCTTTTGGTTTGGGCGATGGCAAATGGGTTTCGGTTCTTCCCACAGAAGACCGCTTGTGTGCACTTTTGCCACAAGCATAATCTTCACCTGGCTTCCGAGCTACAGTTCGGGGGTAACATCATTCCAGTTGTGGCGGAGACCATGTTTCTCGGTCTTGTATTCGAAACGGAAATTGACCTTTTTATCACACATACGTCATCTCAGGTCCAAGTGCACGCGGGCATTGAACATCGTCAAGGTCCTCTCCACTCTCTCTTGGGGAGCTGTCCGATGTTCTCTACTTTGCCTGTACTGTGCACTTGTCCAGTCGAAACTAGACTATGGATCCCAGGTGTATGACTCCGCCTGGGATTTGGTGGTGAAGGTGCTGGACCCCCTCCATCATCAGGCCCTCCGTGTTTGCATGGCAGCCTTCCACATTTCACCGGTTCAGAGTCTTTACATTGAGACCAACAAACCATCTTTATCTCTTTGCCGTCAGTAGTTGTCCCTACAGTATGCATCAAAATTGTGATCCATGCCTGGCCATCCCACTTGGGACTGCATTTTCAGTCCAAAGTGGGAAATGCTTTACACAAATCGGCCAACTGCCATTTGTCCTTTTGGTTTGCGAGTCTGAGGCTACCTAAGAGACATTTAACACGAGTCTCGATAGCATCGCACAGTCGACAGCTGAGCCACTTCCACCGTGGCTTGCTGTTTCCCCTTCCTGTGATTTTTCCCTGTGCAGGATGGCGAAGGCTTTTATGCCCGACTGTGTATCGGCAACTCTTCGCCAGCCATCATGCTGAGTACCCGGACTTCTTGCCTGTCTTCACAGATGGCTTGAAGTCTGGCACATCAATGGGATCGGCCATGGTCTGTTGTGATGTAATCATTGCAGACCAGATCGCACTGCAGTGCTCCATCTTCACTGCAGAGTTGCACACTATCAGTTTTACCTTGGACCATGTGGCAGCTAAGCATCATCATCGGTGTGTGCTTTACACCGACTCGCTTAGTTCGCTATAGGTGATCTTGTTTGTTGAGCATCGGCTTCACCCAGTTCTTTCTAAGATCCTCCAGCTGCTACATCGTCTGGCAGCCACAACCACCATCCATTTCTGTTGGGTGCAGATGCTGCTGCCAAGTCAGTCACGCCCTGTCCAGCTCTCCATTGCCGGTTCCATATCTGGATTTCCAGCAGCTTTTTATGATCGAGCTCTGGCACAGTGGCAGAGATCGTGGCCAGAACAGCTTACGAACAAACTCTTTGAGATCAAACCTATCATCAAACCATGGCAGTCTTGTTACCACAGGAATCGCAAGGAGGAAGTTGTACTTGCTTGGCTCCGCTTAAGTCATTCGTTTATTACTCATTCGTTTCTTCTACAGGCGGATGACGAACCTAAGTGTGAGTTTTGTGACACCATTTTAACAATCAAACATATTTTAATTGAATGTCCATGTTTTAATATTGAACATCACATATATTTTAGCTCATATATTTTAGCTCTTGTAATTTTCTGTCTGAGCCTCTTACACTTGGACATCTTTTATCTGATCATTGCGTTTTAGCACATGTTTTTTTCCTTTTTAAAACATTGTGTTTATTTTAATATATTTTGATTTTACCTTGTCTTTTGTATAGCCCAGATCTTTTACACCTGGGATTGTTATAAGTTGTATTTTTCTAGTTGTTTTACGTCCCGTGGCCGAGTGGTTAGCGTGCTTCGCTACTGATCTACGGGACCTGGGTTCGAGCCCCGGTTAAGGCACGGATGTTCGTGTTGTTTTCTGCTGAGGTCCTGCCATCCTCTCAGATCTTCTACTGTGGCATATAAACTGACAGGCTTCTGTCAGACCTTTGTGGCAAGCAGCTGCTTGAGGGGGTACTTTTTTATTTTTTTTTACTGGAGATACGAAAATTTCTGATCTAGATTATGCTGATGATTTAGCCCTTTTGGCAAAGGATGTTGATGAGATGAACTCTTTCATTCGAGCTGTTGAAGAGACTGGTAGTAGAGTAGGTTTGGTTATAAACAGAGAGGAAACTAAAGTGATGAAAATTGGTCAAGCAGGCTGTGATTCAGTTAATCTGAATGGTTGCAGTTTTGAGCAATGTCACAGTTTAATTATCTTGGGAGCTATGTAACAGATAATGGTGATGTGCGGCATGAGATTAACAGACGAATAGGGATTGCTGCTGGGACTTTTAAGAATCTATGGAGATGTGGAGAAATAGGCGTATACACCTAAAGACTAAAATTAGACTGTATAATAGTTTGGTTCTTTCTAGGGTTAGTTATGGTAGTGAAACTTGGACACTTTGTAAACAAGATAACAGGAAACTAGATGCTTTTGATTCCAAATGCTTACGCAGTATCTTGGGCATTAGGTGGTTCAACTTTGTAACTAATGATGAGGTTAGGCAAAGGTGTTTGCAACCTCCTTTAAGCAGCATATTGTGCAGAGAGAGACTCCGTTGGTTTGGCCATGTTGCCCGTATGAATAATTATAGATTGGCGTATATGGTTATGAACAGTGTGCCTAAAGGCCTCAGAAAGAAGGGGAGATGTAGGATGCGGTGGGCAGACAATGTCAAACAGAACCTTGTTATGATTGGTGTGCAGTGGCCAGATGCAGCAGATGTAGCTCAGAACAGATATGCTTGGAGGACTAAGTTGCACTGTCTGGTTTGACCCCCGTAGCCCATGGCTGCTTGAGGATGATGATGATGATGAAGACAAAAGAAATATGTTCTTATAGCTGATGTTTTATACTGTTAAGGGTGTGCCAAATCTGCAGGAATAATAATTGATTCATACGTAACTTTGCTGTATATGGAGTGGTTATATGGTTGGGGTATCTTGCAATGTGAACATTTAAAAAAGGGCAAGATTATTGTTAACCTGTTCTTCGTTTGTAAGGTTTAATAGATGGTACTATTTTATTAAATTGATTAAGTAGATTTTGAAATTCTACTCAGGATCCCAGACAAATTAAAAGTATACCAGCAATATGTTGTTAGTATAAGATTGATTTTTATGGGACATCTACAATATACAATCTTCAATATTATGCAGGACGATGTCTGCATTTATCAACCATTTTACAGCAGATGGTAAAACTGGCACTTCATCCAATGCCAACAGATGTCCCTTCAAAGAACCCCAAATTGGCTGTAGAAATGTGGCTAAATAGTACCTAAGAACAGCTGCTTTCAACTTTAAGTGACTTTTAACATCAAAGTCAACAAATATCTGATGTACTGCCAAATGTGTCCTGCTTTTTTTTGTAGTTATAATGATAAAGTTTACATATACTAGTTATATGATAATTGTCAGATCTGCCTGCTGAAATTTTAGTCAGTTAAATAGGTAATTTATAAATTATATTATAATCATAAGGCTAGTAACACATTATTAATTTGCTATTTGTAGCAGATATTCTCTGTTAGCACAAAGTTGGCCAAATTATATGTAGAACAGCTGATAGGGGAGTATATTAGCAGAATATATGTATAATAGTCAGCTGTATTGTGTAACACTGTACAATAGTCAGCTGAGTTCTTTAGTCCCTTAAAATGAGGTAGTATGTCCCCTGCTATTGTACAGTGTCAACCCTTCCAGGGTCCACGTCTTGTATACCAGTTGACAGAAACCAAAATGAGAGACAGTGATATAAAATCACATCAAACCAGTTTTTATAGGTTTAACAATTTTTTTTTAAATACTCCCCTCTCAAAGTATAAGAATTTACTTTGAAAGGATGTAATGCTCCGAAGATTTATTAACTTTTCAAGTTGGACCTTTTTTCGATCCAAATTTATTCAAAATTCCGGATAACTTGTCAGGTGCCAGGCAATATTAACTTGTCAAATAAAGTTGAAATAGGGTTTGTTTTATATATCTAGCGTTACTTATTGAGTAAGAATTCAAAAAGTATGGTCAAGTTTAATTAATTAAAAATTTAATAACACGATAAAGCTGTTTACATTTAGATAGCACAGTGTATTACAATTCTTAACCAGAGAAATGCCACGTGTATAATACTTGTGTTGGACACATAATAACTATGGCATGTTATTACTAGAGTAACCTAAAAGTCCTAGATATAACCGTAAAAACTTGTTAAGATACACTAGATCTAAGAGGAATACATAGATATTTACCATTTCCTGGTATAATTGCTTTATCTTGAGGCTTCAGATGTAATATGATGCATTTATCATTGCCGAGGTATTACTAAACTACCAGTCCTTGTCTACTGAACAGACTCTAACTCTAGGCCATGTGAAGAGCGTATGACTTTGATGATTGTTCATTTGTCATTACCTTCAAATCCATATGATTCTAGCTTCATCAGCACAAAAGTTCCATACACTGATACATAAAGAGATGGTATTTTGTCCATGTTCTATTGGTATTCATTAGAAATCAACCACCATCTGGTTATCCTCCAATATACACACAAATAGAATCCCGACTGCTGACGTTACTGTTATATTGAGAAGATTGTATGCTTCAGATAGAACCCTCAGTTGAATCACATGTATACTGTAAACTCATTACATATGCCAGCTTCAGATTTTAAACCCTTGCTTCAATCATCGGCAGCATATTCAAACATAGGTATAAGTTGTTGTTAACGTCATTACAAAGTTCAGGTTGAAACACTGGTAAGTGGTGATTATCCAAGGTTGTCCGACATTTGCACTTACTACAAAATGGGTAATTTATTTTTACAACTGAGCTATCCAAACTGTCGTTAAAACTGATAAATTAACATTTAAAATATTAAACGTTTTGTCTATCTTACATCTCGTACAATATGACACCCTCAGGGTTTAAATTATTTTACAAATAAATTATTTCAATAAAAAAATTATATATATTTTTTTTAAATTTATTTCCAAATAATTTAAAAGACTCGCCAAATTCAATACTACATGTGTCTGTTGCACGCTTGGTAAACATTTGAATAATTTGACTCGTGCTAGCTATCACACAAGAGGGGTTGTATCCTACACCCACGCATTAGTAGCTGACAATCAAAAGTCTGAGTTGTGCATGCGCAACTCTCTCCGAGCAAGGGAATTCTGGTGTTTGGTGTAACGTTCCAAAGATTATTAACTTTTCAAGTTGGACCTTTTGTCTGATCCAAATTTATTCAAAATTCCAGGTAGCTTGTCAGGCTCCAGACAATATTAACTTGCCAAATAAAGTTGAAATATAGTTTGTTTTGTATATCTAGCATTACTAATTGAGTAAGAATTCAAAAAGGATTGTCAAGTTAAATTAAAGTGTAAATCTAATCAAAAATCAATTAATGTTTCTCAAGAGAAAAATAGAAGTCAAAAGTTTTTAAAAGAAGCAAAGTTTATTTCCAAAAAATTCGAAGACTCGCCAATTCAGTTGATGAATACAAAAAGTTGGAATACTAACAACTCAGATCTACCTAAATCTCTACTAACAACTCCTTCTATATATACAACACATTCTCTGACTTCTCCTATTAACATCATTCTCTACTCAACTTTCACTAATGACACTCCTCCTTACTCACCACACTTACTAACAATTCTAATTCTCTACTCAACTTCCACTAACAATTCCAATTCTGACTCTGTGATCTCATCATCATCCTAAAGCAGCCATGGGCTACGGAGATCCAACCAGACAGTGCAATTTGGTTCTCCAAGCAAGTCTGTCCGGAGCTACATCTGGCCACTGCACACCAATTCTAATAAGGTCCTGTTTGATATTGTCTGTCCACTGCATCCTAGGTCTCCTCTTCTTTCTGAGGCCTTCATGATGATGATGCATCCTTTATGATGATGATGCATCCTTTATGATGACCAACAGAGTTGAAAGCCTTTTTGAAATCAACAAAGCTAGCAACCATAGGTTTCTCAAACTCTAAACATTTCTCAAGAATCTGCCCAAGTGAAAATGTCTAATCTACACATCCCCTACCACTTCTGAATCCACATTGCTCATCACGCAATTGTGTGTCAACCAGATTCTTAATTCTATTAAGCACAATCATGGAAAGAACTTTACCTGGAACAGAGAGCAGGCTGATACCCCTATAGTTATCACAAGAACTGCGATCACCTTTGAAAATAGGGATAACAATAGCTCTGGTAAAATCCTTAAGAACCATGCCTTTATCATAAAAGATATTCAGAATTTCAGTCATCCAAGTGGTAACCGAAACATTCCCAGCTATAATTTCTGTAGTAATTTCATCTACCTCTGGGGATTTATGAAGTTTAAGTTTAGAAATAGCCAAAATAACTTCAGATTGTATTATAGAGCCAACATTAAAGCCACCAATGCATCTATCATCATTACAAACAATGGGAGTAGAACTAACCACATTGTTTAGAACATCACTGAAATGGTCAGCTCACCTAGCCATGACAGAATCCTCACCTTGTATAAGCTTCCCTTGTTTATCCTTCAATCCCTGTATACCTGTTCGTTTTCTACCACACAAAACATTAACTATCTGGTACAGCTCTCTGCTGTTGTGCTGTCTTAACTGCTTCCTCGGCTTTGTCAGCCAAGCCATCAATCCAAAGATTTTTATCAGCAGCTAACTAATCCTTTACATGTTTATTAAGTTCTTTGTAATGCTTTCTATTAGGACTAGTAGGGTATTGATTAAGGACATTCCTGCAGTTCTCTCTTTCTGAAATAAGCTCAAGTGCTTTATCACTCAAATAATTCTGTCTCCTCTGCTCCTTTTTTCCTAAAAGAGTACTGTTAGTGTAAAAAAAAACTGTTTAAAATGGTCCCATTCTTCCTCAACTTCATTAGGAAGCAAACCATGACTGTCATAATGACTAAGTAACCTATCATGGTAAGCTTTAGCTATACTGGGTTTTTCGGAGCTTCAGTATTAAAGTTAAATTTTTTAACCCTAGCACAACACTTTTTAAGTTTAAGTTGCAAGATATTTTTAACAAGGTAATGATCAGATCCAATTTCAGCTCCCGTATATGATCTGGTATTCCCAACAGAACTATCCCATTTGCTGTTAATTAATACGTAATTAATAATAGTTAGTTAATACCCTGACCTTTGGGGAGGGGTGATAGGCCAAAAGGCCCATCACCCCTCCCCAAAGGTCAGAGTCAGTACCAACTTTGGTATTGAAGTCACCAAGAACAAGGGTAATATTTTTCTTTCTTGACAGAATTCAAAATATCCTGAAGTTGTCCATAAAAATTATCCTTCTCATCCTCATCGCATCCTCAGTGGGGACATAACAGCAGATAACATTCAAGTCTTTAACGCTTGTCTGAAATTTTGCTGTAAGAAACCTTTCATTAATGCACTCATATCCTAGAAGAGCATTACTAGCATGTCTGCTGAGAAGTAGACTCATGACTTGGTGATGCTTATTATCTTCCCTCCCTGAAAAGAGAAATTTAAGATTATTTTTAAGAATCTGACCTTTATCTGTCCATCTGGTCTCTTGCAAGCCAAGAATATCTAAATTATAATGATAGAATTTTTGTGTGAGGACATCAAGAGAAAAAGCTCTGTGCAGAGTCCTCACATTCCAACTTCCTAAGGAGTGAAAATGGTTAGTGCGACGTTTAAAGAAACTATGTTTATTGAGAGAGGGAATTCCAACAATATCAAACAGCCCCCTAATTGCAGACATGGGACAAAGACCCATTCCCCCATCACTAAAGGCTGAAGCCATCTACACTGGAAGACTTCGTCCGTTGTAAAATTTGACGGTGCAGAAACAGAGTTCAGGTGTCTGCGATGACCTCTGCTCAGGATTATTCACCAGCTGATAAATATATCCTGTGAATCTATTCACTTTGGGCTGCCAACCCACAAACAAACAGAAAACACAGCGGAAGATTTTCTCACCACAGAAGCCCACCAGTGCAGCAAATTTAGGATCCATAATCAAGCTCGGAGCCATAATTCCGTTCAGGTTGGTATATATGGTCAGCATCTGGAACCTGTGTGTGGTTGTCTGCAGTGTAAAAAAAAATGGTCTGTTGATCATTGTTTCTACACTGCAGAGAACCACAGTATAGAATACACTGGTGAAAAAGTAGTTGATGTGATAGCTAGTGCGACCACATGGATGACTGAAATTTTGAATATCTTTTATGATAAAGGCATGGTTCCTAAGAATTTTATTAGAGCTATTATTATCCCTATTTTCAAAAAAGGTGATCGCAGTTCTTGTGATAACTATAGGGGTATCAGCCTACTCTCTGTTCCAGATAAAGTTCTTTCCATGATTGTGCTTAATAGAATTAAGAATCTGGTTGGCATGCAATTGCGTGATGAGTATTACATGCTTGAGAGTAATGATGAGTATTACCCCATACCAGAAATGATAGGGGATGTGTAGATTAGATATTTTCACTTAGGCAGATTCTTAAGAAATGTTTAGAATTTCAGAGTAGAGTCTGTGTTGTCCTCAGCAGGGTAGAAAAAAAAAGGAAAAATAGCCATAGTTGTCCAGATCAGTAGGCCACACTAATGTAATCTGGCTGCCCTCTCCTTCCGTTCACTTACACAAGAGAGGATCTCTTTTTCAGTTATAAAATATGGCGTACAAATCCGGCATGTGTCTGTTGCACGCTGGAAATACACTTGGTAATCTGATGATTGCACTAGCTATGACGCAAGATGGGTCATGTCCTACACTTGCGCATTAACGGCTGACAGTCAAAAGTCAGAGTTGTGCATGCACAACTCCTATGGCTCATAAGTAAGAATTGCGATCAGTCCAAAAATGAAATAATCCCCAAAATGATAAATATAACGTAAATAAAGCAAAACTGGTCAAGAAAAAGTAAAAATGAATGGGTGGACCATCACAAGGAGTTTAGAAATTTTATCAGACTTGGTTTCTCATGAAATTTATAAACACATATATGAAACAGTCATTCCAGGTCTTGAATCCAGCCCTTGGCAGCTGCAATGTCACTGCAAACCAATACAAATGCCACTGCTTCACTGAGGCACAAAAAATATGGACTAATTTTAAATTAGACATAGTTAAAAGCATTTTTTTAAGTGTTTGTTTATATTTAAAAATTTAACAAGGAAAAATACTACTTTATTTTTTAACTGTTTTCCTTAGTTGTGAATTTTATTGAACAATAATATGAATTAAAGATATAATAATGTAAACTGTTAAATATGATTGAAAATAGAATGTTATTAAAATGTGAATTTTATTTTTTAAGCATCTTGGTGCTTCAGCAGATATTCTTCAAGAATTGGCTGCAGGCACTCATCCCTTCTGTAAGGTAAGCCCTTTGTTTATGAATGTCATGTTTGGAAAAGATAAAAGATAGATTGCCCTAAAATGTTTTCAGAGTTAATAATGATAAATCCATCTGTTTTTTTTTTTTTTTTTTTTTTTTGGGGGGGGGGGGGGGGGAACATAAGATTCTGCCATAAAAATGAGATGTGGAATCTTTAATGTTGACCAAAAATACAGATATTTTCTAATCCATATCAATGTACAATCAAATCTCTTTTCAATGTACACAGCAGAAATTCTGAGTTTACATGATAAAAAGACCTAGCTCAGAAAATAATTAAAATGACTGAACTTCTCTATCTTTGAGTTGAAAAGCTACTGAGTTTTCTCCTAAAAACTTTTTAATATACAAAAAGATAAATTTCAAACATTTTATTGCTCAACAACAGAGAACTTTCAGTTATTTTAATCTGAGTTTACAATTTAACTAGCAAAGATTTTTTACATTTTATCACCAGTCCAACAACACTGCAGACATTTTTATCCTTTTTGAGATCTTTTGAGTGTACAATTGAAAAAATTAATTTTTGTGCTTCTATGATATATTGGATTGATGCAAAAGTAATGTGAAAAAATATTAACACATGTTTGCCATTGCCAGGAAATGTGTAATTGTCTTGTAAACAACATAAAAGATAGAGCATACATAACTCCAGTGTCTAATGATGTGATGTACTATATTTAATCCATATGTGGTAAGTCATTTCACAATGGCGATGCAAGATGTATTTTTTCCATGGTGTTAGTGTCAAAAGTGTGTTTGCATAAATTGTGCAAAGTTTATGGGGACAAAGCCATCTCTGAAAGCTCCAGTTAGGTGACTTTCAGCTTGGAAATGAACCTCTGTGGCCAGCCAATGATGTTGTCACCATTAAAAGTCACTGCTGAATGAAAATCGGACATCCAGGGAATTGGCACAGCTACTGAAAACCAGTCAGTCTTCTGCATTTGACATTTGCAAAAGTTTGGTTTTGTGTCAAACCTGGATATCTGGATCCTACATCAGCTCTTACAGCAGAACTTTGTGACTGTGTGTGCTTCATTGCTTGCTCTGCAAAAGGCCAATGGTTTTCTTGACAGAATGATCACAGGAGATGAAAAGTGGATCATTTATAACATTGTTGTCCATAAAAGATCATAGTGTCAAGCTAGATAACTGTCACTGGCTGTGAAAAAATCGAAATTGCATTCTCATAAAGTGATGCTTTTTTGTTAGTAAACTGATAAAACATAAATGCAAAGTTATATAAGGTTGATGAAAAATTAATGGGGAAATGCGAGACATGTAAGAATAATTGTTCCTTGGTTGATGGGATTCCACTATGAGCTTTTAAACCTGTTCCAACCATTAACCCAGATGTCTGCTGTGAGCAGTTGGACAGCTTCAGTGCAACACTGAAGGCCAAACACCCATTGTTGGTGAGCAAAAAGGTGTGTTCCACAAGGACAATGCAAAGCCCCATATTGCATTATAAATACAGCAGAAGCTGCTGCAATTGGACTGGGAGATAATGACGCATCCCCCATGTTTGCTGGACCTGGCTCCATCAGATTTCCATCTGTTTTCATTCCTGAACAATTTAATTTCCAATGAGAAGTTTCAGAGTGATGATGAGATGAAAGAGTGCATTGCTGACTTAGTTGCTGCTTAGAAACTTGTATTTCCACAGGAATGGCATCTACAAACATGTGGATCATTGGAACATGGTCCTATCTACTAATAGTAATTACGTTATTGATTAAATAACACATTGGTTAATCATGGGAACAATTATTCTTGCATTTCTCATGTTTTCCCATTACTTTTGCATCAATCCTATATGAGTATACACATTTATGTTATTTCAGTTAGTTATCCAAAGAATTATTTACAGTAACATATACACAGTCATATCAGAATAATATGACCACCCAAAGAATCACAGTGTACCCAGCCAGGCATATCACAGAGTGCACATGGCAAGGTCGACCGCATGGAGATATAAGTGGCCGGCCAGGACAGATGAGCCATAGTGCGTAAAGTGAGCACAATGGGCAGAGGTATTGATTTGACAGATGTTCAAAAAGGAATGATCATCGGCTACCGTGCCAAGGGTAGAAACATCTTGGAAACAGCAGACTTCGTGGACTGTTCGCAAGGTGCTGTAGTAAGGGTGTACCAAGAATGGACCACTGGCCCACCAAGTACCTCCAGATGTCATAACTGTGGAGCCCCAAAGGCCATTGACCTGAGAGGATTAAATTGCCTCGGTCGACTGGTAAAGGGCAATCGGCGCGCAACAGTGCAGCAATTGACCACTTGAATGCTGGGGCACCCAGGTATGTGTCCCTGATAACAGTAGAGTGAATCCTGTTATGCTTGGCTAAGTGCCAAAAAGTTGGAGTACCGAAGCAAAAAAGAAAAACTGCCAATATCGTCAAAGTGACACAGCCAAGATACTGAGGAGAGGAGGGGTAAAAAAGTTAAGCTTTTAAAACCATTGAATGTAAACTTGAAAACTCGTTTTTTTAATTTTGCCGGGGGAAAGTAAAATGCTCGTAATGAGTGCTGAAATTGCCCTCCCACATGAAGACTAATTTCTGAGCCAAGGGAGTCCTTTTTGCTTCCATATCCAAGACCTTGTTCATTTTCAGAAAATGATACTAGATCAAAGTTTATTTACTAGAAAATGAAGAAATAATAAAAGAAAATATTTTACCTAATGCAAATTTAGATTAAACAATCACAGCAGCAAATTGTAAGACAGCCATCCAATTTAGCATAACTCTGAAAAATCTGTAATAATCAATGGACCAAAAGATCAATAATTTATGGAAATAAAGTAAATCTACAGAAATGAAAGTTAACGTTTAATTATAAAAAAAGGAAATAAAAATACTAACTTTACAAAGGGAGTTTATATCCAATTTGAACTTAAATCATCCATGTAAAAAACTTGAAATGCAGCTACTTAGCAGATGGCTCTCCCAACTCCTGCATGTGTGAGTGAGCAATCAGAACACTTGATCATCACCCCATGATACCATGTGTTGCTGCCAGTTTTCAAAAAGCTTTGGCTTTGAAGACTTTTTTAGTTATAGTTTTCCTTTGTAGAGTTTGGAAAGACACATACAATGCTGGGATAAATGACATAAATAATTCTAGGAATAATGAAATAGGTTCAAGGCAGAAGGAGTGTAAAACAGAGGGAAAAACAACAATTTCTTTCAAAATCTTGTTTTTAAAAATAGCATTTTTTTTTTGTTAACATTCAGATTTTTGAAACTTCAAGGAAAATTTTGGAGGTGGGGGTGTCTCAGTCGGTAGCGCACTAGGCTCATAATCTGTAGTTCCCAGGTTCGAGTCCCAGCTGGGTCAGCATTGAGATTTATCTCTGCAAAATTTCCTGCCCTGCCCACAGTCAGTAGGGGACACTGATGGGCTTGGATAGGCCGCTGTCCATCAGATGGGATGTTAAGCTGTGGTCTCATGTGCCGGAGAGCCATAATCCATGTACGTTAAAGAACATGCTGGATGACCTTGATGGGAAGCTACTGTCTGTCTCCCAACAGCTGTCCAGTGGGTCCCCTTCCCCAATCTTCTCTTACCCTTCGGAGTACTTTTGACCTAGTCATATAGTCCATTGTGTGCAAAAAAAGTGCTACTCAGAAGTAATACAATCCAACCTATAGAGCAAAAGAAAATATATATGACTCTTAGGTTCATTTATTATGTATGGTTTGGAGCTCTACAAAGAATTGATGAAAGTTGATTACAACAGTTTGAAAATAAGGTCCTAAGAAAAATATATGGACTAGTCCATGACAACTATGGTGGATTATGGCAAAGATGACATAACCTGGAATTATATGAAAAATGTGGCTCTCCTATAACTAGGGAGTTTGAAACCAACTGATTATAATGGTGGAACATATTGGAAGGATGGATAAAGTGAGAGACCAAAGGAAAGCTATTTCTCTCTTCTGAGTGGAAAGAGACCAAGAGGGACCCTTGCTTAAGATGGAGAGACTACAAACAAAGGGACTTGGATGAATTACTGATTTGAATCTGGGAGGTGAAGGGCATGGATAGAGGAGAATGGAGGCAAATTATACTTGCAGGATCATATAGCTAAAGAAGTAAAAGTCAGGCGAATGTCTCTTCAGTCACTTGAAAACAATATCCTAAAACTGAAGTAACAAAAGTTCATGAATACAGGAAAATTTCATTCAGAATCAAGGTCTCTTTTTCTGAAATTTTCTCAGAATGGCAGCTCTCCTCTTCTATCCCTTCCCAATATCATTTAGCATGAAAATTCTAAAACTTGCTTTTCTAAAAATCAAAATAATGTAAAGTATTGACTTCTTTTAATAATAAAGTATTTAGTTTGGCATTGCCATAAGGCTTTTTAATATAATTTTTTATTTTCATAATTTTTGTTAAATCTAGATGTAGGTCTGCAGATAGATAATAATATTTCAACAGAGATATATCAGATCAATTATTTTCGACAATTTATTAATTATCAGGGGATATACCACTTTGATATGAGGGGCCAAAATTTCAGACAGTAGTTAGCTGATTAACATTATACTATGCTATCAGCAGTTAGGTATATTTCAGTTAACTTTGCATTATCCCAGAAAACTGAGATCTCATATAAATAGCGCTGTAACATGTTATAATACTGATCATGTAATAAATATGATACATTATCTTTTATGCTGAATGCCACGTTTCAGCATATAGATCAATCTACCAGCTTTACAACTAAATCAAGGATCAAATCATAGTAAATACATAGATTACCTGTAGATATATAATTCAATAAATAATTATTTTAAAAAAATTATTGCTGACACTGGAGTTGTTGCATAACAATAAAGTTTACCTGTCCATTTATGCTGATAGATGAATATCCAAACAACTCCAAGGAACATCCTCTTGATATTTACCAAGGCTGCAGATGTTACCTTCTGCCAGTCCACTGTGTGTAGATGTTGACTTCTGCAGGTTGTCAAAAGGACTTACTTCAGTCGTTTTACAGGATGCCTTTTAATGCTAACTCCATTGTAAATCTTAGCGTTCACTTAGTAGATAGTAATATCATCCACATTATCCATCTATGATGCGAGCACTGACACTGTGTGAATCACTTGGCAGATTATCTCTGCCAGTTTCCCAATTGAATTTTTCTATTAACATTTAACAGTTGTATATTCCAATAAAGTTAAAAATCTAAGAGATAAACTTAAAAGTTTAAAAGAAAATTATGTTATGTGTTTTGCCGAACACAAGAGTTCGCCAAAACACGTTACATAATTTTTTGTCCAGCATGCAAGAGTGAGTGAGGTGTCAGTTTAAATGGTGTTATCTGCAGATGAGAAATATGCATACAAATGAAATTGGCAGCCCTGCAGCAGCATACTCCATGCTGATGGTAGGGATGCTGCATAAGTGTTGCATAATTCATTTGCATAAAGGTGTATAATTAAAGTTCAGTATAATTAAGCTGGAATTTAGTGGGAAGTGCCATTAAAATTATGGTTTTATTTAAATTAATCATTAATTTATTTATAGTTGTTTCAGCTAATGCTTGAATTTGAATCCAAACATGGCTTTAGCTGGAACATCTATAAATAACTAATTAATGATTAATTTAAATGGAGCTAAAATTTTAATGGCAATAAATATTGAGATAAACTCAGATAAATTCGACAGTTCAACATCCAGTAATAAATAGGCACTTTGGATGTTGATTTCAATTTTAGAGGAAAAATTGTCTGAGTCGGGTGGGATATGAACCCACGACCTCCTGATAACATGTCAGGTGCTCTGGACCACTGAGCTACCGGCTGCCAATCAAGATTTCCTCTACATAGATTACCTGTAGATATATAATGAATATTCCCTTTATTTCACATGTAGGCGTTATTTTAGGCAATTTTTAGCTCTAGTGGCTTTTTATTTGCCAATAGATGGAAAGCATGCCATACAAGTATGCAAATGATAATAAATATTGAGATAAACTCAGATAAATTCTCCTGTGATGGTCCACCCATTCACTTTTACTTTTCCTTAACCAGTTTTACTTTATTTACATTATATTTATCATTTTGGGTATTATTTCACTTGGACTAAATCGCAATTCTTTCTTCTGAGCCATAAAAGAAGTTGCACAACTCCGACCTTTTGATTGTCAGCTGCTAATGCATGCATTAAGGATATGATTCCTCTTGCGTTATAGTATAATTAATATAGTATATTCATAGTATATTTAATAGCCAATCATCAGATTATGTAAATGTTTTTCCCACCGTGCAACAGACATGTGCTGGATTGTGTGCTGTCATGGAGTTGAATTAGAGTAAGAGTCAGTTGGAGTAGGAAGGTGGTGAAGGAGGAAGATGCTAGTAGTCAGTTTTTGTGAGTCGTATTTCGAGATGGATTTTTTTTAGTTACTCCGACTTTTGTATTTATCAGCTGAATTGATGAGTCTTAAACTTTGTTATAGAAATATTTGACTTTTGTATTTTTTTTTATCTTGAGCAACGATTAGTGATTTTGATTTAGATTTAACTTTAATTAAACTTAGTAATCGTTTTTGAATTCTTTCTCGATAAATGACACTATATACATAATGAACCCTATTTCAACTTTATTTGGAAAGTTAATATTGCCTGGCGCCTGATAAGCTGTCCGGAGTTTGAATCTATTTTTGATCTGACAAAAGATCCAACTTGAGGAAATTAATGATCTTTGGAGCATTACACTCCCACTACAGTTTAACTATACTGAAAGCATAATTATACACTTCTATGCAAATGAGTCATAACAGTCAAAAGTTAATATCTGATATTTATTTTGTAGTCAGTATTATAACATGTTATAGCTCTCTATTTATGAGATCTCAATATTCTATAGTAATGCAAAGTTAACTGAAATATACCTATCTGCTGATAGCATAGAATAATGTTAATGCAGCTGACTTCTGTCTGAAATTTCGACCCCTCATATCGAAGTGGTGTATCCCTTAATAATTATACAATGTATATTGTCGAAAATAGTTAATTATTAAATTTATACATTGTAGATATTGGTCATCCTTTATAATATTTTCAGATTTCCAAATTTGCTTGCAATATATTTTTCAGAAACTGAAAGGAGCACAGTATCCAATGATAGTTCTAGGAAGTTTAGCACTACAGCGACCAGATGGATCAGCCATTTATGGAACTGTCCAGCAAATTGCATTACAGGCCCAGAATAAAAAGAACTGGAAAGTTCTTAATGTTTTGCATCGAGTAAGTTAAACTTGATTGCAAATGTTCAGTAAGTTGGTGTGAAATTATATATTTTAATCAGTGAAAACTTTTGTTTATCTAGTAATAATGATTTGATAAAATCATATTTAGTTTTGTTAATTTATCCTCCTTAGATCCATGTCAGATCTCAATTCTCGTGTTTCTTGGATTTTATTTTATCCTTTAGATCAGTGGTTTTCAACCTTTTATGCTTCATGTACTCCCTGGAAATGTGTAACTGGCGTACCCCCTGGAAATGTGTTGTAGCTGGCATACCCTATAGTTATAGCATAACAATGGGAATAAAATAAAACATATATAACATATATCTAATGACTTTTGAGCTCTCACGGCGTATCCCAAGAAATTCTACTGCGTACCCCACGTTGAGAACCCCTACTTTAGATTATTAAAATATTTCATAAAATATTGCATGACACTTTTTCAGAGTGCCATATCTGCTTTAAGGGTTAATTCATAATCATTTGGGTTTGGCAGTTATTAATGTAGAGTGTTAATAGTACAGCAAATTGTGTGATTTAAAAGATAATGCACAGTCGTATCAGAATAATATGACCACCCCCAGAATCACAGTGTACCCACACAAGCGCGTCACAGAGTGTACATGACAAGGTCGACCACACGGAGATATAAGCGGCAGACCCGGACAGATGAGCCATAGCGCAAAACGTGAGCACAATGGGCAGAAGTAATGATTTGATGGACTTTCAAAAAGGAATGATCATCGGCTACCACATGAAGGGTGGAAGCATCTCGGAAACAGCAGACTTTGTGGACTGTTCGCAAGGTGCTGTAGTAAGGGTGTACCAAGAATGGCCCACTGGCCCACTGAGTACCTCCAGACGTCATAACTGTGGAGCTCCAAAGGTCAACTAACAAATCAGCACTTCAGCGTCGATTTAAATCTTAGAGGAAAAATTGTCTTGAGCCGGGTGAGATACGAACCCACGACCACCTGATAACATGTCAGATGCTCTGGACCACTGAGCTACCGTCCGCTGATCAAGATCTTCTCGAATTAGCGCTATGAACATTCCTTTTATGTTTCATATAGGCACTATTCAGGTAATTCTAGCCACAAACGGCATTTATATTTGCCAATAGATGGAAGCATGTATTACAAGTATGCAGATAATAAATAATGAAATAAGCTCGACGTATTCAATCAAGTAACAAATCAGCACTTTAGCGTTGATTTAAATCTTAGAGGAAAAATAATATTGAGCCGGGTGGGATACGAACCCACGACCTCCTGATAACATATCAGGTGCTCTGGACCACTGAGCTACCGGTCGCCAATCAAGATCTCCTCTAATTAGCGCTATGAACATTCCTTTTATGTTTCATATAGGCGCTATTCAGGCAATTTTAGCCACAAGCGGCATTTATATTTGCCCCAAAGTTCATCAACCCCAGAGGAGAACGTCGCCTCAGTCCATTTGAGAGAGACTGTGATTAATGGAACCTCCAGTTGGCCTCCAAAAGCATTAACTAGTACAATCTTCTCCTCACTCCATATATTTTTCTGGGACCAAAGAACCTTTTATGACTGAGATCTGAGGCCCCGAATCAACAATAGCATTAAACATTTTATCCTCACACTGAATGCAAACCATTGTTAAAGGCTCTATGCCTCGACATGTACTGCTGCATTTTCTATTTTCTGCATTACAGCTTGCCAATCTTGCTTTTGATTCTAACATCATAAACTGGCAACCAACTCTTGCAATAATGACCCTGCTCTCTGTAGGCTCGCCCGAATCAGGAGTGTTCACATTAAATGTTCCGATTACTTTTGTATTATTCTTGTTACACTCCTTATCCAAATGACCTTTCTGGTTACAGATGAAGCATGATCTGGAAGAGAAGTTGTCATTCTGTTTTCTTTTAAAATCAGTATTTTTGTTTTGCGGGTTCGAATTTTGTCCTAAATTCCTTTGACTAAAATTTATTTTGGTAGCTGATTGTCCAAATCTGTTCTCTCTATTTTCTGATTTAAAATTTTCATGTCAATAAATCTTGCAGGTTCTTTGTGCCTGCAGAAAGTTCTCTGCAACTTCAGCGATTTCATGGCATTTTTTCCACGACCCATTTTCCTGCAACATGATATGATTTTTTGCATCTGGCAGTAAGAGATCTTTAATTTTGTTGGCTAATATCAATTCTTTTAATCTTTGTAAATCATCTACTTCCTGACTCTTCAAATAATAATTCAAATGACTCTTCATTTGAGCTGAAAACTCATCCAGGTTTCCGTAGAGAACTTAAACATCAAATCGAATTTCCTTTTATACTTCAGAGTCAATTGGCTGTCTTTTAACATGACAGATTTAATTTTTTCTTAGCTTTGAATTTCCTCATCAGATGGCAGAGTAAAAATGTTTTGTGCTCTCCCCTAGCAAAGGATGCACTATCATGCCTTGCAAGTCATCTGTTATTTTGTACTGTTTAAACAACTTATCTATTGTCTCAAAATAAGCTGATTCTTCCACTTTTTTCAGTAAGGGATAGTTATTAGGGTTTAGAATTTTCTGAAACCTTTTTAATTTTAGATCTCCAGAATCCACTGCATTTTGACTTCCTCGGCTACTATTATTTGCCCTCTCTTATCTAATTGTCTATGTTCTATTTCCCTATCTAATCTTCTTTCCTCCCTTCTTTCTTCCCTGTCTCTTTCTTCCTTCTCTTTATCCCTTTCTTCTTTCTCTCTTCTATATTCCATTTCCAATCTTTTTTCTTCCTTATCTCTTTTTTTTTTCTCTCTTTGGTATTCCAAGACTGATTTCGAACCTGAATCACTCATTTTGACCGGATTCGAACCAAATCCGCTAGCACCCTGTTCTACCCCAACATCGCTATCAATACTATCAATTTCCCTAACTTTTCCACTTTCCCTAGCCTCAATGTGTCTGGTTAAATCAATGCTCCCTTCCTGCTTAGTTCCACCCTTAGTTTTATTGTGACTCAGTATCATTGGTAACTCAAATTAGTCTAAAAATAAAAAAAAGACAGAAAAACCACAGACCTTTCCTTCCTGCAAAGATCAGCTCTGCTCACTTGCCTGCTGCACCTGGAGCCTCCTTCCAGAACTAGGAACCTCTTCCACAGTGACTGACCTTGGCACATGGAACCTCAGCGAAGATTTCGATGACATTGCACTCGGGGAAACTGCACTTTGTAGAACATCACTTGTTGTAGAGAACACTTGTAGAACTGGATGTGGTTTAGCCCACTGAGCTCCTTGCAGATTCCCCACTTTCACGGAATCACTGGCACAGAATCACAAATTCTTCTAAATTTCTTGCACTTTTTTTTTCTCTCAGAAGAAATTTTCTTCCTCCTTTTCTTTTAGAACAATGGACATCTTTAGCATATGAATGATAATGCTGTTGTGGGCTGGTGGTAAGGGGAATGATGCAGGCTTTTTTATTTAGTCGTGGAATTAGATTTTCTTCGAACTGCGTCGAATGTGGCATTGTGCCAGATGAGAAACGATTTCCCCATTCTATAGTAGAGGATGATCAATTAGTCCGTTGATTACCATCACCCTTATTTCGGTGAAATAACACGTTCCTGGGTACTGATGTATGCCTCAGACTTGCTGCGCCAAGTGATTACAGAAATATGTCTAACAATTCACACACGCGAGTTGTATAGGGATGACACAGTTTATTCACACTTATATACAATCACGTGCTGGGGATGCTCTCAACTCTGTAGGCCTTTGCTGCTGCAAACAGTTGTGCAATGAGGTGGAGAATTGCACTTCGCAGATTCTCGCTTTACTGACCTCAAACTTGGCGAAAGGATATTTAACTACAATGCGGTTAATACAAAACTCACCTCAGTTCCACAAAACTGTATTTGATTCACCAAGAATCTTGACTCTCACCTAGAATCAAACCCTCTCCTTAAGAGTTTTGTTTGAGTAAGAGTGGCATCCCTTGATGCGTGTTGTAACGCTCCAAACAATGCAAAATATTTAAAGTTTTATGCTCCGGATAGCTTTAACGGGCGCCAGGCAATCATTAACAAATTGCCAAAAATGTAGAATAAGTTGATTTAGGGTTCCAATGCCAGTGAGCGTTCATAGTAAGAGTCAAAATGTATCTTAACAAATAAGAGTTAATGTAAAAAAAAAGATTCTAAATTAGCGTTGCTCAAGATAAAAACTATAGACTCAAAAGTTTGTAACATAACAAAATAGATTTATTTCCAAAAATAAGTAACTCACCAAGACATCAATGAAGAAACTAAAATCTGTGCTACTCGCACGGTGCTACGCACCTTACTACATCTCTCTGCTCTCTCTACAACTCTCAAGTGACAAATCCTTCAAGTGCCTCGCAGGGCACGGTTTTGACAATTGGGCCGGCGCATGCCGGGAAAGACATTTGCATACAAATGACGGACGCAAGCTATGACGCAAGAGGGGGCGTGTCCTTGGCACGTGCTTTAACGGTTACGGTCGGAAGTTCGGAGTTGCGCGTACGCAACTCCTAGAAACTTGAAAACGAGTGCTGTGATGCCGAAAAGGAAATAAAAATCCCCAAAATGATAAATATAACGTAAATTAAACAAAACTGGTTAAGGTAAAGCAAAAGTGAACGATGGGGCATCACAGTGTTCAAATGTCCTACCTATTTGACAGAGACGCTCAAGACTGTTGTTTCCTTATTGCCCGGTTCGTCTCTAGCTCTCACACTTGCACCCCAGGTTAGTTGTAAAAGGCCATAAAAAGACTTTTCAAACTTGTCATCTCATGCAGCCAGATCAGATCAAAAACATCTGAGTCACATCCCCACAATAGCACCTCCAAAAACAAACTTAATACATAAAATATTTACAACAAAAATAAAATAAAAATGCAACAATAAATAAAAAATAAATTAGAGAGATATGGCAGCTGTCAACCCACAAACAAAAAACACAGTGGCAGATTTTTCCCTACACAGAAGCACACCAGTGCAGCAAATTCGTGATCCATAATCAAGCTCAGAGCCTTAATTCAGTACAATAAGTTTATAAGGTCAGTACCAGGACCCTGTGTGGTTGATCACTCCTCAGCAGGGTAGAAAAAAATAAAAGTAGCCATAGTTGTCCAGATCAGTAGGTCAAACTAATCTGGTAGCTCTCCCCTTTCATTCACTTCCACAAGAGAGTATCTCTTTTGAAAGGTACTAACAGCCTGCACCACGAGAAGGCGGGGTCAGATATTAGGTGCTAGGTCTGGTCGGTTCAATGCATCATCACAGGAAATTGGTGCTAACTCTCCTTTCAGTGACTACCTAGCTACCATTTGCATATCAAATTTCATGAGTATACAATTGATTAAATTTGAATAAACTTGACTTATTTGGCTCAAAGATTAAGGAAGTACCACTCTTACGTCAATCCAATTTTTTTTAGAGGAAAAATTGGGGCGGGGGTGGCTCAGTCGGTAGCGCGCCAGGCTCGTAATCTGTAGTTCCCAGGTTCGAGTCCCAGCTGGGTCAGTGTTGAGATTTATCTCCGCAAAATTCCCCGCCTTGCCCACGGTCAGTAGGGGACACTGATGGGCTTGGAAAGGCCGCCGTCCGTCGGATGGTACGTTAAGCCGTGGCCCCGTGTGTGGGAGAGCCATACCCTGTGCACGTTAAAGAACACGCTGAATGGCCTTGACGGGAGGCTACCATCTGTCTCCCAACAGCTGTACCAGTGGGTCCCCTCCCCCAACCTTCTCTGAGCCTTCGTGGTCCATGTGACCTGGCCATTTAGCCCATGGTGTGCAAAAAAGTGCCGCTCAGAGGTAAAACAACCCAAATTAGAGGAAAAATTGTGTTGAGTCGGGTGGGATATGAACCCATGACCTCATGATAATATGTCAGATGCTCTGGAACACTGAACTACCAGCCACCAATCAAGATCTCTAATTGATGATAAGAACATTTCTACCTACAGTACACATTCCACTATGTCACATGTAGGTACTGTTCTGGCAATCAAACCTTAAGCAGCAGACAACAAGCATGCCATGAAGATGGAAAGTATATTCATGAGTATACAATTGATTATATTTGAATAAACTTGACTTATCTGGTTCACAGATTAAAGAAGTACCACTCTAACGTCGACCCTTCCCGAAATTGCCCTCCCACATGAGGACTGATATTTTTTGCTTCCGTATACAAGAGTTTGATCATTTTCAGGAATTTTAGGAAACGATACAAGATCAAAGTTTTATTTTTCTGAAAACGAAGAAATAATAATAAAAAAAAATATTATGCAACCTAATGGTGATGCTAAATAATCTATTCACAGCAACTAGTTGTAAGCCAGCCATCTGATGTAGCATAACTCTGAAAAATTGATAATCTATAGAAAGATCAATTATTTATGGAAATAAGGTAAATCTACAGAAATGAAAACTAAGGTTTAATTATGAAAAAAAAAATTAAATGTTAAGTTTATTTAGGGATTTTATAATTCAATTTGTTGGGAGGAAGTATTTGGCTTAAATCATTCATGTAAATAACTTGTTTTGTCAAGGAAGTCTTTTTTTGATTCTATATCCAATACCTCATTCATTTTCAGGAAATAATACAAGATAAAAGTTTTTTTACAAGAATAGAAAAGAAACAGTGGATGCACATGTGTCTGCATGGGGTCACCAAGGTCAGGCATGCCCCTGAGATGCCGTGAAGGGGGGGGGGGGTGATTTGGATGTGCTCTCTGGCTGCACTGGGCCTTGTGTTCCAATGTTTAAAAGAGCAGTCTGGAATTTCAGTACTGTATGGTAGAACATTACAGATCAATTTCATTAGTTCTAGAATTTAAAGTACTAAAGAATCGTGTGAATTTTATCTGTTAACAGTGAATACTATTTGTGAAAACCAGAAAGATTCTCGCTGATACGCTTCGGCATAGTGTGAATTTTTGAAAATTAATAGTATAGTTAATTAACTTATTTATAGTGAGTATTTATAGATAGTAACCTTACATGGAAATTGCATGTAAAAATATAGTAAAAAGGTTGGATATCAGGCTTTCAAGAATATATTTTTTCTTTTTGCTTTTGAATTTGTCCAAGTTAAAAGTAATATACAATTCTTGGAAATATCTAACTTGGAACAGGTTTTATTTCATGGGTTGGCCATTATGTCGAATTTGCAACCTATTCTAATTCTCCAAATTATGTGTTGAGGTGCATGCTCAACAAACGAAAGTTTGATAATATTCGAAATTATTATAGTTCAGTACAAATTTTAAAGTCCAAAAATTATACATAAAGACTAAAATTAGGCTGTATAATAGCTTGGTTCTTTCTAAGGTTAGTTATGGTAGCGAAATGAGGACCTTTTGTAAGCAAGATAACAAGAAACATAGGACCTTGCTAGAATTGGCCTAGAGTGGCCAAATGCAGCAGCAGTAGCTTAGTGAGAAGCTTTCTAGAACTAAACTCGAGAAATAACTGGTAGTCACTGGAAGGAGAGTTAGTGAAAAGACACTTCTGTTTAGACCTCCATAGCCCATGGTTGCATGAGAATTTTGTATGTACATATACCTTTTTTTTTTCTATTTAAATTTTATACTTTTTGTTCAGAATTAAATGCTTTTTAGTAAGTAATATGAACCATTTTATTCATTAGTTGTTTCATAATGAGTCTCAGTATTTTTAGCAGAATAAAAAGCTGATACGAATTGTTAAAGCCTTCAATTGATCATTATCAATTGCTTCTTCAGGTCGACTATGTGGTTAGTTTGAAGACTGATGTGTCATCCAATCTAAAATTTTCAAGTCAATGTCATGTTGTCCATTCACTAGCTATGCCTTCTCCAAATGTTGCATATATGTTGCTTCCACAGCATTGTGTCCCATACTCATAAGAAAAGAACATGAATTTGACCTTGATCCATTGTTCGCTTTAAGCTCTTACAGTCTGCTTACCACATAATCTTTGGCAAAATGCCTACTGTATTATTGTAAGCAGTCTTTGTGATTTAATATAACATATCACAAATGCTATCTGGTAACATTTTCAGTCTTCAAAACATTAAAAATTTAATAATACACAATTGTTGGCTGTGTTGCAATTAAAAACTAGTCTTGAGATCAGCTAGTATCGCTCATTAATGCATATAGTTAAATTGCCTTACAATGCAATTTTCTTATGACAGATAATTTTTGCTTGTTTAGTATGTGCAAAAAAAAAAGATCTAAAGGTTGTCTAGTATGAAAGAGTGATTTACCAGTCTTTTTGAGTCTTAACTGGTGCAGGTGATAGCTGTGGTGGGTTATCTGTCCCTTCTTTTGGTTCTAGCAATGCACATGTTGTTAATTGGAGGTAGATTTTCGTGTCACGTCAGCTGTAGTTATCAGTCCTAGTTTTCTTGGTACTCATCAATATTGATGTCACTACAGACTTTGTTGTTGCACATAGATGTCAGATGGTATTTGCTACTGACAGTCATATTGTAATTCTCCAAAGATTAATAACTTATTTGGACCTTTTATCTGATCCAATTTATTCAAATTTCGGATAGATCTATCGGGTGCCAGTCAATAATAACTTGCCAAATAAAGTTGAAATAGGGTTCGTTAATGTATACCAGCAGGTGTTACTTATTGAGTAAGGATTCAAAAATGATTGTCAAGTTTAATTAAAGCTTAAATATATTCAAAAATATCAACTAATGTTGCTCAAGAGAAAAAATAGCAAAGATTCAAAAAAAGTTTCTAAAGCAAAGTTTGTTTCCAAAAATTAAGTTCACCAAACTCAAAGTGAAAATCTCGACTACATCTCGAACAAAAATTCTGTCTACATTAATTCACAAAAACTTTGCTACTACATCTCTATCTCACCACTTTAACACAATCTCAATACTAACTACTACAACACAATCTCAATAACTAACTCTGTGACCTAATGTCACCAAGTTATAACAAGTGGCATACAAAGCCAGCACGTGTCTTTAAATAATGAAAGGTACACAGCTAACAATATAACTATATTATATCATGTTGTATGTTGTACATTAGGAGTTCAAAATTATTACACTTCAACATGAGTTTGTGACCCTTTTTATGTCACAAATTATTGTAATATATATACCAAATGATTACTAACAAGTCCTAAATATATCATTATATATTCATAATGTATACTAGACAAACAAGAAATGCAAATATAATTACCAATAATTCATAGGCTGGTACATCTACTTTACTTGATATTTTAGCGTCATTTGATGTCAGAAGTACTTGTTCCTCGCGATATGTCCAAGCTCTTCTGTTGGTACATTTGCAGAGCTTATTGCAATCATCACATGTAGCCAATGGTGTTAAATTATGTAAAGAAACCAGTCCTTTGAAGATACGGGTATGATGTTATATTGATGTAGTTATCACTTATACAGTCAGTAAATATATAAGATATTAATTGCTTTTGAAGTATGTTGAATCACTTCAATTAACTGCATTTGAAGTATACTGTATTATTTCTGTTGTGATGAAGTCGTTACATCCTTCCATAAACTAAGATCTTTAAGTCATAACAGTTGTTTAAGTCTGATGGTTTATATCTATTGCACGTTCTTTTTTATGATATGTTTTGGTACAGAGTTCTGATGGAAGTGTCTGTTGATCAGAACATATCTGTTGCATGCCGGGAAAGACATTTGCATAAACTGACTGATAACATTTGCTATGACTCAAGAGAGGGCATGTCCTGCCACATGCACTTTAGTGGTTGTCAATCAAAAGGTCGGAACAAGGATTGAGACAGTCCACAAAATGATAAATATAACATAAAACAAAGCAAAACAGGTTAAGGAAAAGTAAAAGTGAATGGATTGACCATCACAGTATCTTCTTATTAAGCTCTGGTACTGTCATGAGCTAATATATTATCTGGGCACCAATCTCAAGAATCTAAGGTTTTTACATACTTAACTCAACTGGACATTAAAGAATTTAACAACTTTAAAAACTTCCTGTGGCATATTTCTCCACTCTCCATCTCGGGGCTTCATCAGGCATCTACTAAGACAGTGGTGTTAAGTTTATATAAGAGTCCCCATTTATGTTAATGGCTGCTCGTGCAGCTGGGGTGTATGTATTAGATACTCCTGGTATGTGAGCAAAACTGTTTTGATGGTTCGTGTTATAAATATGGGTAAAAAATCTAAAATCACCCCTTATTTTTTAAGAGCATTTAAATAATTACTAAAAAAAAATTCATTACAGAAAGAATTAAATTTCATTTATAAAATTGATAGAGAAGCTGGTTACCTGGAATATATTATTAAAAAAAAAATCGGAAAAAAATTCAAAATGCAAAAGTCAGCAAGACTGGCAACTTAATCATAACCCCCACGAAGTAAAATATAAATATGCACAGTTTCCCTCACATACTAGGAGTATCTAATACATTGACATATTAAAAAATACAACACTAGATTACATACTACCATAAATAAAAGTATCAAGAAAATAGTAATAAATGATACCGATAAACTTCCCCCAACAGCGGAGTGTATAATGTTACTCACAATAAATTGGAAGGTAGAAATAAATATATTGGGAAAACATATTGTACATGTGAGCAGCATATGTCTCTAACATTTAAATGATATTAAAATTCAAAAACCAAATACAGCTTTAGCACAGACAATAATTGATAATAAATTTAAAATAACATATACACCACTTATAGAACCACAAACCAAATTCCAATTATGATATGCAGAAACTATTTTAATTAATTTACATAAGGAGTCACTCTGTAACACAGAAATTCCACCCCTACCAGCCATTCCTCAGTTGACCATTCTTCAGCAGGGCAGAAAAAAAGTAGCATAGTAGTCCAGATCAATAGGGCACACTGCATTGGCAGCCCTCCCCTTCTATAAGAGAGTATCTCTTTTGAAAGGTACTAATGGTCTACACCACGAGAAGTGGAATTGGACTTTAGGTGCTAGGCCTGGCCATTTCTTTGCATGATCACTTAGGATTGATCCACAACTCTCTTTCCAGGGATATCTAGCTACCTTATAGCTTATTGAAATATTCATCAAATGAGGAAAGTATGTTATTTAAAATTGAATTATCTAATTTTATGAGATATAATTAAAAAAAATAAACAAAATTTGTATTTTAAAAAATTGAAATATTGGGAAAGATTGGTAATTTACAGAAGTAAAATAAATCTGCAGAAATGAAAATGAAAGTTTAAATACTAACTAGATACATGGTGAATTTCTTCAAAGTATGAAACAGTTGAAATAATTAGAATAAATGTGTTCAGGAAGAAAATTGGTTGTCCTGACTGAGATTTGAACCAGACTATCAAGAACTAACCATTTTTCCAACAAAGTGACATTTAAGCATTCCTGTAATTTTTGTTGATTCACCAGTGGTGTCGTCTGCTATCAAGGAATCAGGCAGCAAGCCATCAGGATAGCCAATTTTTCAACTAATTCAAGTGTTTCTTATTTATGCGATGTTTTCTTGCAATAATTTATTACTGAATTATTCATACAGTACTGTGAGTGGCAAATATTACTACCATCACATGTGGTGGCCTGGCTGCCTGATTACTGATAACAGATGGTGCTACTGGCAAATCAACAATAATTGCAGGAATGCTTATATGCTACTTTGTTGGGAAAATGGTTAGCTCTTGATGGTCCAGTGGTTAAGATGCCCAGCATGCTTCTGGAAGACCTGAGTTCGAATCCAAGTCAGGACAACAAAATTTTTTTTAACTAATCATTTCAAGAGTTTCTTGTCTACATGACGTTTTCCTGTGATAATTTATTACTGTATCAGAACAGTGCGTGCTGTAAATAATCCACTTTGTAGCTATTTGATTGCCGTACATGCCAGCAGTTAACTAGATCACAGCATCTGGCTTTCCCCGTCTCTGTCCCAAGATGCTGCTGGCAGTTTCACGATAGCTAAGGCTCTAACTATAACAAGCTCTATCTTACAATTTGAAGAGTGGGAACCATACATAAAATGCTGGGATACATGATAGAAGTAGGTGTAGGAATACTGAAACAAGTTTAAGCAGAAAATACTGTAAATGGGGGGAGGGGGAGACTTGGGGGGAGAAGGCTCTAACTATAACAAGCTCTATCTTTACAATTTGAAGAGTGGGAACCATACATAAAATGCTGGGATACATGATAGAAGTAGGTGTAGGAATACTGAAACAAGTTTAAGCAGAAAATACTGTAAATGGGGGGAGGGGGAGACTTGGCAGTTACTTTCAAAATCCTCCATTTTTAAAATAGCTGTTTTTTGTTAATTTTCAGAAGACTTTCCAAACTTTAAGGTAAAAATTTATTGATAATAATTCAAATCAAACTTGTACACTTAAATCAGAAAGTTGCTTCAGTGGGGCAGAAATTTAACTCTGCAAAACTTAACTTGTTGCCTTTTGTCAGTAGAGAACACTGATGACTTGTAAAGGCTGCCGGCCATTGGATGGAATGTTAAACCATGTCCCTGGGTATAGAAGAACCATATCCTGTGTATGTTAAGGAACATGGTGGATGGCCTTGATGGGAGACTCTGTCTGTCTGTCTTCAAGTATATGTCTTCCAATAGCTGTCCAGTGGATTCTCTTCCCCCAACCTACTCTGAGTCCTCAGGATCCTTGTGACCTGTCCATTAAGCCCATTGTGTGAAAAAAAAGTGCCTCTCAAAGGTAAAATATCCCAATCTCACCAGAGTCCTCTGTAGGGGAGCATCACAACAGATAACATTCAAGTCTCTAATCTTAGTTTTAAATTTAGTTGTAAGAAATCTTTAATGTGCTCAGACTTCTTGCCTGTCTATATATAGATGGTTTGAAGTTCATCACTTCTTTGGGATTGACCATGGTGTGCTGTGAATGTAATCATTGTAGACCAAATCCCACTGCAGTGTTCAATTTTCACTGCAGAGTTGCATGTTATCAACCTTGCTTTGGACCACATGGTGACTAAGCATCATCCTTTTCTGTTGAGTGCCTGGTAACATGGGCAACAGGGAGCAATAACCTGGCAGCTGCTGCTATCAAGTTGTCCATGCCACTCTCCTGCTTCCACTGCTGGTTCCATATCTGGACTTCCACGGCATTTTACCATCGAGCTCCTGGTATAGTGGCAAATATCTTGATCATACCTGCTTGCAAACGAGCTCTTTTAGATCAAACCTATTGTCAAACAATGGCAGTCATGTTTTTGAAGGAATTGCAAGGAGGAAGATGAACTTACTTGGCTCCGCTTAGGTCATTCTTTTACCATGCATTCTTTTCTATGGGGAAACGACAAAACTAGGTGTTAAGTTTTGCGATACTATTTTAACTATGAAACATATTTCAATTGACTATATTGCTTTTAATTGTGAACAACATCTGTATTTTTCACAATTTTATGTCCGAGCTTCTTACACTTAAAAAAGCCAAAACCCCTGAGGATTTTGATGGGCTAGGTGGGTTGAGCATTTCAATGATGTTCTAAAATAATCTTTTTAGTTCTAAACTACATAAATCCCCAGGGGTAGATGAAATTACTACAGAAATGCTCAGAGCTGGGAATGTTTCGGTTACCACTTGGATGACTGAAATTTTGAATAACTTTTATGATAAAGGCATGGTTCCTAAAGATTTTACCAGAGCTATTATTTATCTCTATTTTCTAAAAAGGTGATCGCAGTTCTTGTGATAACTATAGGGGTATCAGCCTACTTTCTGTTCCAGATAAAGTTCTTCACATGATTGTGCTTAATAGAATTAAGAATCTGGTTGACAGTCAATTGCCTGATGAGCAATGTGGATTCAGATGTAGTAGGGGAATATATAGATCAGATATTTTCACTCAGACAGATTCTTGAGAAATGTTTTATTTAGAGTTTAGAAACCTTTGGTTGCTAGCTTTGTTGATTTCAAAATGCTTTCGACTCTGTTGATATTCACAATTCGTGGTTGATTGTGAGATCATATGCAATACTAGACAAATTAGTTAACATAATGAAAACTCTCTATAATAACACTGAGTCACACTATACAATTAAGGCTTCATTTTGTAAAACCTGGTGAATAAAAAATATTTAAATTGTAAGTTTATCGAAAGGAAATTTCCTTGTGAATAATATAATATTCAACCTGAAATATGATTTTTATTTCTTTTAATGATTCTTTTCAGAACTGTACATTTTAAGTATGGCCAGTGTTATACAAGTGACTTGGACTTCTCACATTTATGGGATTTTCTGAACTGGTTATGAAATAAAAAAAAAAAGTTCTTGCCTGCTTTTTTTTTACTAAACATTGTGAATTTTTTTCTTTGAGTGTTAAAGTTTGGGGATCTTGGCTAAGTGCAAAAACGTTTGTGCACCAAAAAATAAAAAACAGCATTATATCATCTGTGTGGCACAGCCAAGGTACTGAGGATGAGGTGCCTTTAAAATCATTCAATATAAACATAAAAATTTGTAATTAAAAAAATATTTATGTTCTTCTAAAGGGGTGGGGGTGAAACATTCACAGTGAGTTTAACTGAGGGGAAGCCTTTCCGAAATTGCCCTCCCAAATGACGGCTGATTTCTGTACCTAGGAAAGTAGCTAGGAAATCTATTTTGCTTCAGTATCGAAGATATATTCTTTTTCAAAAAACTGTACGAGCTCAAGACTTTTTTACTAAAAAATAAGAAATAATAAAAGAAAAATTGTGTATAATTTAATGGGATGTTAAATAAAATATCCCCACCAGCTTTTAAGCCAGCCTCTGATGTAGCATAACTCAGAAAGATTGATAAATCAGCCTTCCAAAAGATACGGAAAAAAATACTTGCAGAAATAAATCTACATAAATGAATTTGCTTCAATATCCAAGACCGCATTTATTTTCAGAAAATAATACCAGATCGAAATTTTACTGGAAAAGTAATAAATAATAAAATAAAAATTAATATATAGCCTAATGTGATGTTAAAATATCCACAGCAACAAGTTGTAGGCCAGCCATATGATGTAGCATAACTGTGAAAAAAAACAATACTTATCGATCAGTTAAAAGATAGCTAATTTCCAAAAATAAATCTACTGTAATGAAAATTACGGTTTAAATATAAAAAGAATAAATACTAACTTTACAAAGGGTATCCAATATGATGGATCAAAACTATAAAGAACACTTATAGCACAAGGAACGGAGATAGCCTGTGTCAGCCATCTACCTCTTGTTTACCTCAGTGAGCCATTTGTAATTAAATGCAGCTGCACCCAGAATTTCTAATTAGGATGTTTTTACTTCCAGTTTCGATTTTAAGAGCAGGAAAGATGCATAGAATGCTGGGAAAAATGATAAAAATAATTTTGGGAATACTGAAATAGGTTTATGACAGAAAAGACGGTGAAATGGAAAAAAAATGGTGGTACTTTGTAATTACTTCCAAAATCTACTGTTTTTAAAAATAGCAGTTTTGTTGTTAAATTTTAGATTTTCGAAAATTTAAGAAAAAATTGGTTGATAATACACTGGCGGAAATTGAAAAAAGAACACCCAGAAGGAATCCCTTAGGAACATCATATTATAATATGTTGATAGTTAAGGGCAACAGGAACTATGATTCAAGATGGAAAGTCATTGGATGAAATAATGATGTCACTGAGTACAACAACATGCAAATTAGAGCCCCTATATACCAGGCTGACCTATCCACCATTTTTGTACTATCTGTTCACGTGACAATGTTATAGTCAATGCAGCCGCCGTGTTTGCCGCAGTTTTTCAAATCATTAGTATGTAAAAAACAATTATTATTGGAATAATAAATATTGAGATAAACTCAGATAAACTCAACGATTTAACATCCAGTAATAAATAGGCACTTTTTGATGTCGATTTCAATTTTAGAGGAAAAATTGTCTGAGCCAGGTGGGATACGAACCCATGACCTCCTGATAACATGTCAGGTGCTCTGGACCACTGAGCTCCCGGCCGCCAATCAAGATCTCCTCTAATTAATGCTATGAACATTCCCTTTATGTCACATATAGGTGTTATTTTTAGGCAATTATTAGCCCTAGTGGCTTTTTATTTGCCAATAGATGGAAAGCATGGTCTTACAAGTATGCTAATGATAATAATAATGAGAAAAACTCGGGTATCTAAGTTTATCTCATACTGAAACAATAGTCAGAAGCATGTAATATAAAATGCTTGTAAGCCATTTACAAGCCTAATGTAAATTTTACCATTTACAAGCCTAATGGCTTACAAGACTAAACGCTTGTAAGCCATTAGGCTTGTAAATAATAAATGCTTGTAAGCCATTAGGCTTACAAGCATTTTATAATACATGCTTCTGATTATTGTTTCAGTATTTTAATGTATATATATGTGATATATCGATTAGTAATATGTAGATGAATGATGGTAAATTGAAATTAGTAGTCATTCATCGTTTACGATTAAGTTTAGTTTTGCTAATATCATAAAATATGCATGTGGCAAACTTTGATTGTGACGGCTGTAACCCTCTGCTTCCCGTGCGGGCATAAGAGATCGGTGACTACTGTAGTCGCTAAACGCTGATCGTTCTCTGGGAACTGAAAGGCCAATTTTGGATTCACTCGCTAGGCGGCAAGTGGCTAAGGTAAAAAATAGTTTATAATTACCTAATATTGAAATGATCATTCATGACATTTTTGACATATTTAATGGTTTGAAATTATTTTTATTTCTGAGCCTTAAAGAATGGTGCAGTGAATAGTTATTACTATTAGTGATCCTCATTTAAGATGCATGTTATAGCTAAATCTTTAATGACTAAATTTCAATGTATGTACACAATTGCAATGGGTATTCAAAGTAACTGACTTACCGAAATAGTAGATTCGTATTCAGATAACATAAAAAATTATCAACTTCAAAACTATATTACTTCTAAAATATGCATTTAATGGGGAAATGAAATGATGATAGATTTAAAATGATTTAAAATTCTCTGTCATTGAGCAATAAAATTTTAGAGTTTATCCTTCAAACTATTTGCATGCTGAAAGTTCTTAGGAGAAAACTCTTAGAAGCTTTTCGGAGCAAAGACAGCGCTCCGTGTTCAGTGAAGTGATGCTATGTACTGATGTTGGGTCCGTTTAGACAAAGAGCTTCTTTCTACATGTCGTGTAGGGTGATTCCAGTGTCTCGGTTGCAGGTGGGGATGGACGAGGTCATTATTTCAATAGCCTCGCGGACTATGGTTCCGTAGAAAGTGGATGCGCGCGCAAGAAGTGTGGCGTGCTCCCAGTCTATTGTTGCTGTGTGTTGCACTGCTAGCTCAGAGGCGACCGTCGTTAGCTTCTTTTGGCTGACATCAGTTTGGTGCTCCGCGAACCTTTCTTGTAAAGAGCGAATGGTTTTGCCGATGTAGTACACAATGGAATTATCCGTCAATTGTAGGGGAAATCGGTATACGCCCGATTTTTGAAGTAGGTTATATTTGTCCCTGTCCCTTTTGACTAATTTCTTTAAATCTGGAGCTGGGCTAAAAACAGTTTTGATATTATGGGCTCTGAATAATTTGTGAACCGATTCACGGACAGGAACGTAAGAAATGGGTCCGGCAAAAGTAGTACGTTCGGGGTCGGTGATTGGGAGGAGAGCCGAATCTCTTCTGTTTTCGTTTCTATATTTGTTGATAACTTTGTCTATTGTTGTTGAGTTGTAGCCATGGGAAGCAGCGATGGAATGGATGTTTAAAATTTCTTCTTCAAGCAGTTGCTCATTTGAAGACATGATGAAAGCCCTATGTGTGAGGGAATGGAAGGCTGCAATTTTGTACGCCCATGGGGCGCATGAGTCTGCACGTATGACAGAAGGGACGTAGGTAAGCTTCCGGTATACCGACGTCGTCAAGGCTCCTGTGTCATCTTTTTGGATGAAAACATCTAAATAGGGGACAGCACTTCTATTTTCCTCCTCCTTCGTAAAGCATATCGTAGGATATATATTGTTGGCAGAGTCAATGAGGCTGTTTAATTGCTCATTGCTGCCGTTCCAAATTAAAAATATATCTTCGACGTAGCGACACCAGAAGAAGGGTAAAATTGCTGCTTAGTTGAATAATTTTGTTTCGAGATCTTGAAGGACAATTTTGGATAGGATACCGGAAAGGGCTGCCCTGTCATATGTGCAGACTTATGCGCCCCATGGGTGTACAAAATTGCAGCCTTCCGTTCCCTCACACATAGGGCTTTCACCGTGTCTTCAAATGAGCAACTGCTTGAAGAAGAAATTTTAAATATCCATTCCATCGCTGCTTCCCATGGCTACAACTCAACAGCAATAGACAAAGTTATCAGCAAATATAGAAACAAAAACAGAAGAGATTCGGCTCTCCTCCCAATCACCCACCCCGAACTTACTACTTTTGCCGGACCCATTCCTTACATTCCTGTCCTATGTGAATCGGTTCACAAATTACTCAGAACCCATAATATCAAAATTGTTTTCAGCCCAGCTCCAGATTTGAAGAAATTAGTCAAAAGGGACAGGGACAAATATAGCCTACTTCAAAAATCGGGCGTATACCGATTTCCCCTACAATTGACGGATAATTCCATTGTGTACTACATCGGCAAAACCATTCGCTCTTTACAAGAAAGGTTCGCGGAGCACCAAACTGATGTCAGCCAAAAGAAGCTAACGACGGCCACCTCTGAGCTAGCAGTGCAACACACGGCAACAATAGACTGGGAGCACGCTACACTTCTTGCGCGCGCATCCACTTTCTACGGAACCATAGTCCGCGAGGCTATTGAAATAATGACCTCATCCGTCCCCACCTGCAACCGAGACACTGGAATCACCCTACACGACATGTGGAAAGAAGCTTTGTCTAAACGGACCCAACGTCAGTACATAGCATCACTTCACTGAAGACGGAGTGCTGTCTTTGCTCCGAAAAGCTTCTGAGAGTTTTCTCCTAAGAACTTTCAACATGCAAATAGTTTGAAGGATAAACTCTGAAATTTTATTGCTCAATGACTGAGAATTTTAAATCATTTTAAATTAATTTTTGAGCAAGAAGGTCTTTTTAATTGTATACTTAATTGATGATAGATTTCACCAAATCAGTTCCAATCTCGATTTTTAACAATATTCTTTCAGTATTTAAGGAGTTATTGTGGTTCAAATATTTCCCACAAGAAATGCATCATAAAAATTTCCTCAGAAATAAAAATAATTCCAAACCATTAAATAAAATAGGTCAAAAATTTGATGATCGTTTCAATATTAAGTAATTATAAACTATTTTTTAGCTTAGCCACTTGCCACCTTGCATGCGAATCCAAAATTGGCCTTTCCGTTCCCAGCGAATGATCGGCGTGTAGCGACTACAGTAGTTGCCGATCTCGGTATGCTCGCACGGGAAGTGGAGGGTTACTGCTGTCATGATTGAAGTTTGCCGAATACATATTTTATGATATTAACAAAACTAAACTTAATCAAAAACAATGAATGACTACTAATTTCAATGTAGCCATCATTCATCTACATATTACTAATCAATATATCACATATATTAACATTAAAATACTGAAGCAATAGTCAGAAGTATATATTATAGAACGCTGTAAGCCTAATGCATGTTCTTGGTCAAATTATTTTAATCCATTTTTTTTTTTCACTTAATTGAATCAGCCTGGAATTTAAGCATTATGCAATTGTTCCTATAGTTGTTTAGACAATTCACAGCTGAATATCTTCGATAATAATAGTTTTTTATATACTAATGATTCGAAAAACTGCAGCACACACGGCAGCTGCATTGACTATAACATTAAGTTACGTGAACAGATGGCACAAAAATGACGGATAGATCAGCTCTCCTTTTTAGGAGCCTTAATGCAAATATAAGCAACGCATATTTAAGGACTAGGGCATGAAGAAAGAAGTTATTTGTCTTTTGTCGTGTTGTTCAGTGCTCTTTGAAGAAGCTACTGTGCCTGAACGATGCGGGTGTGCAACATTTATCCAGTTAACGGAGTTTGAGCCAGGTTGTATAGTGGGCCTTCAGGAAGCAGATTGGTCTTTTTGTCAAATTGCACACCATGTTGGACAAGAGGTATCAGCAGTGGTACGATGGTGGCGTTGATGGTCAGAAGAGCATTCGCACACTCACAGATGTGGTTCCGGGCAACAGAGTTACAGACGCCTGAGAGAATTGGCTTATCAGGAGGGTGGCAGAGCAGACTGCTGCAGCATCACAAATTAGATCCTCTGTTGTACCAAGGGTGTCTACAAGAATGACATGCAAGTCTTTTGGAAGCAGACCTACGGGCACATGTGCTGGCATGGTTACCACTGTCACCTCGTCACTGTTGAGCACTTTTGCAGTGGTGTCAAGAACAAGTTCATTGGAGGGAAGAATGGCAATCTGTGGTCTTCAGTGATGAAAGCCAATTCTGCTTAGGAATGTCGGATGGTCATTTACGCGTCCAAAGGCAACAAGGTGAGTGGCATCAGCCAGCAACACACAGGGCCCATGCTGGACATCATGTGGGGAGTGATTAGCTCTCACTCTAGTACGTGTATGGTGTTTGTACAGGGTACACTAATAGCAATATGTACATCAGCGACATCATACAGCTGGTTGTCCTGCCGTATTTGAGTGTAATCCCAAATGCAATATTCCAGCAAAATAACTCCCACCCACACTCCACCTGGGCAACTCAACATGCTCTTAAGACAGTGCACCAACTCCCTTAGCCAGTGGGGCGGGGGTGGCTCAGTCGGTAGCGCGCCAGACTTGTAATCTGTAGTTCCCAGGTTCGAGTCCCAGCTGGGTCAGCATTGAGATTTATCTCCGCAAAATTCCACGCCCTGCCCACAGTCAGTAGGGGACACCGATGGGCTTGGAAAGGCTGCCGTCCGTCGAATGGGACGTTAAGCCGTGGCCCCATGTGCAGGAGAGCCATACCGTGTGCACGTTAAAGAACACGCTGGATGGCCTTGACGGGAGGCTACCATCTGTCTCCCAACGGCTGTTCCAGGTAAAACAACCCAACCCTTGGCCAGCTGGCTCTCTGGACTTGTCTCCAATCGAACATGTCAGGGACTGGATAAGATGAAGACTCTTCTGTGGATCGCAGCAGGCAACGATCATCGTTGAATTATGCGTCCAAGTTGAAAGCGCATGGAATGGTATTCCCCAGCGTGATATCCAGCACTTGTATGACTGATTGGAAGTTTGTATTGCTGCTCGAGGATGCCAACATCTTATTAAAATGTGTCTTCTGTAAAATGTGCTACTCATTAAAAGGTAAAATAAACATTGAATCACTTCACATGTTAGTCACTGTCTTTTCTCACCAAGTTGTTTCTACTAAATAAATCTCATAGATTATGCTTCATTTGTTAATTGTGTTCTTTTTTCAATTTCTGCCAGTGTAGTTCAAATCAAACTTGTGAGCTTCAGCAGATAGGAATGTTAACAAGCAAATCAGCAATACCGTTTAGTGCTTCTAAGAAATGGCTATCAGATGGCTTTATCAAATTATTTATATTGTAGTTTAATAAAATCTGCAACAAATTAAAAAACGAAATATTTTTCAGACCTGAACTATATATTTTTATAAGATATACAGGGTGATTCAAAACTTATCGTTCAAATTTCGTGGGGAGGTAGGGAATACGCCAGGAAACCGATTTCACATAGGAAAGAATGTCTGCAAATGTATGTAGAGAGTGCTGTGTGTACCCAACCAGTGTACAGCTCGCCCGACCACTCCCGCTGTAATCAGTGTACGAGCTGACTTACTAGTGATAAGATGAATCGTTTTACGCATCAAGAGCTAGCGGATATGCATCTCTCATATGGGGCAGCTGGCGAAAGCGGCTGCTGAGCTAGGCAAGTTTACTAAGACCAATACCCCAACAGAAGAATACCGCAGCATCAAATGTTTGCACGTGTGCATCGCAATCTGCGCGAACGTGGTTCACTGCGCAGCAACATGCAGGATACGGGGAGAAGACGACTGACGCGGACTGTCAACGTCGCAGAACAAGTCCTACAGTCCATCGAAGATAATCCGAATACCAGCACACGAGCTATTGCTCAGCAGCTTGGGGTCTCTCAGTCAGCAGTGTGGCGGATACTGCACGAGGAACGTGTGCATCCTTACCATCTGCAAAGGGTGCAGTTACTGCATCCTGACGATTATCCGAAGTGTGTGGAATTTGCACAATAGTTCATGCAGAAAGGTGCCGTGGACCCCAGTTTTCCAGCTTCTGTCCTTTTTACAGTGAAGCTTCATTCACTCGTGAAGGTTTGTTCAATACACACAATTCACATGTGTGGGCTTACGACAACCCGCATGGTACGAGAAGTCGCGCTGCGCAACATCGTTTTGCCGTAAATGTGTGGGCTGGAATCATTGGTGACTGTTTGTTGGGACCTTACTTGCTACCGCCCCGATTGGATGGCCGGAAATACCTAATATTTCTCGAGACAGTGTTACTGACTTTTCTGGGCGCTGTTCCTGCGCGTTCCGCCGAGATATGTGGTATCAACATGACGGGGCTCCAGCCCATAGCACAATTGTTGCGTGTGATTACCTGAACCGAACATTCGGAGCTCAATGGATCGGTAGAGGTGGACCGATCGCTTGGCCACCCAGGTCACCTGATTTATCGCCCATGGATTTCTTTTTGTGGGGGGCCATGAAAGACCATGTGTACGAGACCCCCGCCGACAGTGAAATGGACCTAGTTGCACGAATAGTGGCCGCCGCAGGCATTGTCCGTGATATGCCAGGCGTTTTTGAAAATGTTCAGCGGTCAATGCAACGGCGCTGTGAATCCTGTATCCGTGTAAATGGTCGCAATTTTGAGCACCTACTGTGAACCTGTACTTTACCTTGTTGGAATAAAAGTCACATTCGTTACCACTTAACTGTACTGTTTCCTTGTGTTCACTTTACTTGTCCATTTTGTTCATGTACATGACGTTTGCAGACATACTTTCCTATGTGAAATCAGTTTCCTGACGTATTCCCTACCTCCCCACGAAATTTGAACGATAAGTTTTGAATCATCCTGTATATAATTACAATGGCAATTTTTATTTTTTTAAAAATAGATATTTTTTGTTGTACCAATAACAGATACATATGTCCTTGACACCTCATTTCAGATTCTGCAAACGTTGTAACGCTCCAAATAAATGCAATAATACTTTAAAATTGGACCTTTTTCCTGATCCAATTAGTTTTATGCTCCGGATAGCTGAGACGGGCGCCAGGCAATAATTAACAAATTGCCAAAAGAATAGACTAAGTTAAAGTAGGGTTCAAAATGCCAGCGAGCGTTAATGAGTAAATATTTAGAATCAAAATTGATTGTCAAAAGGTCTAAATACTATCAATCTAAATTCGCGTTGCTCAAGAGAAAAAACTGTAAAGACTCAAAAGGTTTAAAATAACAGATTTATTTCCAAAAAAGTTCAACTCATCAACAAAAAAGTTCAACTCAAAAAAGTAAATGGTAATTTACTAACCAAAAAAGTTCAACTACAACACTCTCTCTTCTCCTCCTCCTCTCTCACTCTACAACTCCGTGCACTAGGCACTCTCTCTCTACAACTCCACTACTCACTTGGTGCTACGCACCTTGTGCTACACGCACTGTGCTTGTGCTTTTGCTTCTGTGACAACATGTCTACAGACTTTTAACAGAGCCGATGTTGCACGCCGGGAAAGACATTAACATGAAATGACGAACGATGCAAGCTATGGCGCAAGAGGGGGCGTGTCCTTGTGCACGCGCTTTAGCGGATGACAGTCAGAAGATCGGAGTTGCGCATGTGCAACTCCTAACTATTGGAAATGAGTGCTGTGATGCCAAAAAGGAAATAAAAATCCCCAAAATGATAAATATAATGTAAATTAAACAAAACTGGTTAAAGTAAAGCAAAAGTGAACGATGGGGCATCACAACGTATAAAGACAATGTGGACACTGGAAGTGTTAAGCAGCATATTGTGCAGAGAGAGAGACTCCATTGGTTTGGGTCATGTTTTCCGTATGGATAATTATAGATTAGTGAATAGGGTTATGAACAGTGTGCCTAAAGGCCTCAGAAAGAGGGGAAGACCTAGGATGCATTGGGCAGACAATGTCAAACAGGACCTTGTTAGAATTGGTGTGTAGTGGAGAGATGCAGCAAATATAGCTCAGGATAGATATGCTTGGAGAACTAAATTGTGTGGTCTGGTTGGACCTCTGTAGCCCATCGCTGCTTGAGAATGATGATGATGAGCTAATGCACCATAAAACCCCAAATAACCAACCAAACCTATGCATTATAGAAGCTTTCCATTCACCCTTCCTGATATGAGGAAGGAATTTGAATGGAATGAAAAAGAGATTTAAAATTATTTTAAGTGTGTGACTTTACATCTCCAACTGGTCTCTTGCAAGCCCAGAATATCAAGGTTATAACATTGGAAGTACTATGTGAGGATATCAGGAGGATAAGCAATGTTCTCACATTCCACATATATGTGGAAAGAAAATGATTAATTGCTTTTTTTTATAGAAATTAGTCATTGTGAGATGTAGGACCAACAATATCAAACAACACTGTAATTCCAGTAATGGTGCAAAGGCCTGTTCCAGCACACTTTATACATCAGAAGTATATTAGCATTTAGTATTCTGTTATTGTATATCTATCTATAATTGCAATTTATAGATGCATTATTTTCTATCATACTAAATATTTTAATTTTTACAGGTTGCTAGCCAAGTAGCTGCATTAGATGTTGGCTATAAGTCAAGTATGGATGATATATACCAGAACCCTCCATCTTTTTTGTACTTGCTTGGAGCTGATGAAGGTCATGTCAACAGAGAAAAGCTTCCGAAAGACTGTTTTATTATATATCAAGGTAAGTTGCCTAAATCTTCCATAGCAATCCACACTCTAGCATGTTTCATAGTTTCACAGATTGGGAGCATGGGTGCTACAAAATTGTTAAGACTTAACATTAGTTAAAAGTGTAGTGATGCTAGATTAAATAATCTTTATTTCACAAAATATACTGTAATAAGGAACAAACTGTGATGCCCCATCGTTCACTTTTGCTTTACCTTAACCAGTTTTGTTTAATTTACGTTATATTTATCATTTTGGGGATTTTTATTTCCTTTTTGGCATCACAGCACTCGTTTTCAAGTTTCTAGGAGTTGCGTACGCGCAACTCCGAACTTCCGACCGTAACCGTTAAAGCGCGTGCCAAGGACACGCCCCCTCTTGCGTCATAGCTTGCGTCCGTCATTGTATGCAAATGTCTTTCCCGGCATGCGCCGGCCCAATTGTCAAAACCGTGCCCTGCGAGGCACTTGAAGGATTTGTCACTTGAGAGTTGTAGAGAGAGCAGAGAGATGTAGTAAGGTGCGTAGCACCGTGCGAGTAGCACAGATTTTAGTTTCTTCATTGATGTCTTGGTGAGTTACTTATTTTTGGAAATAAATCTATTTTGTTATGTTACAAACTTTTGAGTCTATAGTTTTTATCTTGAGCAACGCTAATTTAGAATCTTTTTTTTTTTACATTAACTCTTATTTGTTAAGATACATTTTGACTCTTACTATGAACGCTCACTGGCATTGGAACCCTAAATCAACTTATTCTACATTTTTGGCAATTTGTTAATGATTGCCTGGCGCCCGTTAAAGCTATCCGGAGCATAAAACTTTAAATATTTTGCATTGTTTGGAGCGTTACAAAACATGTTCTCAGATTATACTTTCATTAGAAAGCAGTGCAATGCTATTACCTAGTGTCAAGTATAAAATTTGCAAATGTATAATAACTGAGCTCTTAATGTGCTCATTTCCTCTCTGATTGATTTTAGGGTTACTTGCTAGTATTAAATGGTAATTTACTAACTAGAAAGTTCTCATCATTCAGTTTCTTTTTTATGAGTCTCTTGTTTCTGTGGCTGGTACACTCAGGAAAATTAATATCGTCTCTGATGTTTTGTATTTTAACCGATATCCATCTATTACAGTCACCTTGCATTGATTACTCCTTGTTAAACCAGTCCATATCCGTTTCTATCATTGGAAAGTTTGCAAGAAGATACAACTTGATGTTGAAAGTTGCAACAAATCACACTTATAATCTCTGTCACCAACTTTCATTTAGGTGTTAAGTTTAGCACAGCTTTAGTTACACTCAGAGGATGCTGACTTGACAAATTTTTAACTTAATAAAGTTAAAATTGAACATTTGAAATGTTCCATTGTCCACAACACGTTTCCTTCACCACCCCAATGGCTTCATCAGGCAGTTGAGTGTAGCTAATTAAAATATGGCTAGAAGGCATTCTGTTGGTGTCCTTTGGACTCGCCACCTGATGTAGCAGGAGATTCCATGTCAAAAGTGGGGGAGGTCAATGAAACATAATGATTGTTGCTGTAGTTTAATGAAAATATTTTGTAAATAATTTAATTGGTACTTCATTGGTGGTGGTGCTATAATTTTTTGCTCTAAATGAATTATATGTATTATTCTCTTAATATATTCTGTGCTAATGCAGTATTTCAGAGTTTATTTTTAAGATCATTTTCATGTTCTTTAAATGTTTCTTCCATATCTGTGTAGGTTTCACTTATATGTTATTTTTGTATCCTAATTTATTTGCACCCACCTTCTCGTTGTGCAGACCATTTTAGTACCTTTCGAAAGAGATACTCTCTTGTGGAAGGGAATAGAAGGGAGAGCTGACAGATCTGTGGCCTACAGATCTGGACTACTTTCCTTCTTTTTTTTTCTACCCTGTTGAAGAATAGTCAATCACACAGGGCCCTGGTGCTGACCATATACACACCAGAATGGAATAATCACTCTGAGCTTGATTATGGATCATGAATTTACTGCACTGGTGAACTTCTATTGAGGGAAAATCTTCCACTGTGTTTTCTGTTTTTTATAGTGGGTTGACAGCCCCAAGTGAATAGATTCACAGGATATGTTTTATCAGTTGGTACATAATCTTGATCTGAGGGAATCACAGGTACCTGAACTCTTGCTTCTATCCAGCATCATAAAATCTGCATTGGAGGAAGTCTTCCAGTGTAGAGGGCTTCAGCCTTTAGTGGTGGGGGAATAGGTCTTTGCCCCATGCCTGTGATTAGGGATCTGTTTGATATTGTTGGCACTTCCTCTCAATAAAAATATTTTCATGAAACATCCCACTAACCATTTTGTCTCCACAGGTAGTCAGAATGTGAGAACTCTGCACAGAGTTTATGCTTTTGATGTCCTCACACAAGAATTCCACTGTTATACCAAATATTCTTGGCTTGCAAGTGGTTAAATGGACAGGTAAAGGTCAGATACTTAAAAATAATCTTAAATTTATCTTTTAAGGGAGGGAAGTAAGAAGTATCTCAAAAGGCATAGGTTTGCTTCTCAGCAGACATGCTAGTGATCCTCTTCTAGGATATAGTGCATTAAGCCTTACAGTGTTGAATTGTTTTTTCTCTAAATATGCAACTCAACTTCTGAGCCTCACTATGAAACAACTAATGAATAGAATTGTTTGTTACATACTTAAAAAAGAGGGGGTTAATGAAATATTTCTTGCAGCTAAATTTAAACAAGCATTAATGATAAAGGCATTGTTTCTAAGGATTTTACCATAACTATTATTATCCCTATTGTTTAAAAAGGTGATCACAGTTCTTGTGATAATTATAGGGGTATCAGCCTACTTTCTGTTCCAGGTAAAGTTCTTTGTGTGATTGTGTTTAATATGTAGAATTAAAAATTTGGTGATGGAAAACTGTGTGATGAATAATGTGAATTCAGAAGTGGTAGGGAATATATAGATGAAACATTTTCACCTAGGCAGATTCTTAATAAATGCTTAGAGTTTTAGAAACCTGTGGTTACTAGCTTTATAGACTTCAAAAAGGCTTTAGATTCTGTTGATTGACATAATTTGTGATTGATTGTTAGATCTTATGCAATACCCACAATACCCGACAAGTTAGTTAGCGTAAGCTCTCTATAATAACATCAAATCGTGTGTGGTAGTTGGTTGAGCATATATTAGTTGGTTTAATGTTGCTAGTGGAGTTAGACCAGGGTGCATTTTGTCTACTTTTCCATTTAGTTTGGTTATTGATTATGTTTTGTGGAATTCACTGCAAGAAAATATGGGCTTTAAATGATCTAGTGATCTAAAAGTTTCTAATGCAGATTATGCTGATAATTTGCCCCTTTAGGTAAATGATGTTGATTAGATTTGGGTTGGGTTGTTTTACCTCTGAGCGGCACTTTTTTGCACACCATGGGCTAAATGGCCAGGTCACATGGACCCCGAAGGCTCAGAGAAGGTTGGGGGGAGGAGACCCACTGGAACAGCTGTTGGGAGACAGATGGTAGCCTCCCGTCAAGGCCATCCAGCGTGTTCTTTAACGTGCACAGGGTATGGCTCTCCCGCACACGGGACCACGGCTTAACGTCCCATCCGACGGACGGCGGCCTTTCCAAGCCCATCGGTGTCCCCTACTGACCGTGGGCAGGGCGGGGAATTTTTGCGGAATGTTGATTAGAAGGTACTTCCCTATACAAAGGATGGAGATAACCCAGAAGCTATATTAGGCTTGTCCTCGTTTCTCATACAACATACAAACATTTACACAAGGACATGTCCCATTGGTCTTAGTAGGTACGCTAATCACTAGACCACATAGGACTTAACTCTTACATTAGAGCTGTTGATGAAACTGGTAATAGAGTAGGTGTGGTGACAAACTGAGCAAATTAAAGTGATAAAAATTGAGTAGGCAAGTTGTGGCTCATTTAATCTGAATGTTTGCACCCTTGAACAAGTGTCTCAGTTTAATTTTCTTGGAAACTATGCAACAGATACTGCTGATGTGTGGCATGAGATTAAGAGATGAATAGAGATTACTGTCAGGACTTCTAAGAATCTATGGTGAGTGTGGAGAAATAGGCATAATAAAGACTAAAATTTGCCTATATAATAGTTTGGCTCTTTCTAGGGTTAATTATTTTAGTGAAACGTGGACCCTTTGTAAATAAGATTACAGGCAACTTGATGCCTTTGATTCTAGATGCTTACACAGTATCTTGACCAATAAGTGGTTTGACTATGTAAGTAATGAGGAGGTTAGACAAAGGAGTCAACAACCTCTTTTGAGCAGCATATTGTGCAGAGAGAGTCTCCGAAATAATTTGGCCATATTGTGCATATACACAGTCGTATCAGAATAATATGACACCCACGGAATCACTGTATACCCACCCAAGCGTGTCGCAGAATGCACATGACAAGGTCGACACACTTCCTGGGCTGTTTGCGAGGTGCTGTAGTAAGGGTGTATCAAGAATGAACCGCTAGCACACTGAGTACCTTCAGACATATAACTGTGGAGCCCCAAAGGCCATTGACCTCAGAGGAGAACATCGCCTCCGTCAACTGGTAAAGGGCAATTGACGTGCAACAGTGCAGCAATTGACCACTCAAATGAACGCTGGGGCACTCAGGTACGTGTCCCCGATAACAGTAGAGTGAACCCTGTTAAGCATGGGTCTCAGGAGTCGACGTTGTTTAAAGGCACCCATGTTAACCAAGGTCCATCGGCAACGACGCCTGCAGTTCGTACAGGACTACTGTCATTGGACAGTGGAAGAGTGGGAAAAGGTTGACTTCTCCAACGAATCGAGGTTTCTACTCCACAGAAGTGATGGGTGGTGGCAGATACAGTGTCAGGCACATGAGAACCAACACCTGGACATGCTTTTCGGTCAAGTACAGGCTGGCAGTGGCAGTGTGCATGTTTGGGGGATGTTTTCCTGGTATGACCTGAGACCACTGGTACCACTGGATGGGTCCCTGAATGCCAATGGCTACCTGTCCATCCTCACTGACCACATGCATCCCTTCATGTTGGATGTTTACCCTGGTGGTGATGGTGTCTACCAACAGGACAATGCACCCTGCCATGTCGCTAAAGTGGTGTGTGACTGGTTCCAGGAACCCGACAGCAATGTCTCAGTTCTCCCTTGGTCGGCAAAATATGATGACCTCAATCCCATAGAGCACTTGTGGGACCATTTGGATCAACAGGTTCAGCATGCAGACCCACAGCCATGTCATCTCCAGAACCTCCGTGCTCTGCTGGAGTCCGAATGGGCACGTATGCCTCTGGCAGCCTTCCAGGGGCTCATTGTATCCATGCCATGCCATCTTACCGCTGTCATCTGGGCCAAGGGTGGTTATTTCCATTATTTGGTAGGTGGTCATATTATTGTGATAGGACTGTGTACATAACTATATATTAGTGAATAGGGTTATGAACAATGGGCCTAAAGGCCTTCAGATAGAAAAAGATGGAGACCTAGGATGCAGTGTGCTGTCAAACGGGACCTTGTTAGAATTGGCCTACATTGACAATATGCCACAGATGTAGCTCAGGACAGATGTGTTCGTGGAACTAAATTTCACAATCTTGTTGGACCTCTGTAGCTCATGGTGGCTTGAGGATGATGATGATGATAATTATCCTCCTTCTCTGCCATTTTGCTGAAGGGGTTTAAACCTATCTGCCCTGTGGAAAGATTTTATTTTAAAGAAATAATTTTGATATTGAATGATTTGAAAAAAATCATGGCATTCCGAGGACCTTGAAATTTTATTTATCCTTAATTCATTACCCTGAAAACATATTACTGAGATCCCCAAAATGTAATGCTCAAATGAAAAATCCCACGAGTGTGAACAGTACAAAGTTACCTTCTACAATTCAGTCCTATGTTTTAAAGTATTGCAGTGAAAAAATATATATATGTATAAACAAAAATATATATATATTTTAGGTCAGTTTTTGTTAAATAATTCAGAAAGAACTTTCCATTTGTATATACACAGTCTTATCAGAATAATATGATCACCTACCATACATATACTATGGTAGGTGGTCAAATTATTCTGATACGACTGTGCAATTAAACTCTTTTTGTTTGTCAGGTTTTCCAGAATTTAGCTTTAATTGCCTTGCCAGATCTTTTTTTTTTTTTCATTATATCACTATGAAAGAGTCTTACCAAAATTTGATATGTTTATAAAATTAAGAATTAACTAGTCCTTACTACCCAGTCTAGTGGTTAACATAAATGACTATTAACCAACATGTATTATCTTAGCTACTGATCTAAAGGACCTGGGTTCGAGCCCCGGATTTAGGCATGGATGTGTGTCGTTTTTCTGCTGAGGTCCTGCCATCCTCTCAGATCTCTTACTGTGGCATATAAACTGACGGGCTCCTGTCAGACCTCTGTGGCAAGCAGCTGCTTGAGGGGGTATTTATTTTATTTTTATTATGAACATATATATAAAATATGAAATTATTTTGGTTCATTAGTTTTTTTTAAAAAATTTATTTGCCTTTTTTTTAATTATGTCACTCTGGAAAAAGAGTCTATAAAATTGATATACTCTTTAAGTTTGTAAAATGCTTTATTTTCATAAAATCTAGGATTTAATGCTATTTAATTTGTTATGTAATATGACCTATTTATGCTCATTAGTTTTTTTTAGCTAAAAATGTAATGTTTTTGGGTGAACACAATGAAAAAAATATAGCTTGGTCTATAGTTTCATTCCAGTTTTTCAGGCTGGGAATTGGAAGGATTTAATCAATTGTATATATTTACCAGTATCTAAATTAAGTATCATGTACCATTCATTGGTAAGAAATGAAACTCATTAACACATCATGAGCTTTCAGTAGAATATTGCCATATAGCATCTCTTTTGCATGGCAGTGATTGGTGCTATCAAATATAGTAGATTTATTTGCACCAAACAAGCTAGGCAAAATGCATAAATTAGAGACCAAATAAATACAATGGAGACCCAGAATTGCAGTGAGTGTTGGAAGTTTCAAAAACTCACTAATGATAGATATGAATTCATAGATGATTAGAAGTATAGAAAATGAATTGAGGACACAGTGAATAAATTAATAATTTATCTTTAATTGGTTCATAATTGTTAATTATTTGGGTACAATCTTGTTCAAAACAAAGTTAAGTAATAATATAATTTATTTGCTTTTATAGGACATCATGGAGATCGTGGTGCTGAAATAGCAGATGTAGTCTTACCAGGTGCTGCTTATACAGAAAAACAAGCAACGTATGTAAATACAGAAGGTAGAGCTCAGCAAACCTTTGCTGCAGTCTTGCCACCTGGCATGGCTAGAGAAGACTGGAAAATTATCAGAGCTCTTTCAGAGGTGCAAAAATTGTGCTACAAAAATTAATGTGTAAAATATATACATAAAACTTAATACCTGCTGAAACTTGAACTGAATCTGAAATTAACAACAAATACAAAGCACTTTGCGAAATAATAACTATCCATTAGAGTCCTTATTTAAAATTATACTTTCTCCCATACATGGAGAAAAGATTATGCAGACAGATAGACTCGAGCTACAGTGGTCCAACCAGACCATACAACTTTAGGTTTCCATTTCCTATTCTGCGATACTTGTGATGGTCCACCCATTCACTTTTACTTTTCCTTAACCAGTTTTGCTTTATTTACGTTATATTTATCATTTTGGGGATTATATTATTTTTGGACATCGCAATTCTCGTTTCCAAGCTGTAGGAGTTGTGCATGCGCAACTCTGACCTTTTGATTGTCAACCACTAATGTGCGCATGTAGGACATGACCTCTCTTGCTAGCATGATCATCAGATTATTCAAATGTTTTCCTAGCATGCAACAGACACGTGCCAGATTTGTACACAGCATGTATACTAAATGATGTTAGGTCACAGAGTCGGTTAGAATGAGATTATGAATAGTAGAATTGACAGTATAGTTAGTAGAGATGTAGGCGTCAGAAGTATGTGTTATGTAGATAGATGTGAAATGCTAGTACTCCAATTTTTGTATTCTTCCATTGAATTTGTTGAGTCTTTGAATTTTTTGGAAAGAAACTTTGTTTTAGAAATGTTTGAATTTTTGCAATTTTTCTCTTGAGCAACATTAATTGATTTTTGATTAGATTTAAACTTTAATTAAACTTGAACAATCCTTTTTTCAAATCTTACTCGATAAGCAATGCTATATACATAACGAACTCTATTTCAACTTTATTTGGCAAGTTAATATTGCCTGGTGCCCGACAAATTTCCAGAATTTTGAATAAATTTGGATCAGACAAAAGGTCCAACTTGAAAAGTTAATGATCTTTGGAGTGTTACATACTGCTGTTGCATTTGGCCATTGCAAACCATTCTGAAAAGGTTCAGATTTATGACGTTATCTACCCACCATGTTATAGATCTTTTGTCAAACACTTTCATAGGAACGATCTTGTGAACTGCCCAAAAGTAGTAACAGTGTATAGTGGCTGGATTTTTGCATTGTGTACACCAGTGCCTCATGCCAGAACATATGGCAGCTGCATTTGGATCATGAGGAGAAAATTTAATTATTGCTTAAGTGGGGGAGTTATTCTTCCCAACTCCTCTTACATCTATACTTGGTAAGGAATTAAAATACTACTTTAGTAACACTTGAAACTGACAATTATTTTAAAAATCTGCCCTGTTTTTTTATTTACTGGCATTTACCGAGTATTTATTTGTGGGCATTTACCTGGTATTTCACACTTAATACTTTCTTCCCTTTACCTAATGGTACTCAGGAGCATAAATTCATTTCACGACCAGATATCCAGATCAGTGGTGACCTCGGTGCTTAGGTAAGCGAAAATTAATGCCACTCATTGACATAATTACACTCTGGACAATAATTTCACTCAGTGCAACAATTTATTAAACTAAATCTGACAGGTTGCCATCTATTTTACTGTGCTCGACTTGTATCAAATCCTACTAAGAATCATCACAATCAGCATCATAGAAAAAGACAGCACATATAAATACACTATGACAAATAAGCACTTTCTGATATGGTCAAATAGCAATACTACTTTTAGTTCTAAGACTAATTTTATTCTACTTTAGAAACTGCTAAAAATTACTAACATATACAGGTGAGAGAGATGCTAGTTCTAGCTTAGTTAAGGCCTACCTCAACCACTTATTAATGATTGGTTCATTGCACTATTTCTCTTCTTGCTTTTGACACAATATGCTGCTCAATAATTGAAATGTTCACACTGCACTGTAGAAGTAACACTTTTTGCACTCAGTGTTATTAGGTCTGTGATGGTCCACCCATTCACTTTTACTTTTCCTTAACCAGTTTGGCTTTATTTACGTTATATTTGTTTTGGGGATTTAATTCTTTTTTTTTTTTTTTGGATTGATTTCAATTCTCGCTTCTGAGCTATAGTAGGAGTTGCGCATGCGCAACTCCGACCTTTTGATTGTCTAATGCACATGTAGGACATGACCCCTCTTGCGTCATGGCTAGCATGATCATTATATCGTGCAAATGTCTTTCCCGGTGTGCAACAGCCACGTGCCGGACTTGTACGCACGTTACAACTAAGTGAAGTTGGGTCACAGAGTAAGAATAAGTTGAGATTGGCAGTTTGTCAGGGTTGAGAGAGAGATTGTCAGTGTAGAGAGTGGTGACAATGGGTCATGGAATCGAGATATAGTATATGTTGTTTAGACAGATGTGAGTTGCTCATACTCCAACTTTTTGTATTCTACCATTTGAGTTTGGTGAGTTGAATTTTTTGGAAATAAATTTTGTTTGTTTTAGAAACTTTTGAATCTTTGCTATTTTTTTCTCTTGACCAACGTTAGTTGATTTTGTTGACTGTATTTAAACTTTAAACTTAACAATCATTTTTTGAATTCTTACTCGATAAGTAACACCTGATATTATACATTAACAAACCCTATTTCAACTTTATTTGGCAAGTTATTATTGCCTGGCGGTATCCAGAATTTGAATAAATTTGGATCAGACAAAAGGTCCAACTTTGAAAAGTTAATAATCTTTGGAGCGTTACAGAGCCAAGAAAGAAAGTGGTGCCCAAACAGGAACTGTATATATATATGTATAAATTGTATATATTATTTAACGTTACTGTCAAAGATTACAATTTTTTTGAGCTCATTAGTTATATTTACTATTCATAGATTTAACAGCATTTTAAGCCGAAATTTTTTGTTGAGCAAGAAGTTTAAATTTTGTATATTCAAAGGTACTGAAGTTTCAACACAGTTATTGCTGATAGTTAAGATCTTTATTTTATGTATGTGAAGATTAGAAGTGTCCAGACACACGATAAACTTTTTGATAAGGAAGTTTATTTTTGCAAGCCTAATATAGCTTTAATATTGTATTGTTGTATAGCAGTACCTTTGAATGCTCCTTAAGATAAAAAAAAAGTTTCAAAATTTTGGCAGACCGCTAAATTTGTCTGCTAGTAATATGGCCGATTCTGCCATAATGATTTCCGACTTACAAAAAGTAAAAGATAGGTTGCAGGATGTGATGAAAGAAGCAGAAGTGTTAATGAATCTACTTAATGAGCCTTGGGAGACAAGGGGAACGAGAACAACCCCTAAATTTGCTGACAATGCCACATCAGTTCAGAACGTATAAACTTTCAACATAAGGTTCTATTTTTTGTTCCATCAGAAGCAAATGAAAGAACAGAATACTATCAACCGCCACAACAACAAGTTTCCAATCCAATTATTAACTGTAGTCCTTATGTTAATTGGCCTTTTCCTGAGATAAGGTTCGACAGTTGGAAACCTCCGTCATCGTGGACATTTGTCGTCCATGGAAGAGCATTTCCTTTTACATTAAGTGCTGGTAACAAAAAGATGGATTTAGCAGTATCTTGTCTTGTTGGATGTGCTAAGCAATGGTGGAAAAACGTAGGATGTCATCATGGAATAGAGGTTTGGGAAGATTTTAAAAGCAAACTTATGGAGACCTATCCAGCTTATAATGATTTGACAGAATTAGCTACGAAACTGTTTTCAAGAAGACAAAGGGAAGGAGATGATATCGAAAAATTTATCTGGGGTACAGAAGAGTTATACCAGCTGTATGATGCTCATGCCACTGAAATTAACATTATAAACTGCATATTGTCCCAATTAATTTTTGTCATTGGTGAATTCTTAGAAGTACGAAATGTAAATTCAATTTCAACTTTAGTCAAATTAGCTTGTCAATATACTGCAGGAAGAGAATCTGCAGAAACTGCATTAAGCCAACAATGGATGCAATTCTCACCAAAGCAGCGCTATCAGGTTGAGTCTTGTAAAATGATTCCCGAATGACCGGAAGTTACAGTCCTGACAATTTGAGCCAAACTCTCCTACAACAATGCAAAATGAACGAAGCACAGAATTCGTTCCTAGCCAAGCTTCAAACAATGACACTAAACATAAAACTTTTGCTATGAATAATACAGAAACTTTCAGATGTAATTTTTGTCGCTGACTAGGGCACACAGAATAATATTGCTATAGAAGGAATGAATTCAAAATTCATTCCTTCTATAGCAATATTATTGGTGGCTTTAATTTGACCCTATAACACAATCTGAAGTTATTTTGACTGTTTCTAAACTTAAACTTCATAAATCCCCAGGGGTAGATGAAATTACTACGGAAATGCTTAGAGCTGGGAATGTTTCGGTTACCATTTGGATGACTGAAATTCTGAATATCTTTTATGATAAAGGCATGGTTCCTAAGGATTTTACCAGAGCTATTGTTATCCCTATTTTCAAAAAAGGTGATCGCAGTTCTTGTGATAACTATAGGGGTATTAGCCTACTCTCTGTTCCAGGTAAAGTTCTTTCCATGATTGTGCTTAATAGAATTAAGAATCTGGTTTATAGTCAATTGCGTGATGAGCAATGTGGATTCAGAAGTGGTAGGGAATGTGTGGATCAGATATTTTCACTTAGGCAGATTCTTGAGAAATGTTTAGAGTTTCAGAAACCTTTGGTTGCTAGCTTCGTTGATTTCAAAAAAGCTTTCTACTCTGTTGATCGTCATAATTTGTGGTTGATTGTGCGATCATATGGTATACCAGACAAGTTAGTTAACATAATGAAAGCTCTCTATAATAACACTGAGTCGTGTGTGAGAGTTGGTAAGGCTTGTAGCAATTGGTTTAGCATTACTTCTGGTGTTCGACAAGGGTGCATTTTGTCTCCTTTTCTCTTTAATTTGGTTATTGATTATGTTATGCGAAATTCACTTCGAGGGAAAGATTTTGGCCTTAAATGGACTGGAGATACGAAAATTTCGGATTTAAATTATGCTGATGATTTAGCACTTTTGGCAAATGATGAGATGAACTCTTTTGTTAAAGCTGTTGATAAGACTGGTAGTAGAGTTGGTTTGGTTATAAACAGAGAGAAAACTAAAGTGATGAAAATAGGTCAGGCAGGCTGTGATTCAGTTAATCTGAATGGTTGCAGTCTTGAGCAGGTGTCACAGTTTAATTATCTTGGGAGCTATGTAACAGATAATGGTGATGTGCGGCATGAGATTAACAGACGAATAGGGATTGCTGCTGGGACTTTTAAGAATCTATGGAGAGTGTGGAGAAATAGGCGTATACACCTAAAGACTAAAATTAGACTCTATAATAGTTTGGTTTTTTCTAGGGTTAGTTATGGTAGTGACACTTTGTAAACAAAATAACAGGAAACTAGATGCTTTTGATTCCAGATGCTTACGCAGTATCTTGGGCATTAGGTAGTTCAACTTTGTAACTAATGATGAGGTTAGGCAAAGGAGCTTGCAACCTCCTTTAAGCAGCATATTGTGCAGAGAGAGACTCCGTTGGTTTGGCCATGTTGCCCGTATGAATAAATATAGATTGGCGAATAAGGTTATGAACAGTGTGCCTAGAGGCCTCAGAAAGAGGGGGAGACCTAGGATGCGGTGGGCAGACAATATCAAACAGGACCTTGTTAGAATTGGTGTGCAGTGGCCAGATGCAGTAGATGTAGCTCAGGATAGACTTGCTTGGAGAACTAAATTGCATGGTCTAGTTGGACCTCTGTAGCCCATGGCTGCTTGAGGATGATGATGATGATGAGAAGGAATGACAATTCGGAAAACTTAAATTAAATTCTTTAAAGCGAGAAGCCAAAGTTCCTCAAGAAAAACCCTCTCGTGAGTTATGTCTTGCTACTGTTGCCTTTTGTAAAGGCTTGTCACAAAGAAACTGAATAGATCATAACAATACAGAAGCCGATCTTTCATGTTCAAATGAGCAAGTTTTATATGATATTTATGACAATTGTCAATTGAAATTGCAGCCGCTGTCCAGTGGACTTTTTGAGTTACCTTGTAGTCAAAAGCAGAATGTTCAAGAAGAACCTGTAAAAATCCCTATTAGTGTAATTAATGTAAATTTAGAGAAACAAGTTGTTGATGCAAAGCAAATTGATAATGAGAAATGTGTTGATATAGTTGTAGAGGAAAACAGTACAAAATTAGTTGATGAAAAAGTTTTTGAAATAGAAGTTTTAAATGAAAATAGTGCTGAAATTGATAATGAGAAAAGTTTTGAATTTGATGTATTAAAGGAAAATGATCTGCCAAGCAACCCAGAAATGTTCTGAGTACAAATAATCCTGATGAATCTAATAAGTTTAGAAGTTTTCAACTGTTGAAGCATCATTTGGAGGCAGGCAGCAATAAATCTGGAAAGTACAAATCCAGGTTCTTCAAAGACCAGCATGTAAGTACGAGATGTCAATGAAACAACCACAGCCTGCAGAGCAACAACTGGCAATGAAGCGGTCAACGTAGAATAGATGTCACCAACGAGATTTCAGAAGTACTTATATAACACCTATCTTATCAGTCGATGAGGGTAGGATGTCATGGAATATGACTGGATGATGATTTATTGCAACGGTGTGCCAACAATGAAAATTTAAATATATTATTCTTCCACTGTGACACTAATGATTTATAATGTTTTATTTCTTTTCTCTGGAATAGATGAAGACTGAGGAGCTTGAAGTCGAATTATTGTGATTCATATACTTAAATTTTTTGAAATGTTTAATTTCTTGTTGAAACTTCGTAGTTTCCATAGTTATTTTTGAACAGTGAATTCCAAGTTTATAGTTTGAGTTTATATTCTGATGTGAATAGAATTTTTTTTATTCTTGTTCATCTGAAGTTCTAGTTGTTATATTGTATTAAAGTGATTTAAAATGTATTTTTGTAATTTTTTTTTCATTTCAGCTGACTGGAAACTGAAAAGGTTTTAAGTTTACATTAAGAAGTTTAGAAATTGTAAAATGTTTATGGATACGAATGATGAGAATGAAAGAGAATTTATTACAGTGATTAAATATTTTTCACTTTTGAGGAATATTTTGTATTTATGTAAAATACTGTGCATTTCGAAATGAATTTTTTTGTATGCAAAGTGTATTTTCATGAAAAAAGTGAATGTAATTGTATTTGATGAAGTGTTATCATCATATATTATAAATTATTGATACAACTTTTTCTTTTCTCTTAGATACGACGTATGTATATGTGTTTAAATCTGTTCGGTGTCATCAGTGATATTTATGCGTCAATATTATGCGTGATATTTATGCGTCAATGATGCGTAATTGTTGGGATGACATTGACAGCATTTATTTGTATATTTATGAGCTGACCGTGATGTCTTCAAAAAAAATTTTTTTTTGTAGCCAATTGGAGCTGTCCCCAACAACCAAGTCTGGTGACCAAGTGGTCACCAGCATAACTCCCATGGGAGAGGGATGTAAACCTCTAAAAGGGACTAATGCATTTTTTATTTAATGCATTTTTGTTTTTTATTTCGGCTAGCTTGCGATTATTTTGTTTAGGTGAAGAATTGGTGGATGATTACACTCCCACTTGTGTGTAAAGTTTGGAATTTCTTAGATTCTCATGTTTGATGTAGTTAGGAGGATTTAACTGTGTTCCAATACCCATTTTTTTATGTCTAATAGGCACAGAAGATTTAGCTTTCACATATTTTGATTGTGGTTAGGGGATAAGCAGAAGTTCTGTACTTGCTTGATACGTTTGTAATTATATTCTGTGAAAGAACAGAATTTGTAAATTGAATTTTTTTCTTTCTTTAAGCTTTTTAGAAGTTAAGCAGGATAGGAGTGAGATTAACCAGCTTTTTAAACAGGTTATTGTATGCAACTTTTGAAGTTTATATCAGAATGTGATACTAGTTAGTCCGATAAGGCTAGTATGCACTTAATTTCCTGCCGTGCCCACGGTCAGTAGGGGTCACTGATGGGCTTGGATAGGCTTAACGGCCCATTTGATGGGCCATTAAGCCGTGGTCCATGTGCGGGAGAGCCATACTCTGTGCATGTTAAAGAACACACTGGATGGCTTTGACGGGAGGCTACCATCTGTCTCCCAACAGCCGTTCCAGTGGGTCTCCTCCCCCAACCTTCTCTGAACCTTCAGGGTCTTTGTGACCTGGCCATTTAGCCCATTGTGTACAAAAAAGTGCTGCTCAGAGATAAAACACAAGCACTAACCCAACAGCAATCCCTTTTCATCTGTTTATCTCATGCAGCACATGATCAGTATCTGTTATATAGCTCTCAAGATAATTAAAGTGAGACATCGGTTAAGACTGTAACTATTCAGATTAACTGAATTACAGCCTGACCTATTTTCATTACTTAGTTTTCTCTTGGTTTATCCCCAAACATACTCTACCAGTCTCATCAACAGGGCTAATGAAAGAATTCATCTCATCAACATCATTTGCCAAAAGATCCAAATCATTAGCATAATCTAAATAAGAAAATTTCATATCTGTAGACCATTTAAGCCCAAAATCTTTCCCTTACAATGAATTTTGCATAACATAATCAATAACCAAAGAGGAAAGGAGACAAATTGCACCCTTGTCGAACACCAGAAGCAATGCTAAATCAATTGTTGCAATCTTTATCAACTCTCTCACATGACTCAGTGTTACTATAAAGAGCTTTCTCCAATAAATAACCACTCTATTAAGTTGCTTTAAATATTTAGAGGAAAAATTGTCTTGAGCTGGGTGGGATATGAATGAACTCACGACCTCCTGATAACATGTCAGGTTCCACTCACCCGGCTCAAGACAATTTTTCCTCTAAATATTTGAAGCAACTTAATAGAGTGGTTATTTATTGGAGTACCCAAAATAAGTTGAGTTCATTAATTATTTGAAGAGCTTTCTCATCTAACTCATAACTAACTCTTCAGGGTATACCATACGATTTAACAATCAACCACAAATTATGACAATCAACAGAGTTGAAAGCCTTTTTGAAATCAACAAAGCTAGCAACCAAAGGTTTCTGAAACTGTAAACATTTCTCAAGAATCTGCCTAAGTGAGAATATCTGATCTACACATCCCCTACCACTTCTGAATCCACATTGCTCATCATGCAATTGACTGTCAACCAGATTCTTAATTCTATTAAGCAAAATCATGGAAATTACCTAGAACAGAGAGTAGGCTGATACCTCTATAGTTATCACAAGAAATGCGAATCACCTTTTTTGAAAATAGGGATAATAATAGCTCTGGTAAAATCCTTAGGAACTTAATTTTAATTTTTTAAAATATCTTTGAAAAGATATTCAAAATTTCAGTCATCCAAGTGGTAACCGAAACATTCCCAGCTCTAAGGATTTCTGTAGTAATTTCATCTACTCCTAGGAATTTATGAAGTTTAAGTTTAGAAATATCCAAAATAACTTCAGTTTCTATTCCAAATTTCTATCATCATTGCAAATAATGGAAGTAGAACTAACCACATTGTTTAGAACATCACTGATATGCTCAACCCATCTAGCCATGACAGAATCATCACCTTCAATAACTTACCATGTTTATCCTTCAAACCCTGTATACCTCAGTTCTTCCCACACACAAAACAAAGTCAAATTTCTTCCCACACAAAACATTAACTCTCTGGTACAGCTCTCTATTGTTAAACTGCCTAGCTGCTTCCTATGCCTTGTCATCCAATTTATCAAGCCAAAGGTTCTTATCAGCTGTTAACTGATCCTATTACAATATAAATAGGGAACCTTATTCAGCATAATATAAGCCCTCATTTTTGATAACTCGTAACTATCAGCAAGTTGTTCAATTCCTCTTCAGTACCATGCTTGGTCCTTTGAGGTAAAAAACTGCTAACATCTCAAATCAACAAGTTTTAGACTTCCTGAAATGTTTGAAATCACCTGTTTTGAAGAAAATAGCCATGTAATGAAAGAGATGGCTGTTGGAAGGAGCTTGGTCTAGACTATATATTGGGTGAGGAAGAAGTTGAAATGCTAATTCTTCAAGTTTTCCTTTGGAATGTATTGTGTGATTTTTCATTATCTTGTTCAAGGAGTACCTGAGTTGGGGGGTTATTTTGCGTTATTTAAAAAGCAGCACTTTTTTGCATACAATGGACTAAATGCCCATATCACAAGGACCCTGAGGGCCTCAAAGAACATTGAGGGGAGGGGACCCACTGCCTAGTTGTTAAGAGACTGTAACACTTCAAAGATTATTAACTTTCTCAAGTTGGAACTTTTGTCTGATCCAAAATAGATTCAAACTCTGTATAGCTTATCGGGCACCAGTCAATATTAACTTCCCAAATAAAGTTGAAATAGGGTTCGTTATGTATATGGCATCTCTTATCGAGCAAGAATTCAAAAATGATTGTCAAGTTTAATTAAAAGTTATATCTAAATCAAAATCATTAATTCGTGCTCAAAATGAAAAAAATGCAAAATTCAAATATTTCTATAACAAACAAAATTTATTTCCAAAAAGTTCAAGACTCACCAGTAGATGAATACAAAAAGTCAGAGTAACTGAAAAAACTCCATCTTGAAATACAACTCACAAAAACTGACTACTAACGTCTTCCTCCTTCACCACTTTTCTGCTAACATTTCTCTCTAATTCAACTCCGTGACATCATGTGACTTATATACATGGGGTGTACAATCCAGCATGTGTCTGTTGCATGCTGGGAAAAACATTTGCATAATTTAACAATCACATACTGTTTATGATGCAAGAAGGGGGCATGTCCTAAATGCATGCATTAGCGGCTGACAATCAAAACCTGGAGTTGTGCATGCGCAACTCCTTCTATAGCCCGGAAAAGAGAAATGTGATAAGTCCAAAATGAAATAATCCCCAAAATGATAATGTAATGTAAACAAAGTAAAACTGGTTAAGGAAAAGTAAAAGTGAATGAATGGACCAACACAAGACAGATGTCTCTCCTGCACATGAACTACTGATTTATGTTCCATCTGACAGACTACATCCTTTCCAAGCCCTTTGATGGCTCCTACTGACCGTAGGTAGGGAGTTTCGTGGGGAGTAGCACTTGACGTCAGTTTACCAGTCAAGGTAGTGTTAAAGCATCACAGAGTGCATATGCTCCAGTTGTGCTGAATAAAGGTTGGCATTTATGGCATATTCATCAGGAACCAGTTCAAAGTGTACCACACCCTCAAAATTCCACCAAAATAAACATTGCTTTCATTTCGAATTACCCCTCTTTGGGACAGGAAGTGCCAGTTGGGCTGGGTCAAGTCACTGCCTTTGGATGATCAGATAGTTGAAACTGATTCCATTTTTCATCACATGTAACAGTTCGCTTGATGAAACCATGGTTACATGCATTAGAAAGGAGTTTCTGCAGTCTTTGATATGATATTTTGCTTGTTCAGCAATCAGTTCATATGGAACACTTTGGCAACTCCTAGCTACCTTACTGATGCACTGAATATTCTACATTATAGTTGCTTGTGAACAACCAAGTTCGGATGAGAACCTGTGAGTGGTTGTTGATGGATTGGCTTTGAACAGTGTGACATGTAATACTCCAAAAGATTATTAAACTTCTTCCCTTTGGACCTTTTGACTGATACAAATTAAATTAAAACTCTGGATAGCATATCTCGTGCCAGGCAATATTAACTTGCCAAATAAAATAAAATAAGGGTTCATTAAGTATATGGGCATTACTTATTGAGTAAGAAATCAAAAGATTGTCAATTTATTAAAGTTGTATCTAAATCAAAATCAATTATTGTTGCTCAAGAGAAAAAACAGTAAGTCAAAATATTCATATAGCAAAGTAGCGCGCTTGGCTACTGATCTAAGGGACCTGGGTTCGAGCCCCGGGTAAGGCATGGCTGTTTGTGTCATTTTTCTGCTGAGGGCCTGCCATCCTCTCAGACCTTCTATTATGGCATATAAACTGACAGGCTCCTGTCAGACCTCTGTGGCAAGCAGCTGCTTGGAGGGGTATTTATTATTTTTTTTTACTTTTAAAGTTTATTTCCAGAAAATTCTAGACTCACCATATATATATATACCGATTAATACAAAAGTCAGAGCAACTAAAAGCTCCATCTCTACTAATATCCTTTCTCTTACTGACACTCTCTACTGATTCCCTCACATTTTCTAACATCTACTCTATAATCTTTCATCATCATCAAGCAGCCATGGGCTACGGAGGTCCAACAACACCGTGCAATTTAGTTCTCCAAGCAAGTCTATCCTGAGCTACATCTACTGCATCTGGCCACTGCACACCAATTCTAACAAGGTCCTGTTTGACATTGTCTGCCCACAGCATCCTAGGTCTCCCCTTCTTTCTGAGGCCTTTAGGCACACTGTTCATAACCCTATTCGCCAATCTATAATTATTCATACGGGCAACATGGCCAAACCAACGGAGTCTCTCTCTGCACAATATGCTGCTTAAAGGAGTTTGCAAGCTCCTTTGCCTAACCTCATCATTAGTTACAAAGTTGAACCACCTAATGCCCAAGATACTGCATAAGCATCTGGAATCAAAAGCATCTAGTTTCCTGTTATCTTGTTTACAAAGTGTCCAAGTTTCACTACCATAACTAACCCTAGAAAGAACCAAACTATTATACAGTCTAATTTTAGTCTTTAGGTGTATACGCCTATTTCTCCACACTCTCCATAGATTCTTAAAAGTCCCGGCAGCAATCCCTATTCGTCTGTTAATCTCATGCCGCACATCACCAATATCTGTTACATAGCTCTCAAGATAATTAAACTGTGACACCTGCTCAAGACTGCAACCATTCAGATTAACTGAATCACAGCCTGCCTGACCAATTTTCATCACTTTAGTTTTCTCTCTGTTTATAACCAAACCTACTCTACTACCAGTCTCATCAACAGCTCGAATGAAAGAGTTCATCTCATCAACATCATTTGCCAAAGGGCTAAATCATCAGCATAATCTAAATCAGAAATTTTTGTATCTCCAGCCCATTTAAGGCCAAAATCTTTCCCTTGAAGTGAATTTCACATAACATAATCAATAACCAAACTAAAGAGAAAAGGAGACAAAATGCACCCTTGTCGAACACCAGAAGTAATGCTAAACCAATTGCTACAAGCCTTACCATCTCTCACACACGACTCAGTGTTATTATAGAGAGCTTTCATTATGTTAACTAACTTGTCTGGTATACCATATGATCGCACAATCAACCACAAATTATGATGATCAACAGAGTCGAAACATTTCTCAAGAATCTGCCTAAGTGAAAATATCTGATCCACACATCCACTACCACTTCTGAATCCACATTGCTCATCACGCAATTGACTGTCAACCAGATTCTTAATTCTATTAAGCACAATCATGGAAAGAGAGTAGGCTAATAACCCTATAGTTATCACAAGAACTGCGATCACCTTTTTTGAAAATAGGGATAACAATAGCTCTGGTAAAATCCTTAGGAACCATGCCTTTATCATAAAAGGTATTCAGAATTTCAGTCATCCAAGTGGTAACCGAAACATTTCCAGCTCTAAGCATTTCTGTAGTAATTTCATCTACCCCTGGGGATTTATGAAGTTTAAGTTTAGAAACAGCCAAAATAACTTCAGATTGTGTTATAGGGCGAACATTAAAGCCACCAATGCATGTATCATCATTGCAAACAATGGGAATAGAACTAACCGCATTGTTTAGAACATCACTGAAATGCTCAGCCCACCTAGCCATGACAGAATCCTCACCTTCTATAACCTTACCTTGTTTATCCTTCAATCCCTGTATACCTGTCAGTTTTCTACCACACAAAACATTAACTATCTGGAACAGCTCTCTGCTGTTGTGCTGTCTAACTGCTTCCTCGGCTTTGTCAGCTAAACCATCATGCCAAAGATTCTTATCAGCAGCTAACTGATCTTTTACATGTTTATTAAGTTCTCTGTAATGCTTTCTATTAGGACTAGTAGGGTATTGATTAAGGACATTCCTGCAGTTCTTTCTTTCCGAAATAAGCTCAAGTGCCTTATCACTCAGATAATTCTGCCTCTTCTGCTCCTTTTTTCCTAAAAACAGTACTGTTAGTGTCCAAAAAAGCCTGTTTAAAATGATCCCATTCTTCCTCAACTTCAGTAGTAAGCATACCATGACTGTCATAATGACTAAGTAACCTATCATGGTAAGCTTTGGCTATAACTGGGTGTTTCAGAGCTTCAGTATTAAAAGCAAATTTTTTAACCCTAGCACAACACTTTTTAAGTTTAAGTTGCAAGACAGAAATTTTGCTGTAAGAAACCTTTCATTAATGCACTAATATCCTAGAAGAGCATCACTAGCGTGTCTGCTGAGAAGCAGACCCACACCGTGGTGATGCTTATTGTCGTCCTTCCCTGAAAAGAGAAATTTATGTTTATTTTTAAGAATCTGACCTTTATCTGTCCATCTCGTCTCTTGTGAGCCGAGAATATATAAATTATAATGGTGGAATTCTTGTGTGAGGACATGAAGAGAAAAAGCTCTGTGCAGAGTCTTGACATTGCAACTACCTATAGAGAGAAAATGGTTAGTGTGATGTTTAAAGAAACTATGTTTATTGAGAGAGGGAATGCCGACAATATCAAACAGCCCCCTAATCGCAGACATGGGGCATAGACCCATTCCCCCACCACTAAAGTCTGAAGCCATCTACACTGGAAGACTTCCTCCAATGTACAATTTGACGATGCCAATAGAAGCAGAGTTCAGGTGCCTGCGATGACCTCTGCTCAGGATTATCCACCAGCTGATAAACATATCCTGTGAATCTATTCACTTGATGCTGTCAACTCACAAACAAACAGGAAACACAGCGGAAGATTTTCCCTCCACAGAAGCCCACCAGTGCAGCAAAATCAGGATCCATAATCGAGCTCAGAGCCATATATCTGTCCAGTCCAGTGGGTTTATATGGTCAGCACCAGGACCCTGTGTGGTTGACCATTCCTCAGCAGGGTAGAAATAAAAAGTAGCCATAGTTGTCCAGATCAGTAGGCCACACTAATCTGGCAGCCCTCCCCTTCCATTCACTTCCACAAGACAGTATCTCTTTTGAAAGGTACTAACGGTCTGCACCACAAGAAGGTAGGGTCGGACATTAGGTGCTAGGCCTGGCCTGTTCTATGCATCATCACAGGGGATTGGTGCATAGCTCTCCTTCCAGTGACTACCTAGCTACCATTTACAGACCTATATATCATCTTTACCTTCCTACTAATTCCTACATCACTCTAGTCTGACTATCAACAACCATCTACTCTATCATCTCTACCTTCCTACTAACTCCGTGGCTTAATGTAATTTAGTATTACATGTGGTATACAACTGATGTGTGTTGCACGTTGGGTAAAATGTTTGCCTAATCTGATGATCCAGCTAGCTATGATGCAAGAGGGAGTGTGTCCTAAACGTGCCCATTAGCAGCTGTCAATCAAAAGTCAGAGTTGTGCGTGTGCAACTCCTTTAGTGGCTTGGAATATGGAGAAATGATGGCCAACTAAAAAATAATCCCTGAAATGATAAATATAACATAAATAAAATAAAACTGATTAAGAAAAATCAAAAGTGAATGAGTGGACCATCACAGACAGAGAATGTTTTGATCTACTGATATTGGCTATCCCAATTGCAGCTTACTTTCAAGGCTCCTGTCACCCCTTTGAACTTGTTGAACTAAACTTGAGCAACATGAATGGAGACTGCCCCTCTCCTTCAACTATGCTATTTCTCAGGCCACCTTTGGTAGCTTTTCATCCTTTTTTCCAGTAATGACATAAAGTTTCACAAATTTCAGTACTTCACTTGCTCATTGTACAACATTTCTAATGATGGAAACCAAGACTCCGATACTTGTTACAGTTATGCAGTGGATTTTATGCAACACATTGGTGTGTCACCATGCAGAATTTGTGTTGCGAAAAATGTACAGAATTATGAATCGCCCTAATACATCATCATCCTCAAGCAGCCATGGGCTACGGAGGTCCAACCAGACCATGCAATTTAGTTCTCCAAGCAAGTCTATCCTGAGCTACATCTACTGCATCTGGCCACTGCATATCAATTCTAACAAGGTCCTGTTTGACATTGTCTGCCCACTGCATCCTAGGTCTCCCCTTCTTTCTGAGGCCTTTAGGCACACTGTTCATAACCCATTTGCCAATTTATAATTATTCATACAGGCAACATGGCCAAACCAACGGAGTCTCTCTCTGCACAATATGCTGCTTAAAGGAGCTTACAAACTCCTTTGCCTAACCTCATCATTAGTTACAAAGTTGAACCACCTAATGCCCAAGATACTGCATAAGCATCTGGAATCAAAAGCATCTAGTTTCCTGTTATCTTGTCTACAAAGTGTCCAAGTTTCACTACCATAACTAACCCTAGAAAGAACCAAACTATTATACAGTCTAATTTTAGTCTTTAGGTGTATACGCCTATTTTTCCACACTCTCCATAGATTCTTAAAAGTCCCAGCAGCAATCCCTATTCGTCTGTTAATCTCATGCCGCACATCACCAATATCTGTTACATAGCTCCCAAGATAATTAAACTGTGACACCTGCTCAAGACTGCAACCATTCAGATTAACTAAATCACAGCCTGCCTGACCAATTTTCATCACTTTAGTTTTCTCTCTCTTTATAACCAAACCTACTCTACTACCAGTCTCTTCAACAGCTCGAGTGAAAGAGTTCATCTCCTCAACATCATTTGCCAAAAGGGCTAAATCATCAGCATAATCTAAATCAGAAATTTTTGTATCTCCAGCCCTTTTAAGGCCAAAATCTTTCTCTTGCAGTGAATTTCGCATAACATAATCAATAACCAAGCTAAAGAGAAAAGGAGACAAAATGCACCCTTGTCGAACACCAGAAGTAATGCTAAACCAATTGCTGCAAAACTTACTCTCACACGTGACTCAGTGTTATTAGAGAGAGCTTTCATTATGTTAACTAACTTGTCAGGTATACCATATGATCGCACAATCAACCACAAATTATGACGATCAACAGAGTCGAAAGCCTTTTTGAAATCAACTAAGCTAGCAACCAAAGGTTTCTGAAACTCTAAACATTTCTCAAGCATCTGCCTAAGTGAAAATATCTGATCCACACATCCCCTACCACATCTGAATCCACATTGCTCATCACACAATTGACTGTCAACCAGATTCTTAATTCTATTAAGCATCATCATCATCATCCTCAAGCAGCCATAGGCTACGGAGGTCCAACCAGACAGTGCAAATTAGTTCTCCAAGCAAGTCTATCCTGAGCTACATGTACTGCATCTGGCCACTGCACACCAATTCTAACAAGGTCCTGTTTGACATTGTCTGCCCACCGCATCCTAGGTCTCCCCTTCTTTCTGAGGCCTTTAGGCACACTGTTCATAACCATATACGCCAATCTATAATTATTCATACGGGCAACATGGCCAAACCAACGGAGTCTCTCTCTGCACAATATGCTGCTTAAAGGAGGTTGCAAACACCTTTGCCTAACCTCATCATTAGTTACAAAGTTGAACCACCTAATGCCCAAGATACTGCGTAAGCATCTGGAATCAAAAGCATCTAGTTTCCTGTTATCTTGTCTACAAAGTGTCCAAGTTTCACTACCATAACTAACCCTAGAAAGAACGAAACTATTATACAGTCTAAAGATACTGCGTAAGCATCTGGAATCAAAAGCATCTAGTTTCCTGTTATCTTGTCTACAAAGTGTCCAAGTTTCACTACCATAACTAACCCTAGAAAGAACGAAACTATTATACAGTCTAATTTTAGTCTTTAGGTGTATACGCCTATTTCTCCACACTCTCCATAGATTCTTAAAAGTCCCGGCAGCAATCCCTATTCGTCTGTTAATCTCATGCCGCACATCACCATTATCTGTTTACATAGCTCCCAAGATAATTAAACTGTGACACCTGCTCAAGACTGCAACCATTCAGATTAACGGAATCACAGCCTGCCTGACCAATTTTCATCACTATAGTTTTCTCTCTGTTTATAACCAAACCTACTCTACTACCAGTCTCATCAACAGCTCGAATGAAAGAGTTCATCTCATCAACATCATTTGCCAAAGGGCTAAATCATCAGCATAATCTAAATCAGAAATTTTCGTATCTCCAGCCCATTTAAGGCCAAAATCTTTCCCTTGAAGTGAATTTCACATAACATAATCAATAACCAAGCTAAAGAGAAAAGGAGACAAAATGCACCCTTGCCGAACACCAGAAGTAATGCTAAACCAATTGCTACAAGCCTTACCAACTCTCACACACGACTCAGTGTTATTATAGAGAGCTTTCATAATGTTAACTTACTTGTCTGGTATACCATATGATTTCACAATCAACCACAAATTATGACGATCAACAGAGTCGAAAGCCTTTTTGAAATCAACAAAGCTAGCAACCAAAGGTTTCTGAAACTCTAAACATTTCTCAAGAATCTGCCTAAGTGAAAATATCTGATCCACACATCCCCTACCACTTCTGAATCCACATTGCTCATCACGCAATTGACTGTCAGCCAGATTCTTAATTCTATTAAGCAATATCATGGAAAGAACTTTACCTGGAACAGAGAGTAGGCTGATGCCCCTATAGTTATCACAAGAACTGTGATCACCTTTTTTGAAAATAGGGATAACAATAGCTCCGGTAAAATCCTTAGGAACCATGCCTTTATCATAAAAGATATTCAGAATTTCAGTCATCCAAGTGGTAACCAAAACATTCCCAGCTCTAAGCATTTCCGTAGTAATTTCATCTACCCCTGGGGATTTATGAAGTTTAAGTTTAGAAACAGCCAAAATAACTTCAGATTGTGTTATAGGGCCAACATTAAAGCCACCAATGCATCTATCGTCATTGCAAACAATGGGAGTAGAACTAACTACATTGTTTAGAACATCACTGAAATGCTCAGCCCATCTAGCCATGACACAATCCTCCCCTTCTATAACCTTACCTTGTTTATCCTTCAATCCTTGTATACCTGTCTGTTTTCTACCACACAAAACATTAACTATCTGGTACAGCTCTCTGCTGTTGTGCTGTCTAACTGCTTCCTCGGCTTTGTCAGCCAAACCATCAAGCCAAAGATTCTTATCAGCAGCTAACTGATCTTTTACACGTTTATTAAGTTCTCTGTAATGCTTTCTATTAGGACTAGTAGGATATTGATTAAGGACATTCCTGCAGTTCTTTCTTTCCGAAATAAGCTCAAGAGCCTTATCACTCAGATAATACCTTATCACTCAGATCATGGTAAGCTTTGGCTATAACTGGTCTTTCAGAGCTTCAGTATTAAAAGTAAATTTTTTAACCCTAGCACAACACTTTTTAAGTTTAAGTTGCAAGACACTTTTAACAAGGTAATGGTCAGATCCAATTTAAGCTCCCCTATATGTACTGGTATTCCTAACAGAACTAGCCCATTTGCTGTTAATTAATATGTAATCAATCATATTCTTATGCAGCCCATCAGGTGAAACCCATGTGTACTTACGTATGTCACGGTGTTTGTAATATGTGTTAGTTATTCTGAATCCATTGAGTTTACTTACCTGTAGGAGATGTTGCCCGTTGCCATTGCAGCTACCAATACCAAAAGGGCTTATTACTCCTCCCCAAAGGTCAGAGTCAGTACCAACTTTGGCATTGAAGTCACCAAGAACAAGGGAAATATCTCCTTTCTTGACAGAATTCAAAGTATCCTGAAGTTGTTCATAAAACCTATCCTTCTCATCCTCATCGACATCCTCAGTGGGGGCATAACAGCAGATAACATTCAAGTCTTTAACGCTTGTCTGAAATTTTGCTGTAAGAAACCTTTCATTAATGCACTCATATCCTAGAAGAGCATCGCTAGCGTGTCTGCTGAGAAGCAGACCCATGCCTTGGTGATGCTTTTTGTCGTCCCTCCCTGAAAAGAGAAATTTAAGATTATTTTTAAGAATCTGACCTTTATCTGTCCATCTGGTCTCTTGCAAGCCGAGAATATCTAAATTATAATGGTGGAATTCTTGTGTGAGGACATCAAGAGAAAAAGCTCTGTGCAGAGTCCTCACATTCCAACTACCTATGGAGAGAAAATGTTTAGTGGGATGTTTAAAGAAACTATGTTTATTGAGAGAGGGAATGCCGACAATATCAAACAGCCCCCTAATCGCAGACATGGGGCAAAGACCCGTTCCCCCACTACTAAAGGCTGAAGCCATCTACACTGGAAGACTTCCTCCAATGTAGAATTTGACGATGCCAATAGAAGCAAAGAGTTCAGGTGCCTGCGATGACTTCTGCTCAGGATTATCCACCAGCTGATAAACATATCCTGTGAATCTATTCACTTGGGGCTGTCAACCCACAAACAAACAGAAAACACAGCGGAAGATTTTTCCCTCCACAGAAGCCCACCAGTGCAGCAGAATCAGGATCCATAATCAAGCTCAGAGCCATATATCTGTCCAGTAGGTTTATATGGTCAGCACCAGGACTCTGTGTGGTTGACCACTCCTCAGCAGGGTAGAAAAAAAGAAAAGTAGCCATAATTGTCCAGATCAGTAGGCCACACTAATCTGGCAGTCCTCCCCTTCCGTTCACTTCTACAAGAGAGTATCTCTTTTGAAAGTTACTAACGGTCCGCACCACGAGAAGGCGGGGTCGGACATTAGGTGCTAGGCCTGGCCGGTTCTATGCATCATCACAGGGGATTGGTGCATAGCTCTCCTTCCAGTGACTACCTAGCACAATCATGGAAAGAACTTTACCTGGAACAGAGAGTAGGCCAAGACCCCTATAGTTATCACAAGAACTGCGATCACCTTTTTTGAAAATAGGGATAACAATAGCTCTGGTAAAATCCTTAGGAACCATGCCTTTATCATAAAAGATATTCAGAATTTCAGTCATCCAAGTGGTAACCGAAACATTCCCAGCTCTAAGCATTTCTGTAGTAATTTCATCTACCTCTGGGGATTTATGAAGTTTAAGTTTAGAAATAGCCAAAATAACTTCAGATTGTGTTATAGAGCCAACATTAAAGCCACCAATGCATCTATCATTTCAAACAATGGGAGTAGAACTAACCACATTGTTTAGAACATCGCTGAAATGGTCAGCTCACCTAGCCATGACAGAATCCTCACCTTGTATAAGCTTACCTTGTTTATCCTTCAATCCCTGTATACCTGTTCGTTTTCTACCACACAAAACATTAACTATCTGGTACAGCTCTCTACTGTTGAGCTGTCTAACTGCTTCCTCGGCTTTGTTAACCAAACCATCAAGTCAAAGATTCTTATCAGCAGCTAACTGATCTTTTACACGTTTATAAAGTTCTCTGTAATGCTTTCTATTAGGACTAGTAGGGTATTGATTAAGGACATTCCTGCAGTTCTTTCTTTCCGAAATAAGCTCAAGTGCCTTATCACTCAGATAATTCTGGCTCTTCTGCTCCTTTTTTCCTAAAAGAGTACTGTTAGTGTCCAAAAAAGCCTGTTTAAAATGATCCCATTCTTCCTCAACTTCAGTAGTAAGCATACCATGACGGTCATAATGACTAAGTAACCTATCATGGTAAGCTTTGGCTATAACTGGATCTTTCAGAGCTTCAGTATTAAAACTAAATTTTTTAACTCTAGCACAACACTTTTTAAGTTTAAGTTGCAAGACACTTTTAACAAGGTAATGGTCAGATCCAATTTCAGCTCCCCTATATGCCCTGGTATTCCTAACAGAACTAGTCCATTTGCTGTTAATTAATATGTAATCAATCATATTCTTATGCAGCCCATCAGGTGAAACCCATGTGTACTTATGTATGTCGCGGTGTTTGTAATAAGTGTTAGTTATTCTGAATCCATTGAGTTTACCTACCTGTAGGAGACATTGCCCATTGCCATTGCAGCTACCAATACCAAAAGGGCCAATCACCCCTCCCCAAAGGTCAGAGTCAGTACCAACTTTGGCATTGTAGTCACCAAGAACAAGGGTAATATCTCCTTTCTTGACAGAATTCAAAATATCCTGAAGTTGTTCATAAAACCTATCCTTCTCATCCTCATCCTCAGTGGGAGCATAACAGCAGATAACATTCAGGTCTTTAACGCTTGTCTGAAATTTTGCTGTAAGAAACCTTTCATTAATGCACTCATATCCTAGAAGAGCATCACTAGCATGTCTGCTGAGAAGCAGACCCACGCCTTGGTTATGCTTATTGTCGTCTCTCCCTGAAAAGAGAAATTTAAGTTTATTTTTAAGAATCTGACCTTTATCTGTCCATCTGGTCTCTTGCAAGCCGAGAATATCTAAATTATAATGGTGGAATTCTTGTGAATGATTTCAAAAAATGCTATGGTAAGCAAGTAAAAAAACCAATGTTTTGTGCTAAGCACTGCTGATGTGAGTTTTGACCCAAATGTGAGTTTTGTGACACCATTTTAACCATTAAACACATTTTAATGGATTGTATAGCTTTTAATCTTGAATATCAGTTTTATTTTAGCTTTCATGATTTTATGGTCAAGCCCCACACTTGGTGGGGTGCTGGTAGCTGAGTCCGTAGAGCACCAGGATTGTAATCTGCAGTTCCAAGGTGTGAGTTCCAGTTAGGTCAGTATTGAGATTTATCTCTGCAAAACTCCCTGCGTTGTCCACAGTCAGTAGGTGACGCCGATGGACTTGGAAAGGCTGCCATCCATCAGATGGGATGTTAAGCTGTGGCCCTGTGTGCAGGAGAGCCATACTTTGAACACATTGAATGTACTCTTTGTTGCCAGATCTTCAGCAACCACGGCAATCCCCGGTTCTGTCTTACGACACTACCAAGTTAACGGAAAGCTGTGACTATCTAGAGTCGGACAAGAATACACCATATAGATGCATCTCATCCCAACTTTGCATGGCAGCAGTCCTATAAAAGGAAAGCTAACCACTGGCTGGTAGAAACCTAAAATTTAATCTGTTCCCTGGCTGGCCATGAACAACGATATGTAAATCCAAGTTCGCTCGGGACCCGGGGTGGAGACTCTTAGTGAGGCCCAGACTTTGAAAGGGCTCGTGCCTACTAGGGGACCAAATCCGTTCATCTGTGCCCTTGAACTTGCTCCACGGAGCACCTGATTGAGGTCTTGACACGTTCAATCGGAACGCGTAACTGGTCAGCGATGTCTTCAACCTCGGTGGGTCTTGGCTCTGTCCAACCGGGGACCCAATCCGGTCAGCAAAGTCTTCGACCGGTTGCTGGGCCCGAAATCCCCCTACCACTTCAAGGTGGTCCCCTATTGGGGGCTGTAACACTCCAAAGATTATTAACTTTTAAAGTTGAACCTTTTGTCTGATCTAAATTTATTCAAATTCCACATAGCTGTATTGGGCACCAGGCAATAATAAATTGCCAAATCATGTTGAAATAGGGTTTGTTAAGTATTTATCAAGCATTACTTATCAAGTTAGAATTCAAAACTGATTGTCAAGTTTAATTGAAGTTTAAATATAATCAAAAAACAATCAATGTTGCTCAAGAAAAAAATAGCAAAAATTCAAAAGTTTCTAAAACAAAAAATTCATTTCCAAAAAATTCAAAGATTCACCAATTTCAATACAAAAGTTGGAGTATTATAACAACTCGCATCTATCTAAAGTAACATCATCTCAACTTCCACTAACAGCATTCTCCACTGTCAATTCTGACTCATCTCTACTAACTATACTGTCAATTCTGATTGCTTCTACATCTCTATTATTTCTGATTCCTAGTATATATTACATACCAATGGCTGTGGCAGTTAACTGCATACTAGCATTATCGGACAACCTAGTATCATACATTCTGATACAAACTTCAAAAGTTGCATTCAATAACCTGTACAAAAAGCTGGTAACGCTACTCTTATCGTGCTTAACTTCTAGAAATGTTAAAGAAAAAAATTCAATTTCATGAAATTCTGTTCTTTCACAGAATATAATTACAAATGTATCAAGCAGGATACAGAGCTTCTGTTTATCCCCTAACCACAGTCAAAATATGTGAAAACTAAATCTCCTTCAACACATAAAAAATGGGTATTGGAACATCATTAAATCCTCCTAACTACATCAAACACACAAATCAAAGAAATTCCAAATTTTACAAACAAGCGGGAGTGTAATCATCCACTAATTCTTCACCTAGATACAATTAGTAGGAGCTAGTTGAAATAAAAAAAATGGATTAGTTACGTCCCCCTCCCAAAGGAGTTTATGCTGGTGACTACTCAGTAACCAGACTAGGCTGTTGGGGTTATTTATGGTTATAAAAGGTTATTTTGGTTTATTAATATTCTGATTACTTGCGTTACCCCATATTAAAATGCAGTAATGTAGATGAGGATAAATAATGGAGTTATACAATTGCAATTTAATTCGAAAAGGAAACATGAATCTAATAGCGTCTAATAAGGCCAATATTCCTGGAAATGTTTTTTCTAATGTATGTAACGTGTTCATTCCATTTTAAGTTGCCAGTAAGTCATACTCCTAAGAATTTAATTTTGTTAACTCTTTTGATTGCATTTCCATCATTGCATGTTTCATGTAGGCAAAAGATTTGCAGTTTTTACAGTTGGACCGAATAAGATATATTTAGTTTTGCCAATATTTAACTGAAGTTCATTGGCTCTAAATCATTTTCATAAATTTTTAAATCATTATTAATGATGTCAATTAAGTTATCTATGGTTTTACCTGTATAAAATATACTAGTAATGTCTGCAAATAATATTGGAGAAGAATTATGTGAAATATTAATAATATCATTAACATATAAGAGAAAAAGTAGTGGTCCTAGATTAGACCCTTGAGTTACACCACTTTTAAGACTACAAATCTCGGATACATTATAATTATAAGAAACAACTTGTTTTCTGTTGGATAAGTAATTTTGAAAACGTTTGTAAACAATGCCCTGGAAACCATAATGGTATAACTTGACCAACAAAGTTTCATGACTGATAGAGTCAAATGCTCTATATAAGTGTAAAAAAATGCCTATAGTGAGTAGCTTGTTTTCAATATTTTTGCACAGAGACTCTATTATATTTATTGAAGCTTTTTCTGTTGATTCCCAGGTAGGAAACCAATTGATTTTTATGTGAAATATTAAAATTAAAAACAAAATCAAATACTCTTTTATAAATTACTTTTCCATGACTTTTGTGAAAATAGAAAGAACTGATATTGGTCAGTAATTTCATGCTTTATTTTTATCTCCAGATTTGTAAACAGCTACTATATAACAACTAGAACTTCAGATGAACAAAAATAGAAAAATTCTGTTCACATCACAGTATAAACTCAAACTATGAAACTTTAATTATAAATTCACTCTTGAAAAATAAATATGGAAACTCCAAACTTTCAACAAGAAATTAAACATTTCAAAAACTCTAAGTATATGAATCACAATAATTCGACTTCAAGCTCCTCAGTCTTCATCTATTCCAGAGAAAAGAAATAAAACATTATAAATCATTAGTGCCACAGTGGAAGAATAATATACTTAAATTTTCATTGTTGGCACACCATTGTGATAAATCATCTAGTTGTTTTCCGCAACATCCTACCCTCATCGACTGATAAGCTAGGTGTATAAGCACTTCTGAAGATCTCGTTGGTGACATCATCTATTCTATGTTGACTGCTTCATTGCCAGCTGTTGCTCTGCAGGCTGTGGTTGTTTCATTGACATCTCATACTTACGTGCTGGTCTTTGAAGAACCTGGATTTGTACTTTCCAGGTTTATTGCTGCCTGTCTCCAAATGATGCTTCAACAGTTGAAAACTTCTAAACTTATTAGATTTATCAGGATTATTTGTACTCAGAACATTTCTGGGTTGCTTTTTGGGGACAGCTCCAATTGGCTACAAAAAAAATTTGTTTTTTGAAGACATCATAGTCAGCTCATAAATATACAAATAAATGCTTTCAATGTCATCCCAACAATTACGCATCATCGACGCATAAATATCACTGATGACACCGAACAGATTTAAACACATATACATACATCGTATCTAAGAGAAAAGAAAAAGTTGTATCAATAATTTATAATATATGACGATAACATTTCATCCAATACAATTGCATTCACTTTTTTCATGAAAATACACTTTGCATACAAAAAAATTCATTTCGAAATGCACAGTATTTTACTTAAGTACAAAATATTTCTCAAAAGTGAAAAATATTTAATCACTGTAATAAATTCTCTTTCATTCTCATCATTCGTATCCATAAACATTTTACAATTTCTAAACTTCTTAATGTAAACTTAAAACCTTTTCAGTTTCCAGTCAGCTGAAATGAAAAAAAATTTACAAAAATATATTTTAAATCACTTTAATACAATATAACAACTAGAAATTCAGATGAACAAGAATAGAAAAAAATCTATTCACATCAGAATATAAACTCAAACTATAAACTTGGAATTCACTGTTCAAAAATAAATATGGAAGCTCCAAAGTTTCAACAAGAAATTAAACATTTCAAAAAATTTAAGTATATGAATCACAATAATTCGACTTCAAGCTCCTCAGTCTTCATCTATTCCAGAGAAAAGAAATAAAACATTATAAATCATTAGTGTCACAGTGGAAGAATAATATATTTAAATTTTCATTGTTGGCACACCGTTGCAATAAATCATCATCCAGTCATATTCCATGACATCCTACCCTCATCGACTGATAAGATAGGTGTTATATAAGTACTTCTGAAATCTCGTTGGTGACATCTATTCTACGTTGACCGCTTCATTGCCAGTTGTTGCTCTGCAGGCTGTGGTTGTTTCATTGACATCTCGTACTTACGTGCTGGTCTTTGAAGAACCTGGATTTGTACTTTCCAGATTTATTGCTGCCTGCCTCCAAATGATGCTTCAACAGTTGAAAACTTCTAAACTTATTAGATTCATCAGGATTATTTGTACTCAGAACATTTCTGGGTTGCTTGGCAGATCATTTTCCTTTAATACATCAAATTCAAAACTTTTCTCATTATCAATTTCAGCACTATTTTCATTTAAAACTTCTATTTCAAAAACTTTTTCATCAACTAATTTTGTACTGTTTTCCTCTACAACTATATCAACACATTTCTCATTATCAATTTGCTTTACATCAACTTGTTTCTCTAAATTTACATTAATTACACTAATAGGGATTTTTACAGGTTCTTCTTGAACATTCTGCTTTTGACTACAAGGTAACTCAAAAAGTCAACTGGACCATGGCTGCAATTTCAATTGACAATTGTCATAAATATCATATAAAACTTGCTCATTTGAACATGAAATATCGGCTTCTGTATCATTACAATGTATTAATTCAGTTTCTTCGTGAAAAGCCTTAACCAAAGGTAAAACAACAGTGACAAGACTTAACTCAGGAGAGGGCTTTTCTTGAGGAACTTTGGGCCTTTCACTTCAAAGATCCTAATTTAAGTTACCCGAATTGTCATTCCTTCCAGTGGTGCAGCCAGAGGGGGGGAGGGGTGGCAAGGGGCCCTGGCACCCCCCAAAGAAAAAGCAAAAAACAAAACTAGAAAATTTTCCAGAAAATCTTTTCCTAATGAAAATTCATTTTTTATATTTATGTTGTGTCATGTCTTGTATTTCTATACTATTTATGAATTAGCTGTCACATAAAGTGGGAATATCCTATAGCTTGGGAATCACAGCTGCTCTGAACACAAGGCGAATGAATCGAGCGGACCAAGTGCTACTTTGTTTGCCCTAGCCGGGCCAGCGGGCCCCTTGACCCCCCTCAAGATTAAAACCTTTCTGTAGTAAGATTGCTCCATGTGATCTAGTCAACCACAAAAATTACATCTGAAAGATTCTGTATTATTCATAACAAAAGTTTTAAGTCTAGTGTCATTGTTCGAAGCTTGATGTGAACAAATTCTCTGCTTCGTTTATTCTGCATCGTTGTAGGCGCATTCAGCTCAAATTTTCGGGACTGTGTAACTTCCAGTCGTACGGGACTCATTTTGTGAGATTCAACCTGATAGATAGCGCTGCTTTGGCAAGGATTGCATCCATTGTTGGTTTAACACAGTTTCTGCAAATTCTCTTCTTGCAGTTTATTGCCGAGCCAATTTGACTAAAGTTGAAATTGAATTTACGTTTCGTACTTCTAAGAATTCCCTAATGGTCAAAAGCAATTGGGACAATATGCAGTTTATAATGTTAAGCAGCTTCAGCATCGTACAGCTGGTATAACTCTACTGTACCCCAGATAAATTTTTCAATATTATCTCCTTCCCTTTGTCTTCGTGAAAACAGTTCTGTAGCTAATTCTGCTAAATCATTTTAAGGAGTATATATTTCCAAGAGTTCACTTTTAAAATATTCCGAAACTTTATTCCTTGATGACATCCTACATTATTAAACCATTGCTTAGCACATCCAATTAGACAAGTTACTGCTAAAACCACCTTTTTGTTGCCGGGCATTTCATGCGAATGGAAATGCTCCTCCATGTACTTGACAAATGTCCACAATGATGGACGTTTCGAAACTTATCTCAGGTAAAGGCCAATTAACATCAGGACTACAGTTAATAATTGGATTGGCAACTCGTCATTGCAGCAATTGATAATACTCTGTTCTATCACTTGCTTCTGATGGAACAAAAAATGGAGCTTTACATTCAAAGTTTATTGGTTGTGAACTGACATAGCATTGTCAGGAAATTTAGGGTGTTGTCATTCCCCTTTTCTCCCGAGGCTCATTAAGCATATTTGTTAACACTTCTGCTTCTTTCATCACATCCTGCAACCTTATCTTTTACTTTTTCTAAGTCAGGAGTCATTATGGCAGAATCGGCCATATTGCTAGTAGACATGTTTAGCAGTCTGCAAAAATTTTGAATTTCGGAAATTTTGAAACTTTTTTAATCTTGAGCAGTGCTCAAAGGTACTGCTATACAACAATATAATTAAACCTATACTAGACTTGCAAATATAAATTTGCTTATCAAAAAGTTTATCTAAAATGTGTCAGGACACTTCTATTTTTTACATACATACAATAAAGATCTTAACTATCAGCAATAACTGCACTGAAACTTCAGTACCTTTGACTAATACACAAAAGTTAAGCTTCTTGCTCATCATAAAATTTTGGCTTAAGCTGCCAATAAATCTGAATAGTACATTTAACTAATGAGGTCAAAAATTAGTTATCTTTGACAATCATGTTAAATAATCTACAATTTATAACATATATATAAATATACAGTCCCTGTTTTTGGTGCACCACTTTCTACCCTCTGTAATGCTCCAAAGATTATTAACTTTTAAAGTTGGACCTTTTTTCTGATCCAAGTTTATTCAAATTCTGGATAGCTTAATCGGGCACCAGGCAATAATAACTTGCCAAATCAAGTTGAAATAGGGTTTGTTAAGAATTTATCATGCTTTACTTATTGAGCAAGAAACAAAGTTTATATCCAAAATATTCAACTCACCAAACTCAAAGGCAGAATATAAAAATTGTATACTAACAACTCCTTCTATCTAAAGTAGCATCATCTCAACTTCCACTAACAGCATTCTCCGTGGCCCAACGCCACCACTCTAATCACAACACACTCTTCCTACTCTTCTAACAATCTGACTCTGTGACCTAATATCACTTAGTTATAATGTGTGTACAAGTCCGGCATGTGACTGCTGCATGCCGGGAAAGACATTTGCATGATATCACGATCACGCTATGATCCAAGAGGGGTCGTGTCCTACACACGCTTTAGCAGTTGACAATCAAAAGGTTGAATTGCGCATGTGCAACTCCTACGCTTGGAATGAGGATTGCGATGTCCAAATAATGAAATAATCCCCAAAATGATAAACATAATGTAAATAAAGCAAAACTGATTAAGGAAAAGGAAAAGTGAATTGGTGGATCATCACAGATGGCCTTGACGGGAGGCTACCATCTGTCCCAACAGCTGTTCCAGTGGGTCCCCTTCCCCAACATTCTCTGAGCCTTTGGGGTTGTGACCTGGCCATTTTACCCATTGTGTGCAAAAAGTGCCTTCAGAGGTAAAGCAACTCAGCCCTTACACTGAGCCACCGGAAAAAAAAGCTTGGAAAGGCCGCCATCCGTCGGATGGGACGTTAAGCCGTGGCCCCGTGTGCGGGAGAGCCATACCCTGTGCACGTTAAAGAACATGCTGGATGGCCTTGACGGGAGGCTACCATCTGTCTCCCAACAGCTGTTCCAGTGGGTCCCCTCCCCCAACCTTCTCTGAGCCTTCGGGGTCCATGTGACCTGGCCATTTAGCCCATGGTGTGCAAAAAGTGCCGCTCAGAGGTAAAGCAACACAACTGAGCCACCTTTTATCTGACTCCTTTTTACCACCCATGTTTGACTGATGCCTTAATGGTTATTTTAATCATCTTTGAGGGTTTTATCATTTAATCTTCTGACTTATTGCCTTTATGGGTCCTATACACCCATTGTTTAGTGCTTCAGCATGAGAGCTACGTCACCAATGACATCAAATGAACTTGATTGAAAGAATAAGGAATAAAGTTTGGTTATGAAATGCTGTTGGAGTGCAAAAAGAAATGTAGTTAGTCTTAAGTTTTTACATGAGAAAATAATCTAAAGAAGTGTTTTTGTGGTGAGTGCTCGGGAGGTTAAAAGAGTTAATTAGTATTGAATTTATTAGTAAAACTAGTAAGAAAAGGCAAAGGATTGTTTACGCTGAAGTGAAGGTTATACAAGAGACCTGACGATAAAAATGAAGAGGTAATATGTTAGTCGAGTAGACAGAGCTTACTTTAAATTTTCTGCAAGAAAATCAAATCACTTGGTATATAATTACATTTAGTTGTTTGTAAGATTCTCGATAGATTGTATATTTGCGCACATATAGGATAAGCACTGGTTGAATTTCATTTGTATCATTGATTTCATCCATACTTTTGTAATAAATTACATTGTTTTAGAGTTATTATTGTTATGCTCAGTTGCATCCATTTAAATTTGTAACAATATTTTACACTTGTTTTTACTCCGACTGTTTTAATTTTTACATTCTTTCATTCTTGTTGTGTCCTTTGTAATTTATTTCTTTTTCTGTGTTGTTTTTAAATTCGGTTGCAGGTTCCAAGACTTTTATCTGTTTACATTTTACTGATCATCATATACTTCATGCAATATCATCTTAGCTGCCATTGTGTCATAAAATGTAAAAAAACCAAACCTGAATCATCTTGTTAAAATGATCCTCAGTGCAAACTCTTGTATATGCTGAAAGGGCCACCCTGTGAAGATTCTGTTGGTTTGGGTACTTGTAAGTAACAGCTGCATGCTTCAGATACATCTTCACTGTATTCTCTATGAGTCAATGCACACGTTCCCAATGGAATTCTGTGCAGCATTCTCGGGTGAGAATCCTAGACAGATTGCTGCTGCTGGCTGTAACGCTCCAAAGATTATTAACTTTCTCAAGTTGAACCTTTTGTCTGATCCAAAATAGATTAAAACTCCAGATAGCTTATTACGTGGCAGGCAATATTAACTTGCCAAATAAAGTTGAAATAGTGTTTGTTATGTATATAGTGTTACTTATCAAGCAGAAATTCAAAAAAGATTGTCAAGTTTAATTAAAGTTATATCTAAATCAAAGTCAAATTGTTGCTCAAGATGAAAAAAAATGCAAAAGTCAAATATTCATATAACAAACAAAGTTTATTTCCAAAAAAATTCAAAGACTCACCAATTCAGCTGTGATGAATACAAAAGTCGGAGTAACTAAAAAACTCCATCTCCAAATACAGCTCACAAAAACCAACTACTATCTTCCTCCTTCACCACCTTCCTAACTCCATACTGACTCACTCTACCCTAATTTAACTCTGTGACTTCATGTCACTTAGATAAATGTGGTGTACAATCTGGCATGGTGCCTGTTGCATGCCGTGAAAAACATTTGCATAATCTGATGATCGCCAACTTGGTATGATGAAGAGGTTTAAGACCCATGACCTGATAACATGTCAGGTGCTCTGGACCACTGAGCTACCATTCGCTGATCAAGATCTCCTCTAACTGATGTTATGAACTTTCTCTATCTACTTTCTTAATATGTAGGGAGTGTTCAGGCAATCCCACCTCAAGCGGCTTTTTACTTGTAAGGCGTGCATTCCATCTAAGAAAAGGCATTAAAAAAAGAGAAAAGGCATAAAAATCTAAGAAAAGGCTTGAGACGGGATTGCCTGAACACTCCTTATGTATTAGAAAAGTAGGTAGAGAAAGTTCATAACATCAGTTAGAGGAGATCTTGATCGGCAGCCGGTAGCTCAGTGGTCCAGAGCACCTGACATGTTATCAGGAGGTCGTGGGTTCGTATCACACCCAGCTCAAGACAATTTTTTCTCTAAATATTTGAATCAATTTACAGAGTGGAAATTATTAGTATATACTTAATGTGTTTAGTTTAATAATAATTATTTGTAGGTTTAAGACATCTTGCATCATAGCTAGATTATAGATAGATTAATTAATCTTAGATTAGAGTGAGTAATAAGATATATTATCATCATCATAATCCTCAAGCAGTCATGGGCTACAGAGGTCCAACCAGACCATGCAATTTAGTTCTCCAAGTAAGTCTGTCCTGAGCAGCCCATCATGTGAAACCCATGTGTACTTATGTGTGTCGCAGTGTTTGTAATAAGTGTTAGTTACACTTATTACAAACACTGCGAAAACTGTAAAGTTATTGTGAACTTGTAAAAGTTATCTGGCCACTGCACACCAATTCTAACAAGGTGCTGTTTGACATTGTCTGCCTACCGCATCCTAGGTCTCCCCCTCTTTCTGAGGCCTTTAGGCACACTGTTCATAACCCTATTCGCCAATCTATAATTATCCATACAGGCAACATGGCCAAACCAACGGAGTCTCTGCACAATATGCTGCTTAAGGAAGGTTGCAAACTCCTTTGCCAAACAAGGTGGGGTGGTTCAGTCGGTAGCGCGCCTGGCTCGTAATCTGTAGTTTTCAGGTTCAAGTCCCAGCTGGGTCAGTGTTGAGATTTACCTCCGCAAAAATTCCTCGCCCTGCCCACGGTCACTAGGGGACACCGATGGGCTTGGAAAGGCTGCCATCTCTCGGGTGGGACGTTAAGCCATGGCCCCGTGTGTGGGAGAGCCATACCCTGTGCACGTTAAAGAATCACACTGGATGGCCTTGACATGAGGCTACCATCTGTCTCCCAACAGCTGTTCCAGTGGGTCCCCAGCCCCAACCTTCTCTGAGCCTTCGGGGTCCATGTGACCTGGCCATTTAGCCCATGGTGTGCAAAAAAGTGCCGCTCAGAGGTAAAACAACCCAACCAAACTATTACACAGTATAATTTTAGTCTTTAGGTGTATACACCTATTTGTTCACAATCTCCATATATTCTTAAAAGTCCCGGCAGCAATCCCTATCCGTCTGTTAATCTCATGCTGCACATCACCAGTATCTGTTACATAGCTCCCAAGATAATTAAACTGTGACACATGCTCAAGATTGCAACCATTCAGCTTAACTGAATCACAGCCTGCCTTACCAATTTTCATCACTTTAGTTTTCTCTCTGTGTATAACCAAACCTACTCTAGTACCAGTTTCACCAACAGCTCGAATGAAAGAGTTCATCTCATCAACATCATTTGCCAAAAGAGCTAAATCATCAGCATAATTTTAATCAGAAATTTTTGTATCTCCAGCCCTTTTAAGACCAAAAGCTTTCCCTTGAAGTGAATTTCGCATAACAAAAGAGAAAAGGAGACAAATGCACCCTTGTCGAACACCAGAAGTAATGCTAAACCAATTGCTACAAGCCTTACCAACTCTCACACATGACTAAGTGTTATTATAGAGAGCTTTCATTATGTTAACTAACTTGTCAGGTATACCATATGATCGCACAATCAACCACAAATTATGACTATCAACAGAGTCGAAAACCTTTTTGAAATTAACAAAGCTAGCAACCAAAGGTTTCTGAAACTCTAAACATTTCTCAAGAATCTGCCTAAGTGAAAATATCTGATCCACACATCCCCTACCACTTCTGAATCCACATTGCTCATCACACAATTGACTGTCAACCAGATTCTTAATTCTATTAAGCACGATCATGGAAAGAACTTTACCTGGAACAGAGAGTATGCTGGTACCCCTATAGTTATCACAAGAACTGTGATCACCTTGTTTGAAAATAGGGATAATAATAGTTCTGGTAAAATCCTTAGGAACCATGCCTTTTGATAAAAGATATTCAGAATTTCAGTCATCCAAGTGGTAACCGAAACATTCCCAGCTCTAAGTATTTCTGTAGTAATTTCATCTACCCCTGGGGATTTATGAAGTTTAAGTTTAGAAACAGCCAGAATAACTTCAGATTGTGTTATAGGCCCAACATTAAAGCCACCAATGCATCTATCATTGCAAACAATGAGAGTAGAACTAACCATATTGCTTAGAACATCATTGAAATGCTCAGCCCACCTAGCCATGACAGAATTCTCACCTTTTATAACCTTGTTTATCCTCCAATCCCTGTATACCTGTCCATTTTCTACCGCACAAAACATTAACTATCTGGTACAGCTCTCTGCTGTTGTGCTGTCTAACTGCTTCCTCGGCTTTGTCAACCAAGTCATCAAGCCAAAGATTCTTCTCAGCAGTAAACTGATCCTTTACACATTTATTAATCTCTCTGTAATGCTTTCTATTAGGACTAGTAGGGTATTGATTAAGGACATTCCTGCAGTTCTTTCTTTCCGAAATAAGCTCAAGTACCTTATCACTCAAATAATTTTGTTTCCTCTGCTCCTTTTTTCCTAAAAGGATACTGTTAGTTTCCAAAAATGCCAGTTTAAAATGGCCCCATTCTTTCTGAACTTCAGTAGTAAGCAAACCATGACTGTCATAATGACTAAGTAACCTATCATGGTAAGCTTTAGCTATAACTGGATCTCTCAGAAATTCAATATTAAAGGTAAATTTTTTAACCCTAGCACAATACTTTTTAAGTTTAAGTTGCAAGACACTTTTAACAAGGTAATGGTCAGATCCAATTTCAACTCCCCTATATGACCTGGTATTCATAACAGAACTAGCCCATTTGTTGTGAATTAATATATAATCAATCATATTCTTATGCAGCCCATCATGTGAAACCCATGTGTACTTATGTATGTCGCAGTGTTTGTAATAAATGTTAGTTATTCTGAAACCATTGAATATACTTACCTGTAGGAGACGTTGCCCATTGCAGCTACCAATGCCAAAGGAGCCTTCACCCCTTCCCAAGGTCAGAGTCAGTACCAACTTTGGCATTGAAGTCACCAAGAACAAGGGTAATATCTCCTTTCTTGACAGAATTCAAAATATCCTGAAGTTGTTTGTAAAACCTGTCCTTCTCATCCTTATCGGCATCCTCAGTGGGGCAAAGCAGCAGATAACATTCAAGTCTTTAACGCTTATTTGAAATTTTGCTGTAAGAAACCTTTCATTAATGCACTAACATCCTGGAAGAGCATCACTAGCGTGTCTGCTGAGAAGCAGACCCACGCCTTGGTGATGCTTATTGTTGTCCCTCCCTGAAAAGAGAAATTTAAGACTATTTTTAAGAATCTGACCTTTATCTGTCCATGTGGTCTCTTGCAAGTCGAGAATATCAAAATTATAATGGTGGAATTCTTGTGTGAGGACATGAAGAGAAAAAGCTCTGCAGAGTCCTCATATTCCAACTACCTATGGAGAGAAAATGGTTAGTGGGATGTTTAAAGAAACTATGTTTATTGAGTAATATCAAACAGCCCCCTAATTGCAGACATGGGGCAAAGACCTGTTCCCCCACCACTAAAGGCTGAAGCCATCTACACTGGAAGACTTCCTCCAATATAGGATTTGATGATGCATGTAGAAACTAAAGAGTTCAGGTGCCTGCGATGACCCCTGCTCAGAATTATCCACCAGCTGATCAACATATCCTGTGAATCTATTGAATTGGGGCTGTCAACCCACAAACAAACAGAAAACACAGCGGAAGATTTTCCGTCCACAGAAGCCCACCAGTGCAGCAAAATCAGGATCCATAATCAAGCTCAGAGGCATAATTCCATTCAGGTTGGTATATATGGTCAACACTAGGACCCTGTGTGGTTGGCCACTCCTCAGCAGGGTGGAAAAAAAAGAAAACTAGCCATAGTTGTCCAGATCAGTAGGCCATACTAATCTGATCTGACTCCCTCCCCTTCCATTCACTTCCACAAGAGAATATCACTTTTAAAAGGAACTAATGGTCTGCACCATGAGAAGGCGGGGTCGGGCATTAGGTGCTAGGCCTGGCCAGTTCTATGCATCATCACAGGGGATTGGTGCATAGCTCTCCTTCCAGTGACTACCTATCTTCCATTAAGAGTGTTTTAAATGCGCGCTTTAGTGGCTGACAATCAAAAGGTTGGGAGTTGTGCATGTGCAACTCCTACTGCTCGGTAGAATGAATTGCGATTGGTCCAAATGAAATAATACCCAAAATGATAAATATAATGTGAATAAAGTAAAACTGGCTAAGGAAACATAAAAGTGAATGGGTTGATCATCACAACTCACCCTCCCAAAGGGAGTCAAAATTTGATCTAACAGATTTTGATGAGCAAATTTAGAATAATAGGTCACTTCTGATGTCATTTACTCATCGCTAAACATAAAATAAAGTAAAATTATGCTTATGCAAATTTTTATAAGACAAGCTACTCTCACTTTGACACAATTATCCATCACAACCAAAGGTAACTCCTCCCATCCACCTATCAACGTGTAAATTTACGTAGTGTATATTACATACCAATGGCTGTGGTAGTTAACTGCATACTAGCGTTATCGGACTACCTGTATCACATTCTGATACAAACTTCAAAAGTTGCATACAATAACCTGTACAAAAAGCTGGTTAATATTACCCCTGTCCTGCTTAAATTCTAAAAATGTTAAAGAAAAAAAATTAATTATGTCAAATTCTGCTCTTTCATAGAATATAATTACAGACATATCAAGCGGGGTACAGAACTTCCGTTTATTCCCCTAACAACAATTCAAATATGTGAAAGCTAATTTTCTTCCTCATACCATACATGAAAAAATTGGTATTGGAACACCATTAAATTCTCCTAACTACAAATAAATATGTAAATCTAAGAAATTCCTAATTTTACAAACAAGCAGTAGTGTAATCATCTGCTAAATCTTCACCTAAACACAATAATCGCGATTTAGCTGAAATAAAAAAATGCATTAGTTACCTCCCCTCATCTTTTATATATCGAGCTTTATGTCTCCCACCCAATGGAGTTATGCTGGTGACTGTCTCAGCCACCAGACTTTGTCATTCGGGACAGCTCAAAGAAGGTACCAAAGCTTCAAGACATCATGATCAGCTCATATGTATATACAAACAAATGCTGCCATTGTCACTGATGCATCAATATCACTGATGACACTGAAGAGATTTAAACAGATACACATGCATCGTATCTAAGAGTAAAGAAAAACTATCAATAATTTATCATATATGATGCTAACATTTCATCCAATACAATTGGGGGCGGGGGTGGCTCAGTTGGTAGCGTGCCAGTCTCGTAATCTGTAGTTCCCAGGTTCGAGTCCCAGCTGGGTCAGCGTTGAGACTTATCTCCGCAAAATTCCCCGCCCTACCCATGGTCAGTAGGGGACACCGATGGACTTGGAAAGGCCGCCGTCCGTCGGATGGGACGTTAAGCCGTGGCCCCGTGTGCGGGAGAGCCATACCCTGTGCATGTTAAAGAACTCGCTGGATGGCCTTGACGGGAGGTTACCATCTGTCTCCCAACAGCTGTTCCAGTGGGTCCCCTCCCCCAACCTTCTCTGAGCCTTTGGGGTCCATGAGATCTGGCCATTTAGCCCATGGTGTGCAAAAAAGTGCCGCTCAGAGGTAAAACAACCCAACCCAATACAATTCCATCCAAATTTTGCAATAAGAATTATTTAAATGTGAAAAGGTACTTCAAAAAAATAAATATACCTCAAAATACAAAATGTTTAATCACTGTATATAAATTCTCCTTCATTCTCATCATTCACATCCATAAACATTTTATAACTCCTGAATACCTTAATGTAAACATACAACACTTAATTCAGGTTTCAGTCAGCTGAAACGAAAAAATCTACAAAAGTACATAAATGCACTTGAAGTCACGTAAATACAATATAACTTTTTATGGTTCAACTAGAACTTAGATGAACCAGGATACATTAAAAAATTATAATTACTTCACATTATATACTTAAACTATAAACTTTGAATAATAAATTCACTTTAAAAAATATCCATAACTCCAAAGTTTCAACACTAAATTAAACATTTCAAAATCTCTAAGTATAAACGAAATAGATAATCTTCAATCATCTCCGTCTCATGAGTGAGCTTTTCTTGAGGAACTTGGCCTCTCGCTTCAAAGATTCTAAATTAAGTTTTCCGAATTGTGCTTCCTTCTATAGCAATATTGCTCTGTGTTCCCTAGTCAGCCACAAAAATTACATCTGAAAGTTTCTTATTCATAGCAAAAGTTATTGGTCTAGTGTGATTATTCATTGTGCATTGTTCTAGGCGCGTTCGGTACAAATTGTCAGGACCGTGTAACTTCCAGTCATGCAAAAGTTGTTTTTCAAGACTCAACCCAATAGTGCTGCTTTGGCAAGGATTTGCATCCATTGTTGATTTAATGTAGTTTTTTCAGATTATGTTCTTGCAGCATATTGCCAAGCCAATTTGACAAATTTAAAATTGAATTTACATTTCATACTTCTAAAAACTTATACGAGCAAAAGTAATTGGGACATAATGCAGTTTATAATGCCAATTTTGGTGGCATCAACATTGTATAGATGCTATAACTACTGTATTCCAGATGAATTTTTCGATATCATCACCTTGTGATGGTCTACCCATACACTTTTACTGTTCTTTAACCAGTTTTGCTTTATTTACATTACATTTATCGTTTTGGGGATTTTATTTCATTTTGCGGACTGATTTCGATTCTCTCTTCCAAGTGTAGGAGTTGTGCATGCACAACTCCGACCTTTTGATTTACAACCCCTAAAGAGCGCATGTAGGACATAGCTTGTGCGATAGTCAGTTTATGTAAATGTCTTTCCCAGCATGCAGTAGACACGTGCCAGCTTTGTACACTACTTGTTATAGTAGTGACTTTAGGTCACAGAGTCAGATAGAGATTCAGTGAGATTGTAGATAGAGATAGATAGAGATAATAGATAGAGATTCAGTGAGATTGTAGATAGAGATAGATAGAGATAATAGATAGAGATTCAGTGAGATTGTTGTGATGATGATGGGTCATGGAGTGGTATATGTTGTTTAGATAGATGCGAGTTGCTAATGTATTCTACCATTGAATTTGGTGAGTTGAATTTTTTGGAAATAAACTTTGTTTGTTTTAGAAACTTTTGAATCTTTGCTATTTTTGATCTTGAGCAACGTAAATTGATTTTTTTGATTAGATTTAAACTTGACAATCATTTTTGAATTCTTACACGATAAGTAATGCTTGATAACATACATTAACGAACCCCATTTCAACTTTATTTGGCAAGTTATTATTGCCTGGCACCCTATACAGCTATCTGGAATTTGAATAAAATTTGGATCAGACAAAAGGTCCAACTTTAAAAAGTTAATCTTTGGAACATTACACCTTCTTTTTTGCCTTCATGAAAACAGTTCTGTAGCTAGCTGTGTAAAGTCATTATAAGAAGGATATACTTCCCAGAGCTCATTTTTAAAATCTTCCCAAAACTCTATGCCATGACGACATCCATGTTTATTCCCCATTGCTTAGCACATCCAATTAAACAAGGTACTGCAAAAACCACCTTTTTGTTGCCGGGCACTTCATGATCATTCTTCAAACAGAATTGATCTTCCATGGACTTGACAAATATCCACAATGACTGACGTTTCTAACCATCAAACCTTATCTCAGGTAAAGGCCAATTAACATAAGGATTACAGTTAATAATTTGATTGGCAAATTGTCATTGCAGCAATTGATAATACTCTGTTCTATCACTTGCTTCTGACAGAACAAAAAATGGAACCTTACATTCAAATTTTATAAGTTCATGAACTGATGTAGCATTTTCAGCAAATTTAGGGGTTGTTGTCGTTCCCTTTTTCTCCCGAGGCTCATTAAACAGATTCATTAATACTTCTGCGTCTTTCATCACATCCTGCAACCTATCTTTTACTTTTTCTAAGTCTGGAGTCATTATGGCAGAATCGGCCATATTATTAGCAGTCATGTTTAATGATCTGCCAAAATTGTCAATTTAATGAAATTTTGAAACTTTTTCATCTTGAGCAAGTGCTTAAAGGTACTGCTATACAACAATACAATACTAAAGCTATACTAAGCTTGCAATAAACTTTCTTATCAAAAAGTTTATCTATCATGTGTCCAGACACTTCTAATCTTTATTTAAATACAATAAAGACCTTAACTATCAACAGTAACTGCACTGGAACTTCAGTACCTTTGACTAATACAAAAGTTAAGCTTCTTCCTCAATAAAAATTTGGCTTAAGCAGCTGTTAAATCTGTGATTAATGTATGTAACCAATGAGCTAAAAACTTTGTTAACTTTGACAATCACATTAAATAGTATACAATTTTTATTCATATATAATCAAGTGCCAATGTTTGGTGCACCATTTTCTTTATTTGCTCTGTAATGCTCCAAAAGATTTTTAAACTTTTTCACTTTGGACTTTGGACTTATCCAAATTAAATTAAAACTCCAGATAGCATATCAGGCACCAGGATTAACTTGCCAAATAAAGTTAAATGAGGGTTCATTAAGTGTATGGGCATTACTTATTGAGTAAAAAAATAGAAAGATCGTCAATTTATTAAAGTTATATCTAATCAAAATTAATTATTGTTGCTCAAGAGAAAAAATAGCAAAGTCATAATATTCATATAACAAAGTTTATTTCCAAAAAAATTGAAGACTCACCATAATAACTGATGAATACAAAATAATCTGAGCAAATAAAAAAGCTCATTTAAACATTTCCAAAACTGACAAACTTCTCAGCTAACATTGTTCTCTCTCACTAACATTTTCTCATTAGTATCTCATTCTCTGACTATCTATTATCATTACTTCATCATTTCTCTACTATCATCTACTGACTCCATGACTTAACATCACAGTAAACATGCTGCGTGTGTTCCACGCTGGGAAAAACATTTGCATAAATTTACGATTGCGCACTAGCTGATGCAAGAGGGGATGTGTCTTTAACGTGTGCATTAGCTGCTGTCAATCAAAAGTCAAAGTTGTACATGTGTAACTCCTTTAGCGGACCAGAATGAGGAAAAATGATGGCCAACTAAAAATAATGTGCAAAATGATAAATATAGCGTAAATAAAGTAAAACTGGTTAAGGCAAAGTAAAAGAGAATGGGTGGACCATCATACTGGCCTGTATAATAGGGTGTATTTCCTGGCCTAATGTGTGCCAGGAAAACATTCTCCACACCATCATACTGCCACCACTGGCCTGTACTGTTGACATGAGACAAGATGGCTCCATGGCCCATGTTGCTTCTGCCAAATTCTGATCCTTTTGTCAGCAATGATGCAAAAGAAACTTAGATTCATCCGACCAAGCTTTTTTTTTTCTTCTAGTTCTCAATGGTCCAGTGTTGATACTCCTGTGCCCACTGGAGATGCACTTTCATGTTCTTCACTGACAACATTGGCATATGATATGGTGGTTGTAACCCATTCGTGACAAAATCTAATACATGATGCATTTGAAGATGACCGAATTCTGAACACCAATATTTAATTCTGCTGTGATTTGCCTGGTTGAGGCCCATCTGTTTGCTTGCATGATTCTCACCAGTTCCCTTTGATCTCTCTGATCCACAAGCTGTTTTCATTCACAGGATCACCATTCACTGGTAGTTTTTTGCTTTTTGCACCATTCTCAGTAAACCTTTGAAATAGTTGTGCATGAAAGACCAATGAGGACAGGCTTTTGGAAGAGTCTAGAACTGGCATGCCTAGCACCAAATATCATGTTCAAAGTCACTCAGATCGCTCATTTTGCCTATTCTGATGCTCAATCCAACTCTGATGCTCAAAGAGCTGGTCTGACTGGTTTATATTACACACTGCAGTCACGTGGCATATTATGTGTTGGAATGAACCATTTTTGTGACTAGGGGTGGTGTACCTAATAAACTGGCATCTCAGTGCATGTATATAACAACCTGCACCTTGAGGACTATGTATATATTAACAGCCTGCACCATGAAAAGGTGGGGTCGTACTTTATGTACTAGGCCTGGCTGGTTCTATCCTATTAGCACATGTGATTGGTACACAGCTCTCATTCCACAGTATGCCTATTTTACCTAGCTACCATTTCTCACTATATGCACTGAATTCTTAATTTGTCCTCATGTAATTGTGAAACTTGGTATTGCCACTCACTTGCAAAGTGCAAATATTGATGTATCTTGACTTAATTTGACTTTGATTTTTTGCATATTAATGTACTTTAACTAGAAAATCCCTGTTTTTCTATAGGTTGGTTAATATGTGATTTTAATTACACAGAATCTATTATTCTGTAGAATAGTTAAGGTGAAAAATAGGAAAAGTTTCTTGCTTTAATTTAAAATTTTGTTTTATAGCATAATGGTTTTCACACTTGTATAATGAGCAACATTAGGTTTATAAGTGAAATATTTTATTGATCTTTAAATGTTAAATAAAAAAATCAATCTTAATTATTCTGATAGTTTTATTGTTTGTTACAGGTTGCAGGGCACAGATTGTCCTACGACACTTTAGGACAAATTCGTGAACGCTTGTCACAAATTGCTCCACATTTAACTAGATATGGATGTGTGGAAGATGCAAACTTCTTCAAGCAGAGTTCAGTTTTGTTTAAAGTGAGTATCCCTTGTGTTGTGAAACGGTAAAAAAGCATTTTCGATAAGGCATTACTAAAAACCTCCTCTCTCTCTCTGCTCAATATTTCCCTTTTTAATACAAAATATTTTTATATAACAGGCTGCCAGAATTAGTGTTATTTCCCCATAAATTGGCGTTTCAATGCACCTGTTTTTGGATCAGTACAATTGTAAACATGATTTACGAACTTGGGACATCAGTATTACCAGGGAAAAGTAACCTTTCATTTCACCTTCTGTTACTTTGAACCATTTGTCATCGTCTTTTCTTTCTATCAGGATTAGCTAACTGCTCCCATGTGTAATCATTGGTTTCTTTTGTTATGATGGAAAACAAAGGGTCAAGAAATATTTTCAGTTCAGATGGGGATTCAGATTCATATTTGTCTTTTTTCGATTGCAACGTCACTGTAACAACTAAATGGATGTATAATAGGGTTATTTTCTGATTTTACCCACTTCCAATCGCTTTGCATGACGCATTTTTGTCATTTTGCGGGCGGTGGGATGGAACTTTCATAATCACTTATATCATTATTTTCTTCCACTGAGGTACACTCAGATTCACTTGTAGTTTTAGTATCACTTCTATCATCAGATAAATCAGAAACTTCAGATTCACTGCCTAAAACTTTCACTACCACAAACTTTCCTTGATGCCATTTTTACTCACAGCTCTAAATTTTTTTTTCTACTATAAAATTCATTTCAACAACTGTAGAAGGACAAAGAAAAGTTAATCCCAGTATTGCCACGTACTTCCACTAAAGGAAAAAATGCATTTGAGAGACATCTCTGAACTAGCACACTGACTACGAACACATTTTTCATACCTCTACGCTCCACGAGCAGAGCTCGTCATCCGATTTTAGCGTGTAAGGACACCGCTCGAGCAGAGCTCGCCATTCGATTTAAATGGGTTAAGGAAAAGTAAGTGAATGGGTTGTCATAACAACAGGGTTTCGGTTCTCTTCACAAAAAACTGCCTGTGTGCACTTTTGCCATAAGCACAATTTTCATCTGGACCCCAACCTGAAGCTTGGGGGTTCCATCATTCCATTCGTGGTGGAGACAAGTTTCTTGGCCTCAACTATGAACAAAATCAACCTTTTTACCACACGTGTAATCTGAGATCGAAGTGCACGTGAGCACTGAAAGTTCTATATATTCTCTCCATTTTGTCATTATGAGTTAATTGATGTTCTCTATTCTGCCTATACTGCATGCTTGTCCATTCAAAATTGCACTATGGATCCCAGGTGTATGATTTTGTCCAGGATTCAGTGGTGAAGGTGCTGGACCAGTGAGGCCTTCCACACCTCACTGGTCCAGTGTCTTTACATTGAGACTGACAAACTATTTTTATCTATTCATCATTAGCAGTTGCCCTATTGTATGCATCAAAATTATGATCCCTTCCTGACCATTGCACTTTAAACTGGGTTTTCAGTCCTCAGTGTTAGATTCTTTATCATAATCATCTAACTGCCATTCGTCCTTTTGGTGCATCAGTCTTGATAGCAATACCCAATCAACAGCTACCAGTTACAATATTGGTTGCTGTTTCCTCTTCCTGCAATATTTTTTTTCCTTAGCTGTCCCATGGCCAAGTGGTTAGTGTGCTTGGCTACTGATCTAAGGGACCTGTGTTCGAGCCCAGGGTAAGGCATGGATGTATTGTAACGCTCCAAAGAAATGCAAAATACTTTTAAGTTTGGACCCTTTTTCTGATCCAATTAGTTTTATGCTCCGGATAGCTGAGACAGGTGCCAGGCAATAATTAACAAATTGCCAAAAAATAGAATAAGTTAAATTAGGGTTCAAAATACCAGCGAGCGTTAATGAGTAAGAATCAAAAATGATTGTCAAATTAATTATAATCAAATCTTAATTCACGTTGCTCAAGAGAAAAAATTAGTAAAGACTTAAAAGGTTTAAATAACAAACAAATTTATTTCCCAAAATCAACTCACCAAAACTTCAATGAAGAAGATGCATTAACTCAGCACTCTTCCGTGCTACATGCTTATGCTCTGACAACTCACTATGCTATGTGCTTCAACGCACTATGTGCTTCGCTATTTTGTCTTTTTAAGAAGCAAATAGAGCCTCTGCACTACTCGTGCAACGTGCACTATTTGCTTCTCTGACCACATGTCAGACTTTTACAAGAGCCGGACGTGTGTCATGTTGCACGCCGGGAAAGACATTTACATAAAATGACGAGCGACGCAAGCTATGACGCAAGAGGGGGCATGTCCTTGTGAACGCGCTTTAGCAGGTGACAGTCGGAAGATCGGAGTTGCGCATGCGCAACTCCTAACTCTTGGAAACGAGCGCTGTGATGCCAAAAAGGAAATAAAAATCCCCAAAATGATAAATATAGCGTAAATTAAACAAAACTGGTTAAGGTAAAGCAAAAGTGAATGATGGGGCATCACAGTATGTTTCATTTTTGTGCTGAGGTCCTGCCATCCTCTCAGACCTTCTACTCCAGCATATAAACTGACAGGCTCCTGTCAGACCTCTGTGGCAAGCAGCTGCTTGAGGGGGTATATTTTTTTTTTTTGCAGGATGGGGAAAGCCTTTACACGTACTGTGCATACCAGCAACTCTTTGCCAGCCATTGTGCTGAGCATTTTCACCGACTGCTCAAAGTCTGGCACATCTGTGTGATATTATCATTGCAGACCAGGTCCCACTGCAATGTTCCATCTTCACTGTAGATTTGCACACTATCAGTCTTAATTTGATCCACAGGCAGCTAAACATCATTGTCAGTGTGTGCTTTTTGTCAACTTGCTTTGTTTGTTGCAGGCTTTGATCTCTGTGAGGCATTGGCCTCACCCTGTTCTTTCCAAGATCTACCATCAGCTTCATCTGGCAGCCACAATTGACAACCCTTATTACAACTACTAGCCTCTTCTGTTGGGTGCCCAGTCACATCACAATCAGAGGCAATGACTTGGCAGATGCCCCTATCTGACTCTCCACTTCAAGCTTGATACTTGAACTTCGAGCAGTGTTTTTCCATCAAGCTCTGCACATAGTGGCAACAATCTTGATCAGAACAGATTGGTAGCAAACTCTTAGAGATCAACCCTACTCTCAAACTCTGGAGTTCAAAAGATAAAAAAAAAAACTTCCTATATTTTTTAGGTGCTCAAAAGTTAAAAAAAAATATATATATTCTTATTCTTTACAAGTCTTTTCAACCAGCCAGGATATCTTTATCTCACAGTATTTATCAGAACTCTTCTATTTCACTCTACCTTCTACGTCCACCCACTGGCAAGCTCCATAGTCAGGATCAGATGATACCTGTTGGGGGTAGCCTCGACTTGTGTCATTACCCCTTGACTGCCCTTTCAACTTTTGGTTGACCTCGAGAGCTCAGGTTTCAGTGGAAATCACATGACTCGACCGACAGCTATTATCCTACACAGTTTGCCATGGTTTGGTGCAGGCTTCACTCAGAGCTGTCTGTACCTATCCAAGTCCAGACTACCTCTGCAAACTCTTTTTTTCTCTTCAGTTAAGGATGTCATAGCTCAGAAACTTCTACTAAAGCTAGCATTCCCATTTCCTTCACTCTCCCACTCTATCCCGCCACTTCCATCACTGTTAAGGATAGACCAAATTGTCTTATTCTAATATTATTAAGATGAAATGGATTTTCCTACCCCAGGCGTGCTTCTGATCCAGGTTCAGACTAAATATAATTAAATGTCACAACCATATTACTCTTTCTTTTAATTTCTTTTCTTCTTACTATATTTTTTTTACCTAATTCACTACCAGTGTCCCAATAATTATCTAATAATAATATAAATAAAATACTCAAGACTCTCAAATTGTAAGATTAAGGTAATGTACCATATCAATACCAACTAAACTCTATAGCGAAGTCTACCTCAATAGTGTCATCATAAGATTTAAATCCAATAGTTTGAAACTGACCCCAACTCTTCAGTAATAAATTATCACAGGAAAAATCCTATAGACAAGGAACACTTGAAATAATGAGTTGAAAAAAATTGGTTGTCTTGACTGGGATTTGAACCCAGGTCTCCCAGAAGCATGCCGAGCATCTAAACTGCTAGACTTTTCTTCAGCTAAGTGACATATAAGCCTTCCTGTTGATTCACAGTGGTGTCATCTATTATCAAGAGTTGGGCAGCCAAGCTGCCACATTTTTGATGGTAGTAATATTTGTCACTTATGCTCACAGCATTGTATAAACTATTCAGTAATAAATTATCACAGGAAAAGTCCTGTAGACAAGGAACACTTGAAATAATGAGTTGAAAAAAAATTGGTTGTCCTGACTGAGATTAGAACCCAATGTGTTCCCATGGGAAAACTTTTCCTCTGATAATTTCTTACTGAATAGTTTACATAATACTGTGAACATGAGTGACAAATATTACTTCCATCAAAAATGTATGGCTTGGCTGCCCAATTCCTGATAATAGATGATGCCACTGGTGAATCAGCCCAAAGGCTTATATGTTACTTAGTTGAAGAAATGGTCAGTTCCTTGGTGGTTAAGAAGCCCAGCATACTTCTCGATGACCTTGGGTTCGAATCCCAGTCAGGACAACCAATTTTTTTCAACTCATTATTTCGAGTGACCCCAATTCTTTTCCTTCTCTCAGCTTCTCTTTGAGACTGAACCCTATAACTTTTATTTTACTCCCCCCACCTCCATTATTTTTTTTCTTTTCTTTTTCTTCTTTCCCCTCTCTTATTTTTATTTTTACTCTTTTTATTTTTTTTTCTATTTTATTTTTTTTATTTTTTCCCTTCTATTTTTCTTTCCTTCCCTCTCTTTTAATTTACTTTTATTAATTTAAACTACACAGCAATTTATTTAAAATTTTTTAATTCACTATTATGCTGTAATATTAAAAGCTCTTGAGCAACATTATTCTACATTAAGCTTAGTACTATTCACGTAATCAAACCTCGAGTATTTTTCACCATGGTATACTGTCACTTAAGGACACTTTTATCTTTACAAAAAGTTTCTTCTAAAAATTAAGTATTTAACAAAAAAAATATATGTTTTAATAGAACTTTTTAAAGTCGTAGTAAAAAAATGCATCTGGCAGCACAAATAAAAATTTATTTAAAAAAAACTAATACAAGAATGGGATCATTTTAAACAGGCTTTTTTGGACACTAACAGTACTCTTTTAGGAAAAAAGGAGCAGAAGAGGCAGAATTATCTGAGTGATAAGGCACTTGAGCTTATTTCGGAAAGAAAGAACTGCAGGAATGTCCTTAATCAATACCCTACTAGTCCTAATAGAAAGCATTACAGAGAACTTAATAAACGTGTAAAAGATCAGTTAGCTGCTGATAAGAATCTTTGGCTTGATGGTTTGGCTGACAAAGCCAAGGAAGCAGTTAGACAGCACAACAGCAGAGAGCTGTACCAGATAGTTAATGTTTTGTGTGGTAGAAAACACAGGTATACAGGGATTGAAGGATAAACAAGGTAAGGTTATAGAAGGTGAGGATTCTGTCATGGCTAGGTGGGCTGAGCATTTCAGTGATGTTCTAAACAATGCGGTTAGTTCTATTCCCATTGTTTGTAATTATGATAGATGCATTGGTGGCTTTAATGTTGGCCCTATAACACAATCCGAAGTTATTTTGGCTGTTTCTAAACTTAAACTTCATAAATCCCCAGGGGTAGATGAAATTACAACAGAAATGCTTAGAGCTGGAAATGTTTCGGTTACCACTTGGATGACTGAAATTCTGAATATCTTTTATGATAAAGGCATGGTTCCTAAGGATTTTACCAGAGCTATTGTTATCCCTATTTTCAAAAAAGGTGATCGCAGTTCTTGTGATAACTATAGGGGTATCAGCCTACTCTCTGTTCCAGGTAAAGTTCTTTCCATGATTGTGCTTAATAGAATTAAGAATCTGGTTGACAGTCAATTGTGTGATGAGCAATGTGGATTCAGAAGTGGTAGGGGATGTGTGGATCAAATATTTTCACTTAGGCAGATTCTTGAGAAATGTTTAGAGTTTCAGAAACCTTTGGTTGCTAGCTTTGTTGATTTCAAAAAGGCTTTCGACTCTGTTGATCGTCATAATTTGTGGTTGATTGTGAAATCATATGGTATATCAGACAAGTTAGTTAACATAATGAAAGCTCTCTATAATAACACTGAGTCATGTGTGAGAGTTGGTAAGTCTTGTAGCAATTGGTTTAGCATTACTTCTGGTGTTCGACAAGGGTGCATTTTGTCTCCTTTTCTCTTTAGTTTGGTTATTGATTATGTTATGCGAAATTCACTTCAAGAGAAAGATTTTGGCCTTAAATGGGCTGGAGATAGGAAAATTTCTGATTTATATTATGCTGATGATTTAGCCCTTTTGGCAAATGATGTTGATGAGATGAACTCTTTCATTCGAGCTGTTGATGAGACTGGTAGTAGAGTAGGTTTGGTTATAAACAGAGAGAAAACTAAAGTGATGAAAATTAGTCAGGCAGGCGGTGATTCAGTTAATCTGAATAGTTGCAGTCTTGAGCAGGTGTTACAGTTTAATTATCTTGGGAGCTATGTAACAGATATTGGTGATGTGCGGCATGAGATTAACAGACGAATAGGGATTGCTGCCGGGACTTTTAAGAATCTATGGAGAGTGTGGAGAAATAGGCGTATACACCTAAAGACTAAAATTAGACTGTATAATAGTTTGGTTCTTTCTAGGGTTAGTTATGGTAGTGAAACTTGGACACTTTTTAAACAAGATAACTGGAAACTAGATGCTTTTGATTCCAGATGCTTACGCAGTATCTTGGGCATTAGGTGGTTCAACTTTGTAACTAATGATGAGGTTAGGCAAAGGAGTTTGCAACCTCCTTTAAGCAGCGTATTGTGCAGAGAGAGACTCCGTTGGTTTGGCCATGTTGCCCGTATGAATAATTATAGATTGGCGAATAGGGTTATGAATAGTGTGCCTAAAGGCCTCAGAAAGAAGGGGAGACCTAGGATGCAGTGGGCAGACAATGTCAAACAGGACCTTGTTAGAATTGGTGTGCAGTGGCCAGATGCAGTAGATGTATCTCAGGATAGACTTGCTTGGATAACTAAATTGCACGGTCTGGTTGGACCTCCGTAGCCCATGGCTGTTTGAGGATGATGATGATGATGATGATGAATACACAAAAATGATTACAATGCACATGAATAGAATATATTTCTGAATAACGAAAAATTTTTTTTTTGGTTTTAAGGAAATATTTTTCTCGTTTTGTAATTTTTTTCTCGGTACCATACTTTGAGAAAATCCCAGGTTTTGAGCCAATTGTGCTGAGTCAAATAAACAAGTCAACTTTAGAATTTTTTTAAAAATAGCCAATCAACTGAAATAGGTAACGTTTATATATGAAATTAAACAGAAGTTAATTACGAATTTTATGAAAATCAATAATATAAATAAATTTGCATGCATGTTGTTTTTAATAAGCCTTTTTCAATGTGATACGGTGAAAAAAAAGATCACATGTACAATTAAGGCTTCATTTTGGAAAACCTGCTAAATAAAAATAGTTAGATTATATTTAAAAATCAATCCAAAGTGAATGCACAGTATTCCCTGTTAAGATAGACATCAAACATTAATTAATAATAAATAAAATAAATACCCTCTCAAGCAGCTTGCCCCAGAGGTCTGACTGGAGCCTGTCAGTTTATATGCCAAAGTAGGAGGTCTGTGGGGATGGCAGGACCTCAGCAGAAAAACAACACACACACACACAACCATGCCTTTACCCAGGGCTCGAACCCAGGTCCCTTAGATCAGCAGCCAAGCGTGCTAACCACTCGGCCATGGTAGATTTCTGAAAAAAAAAAAAAAATTCATCGCTGCCATGGCGGGAATCGAACCCGCATCTGTCCAGATTCATGCCAGAGCACGCTACCATTGCACCACGCTTTGGACAATGAAATTTTTCAGAATAAGACCTTATAAATCTTCTTCACTGAGATGTGGCTGAGACAGTGCCATCTATACTCAAGGAGATGCAACTTTTTCAGTCGTTGCTATTGATTATCAGATGTTAATGAGAAGGTCGCTAACGCTAAAGCGTTAATATATAATTAAAAATCAATCCAAAGTGAATGCACAGTATTCCCTGTTAAGTTCGATTTCCGCCGTGGCGGCGATGAATTTTTTTTTCAGAATCTATTAATTAATGTTTAATTATATATTTATCGAAAGGAAATTTCCTCCCAAATTATATAATATTCACCTGAAATATGATTTTTATTTCTTTCAATGATTCTTTTCAGTATCATGTATTTTAAACACATCATCATTCTCAAGCAGCCATGGGCTATGGAGGTCCAACCAGACCATGCAATTTAGATCTCCAAGCAAGTCTGTCCTGAGCTATTTCTGCTGCATCAGGCCATTGAACAGCAATTCCAATAAGGTCCTGTTTGACATTGTCTGTCCACCGCATCCTAGGTCTCCCTCTTTCTGAAACCTTCAGGTACACTGTTCATAACCCTATTTGCCAATCTATAATTATCCATACGGGCAACATGGCCAAACCAACAGAGTCTCTTTCTGCACAATATGCTGCTTAAAGGAGGTTGCCGACTCATTTCCCTAACCTCATCAAAATCTTTCCCTTGAAGTGAATTTTGCATAACATAATCAGTAACCTGCCATCCTCTCAGATCTCCTACTGTGGCATATAAACTGACAGGCTCCTGTCAGACCTCTGTGGCAAGCAGCTGCTTGAGGGGGTATTTATTTATTTTTTTATTTAACCAAACTAAAGAGAAAAGGAGACAAAATGCACCTTGTCAAACACCAGAAGTAATGCTAAACCAATTGCTACAAGACTTACCAACTCTCACACCCGACTCAGTGTTATTATAGAGAGCTTTCATTATGTTAACTAATTTGTCTGGTATACCATATGATCTCGCAATCAACCACAAATTATGACGATCAACAGAGTCGAAAATCGTTTTGAAATTAACAAAGCTAGCAACCAAAGGTTTCTGAAACTCTAAACATTTCTCAAGAATCTGCCTAAGTGAAAATATCTGATCTACACATCCTCTATCACTTCAGAATCCACATTGCTCATCACGCAATTGCCTGTCAACCAGAATCTAATTCAATTAAGCACGATCATGCAAAGAACTTTCCCTGGAACAGAGAGTAGGCTGATAACCCTATAGTTATCACAAGAACTGCGATCACCTTTTTTGAAAATAGGGATAATAATAGGTCTGGTAAAATCTTTAGGAACCATGCCTTTATCATAAAAGATATTCAAAATTTCAGTCATCCAAGTGGTAACAGAAACATTCCCAGCTCTAAGCATTTCTGTATTAATTTCATCTACACCTGGGGATTTATGAAGTTTAAGTTTAGAAATAGCCAAAATAACTTCAGATTGTGTTATAGAGCCAACATTAAAGCCACCAATGCATCTATCATCATAACAAACAATGGGAGTAGAACTAACCACATTGTTTAGAACATCACTGAAATGGTCAGCTCACCTAGCCATGACAGAATCCTCACCTTGTATAAGCTTCCCTTGTTTATCCTTCAATCCCTGTATACCTGTTCGTTTTCTACCACACAAAACATTAACTATCTGGTAGAGCTCTCTGCTGTTGTGCTGTCTAACTGCTTCCTTGGCTTTGTCAACCAAGTCATCAAGCCAAAGTTTCTTATCAGCAGCTAACTGATCTTTTACACATTTATTAAGCTCTCTGTAATGCTTTCTATTAGGACTAGTGGGATATTGATTAAGGACATTCATGCAGTTCTTTCTTTCTGAAATAAGATAAAGTGCCATATCACTCAAATATATATAGCATCTATGAAATAACCAGTATCAAAAGAGACAATAATATGAGTAATGAACTGTAAGTTGTACTTACTAAAAATCATCATCATCCTCAAGCAGCCATAGGCTACTGAGGTCCAACCAGACCGTGCAATTTAGTTCTCCAACAAGTTTGTCCTGAACTACATCTACAGCATCTGGCCACTGCACATCAATTCTAATAAGGTCCTGTTTGACATTGTCTGCCCGTTCCATCCTTGGTCTCCCCTCTTTCTGAAGCCTTTAGGCATACTGTTCATAACCCTATTCGCCAATCAATAATTATCCATACGGGCAACATAGCTAAACCAATGGAGTCTCTCCCTGCACAATATGCTACATAAAGGAGGTTGCCAACTCCTTTGCCTAACCTCATCATTAGTTACAAAGTTAAACCACCTAATGCCCAAGATACTGCATAAGCATCTAGAATCAAAAGCATCTAGTTTCCTGTTATCTTGTTTACAAAGTGTCCAAGTTTCACTGCCATAACTAACCCTAGAAAGAACCAAACTATTACACAGTATAATTTTAGTCTTTAGGTGTATACACCTCTTTCTTCACACTCTCCATAGATTCTTAAAAGTCCCGGCAGCAATCCCTGTCCGTCTGTTAATCTCATGCCGCACATCACCAGTATCTGTTACATAGCTCCCAAGATAATTAAACTGTGACACCTGCTCAAGACTATAGCCATTCAGATTAACTGAATCACAGCTTGCCTGACCAATTTTCATTACTTTAGTTTTCTCACTGTTTATAACCAAACCTACTCTACTACCAGTCTCATCAACAGCTCGAATGAAAGAGTTCATCTCATCAACATCATCTGCCAAAATGGCTAAATCGTCAGCCTAATCTAAATCAGAAATTTTCGTATCTCCAGCCCATTTAAGGCCAAAATCTTTCCCTTGAAGTGAATTTCGCAAAACATAATCAATAACCAAGCTAAAGAGAAAACGAGACAAAATGCACCCTTGTTGAACATTAGAAGTAATGCTAAACCAATTGCTACAAGCCTTACCAACTCTCACACATGACTCAGTGTTAGTATAGAGAGCTTTCATTATGTTAACTAACTTGTCTGGTATACCATATGATCGCACAATCAACCACAAATTATGACGATCAACAGAGGCGAAAGTCTTTTTGAAATTAACGAAGCTAGCAACCAATGGTTTCTAAAACTCTAAACATATCTCAAGAATCTGCTTAAGTGAAAATATCTGATCTACACATCCCCTACCATCCTTTACATGGAACAGAGAGTAGGCTGATACCCCTATAGTTATCACAAGAACTGCGATCACCTTTTTTGAAAAAAGGGATAACAATAGCTCTGGTAAAATCCTTAGGAACCATGCCTTTATCATAAAAGATATTCAGAATTTCAGTCATCCAAGTGGTTACCGAAACATTCCCAGCTCTAAGCATTTCAGCAGTAATTTCATCTACCCCTGGGGATTTATGAAGTTTAAGTTTAGAAACAGCCAAAATAACTTCGGATTGTGTTATAGGGCCAACATTAAAGCCACCAATGCATCTATCATCATTGCAAAGAATGGGAGTAGAACTAACTACATTGTTTAGAACATCACTGAAATGCTCAGCCCACCTAGCCATGACAGAATCCTCCCCTTCTATAACCTTACCTTGTTTATCCTTCAATTCTTGTATACCTGTCCGTTTTCTACCACACAAAACATTAACTATCTGGTACAGCTCTCTGCTGTTGTGCTGTCTAACTGCTTCCTCAGCTTTGTCAGCCAAACCATCAAGCCAAAGATTCTTATCAGCAGCTAACTGATCTTTTACATGTTTATTAAGTTCTCTGTAATGCTTTCTATTAGGACTAGTAGGATATTGATTAAGGACATTCCTGCAGTTCTTTCTTTCCGAAATAAGCTCAAGAGCCTTATCACTCAGATAATTCTGTCTCTTCTGCTCCTTTTTTCCTAAAAGAGTATTGTTAGTGTCCAAAAAAGCTTGTTTAAAATGATCCCATTCTTCCTCAACTTCAGTAGTAAGCAAACCATGACTGTCATAATGACTAAGTAACCTATCACAGTAAGCTTTGGCTATAACTGGATCTTTCAAATCTTCAGTATTAAAACAAATTTTTTAACCCTCGCACAACACTTTTTAAGTTTAAGTTGCAATACACTTTTAACAAGGTAATGGTCAGATCCAATTTCAGCTCCCCTATATGCCCTGGTATTCCTAACAGAACTAGTCCATTTGCTGTTAATTAATATGTAATCAATCATATTCTTATGCAGCCCATCGGGTGAAACCCATATGTACTTATGTATGTCGCGGTGTTTGTAATAAGTGTTAGTTATTCTGAATCCATTGAGTTTACTTACCTGTAGGAGACATTGCCCATTGCCATTGCAGCTACCAATACCAAAAGGACCTATTACTCCTGCCCAAAGGTCAGAGTCAGTACCAACTTTGGCATTGAAGTCACCAAGAACAAGGGTAATATCTCCTTTCTTGACAGAATTCAAAATATCCTGAAGTTGTTCATAAAACCTATCCTTCTCAACCTCATCGGCATCCTCGGTGGGGGCATAACAGCAGATAACATTCAAGTCTTTAACGCTTCTCTGAAATTTTGCTGTAAGAAACCTTTCATTAATGCACTCATATCCTAGAAGAGCATCACTAAAGGCTGAAGCTATCTACATTAGAAGATTTCCTCCAATGTAGAATTTGACGATACCAATAAAAGCAAAGAGTTAAGGAGCCTGGGATGACCTCTGCTCAGGATTATCCACCAGCTGATCAACATATCCTGTGAATCTATTCACTTGGGGCTGTCACCCACAAACAAACAGAAAACACAGTGGAAGATTTTCCATCCACAGAAGCCCACCAGTACAGCAAATTCAGGATCCATAATCAAGCTCAGAGCCATAATTCAGTCCAATCCAATGAGTTTATATGGTCAGCACCAGGACTCTGTGTGATTGACCACTCCTCAGCCGATTAGAAAAATAAGAAAAGTAGCCATAGTTGTCCAGATCAGTAGGCCACACTAATCTGGCAGCCCTCCCCTTCCGTTCACTTCCACAAGAGAGTATCTCTTTTGAAAGGTACTAACGGTCTGCACCACGAGAAGGCGAGGTTAGGTGCTAGGCCTGGCCTAGCACCTAACCTTGGACATTAGGTGCTAGGCCTGGCCGGTTCTATGCATCATCACAGGGGATTGGTGCATAGCTCTCCTTCCAGTGACTACCCAGCTACCATTTACAGACCACTACTTCATTACTACTACACAATCTCTTCTCTTACTTCACTACACTACTTTAACTCTGTGACCTAACGTCATCAGGTTATTAAGACATTTGCATAAACTGACGATCGCGCAAGCTATGATGCAAGAGAAGGCGTATCCTGCATGCGCTTCAGTGGTTGTCAATCGAAAGGTCGGAGTTGCGCATGTGCAACTCCCGCTAGGAGCAAGGATTGAAACAGTCCACAAAATAATGAATTAAAATCCCCAAACTGATTAATGTAAAGTAAGCAAAACTGGTTAAGGAAAAGTAAAGTGAATGGGTGGACCATCACAATATGTACATATAATTATCTTTATAAGTTTATAAAATAAAAAATGTGTTTAAATGAATAAAAATCAAATAAAGATTTTGATATGATTTGTTTGAAAACAACTTATTATTTGTACTGGGTTTACACGTCTGGAAGCAATCTTCTATTTTTTTCATGTGCACTGTTTTTTCGGGAACCTATCTGCCATGTAAAAACAGAATTGGGTGTATACTTAAGTTTGGAATTCAAAATTAAATTTTGTAGTTTAACAAACATTGGCACATATATTTGACTGAAATTTTTATGTTTTGAGTTTTGGCTCTAATATTTAGACAATGCACAATATTCAAAAAGACTTCCTTTCCATCACATCTCATTGATTATACAACCAGACGAAACTGATTCTGTCAGCCTTAAAAGTCATGCTCACTATAATAGGTTTTTTCCTAACTACAGCTTATAGGAATTATTTTACAGAAAGATTCTTAGATAGTAGATGGGTCAAATGTGGCACCCTCTGTATGATGTAGACTTTTCCATCTTGTCGACTGTCCAACCTGTATAGTGGAGCATCAGGTGTGTGTGGGGGTGGGTGGGCAATCTCAGAGTTTGACAGAGGATTTAATTCCTTGTCAAACTCTGGAAGTCGTGTTTCCTCACGAATTGCAAGGAGGAAGTTGTACTTGCACAGTTCCACTTAAGTCGTTCATTTCTTACACATTCTTCAGGCTGACCAAGAAATCTAACTGTGAGTTTTGGGACACTGTTTTAACCATAAAACATATTTTAATTGCATATCCAGCTTTTAACAGTCAATATCATATTTATTTTAGTTCTTATCAGTTATGCTCCGAGCCCCTTACACTCGGACATCTTTTATGTGATGACTCGTTTTTAAATCCTGGTTCTTATTTTCTCTGCTTTACTGAATATTTTGCCTTTTATAATATTTAACTTGTTTTTTGATTTTACCCTTGTTTCTACCTTTTAGATGGGTCATATAAATCCATGTTGGTTTATTTCTAATCCAGGTTTTTATACTCATTGTTTGTTCTACACTTTTCTTTCTTGTTCAGTCCTTTACATTTTTGTTTTTTTCCTCTTGTTTATTGCTATTAACTTTTGTTGTGGGTTCAATGTCTTATCTTTCACTTTCATCTTGTTTGGTGCAGCATAACCTTTTCAACTCTTGAGCCTTTAAACCCCAAACGACCAACCTACAAACCAAATCCCAGATAACACAAAATAACATATAAAACAAAGGTTAATAGAAATCAAACTACAAATTACATTAATACCCTAGAGTTGAAGAATTTTCCCTAGGTTTTGTTTTGTTTCCATATTTATTTTGCGAGAAAATTAGCATTTGCTGTTTCATTGCAGTTTTTGCATTTTTTGTGCTTTTAGCCGGCTGCAATTTGAGTAGCTCTGCCAAGGAGCGAAATTTTTCTCAGAGCAGCTTTTCTAAAGAAGACATCTTAGCAACAGTTCCAAACTTTTATGCACTATGAACAATTTAAAAAAATTCGTGGTGAAGATACATAAATATTTAAATGAAAAATGAAGATCTCTTATAACACTGTATTATTGCAAAATTATTACCTACTGACAGTAAGTCGACAGGATGCAAATGATAGAGCAATTGATTCTATCATCAGTTACAATAGAAGTTACTTTGTTACTAGATCTAGCGACTTTTGAGCTCTCACAGTGTACCCCAAAAAAATTTAACACATACCCCATATTGAGAATCCCTAGTCTAGGGAACATCGATGGGCTTGGAATGGCCGCCATATGTTGAATGGGATGTCAAGGCATGGCCCGTGTGCAGGAGAGTCATACCCAGTGCATGTTAAAGAACACATTGGTGGCCTTGATGGGAGACTACCATCTGTCTCCCAGCAGCTGTTCCAGTGGGTCCCTTGCCCCAACCTTCTCTGAGTCTTCGGGGCCCTTGGACCTAGCCATTTAGCCCAATGTGTGCAAAAAGTGCCGCTCAGAGGTAAACCAAACCAAAAACTCTACCAATATCAGTTGTGTCAAGTGAAAGACGTTCCTCAAAATTATAATAAACTGAGATTAAACAATCTGAATTATAAAGACCTCGTACATAATTTATCAAATAGAAGAGCTTGAGAAGCGAATTTTTTTAAAGAGTTATATACTTTTTATAAAATGTAATATTTTGCAGTATTGTAATATTCTTATATATATGTAATATTTTTCAATTTATATTTAATTTGTATTAAATGAATAACTGTAAAATCCTACAATATAATTACAATTTACCCTATGACATTTTAAATAGGGACAACAAATATAGACTTGCTTGGAGTGGCAAAATATCTTGGGCAGGCCATTGGTCTGACATCCTATCTGACAGACAGCAGCCATTCTCGAGGACAGGGATTAGTTGAAAAATCTCACTGCAGGCATAATTTTAACTAGATTGAAAACTACTGCCAATTTTGCTAAAACTCATATTAGCCCCCTTTTTATTGTCTCAGTTTAGAAGATTCTCAGGTTTGAGTCCTAACTCTGCCATTGTTTAGTTGAGATTTATCTCCACAAAAACCCCACCTTTCCCTCGGTCGAAAAGAGGACAGGACATCTATTGTCCCGGCCCCCTTTTTTTATTTTTTTAATATATATTTCCCCCCTCCCAAAAAGATTTTTTTGTCTGTCCCCCCTTTTTTTTCTCTTTCTATCCCCTCCCTTTTTTCTCCCCCTTCCTGTCCCCCCTTTTTTTCCCTCCACTCTTCTCTCTCTCTCCTCCTTCCCCCCTTTTTATCTGTATTTAACTATTTCTTTCTATTATTTTTTTTTCCTCCTTATTTCTTTTCCTATTCTGCATTTTCTCTCTCTGCTAACTGTCTTTTCACCTCGCATTTTCATTCTTATCTTTAATTTCTCGTTTCTTATGTTCATCCCCCCCCCCCCTAATATCTCCTCACATTCTGATCTTGTCTACAATTAGCTGTGTCACATGCATCAGTGAGGGCACAGGAGTGCCTGGGCTCACACTGCTCTGCTTTTGGGGGTGAGAGCCTCGACTAGCATCATCCCTCCCAATCCAGGTTCCTTCCACCTCAGAGGCCACGGGATTCTGCTGCCCTCCTCTCCTAGGTCGACAGGGTCCAGTGCAATCACTGCACATGACCTCGTTCGACCACCCCTGGTGAACACTTCTCTTTTCTAGTGCTTTACTAAGAACCTTTCCTTCCCTAAGTTAATGAAAAATTCCAGTGTACAGAAATACGTACCAAGTTTGGAATTTAAAATTACATTCTCACGATTATCTAGATTGACATTTCTATTCGACTGAAATTTTTACACTATACGTTTTGGCAATGCGCAAAATTCAAAAGGCTCCCACTCCACCTCAATGATTATACAACCAGACGAAACCTGATTCCATCAGCCTCAAAAGTCATGCTCATAATAACAGGTCCTTTCCCTGCTGTAACTCGTAAGGATATACTTATGTGAAGGTATGTATAGACAGTAGATAGGTCAAACGTGGCACCCTCTGTATGATGTAGTACAACCTGTATAGTGGAGCATTTGGGGGTGTCATGGAATTATATTCCCTATCCATTAGATAGAAGATAACACTGTTGCCACATGTGCAGGAGGGCCATGCCTTGTGCATGTTAAAGAATGTGCTGGATGGCCTTGATGGGACGTTACCATTTTTCTCCTTGCAGCTGTCAGTAAGTTCCCATCCTCCAACTTTCTCTGAGCCCTTGGCGCTTTGTGACCTGTTCATTTAGTGCACTGCGTGCAAAAAAGTGCCATTCAGATGTAAAATCCTATCCAGTGCCAAGCCTAAAAAACAGGTTTGTTAACCACAAAGTAAGCTATTTTTTCATTACGATCAGCCGAAAAAAATTAACTTTATAACTTTTATACCAAATAATTAATGAAAGGAATTATGACATATTATAGTCAAATTAATCAGCATTCTGGATTTTATGAAATTAAAATATTTAACGAAAAAAGGTTACCAATTAAATTCTAATAGGGATTTAACTATTTTTTAGAATCATGTAGTAAAAAAAATCGTCTGGAATTGTAATGCATATCAATAAAAAACAATTTATTTATGAATAGGAAGAAAATAAATTTAACTTGAAACAAAAAATATTATTCTCGTTTTCTATTTTTTTTTTTCAGTGCTTATACTTTGAGGAAAGTCGAGGGTTTTTACCAACTGTGCTGAGCCAAACAAGTCAACTTTAAAATTAAAAAAAAAATCAAAAGAAGTTGGTCATGGTATATCCAGATAAAACAGAATTCCAAATTTTATGAGAATGAAAAATTTAAACAAATTTACCAACGTATTAATTTAATAAGACATTTTCACAGTGAGACGCAAAACTAGAAGAATGCATATTGCTTCTTGGGAATCTCATTTTCAAAGAGAATGAAGTTTTTTAGTTACCTACTTTTGCAGTCTTCAAAAGTTTTAATTCAAACTAACAGATGATTGGAAAATTTAAATGGTAGTATTTTATTAGTACTTATACAAACAACAACAAAAAAGTCTTTTATTCTTTAAAATTTAAAAGTTGCTCTTTTCATACCCTTTGAAGAAATGTGGACAAATTGTTGCTGTCAGTATAGTATCTCTTGACACTCTACCACCTAAATTTCAGATTTCTACCATAAATAAATCAATAAATGTTTTTGTGGGGAAAATTTTTTCAACGACATACGGGATTCGAACCCGCATCTCTCCAGAAACATGCCAGAGTATTCTAACCTGTTGAACTAATGCCAGCTCAGTCTTTTTTCCACTAATAATGACTATCACTCTTCCGATGAATTTTGGGCGCCTCCTTTTGACGCCATCTATGACCTCGGGTGGCAACTCTTTGTAGTGCTCTGAGTAAGATGGTAATAATGAAGTCGCATCACGCTATTTAGCGTTATTAATGATTTAAACAATGTTTGATAATCTTAGCGTTACCTGTAGATGTTTAAACGTCTATAAATCAATAAATGTTTTTGTGGAAAAAAATGAGATTATCAATTATTGTTCAAATAAATCACTTGCAGTATTTGTTAAAAGTTTTGTCTTTTGCATATTTAGTTCTCTCTAGCGATGTTAATTAAAATTACCTAAAGATTTGAAAAATGTAAATTATATTTCATTAGTATCAACCCATCTAAACAAAAATTTTCCAATTATCTATTAAATCATTTGCGAAAACATTAAACTCCTGGGTGTAAGGGAGAAACTTACGATTTCAAATACAAACCTCATAACCTTCACATTCTACTATCAAAATATTAACCTAAAAGGTTGTTTTTTATTATTTTAAAGGGAAGAATATTCCCCTACGTAATCCCCGCCCTGCTCACGGTCAGTAGGGGACACTGATGGGCTTGGAAAGGCTGGCGACTGTCAGATGGGACGTTAAGCCATGGTCCCGTGTGTGGGAGAGCCATACCCTGTGCACGTTAAAGAACACGCTGGATGGCCTTGATGGGAGGTTACCATCTGTGTCCCAACAGCTGTTCCAGTGGGTCTCCTCCCCCAACCTTCGGGGTCCATGTGACCTGGCCATTTAGCCCGTGGTGTGCAAAATAGTGCCGTTTAGACGTAAAACAACCCAACCCATTCCCCTACATAAAGAATGGAGATAAGCCAGAAGCTACAGGGTGTTTCAAAAAGGACACAACTCTAAATATAAGAAAGTAGAACTTTCGCGCATGTACATTTTATGCCATAATATTAGTCAGTTGGCATTACTATACTCAAGGCTAATAGCATTTAGCAGTTGAAATGACCTTGTCACGCACTAGTCTTACTCAAGCTTTCATTCCTTTGTGTTGTGTCAGCTATGTCATTTTTCAAAAACAAACGTATTTATTGTTGAGACTTATTGTGCATACAGATGTGGGAGAGAAGAGTTTGAGTTGAAGTTTCCTCAGTCTGCAGTTCCCAACAAGTCGACAATATTTCGTTTGATTGATAAATTACGTGACACTGGGTCTATGCAGGATCGAAAGAGTCCTGAAATATAAGAATAATTAATATGCAGAAGATTTTGGGTCTGTGCAGGATCGAAAGAGTCCACGCCGGCCATCACTGTTAACTGCCAAAGTTCTTGATGATGTGTCTCAGCATTTAACTCGCTCACCCAGAAAATCTCTTAGAAAGTTATCTTCACAGATTGGACTGTCACCAGCTACTGTTTTTAGGGCTACAAAGAAGTTAAAATTTCATGCCTACCGAATTGGTGTCGTTCATGAACTGGAAGAAACACCATGAAAAACGTTTATGGTACTGTCATTGGTTTCGTTCTTTCGTTGATGAAAATGGAATTGAGGTGTTGGACCGTGTTTATTTTGGTGACGAGGCTTTCACTTGGATGGGTGTGTGAACAGTCGAAATGGAGCAGTGAAAATCCTCACACTTTTCACGAACGACCGTTACACACACGGAAAAATTGGTGTTTGCAAACTCCAGTCGTCTGATAAGACCTTTATTTTTTGACTCAACTGTAATTGGTGAAGTTTATCATGACCTCATCCAACAGTTTATTGCACTATTGGATGTGAATGAACGAGAGTGTTGGTTTCAACAAGATAGCGTGACCGCCCATACTGCAAATGACACAATGGTCATGTTGCAGGAATTTTTTGGTGATCATTTGATTTCAAAAAATTTGTGGAAGCCCAAGATCGTCCATTTTTTTTTCCTTTGGGAATATCTCAAATGTATAGTGTTTCAAAACAATCCTCGTACACTTGAAGGCTAACAATGAAAGAGAGATTTTAAACATAAAAAAAAAAACATTACGAGAGGTGGCTGCAAATGTCATGAAATGGGTCGATCCAGGTTGCAGGAAATCACTTTCAACATCTGTTGTAAAGGTAATATGTTAATTTTGCATTTTTGAAATTTGTGGCTTTTATCAAGTTTAAATAGAAAAATAAAGTTGAGGGTTGCGTCATTACCCAGGACTCGAACGCAGGTCCCTTTGATCAGTAGCCAAGCATGCTAGCTACTCGGCCACAGGACAGCATACAACTGTTTATTACACTGGGCAACAAATTTTCATAAAAGTCATGCCTCTGAGATAAAAGTATCCATTTCTTAAAGATTTCAAGGTGCTGAACACGAATATGACAATGAAAATGCAAAATTGGGTATGATTTCTGAATAATAATTTCAATGTAGGTTTGACGAATCTTGTAGAAACAAGAGTTCAGTTACCTGCGATGACCTCAGATCAGGATTATCCACCAGCTGATAAAACGTGAATCTGTTCACTTGGGGCTGTCAACCTACAAACAGAAAACACTGGAAGATTTTCCCTCAATAGAAGCCCACCAGTGTAGTAAATTCAGGATCCATATCAAGCTCAGAACGATTATTTATTCTGGTGGTGTGTATGGTCAGCACCAGGGCGCTGTGTGGTTGACCACTCTTCAGCTGGGTAGAAAGAAAAGGAAAGTAATTCAGATCTGTAGGCAACACTGATGCAGCAGTTCTCCCCTTACATTCCCTTGCAGAAGATAGTATCTTTTTTTGAAAGGTACTAACAGTTTTCACCAGGAGAAGGCTGGGAAGGACTTTAGTGCTAGGCCTAGCTGGTTCTGTGCATCATCACAGAGGATTGGTATGTAGCTCTCCTCCCAGTGACTTCTTAGCTACCATTTACAGACCAAAAAAAAACGTGATACTACCACCACTAATTTTGAAAATCTTGAGGTTTTTTCAGTTGACATTCTCAAATATTAAGGCATGTAAACTGTGTGTAATGGAGCAATATTATTACCTATTGAAGTAATTATATTCCCAAGAATTTTTCATTTTAAATCATGTGCGCAACAAAAGATTTATTATAAATTTTCATTATAAATATATTTCCATACTCTGTTGTTTAATTTTATTTGCTATTGATTTTTTTCATGCATTCTTTTAGTATATTATTCCCATCTGCAGTGCATATTTATCATTTATTTAAAAGTGTACTTTCATTTAGCACAGTGGCGCACTCAGGATTTAATCTTGGGGGGAGCCGAGGGGCTTGCTGGCACAGCTCGGGCAAACGAAGTAGCGCTCGGTTCGCCTGAGCACTACTTCATTCGCCTTTTGTTCACAGCGGCCGTGATTCCCGAGAGTTATAGGGTATTTCCACCTTATGTGACCGCTAATTCATAAGTAATATAGAAATAGAAGACACGACACAACATAAATATAAAAAAAAAATTTTATTAGGAAAAGAATTTTGGAAAAATTTCTAGTGTTTTTTTTTTTCCTTTTTCTTTGGGAGGTGCCAGGACCCCTTGACCCCTCCCCCCCCCCCTCTGGGTGCGCCACTGATTTAGCATATACAATATGGAAATTGTAACACCGAAAGAGGAGAGGTAGAGCCATGCAAATCACACCAACACTGTATTGGCTGAGCATAAGACTACAATTCTGTACTAAGTTACTACATGGGAGACGTAGACATTAAAGAGCCAAAGCATTATGACCACCTGCCTAAAATGATGATGGTCCTCCACATGCCACCAAGCTCTTACCTGGTGAGGCATGGACGCTTCAAGAATTCTAAAGGTGTGGTATCTGGTACCAACACGTTACCAGCAGATCTTTTAATTCTTGTAAGTTATGTGGTTGAACTGCTGCAGATCAGACATGCTGTTTCAACACAAACCACAGGTACTCTATTGGGTTGATGTCTAGGGAATTTTGAGGCCAGGGCAATGCCTGGAAGGCTTCCTCATGTTCCGCGAACCATTCTCAAACAATCCGGGTAGTGTGGCTTGGCAATCCTGCTGAAAGAAGGCACTACTAGAGGGGAATACCGTTTCCATGAAAGGATGTACCTGGTCTGCAATGATGTTTAGTTAGGTGGTATACATCCTAGTTTCCTGCACATGAATTACTGTACCTGGGGTTTCCCAGCAGAACTTTGCCCAAAGCATTACACTTTCACTACTGGCTTGTTTTCATCCCACAGTGCTTCCTGGCTGCTGCATCCTAGAGCTTCCATCCTGGTACTTTCCTAGGTAAATGACGCACACGTACCCAGCCATCCACATGGTACAACAGGAAACGAGATTCATCGGACTAGATAACCTTCCAATCATTCAAGGTCCAGTTTTGATGCTCGCATGCCCATTGTAGGCACATTTGATAGTGAACCGAAGTTAGCATGGGCACTCAGAGGGGCCTGCACTATGCAGCCCCATTCTCAGCAGGGTTCGATGCTCTGCGTGTTGTGACACATTACTCCCGTCACCAGCATTCAAATTATGGGCGAGTTGCACCACAGTATCCCTTCTGTTGGTTCGTACCATACCGAGTATAGCCTTTGCTCACCTTTAGCATCAAAGAGCTGTGGTCAGCCTACACTTTGCCAGCTTTTTGTGGTTTTTCTCACCTCGGACCACTTTTTGAATGTATTAATCACGACTGATTATGAGCACCCCCACAAGCCTTAACGTCTCGGAAATGTTCTGACCCAGTCGTCTGGCCATTACAATTTGGCCTTTGTCAAACTCATTTAAGTCCGCTGTCTTTCCCATCTGAAGAAGAAGAATAACACTGATTAACAGAGCTCAGTATCAGGTGTTATTTATACTGTTTCATGACCTTCACACATGCCGTCGTTTACTTGCAGTTGCTTCGATTTGCATAAAGACACACTGGTCATAATTTTTGGCTCTTCAGTGTATGGTTGGAAAGAAAGTCATTGAGCTAGTGTAGGAGACATTTCATAGTGTGATCTCAGCTGTATGGATTGTTTTCTCTGAGTGGCACTTTTTGCACACAATGGGCTAAATGGCCAGGTCACAAAAACACCACGGCAACAGAGAAGGTTGAGGGAACAGAAGATTGGACACATTGGACAGCTGTTAGGAGACAGATGGCAGCCTCCTGTTAAGGCCATCCAGCATGTTCTTTAATGTGCCCAGGGTATGGCTTTCATGCACACAGGACCATGGCTTAAGGTCACATCCAACTGACGGTGACCTTTCCATGCCCATCATGTCCCCTACTGATGGAGGGCAGAGATTGCTGGCCCAGGTGGGACATGAACTGTGGATTATGAAACTGGTGAGCTATTAGCCATCCCTGCCGCTCTTAACTATATGAAAATCAGGACATGCCTAGGGTATAACAGCATCATGCATATCACAAAGTGATGAACACCAACCGTGATGTCAGAACTCTAATGCTGTCGGTGTCACTGGGTTAGATCACACCAAAGCACACAGTGGACAGGATACAGTCACAAAGGCAGGGCTGCATAGCTGTGGCAAGCCAGCTCAGGTGTGACTTCTAAAAAGCTAGTGGTACAACTGTCTCCAAAACGATCTGATGCTGTTTTCACAGTGCTGGTTTTTAGGCACATTGACCACCAATACTGGTTGGCCTGGAATGATGCAGAACCCAGAGATTTTGAAGGCATGAATGGAGAACCGTGTGTTATTTACCGATGAATCACAATTTTCTCTTGGGTGGACTGTAGGTCGTTTTTATTTGAAGGGTATGCACGTGAGAGACTTGCCGAAGTTCGCATCGTTTAAAGACGTCTCGGGGGCAGTTCACATGTTACCACAGACACTATGTGATGTGGATACCCTCTGTAATGACCCTTAGGATCATATCGGTTGCCCATCAAACATACCTGGATGATATTGGACAACTCCGCAAAAGCTTTCCTTCTCGGAGCTTACAGGAGTCTGAAGCATAGGTCGATGCTGCATTGATTAACATTTTCCAGGGAACAATTGACCGTATGCCTTCATCTCAATGCCTCGATCACCAGCAAGGGAGACGAGTATTGAATGATAAAGCTTAGTATTTTGCAACTTTTTGTTTCCAATTTTAATCACTTGTTTTTCATGATGTCCCTCATACATGAATGCAATTTTATGTGATGTGGATACCCTCTGTAACAGTCCTTAACTTCGTGATGTCAATTTCCATGTTGCGTGGCGTAATTAAATGGTGCATGAGCTGTAAAAATGCAAATTTTGAAATTTAACTGTGTTAGCAATGGTGCTAATCGCATGGCTAATACTGTAAGAAAAATGACCAAAATTACAATAATTGATTTGTTTCTAGATTTCATCATTTCTGATTTTTCTTTCAGGATATAAAACAGAAAATCCAGTCGAAACCACTGGAAGTCAACCTTTCAAAACTGAGAGATTTCTATATGACTGATGCTATTAGTAGAGCTTCAGCGACAATGGCAAAATGTGTACAGGCTGCAGCAAAATTGCCTTAGTTTTTAGGTCTTAGTTTTAACTGAAATATAAGTGGCATAATTTTCCAATTCATAATCCCAGATTTAGGGAAAAAATTAGAACTATAATTAATGTGTAAAATAAAGATACCAAAACTTTTCAAAATATTTTGAGTTATTTTTATTCATCGTCCAGTTCACTTACAGGTATTTCCTACAGATATATAATACATATCTACAAACATTCAGTCTAGATGTGAATAAGAACATCAAAAAAAAAATAATATAGAACTTAAAAATTAAATATAAAAAAAGCAACTAAAACAAAATTATAAAAATTAAAACAACTTGTTAGCATTTTGTGCCAAGGGGTTTAAACCCGTCCAAGCAACGAAGTTTATTCCTAAATAAAGTTTGGGCAACGAAACACAATTGCATATGACACTATAAAATTATCAAATTATTTTAAACCACAAAATATGCTATACCACACAATGAAACACTCAAAATCAAAAACTGAAAAAAGAAAGACATGTCGATAATATTTTCCAATATATTTTCTCAAATTTCTTTTAAACATTGAATAACTTTTTTTCATTCCTAAAGCTATAATCCAAAGAATTAAACAATTTAGGCCCCATGTAAATAAAATGATGATGTAGAATATTTTTATTGGCCTTTGGAACCTGAAAGAAAAGTCCTTTTTTCCTGGAATTAAATTTTATCTCTTTTGGTATAAACCAGTACTAATTAGAAAACAAAAACGCGATTCTGTAAATATAAAGTTGTGTAATTTTTAAGATAGGATTACACAGGAAGCCCAAATATTCAGAATTAAAAAACTTTATTATTCTTTGATGAATATTAATGGTAGCAAACTAGTCTTGTAGTCCCCACCGAACTGCACAAACCATACTGTATTCTGGAATAGATCCACGCATAGTAAAGTGTATGTAAAAATTTTGGCAGAGCAATTTTTTTTCATCACGTATAGTCTACACAAGAAATATCTGAATCTTTTCTGTAGTAAATTAATGTGACTTTTTCATTTTAAGTTATGATCGACTTCAACTCCCAAGTATTTATAATTGTAGACTCTGCCAATTAAAGAACACTGACAATTATTGAAGGAGAACAATTAGGAGAATGACATTTAACATGTAATACCGTATTACTGTCGGTTAGTTCAAAGAAGATATATTTAGATTTTTCAATTTATTGTACGTTAACCATTTATTTATACACTGCTCACAAAAAAATAGGGATATTTCAAAATGAATATGAAGCGATAAAAAAAACATTTAAATTGTTTTTATTAAACAAGAACATCAGAAAAGCAAGTCAAAGAAATTCGTTCGATTGCGCAAATGAGATGCAAAACCAACTTTTATGTCATTGGTGAAAATGCACTATACAAAAGGCTGAAAGTACTGGAGTATCTGCACGTTCCCCGATCTTGAAAGTGCACATCCTGCAATTTCCCAGCCCTTGCAGTGCCTCCTGCAACACGATTTGCCCGAATGCGAAGCCTGGAGAGCCATAGGACGCCTTGAAGCTGGTCAAACAAACGACAGTGGCAACAGCACTTGAAACATCCCAAAGCGATTAGCAGACTGGAATCGCTTTCAAGAGGCTGGCACAGTACGAAGAAGACGAGGGCAGGGTCGCCCATCTGCCACAACAGCAAGAGATGACTGCTACTTGACCTTATTGGCAAGAAGGAACAGGCGCAGCAATGCAACAGAGCTGCGTTGACAGTTTCTTGCTGCCACTAGACGACGGATATGCACCCAGACCATACAAAATCGGCTCCATCGTGTTGGACTGCGTGCCCGGCGACCAATGGTATACATTCCGTTATCTGCTGAACACCGTAGAAGGTGGGCTGATGAGCATCGGCATTGGACCTGTGATGAGTGGTCAACTGTCTGTCTTCTCTAATGAGTCGCGGTTCAGTCTGCAGCCTGACCGACCAATGGTATGCATTCTGTTATCTGCTGAACACCGTAGAAGGTGGGCTGATGAGCATCGTCATTGGACCTGTGATGAGTGGTCAACTGTCCTCTTCTCTAATGAGTCGCGGTTCAGTCTGCAGCTTGACAATTATCGTGTCCTGATCTGGCGTGAACGAGGAACACGGGAGAATCCAGGTTTCATGCGAGAAAGGAACTCCTTCGGTGGTGGTGGAATCATGGTGTGGGGTGGCATCAGCATTGGTGGTCGTACTGACCTTCACGTCATCAGAAACGGATCGCTGACTGCTGTCAGATATCGAGATGAGGTCCTGCACCCTATAGTGGTATGCTGGACCAGTTGGAAACAACTTTCTTTTCATGGACGATAATGCAAGGCCCCACCGTGCGCATCTCGTCAACAACATGCTTCAGGAGGCAGAAATCGAACGCATGGACTGGCCTTCACTTTCTCCAGACCTGAATCCCATTGAACATGCTTGGGATGCACTGGGAAGACGTCTGGCAAACCGTCCAATGCTTCCCACAACACTTCTTGAACTGGATGTTGCCCTGGAGCAAGTGGCAGAGGATCCCACAAGAACTGCTGGACATTCTGATCCTGTCCATGCCCCATCGCTGTCAGTGTGTTTTGGCAGTCTTGGGTGACCATACACCCTACTGAACAGTCAATGTGTGCCACTCTCGTCCAGTTTGACATGCTTCTGTTCACCCCCACCAATATGTCACTTGCTACTCAATCACGACAATTGAGTTGTATCTCATTTGCATAATCGAACAACTTTTCTGATGTACTTGTTTAATAAAAACAATTCAAATGTTCTTTTTTTTATCGCTTCATATTCATTTTGAAATATCCCCTAATTTTTGTGAGCAGTGTAGTTGCTAAATCAGATTCAATATCTGACAACAAGGTTAATATGTCTTCTAAAATATAAAGCAGCATCATCAGCATAATTAATAATTTTCCCGTTTAGATTGTGTGAGCATAAATCATTTATATAAATAATGAACAAAATAGATCCAAGGACAGATCCCTGAGGTACACCTCTTGAACAAACTAAGAACTCGCTTTTCACATTAACTGCCTGCTTTCTGTTTTCCATATAACTCTTAAACCAAAAGTTAATCTTGCCTCTGATACCTAAATCATAGAGATTTTTAAGTAGTATATTATGCTCCACAGAATCGAAAACTTTACAAATGTCGATAAACGAAACTTTTTTATGTTTATCAATGTTCCTATATACATAGTCATATCAGAATAATATGACCACCCCCGGAATCACAGTGTACCCTCCCAGGCGTGTCACAGAGTGCACATGACAAGGTCGACCATACGGAAATATAAGCAGCTAGCCAGGACAGATGAGCCATAGTGCGTAACATGAGCACAATGGGCAGAGGTGGTGATTTGATGGACGTTCGAAAAAGGGGGCAGGGGTGGCTCAGTCGGTAGCACGCCAGGCTCGTAATCTGTAGTTCCCAGGTTCGAGTCCCAGCTGGGTCAGCATTGAGATTTATCTCCGCAAAAACTCCCCGCCCTGCCCACGGTCAGTAGGGGACATCAATGGGCTTAGAAAGGCCGCCATCCGTCGGATGGGATGTTAAGCCATGGCAGTGTGCGGGAGAGCCATATCCTGTGCACGTTAAAGAACACGCTGGATGGCCTTGACGGGAAGCTACCATCTGTCTCCCAACAGCTGTTCCAGTGGGTCCCCTCCCCCAACCTTCTCTGAGCCTTTGGGGTCCATGTGACCTGGCCATTTAGCCCATGGTGTGCAAAAAACTGCCGCTCAGAGGTAAAACAACCCAACGTTTGAAAAGGAATGATCATCAGCTACCACACCAAGGGTGGAAGCATCTCAGAAATAGCAGACTTCATGGGCTGTTTGCGAGGTTTTGTACTAAGGGTGTACCAAGAATGGACCACTGGCACACCGAGTACCTCTAGACGTACTATGGAGCCCCAGAGGAAAACATAGACTCAGTCGATGTGCAATAATGCAGCAATTGACCACTCTAATGCTGGGGCACCCAGATATTTGTCCCCAATAACAGTAGAGTGAACCCTGTTGCACATGGCTCCCTGGAGTTGACGCTGCGTAAAGGCACCCACGTTAACCAAGGTCAATTGGAAATGACGCCTGCAGTTCGCACGGGATTACCGTCATTGGACAGTGGATGAGTGGAAAAGGTTGCCTTTTCCGAAAAATTGAGGTTTCTACTCCACAGAAATGACAGGTGGTGGCAGATACCGCGTTAGACACATGAGAACCAACACCCGGAAACGCTTCTCTGTCAAGTACAGGCTGACAGTGGCAGTATGCATGTGTGGGGGATGTTTTCCTGGTATGACATGGGGACTGCTAGTAACACTGGAATGCCAATGGCTACCAGTCCATCCTCGCTGACCACATGCATCCCTTCTGTTGGATGTCTGATGGTGATGGTGTCTACCGACCTGCCATGTTACTCAGGTGGTGCTTGACTGGTTCCAGGAACACGACAGCGATGTCACTGTTCTCCGTTGGCCGGCAAAATTGCCCGACCTCGGTCCAATAGAGTACTTGTGGGACCATTTGGATTGACAGGTTCAGTGTGCAAACTGACAACCACGTCATCTCTGGAATCTCTGAGCTCTGCTGGAGTCCTAATGGGCACACGTGCCTCTGGCTACCTTCCAGTGCCTCATTGTGTCCATGCCACATTGTCTTGCTGCTGTCATCCAGGAAAAGGGTGGTTATTCCCATTATTAGGTAAGTATTCAAAGGTTTATTAGGTTTTGAAAGGTACTAACGGTCTGCACCCTTCTCGTGGTGCAGACAATACCTTTCACAGAGATGCTCCTTGTGGAAGTGAAGGGGAGCGCTGTAACTGGGACAATTAGTGTGGCCTACTACTCTGCAGTGTTTTCTGTATGTTTGTGGGTTAACAGCCCCAAGTGAATAGATTCACAGGATATATTTATCAGCCGGTGGATAATCCTGGGCAGAGTTCATCGCAGGCACCTGAACTCTTTGCTTCTACTTGCATCGTCAAATTCTACATTGGAGGAAGTCTTCCAGTGTAGATGGCTTCAGCCTTTAGTGGTGGGGGGAACGGGTCTTTGCTCCATGTCTGCGATTAGGGGGCTGTTAATATTGTGGCCATTTCATCTCTCAATAAACATAGTTTCTTTAAACATCCCACTAACCATTTTCTCTCCATAGGTAGTTGGAATGTGAGGACTCTGCACAGAGCTTTTTCTCTTGATGTCCTCACACAAGAATTCCACCGTTATGATTTAGATATTCTCGACTTGCAAAAGACCAGATGCACAGATAAAGGTCACATTCTTAAAAATAATCTTAAATTTCTCTTTTCAGGGAGGAACGATAATAAATATCACCAAGACGTGAGTCTGCTTCTCTGCAGACACGTTAGTGATGCTCTTCTAGGATATGAGTGCATTAATTAAAGGTTTCTTATAGCAAAATTTCAGACAAGCATTAAAGACTTGAATGTTATCTGCTGTTATGCCCCCACTGAGGATGCCGATGAGAAAGATAGGTTTTACGTACAACTTCAGGTTATTTTGATTTCTGTCAAGAAAGGAGATATTACACTTGTCCAAGGTGACTTCAATGCCAAAGTTGGTACTGACTCTGACCTTTAGGGAGGAGTGATAGGCTCATTTGGTGTTGGTAGCTGTAATGGCAATGGGCAACGTCTCCTACAGATAAGTAATCTCAATGGTTTCAGAATAATTAACACTTATTACAAACACCGTGACATACATAAGTACACATGGGTTTCACCTGATGGGCTGCATAAGAATATGATTGATTATATATTAATTAACAGCAAATCAGCTAGTTGTGTTAGGAATACCAGGTCATATAGGGGAGCTGAAATTGGATCTGACCATTACCTTGTTAAAAGTGTCTTGCAACTTAAACTTAAAAAGTGTTGTGCAAGGGTTAAAAATTTTACCTTTAATACTGAAGCTCTGAAACATCCAGTTATAGCTAAAACTTACCATGATAAGTTACTTAGTCATTATGAGAGTCATGGTTTTTACCTACTACTGAAGTTGAGAAAGAATGAGACCATTTTAAACAGGCGTTTTTGGAAACAGTACCCTTTTAGAAAAAACAAAAAAGGAGCAGAGCAGACAGAATTATTTGAGTGATAAAGCACTTGAGCTATTTCTGAAAGAAAAAACTCAGGAATGTCCTTAATCAATACCCTACTAGTCCTAATAGAAAGCATTACAGAGAACTTAATAAACGTGTAAAAGATCAGTTAGCTGCTGATAAGAATGAACCGGGCCACTAAACTGGTCAGCAATGCCTTCGACCTCGGTTGGTTTTGGCTCTGTCTAATCGGGGCCCATACCGGTGAGCAGTCTTCGACCGGTGTCTGGGCCACAAGCCCCCACCACCACGACAAGGTGGTCCCCTATCGGTGGACTGAGCATATCAGTGATGTTCTAAACAATGTGGTTAGTTCTACTACCATTGTTTGTAATGATGATAGATGCATTGGTGGCTTTAATGTTGGCCCTATAACACAATTTGAAGTTATTTTGGCTATTTCTAAACTTAAACTTCATAAATTCCCAGGTATAGATGAAATTACTACGAAAATGGTTAGAGCTGGGAATGTTTCTGTTACCACTTGGATGACTGAAATTTTGACTTAGGCAGATTCTTGAGAAATATTTAGAGTTTCAGAAACATTTGGTTGGTAGCTTTTGTTGATTTCAAAAGGCTTTCGACTCTGTTGATCGTAATAATTTGTGGTTGATTGTGAAATAATATGGTGTACCAGACAAGTTAGTTAACATAATGAAAGCTCTCTGTAATAACACTGACTTGTGTGTAAGAGTTGCTAAGGCTTGTAGAAATTGGTTTAGCATTACTTCTGGTGTTCGGCAAGGGTGCATTTTATCTCCTTTTCTCTTTAGCTTGATTATTGATTATGTTATGCGAAATTCACTGCCAGGGAAAGATTTTGGCCTTAAATGGGCTGGAGATACGAAAATTTCTGATTTCCATTATGCTGACGATTTAGCCCTTTTGGCAGATGATGTTGATGAGATGAATTCGTTCATTCGAGCTGTTGATGAGCTTGGTAGTAGGTTATAAATTTTAAGCTTGGTAGTAGGTTATTTTTTTTGGTTATAAACAGAGAGAAAACTAAAGTGATGAAAATTGGTCAGGCACGCTGTGATTCAGTTAATCTGAATGGTTGCAATATTGAACAGGTGTCACAGTTTAATTATCTTGGGAGCTATGTAACAGATGCTGGTGATGAGCGGCATGAGATTAACAGATATTTTAAGAATCTATGGAGAATGTGGAGAAATAGGTATATACATCTAAAAATTAAAATTCGACTGTATAATAGTTTGGTTCTTTCTAGGGTTAGTTATGGCAGTGAAACCTGGACACTTGGCAAACAAGATAAAAGGAAATTAGATGCTTTTGATTCTAGATGCTTACGCAGCATCTTGGACATTAGGTGGTTCAACTTTGTAACTAATGGTGAGGTTAGGCAAAGGAGTCGGCAACCTCCTTTGATGAGCATATTGTGCAGAGAGAGATTCTCTTGGTTTGGCCATGTTGCCCGTATGGATAATTATAGATTGGCGAACAGTATGCCTAAAGGTCTGAGAAAGAGGGGGAGACCTAGGATGCGGTGGGCTGACAATGTCAAACAGGACCTTACTAAAATTGGTGTACAGTGGCCAGATGTTGCTCAGGACAGACTTGCTTGGAGAACTAAATTGCACTGTCTGGTTGAACCTCCGTAACCCATGGCTGCTTGAGGATGATGATGATGGTCATGTTATTCTAATGACTGTGTATATCTCCAGTAAATGAAATTCTTTTTTGCTCTATGTTTTTTTTTTCTTGAAAATCACATTATTGATTTTTCTGATATTTCTTTTTTTTCCAAATAATTCAACAAACGGTTTTTCATAATTTTTTCAAGATCTTCAGAGAACACAAAGAACTGAGATCGGGCGATAATTTAAGAAATAATTCACATTTCCTCATTTACATACAGGTATTATAAACGAATTTTTTATAGCATCTATGAAATAACCAGTATCAAAATAAACATTAATAATATGAGTAATGAACTGTAAGTTGTACTTACTAAAAAGCATCATCATCATCATCATCATCATCATCACCCTCAAGCAACCATGGGCTACGGAGATCCAACCAGACCATGCAATTTAGTTCTCCAAGCAAGTCTATCCTGAGCTACATCTACTGCATCTGGCCACTGCACATCAATTCTAACAAGGTCCTGTTTGACATTGTCTGCCCACAGCATCCTAGGTCTCCCCTTCTTTCTGAGGCCTTTAGGCACACTGTTCATAACCCTATTCGCCAATCTATCATTATCCATACGGGCAATATGGCCAAACCAACGGAGTCTCTCTCTGCACAATATGCTGCTTAAAGGAGGTTGCCGACTCCTTTGCCTAACCTCATCATTAGTTACAAAGTTGAACCACCTAATGCCCAAGATACTGCATAAGCATCTAGAATCAAAAGCATCTAGTTTCCTTTTATCTTGTTTGCAGAGTCCAAGTTTCACTGTCATAACTAACCCTAGAAAGAACCAAACTATTATACAGGTGAATTTTAGTCTTTTGGTGTATATGCCTATTTCTCCACACTCTCCATAGATTCTTAAAATATCTGTTAATCTCATGCCGCTCATCACCAGCATCTGTTACATAGCTCCCAAGATAATTAAACTGTGACACTTGTTCAATATTGCAATCATTCAGATTAACTAAATCACTTTAGTTTTCTCTATGTTTATAACCAAACCAACTCTACTACCAATCTCATCAACAGCTCGAATGAAAGAATTCATCTCCTCAACATCATCTGCCCAAAGCGCTAAATCGTCAGCCTAATCTAAATCAGAAATTTTCGCATCTCCAGCCCATTTAAGGCCAAAATCTTTCCCTTGAATTTCGCATAACATAATCAATAACCAAGCTAAAGAGAAAAGGAGACAAAATGCACCCTTGTCGAACACCAGAAGTATTGCTAAACCAATTGCTACAAGCCTTACCAAACTCTCACACATGAGTCAGTGTTAGTATAGAGAGCTTTCATTATGTTAACTAACTTGTCTGGTATACCATATGATCGCACAATCAACCACAAAATATGACGATCAACAGAGCCGAAAGTCGTTTTGAAATCAATGAAGCTAGAAACCAATGGTTTCTAAAACTCTAAACATTTCTCAAGAATCTGCTTAAGTGAAAATATCTGATCTACACATCCCCTACCATCCTTTACATGGAACGGAGAGTAGGCTGATACCCCTATAGTTATCACAAGAACTGCGATCACCTTTTTTGAAAATAGGGATAACAATAGCTCTGGTAAAATCCTTAGGACCCATGCCTTCATCATAAAAGATATTCAGAATTTCAGTCATCCAAGTGGTAACCGAAAAATTCCCAGCTCTAAGCATTTCGGTAGTAATTTCATCTACCCCTGGGGATTTATGAAGGTTAAGTTTAGAAACAGCCAAAATAACTTCAGATTGTGTTATAGGGCCAACATTAAAGCCACCAATGCATCTATCATCATTGCAAACAATGGGAGTAGAACTAACTACATTGTTTAGAACATCACTGAAATGCTCAGCCCACCTAGCCATGACAGAATCCTCCCCTTCTATAACCTTACCTTGTTTATCCTTCAATCCCTGTATACCTGACCGTTTTCTATCACACAAAACATTAACTATCTGGTATAGCTCTCTGTTGTTGTGCTGCCTAAGTGCTACCTCAGCTTTATCAGCCAAGCCATCAAGACAAAGAGTCTTATAAGTAGCTAACTGATCCTTTACAAACTTTACTTTACGTTTATTAAGCTCTGTGTAATGATTTCTATTAGGAATAGTAGGGTATTGATTAAGGACATTCCTGCAGTTCTTTCTTTTTGAAATAAGATCAAGTGCCTTATCACTCAAATAATTCTTTCTCCTCTGCTCCTTTTTTACTAAAAGAGTACTGTTAGTATCCAAAAAAGCCTGTTTAAAATGATCCCATTCTTCCTCACCTTCAGTAGTAAGCAAACCATGAATGTTATAATGACTAAGTAACCTATCATGGTAAGCTTTAGCTATAACTGGTTCTTTCAGAGCTTCAGTATTAAAGGTAAAATTTTTAACCCTTGCACAACACTTTTTAAATTTGAGTTGCAAGACACTTTTAACAAGATAATGGTCAGATTCAATTTCAGCTCCCCTATATGACCTGGTATTCCTAACAGAACTAGCCCATTTGCTGTTAATTAATATGTAATCAATCATATTCTTATGCAGCCCATCAGGTGAAACCCATGTGTATTTATGTATATCACGGTGTTTGTAATAAGTGTTAGTTTTTCTGAAACCATTGAGTTTACTTACCTGTAGGAGACGTTGCCCATTGCCATTGCAGCTACCAATACCAATTGAGCCTATCAGTCCTCCCCAAAGGTCAGAGTCAGTACCAACTTTGGCATTGAAGTCACCTTGGACAAGTGTAATATCTCCTTTCTTGACAGAATTCAAAATATCCTGAAGTTGTACGTAAACCTATCCTTCTCATTCGCATTCTCAGTGGGGGCATAACAGCAGATAGCATTCGTCTTTAATGCTTGTCTGAAATTTTGCTGTAAGAAACCTTTCATTAATGCACTCATATCCTAGAAGAGCATCACTAGCGTGTCTGCAGAGAAGCAGACCCACGCCTTGGTGATATTTATTATCGTTATTCCCTAAAGAGAGAAATTTAAGATTATTTTTAAGAATCTGACCTTTGTCTGTGCATCTGGTCTTTTGCAAGTCGAGAATATCTAAATTATAACGGTGGAATTCTTGTGTGAGGACATCAAGAGAAAAAGCTCTGTGCAGAGTCCTCACATTCCAACTACCTACGGAGAGTTGGGTTGGGTTGGGTTGTTTTACCTCTGAGCGGCACTTTTTTGCACACCATGGGCTAAATGGCCAGGTCACATGGACCCCGAAGGCTCAGAGAAGGTTGGGGGAGGGGACCCACTGGAACAGCTGTTGGGAGACAGATGGTAGCCTCCCGTCAAGGCCATCCAGCGTGTTCTTTAACGTGCACAGGGTATGGCTCTCCCGCACACGGGGCCACGGCTTAACGTCCCATCCGACGGACGGCGGCCTTTCGAAGCCCATCGGTGTCCCCTACTGACCGTGGGCAGGGCGGGGAATTTTGCGGAGATAAATCTCAACGCTGACCCAACTGGGACTCGAACCTGGGAACTACAGATTACGAGCCTGGCGCGCTACCGACTGAGCCACCCCCGCCCCACCTACGGAGAGAAAATGGTTAGTGGGATGTTTAAAGAAACTTTGTTTATTGAGTAATATCAAACAGCCCCCTAATCGCAGACATGGAGCAAAGACCCGTTCCCTGAACACTAATGTCTGTAGCCATCTACACTGAGTGAAGCCATCTACACTGGGATACATACAGTTAATTAATTAATAATTAATTAATTAAGAAATTTATATTAAGCATACGAACAGTTAAATTATCATCACCTGTAGCCTTGTTAGTATTCATATTGAAAATAGTGGAACTAACCTCTTCCTTAGGAACACTACAGGGTGTACCAAAAATAAATAAGTGAGAGTGTTCGGCCATTTCGTTTCAGCTAGTGTTTAGTTTCAAAAAACACCGCAACTCTGAGGGGTAGCGGGTGAGAGGTTTTATTTGAGGCGTGAAATTGGTGGGTGGGTTGTTAATTGTTTCACTGATGTGCTTGGAAATGCCACCGTCCGATGGATGGGACATTAAGCTGTGGCCTGTATGTCGGAGAGCCCTCTGCACATTAAAGAACACCCTGGTTAGCCTTGACGAGCTGTTCCAGTGGGGCTCCTGAACCTTCTCTGAGCTGTCGGGGTCCAGATGACCTGGCCATTTAGCCCATAATAAAAAAGTTCCGTTCAGAGGTAAAAGAATGGAGAGCATTACCCTGTGCGCGTTAAAGAACACACTGGATGGCATTGACGGGAGGCTACCACTCCCAACAGCTCTTCCAGTGAGTCCCCTCAACCTTCTCTGAGTCTATGGGGTCCATGGTATTTGGCTATTTAGCCATAGTGTGCAAAAAAGTGCCACTCAGAGGTAAAACAACCCTTTTATTCTCTTCCTTCTTGCCCCTCTCTACCCATTGTGTTGCAACCCAGCGTTTAAGAGAGTGGGAATTGGGCGCATCCTGTATTCTTTCTCTTGGAGGGGGGATCTCCATTTGTGAAAAATAAAGGAGGTGAGGGGTGGGCTAAATTGGCAACTGATATTTGGGGTCTGAGGGGAGTGAGAAGGATGGGAAATCGTGAATCATTCTGTGCCGAAAGTAACCATTCTAGCCCATTATTTGCGCTTGGAAATGCCAACGTCCGTCGGTTAAGCCATGGCCTCCTTTTGCGGGAGAGCCCTGTGCACATTAAAGAACATACTGGAAGGCCTTGACGGGAGGCTACCTCCCAACAGCTGTTCCAGTGGGTCCCCTCAACCTTCTCTGAGCCTTCGGGGTCCATGTGACCTGGCCATTTAGCAAAAAAGTGCTGCTCAGAGACCCAAACCGTTTTTATTCTCTTCCTCTCCATTTTCCCCATTGCAGCCCAGCGTCTAAGAGAGAGGGATTCGGGTGTTCCCCGTATACCGACTCGGAACTCTCTGGGTCCTTATTGGAGATTCGCTATTCTCCCGAACTGACACTCAGGTCCCTTTGGGAGATTTGGCATTGTCCCAAATGGACACTTGGTCACTTTGGGAGATTCGGCATTCTTCCAAACGACCTCAGGGTCTCTTTGGAACATTCTCCCCAACAGACATTTGGGTTTCTTTGGGACATTCTCCCAAAGGGACCCAAGAGTCTGTTCAGCACAATGTGACCAAAGTATCCGTTGTGGACAATGGGCGAATCTCCCAAAGGAACCCAAGTGTCTAGTCAGGGCGGTGCCGAATCTCCCAAAGGGACCAAGTGTTTGATTGGGACAATGGCGAATCTCCCCAAGGGACCCAAGAGTCCGTTCAGAAAAATCGCGAATGTCCCAAAGGTACCCTGGGGCCTTTCAGGAGAATTGCTCCGAAAGGAACCCAAGTGTCCATTCGGGACAATGGCGAAACTCCCATAGGGACCCAAGGGCGGTTTGGGACAATGGTGAATCTCCCAAAGGGAACCACTGGCTATAGTTCCTATAAGTAATAATGTGGCAATTGTCAATAGCCTAGCCATTAAAAAGTAGTCCAATAATTGTCCATTACCGACAGAGTAGCATTATAACTTCGTTCATACGCAATGAAAAGATATTGGTACAGTACCGTTTTACGCCAAATTGCTCCACCAGAAGTAGTTCTAGATAGGAAAAAAGGAGTTCTACATAAAAAATGATATCGCGAAACTTTATGGGCATGAAAAAACATGATACTCTATAAGCAGCTAAAATGTTTCGTTAGTTTCCTCCAGAAATTTAAATATTAAGAATTAGCATACATAATAAAAATTGTTTAAATGGGGTGGCATCCTCACAAATCCCATTTGTACATCCATTTTAATTTGGTAAGTATAAAGTGAATAAACCTTTAATTTGTTTGATTTATTTAGCATAATTGATCGTTTATAGAAGTTTCAGGGCAGTTGTAAATTTCAGTGTTGCTATGTTTAATGTTATGAAAAGGAGAGAATTATATAGTTTATATTTGCTCGTATTTAACCTGACGTGACATTTAATACAATTTCAAGTACAACTTGCTGAATACTGTGTTGCCATAAGAAATTCAGCTGGCCGTGGTTAAAATATAAAGCGGTAAGGCATGATCGCGTCCATTTTACTTTTAACGTAGTAAGGTATGCTTTGCATGTGGCATCTTGAAGCGATAGGAACCGCTAGCCTCACGATTGCAACGAACAGTTTTAAAAGTATTTTTCTCAGTATAACAACTTTCTTTTGCACAGTGCAGTTGAGACGACAATTTTTAAGAGTAATATTTAGAATTTTAGATTCTACTCAAATATAAATAAATTACTGAGGTTTTGTTTTTACGTTTAAGCACATTTAAGTCTAATATGCACTGTGGGTACGGTAAAGCTATTATTGGTTCCTGTCAACTCCATGACTTATGTTCCAGTACTTAACGGTAATAAAATGCTGTGGCATTCAGCACGGGAAGTGATGGTAACAACGTTTAACAATCCTTCATCCTTTCCTGGACCACTTTGTAAAAGGGGCCTCAGCCAACACCACCTAGAGGAGCAGGCCTTACCACTCATTTGTGACGTTAGCATTACTGGACCGGACTGCCGGCAGAATAGATTTAGAGATAGCTTATCCTTGTTAATAGAACTTCCCATTTAGATTTTGAATATTCACTAATAAATCATTCAAATAAATTGTTTTCATATAATTAAAAAAAATCCCACTTTTTTTTTCTAATTTTTTTTAGAGATAACTTTTTTTTGCTTTGATTAGTATTGATAAATCATTAATTACCGTTTCCGATTATACAGATAGCTTTAAATTATTATTTAGATAATAACACTCTTTAAATGTTCGGAAATTTCAAAACTTTTAACTAATTTTGCAAACGATCGATTAATGTATTGAACAACTACTAAATTTTCACTCTTAAAGGATTCTAGAAGTGCGAAATATATTTAGAAAAAAACTACTTGTTACAAAATACCACAGATATCTATTTTTTTCACAAATATGTATCTATATATATATATGAGGTCTAAAACATTATTTAATGAAAACAGTGTGTTTCAATATTGCATGTGTTAAGAAAAACTAACAACAAATTCCACATTAAAAATACTTTTATTTACAATCTGAGAAAACAAATATATATAGGATACACATTACAATGAAACAAATATTTCATATCATTGTTTACTTTATTTTTAAGAAAATTGTGCAATTAAAACAGGAAAATTCACCAATCATATGGGAGAATTTTTAAGCAATATGAAGGAACTTAATATTGTGCAATACTATTGAAATTGAAAAGGAAAATTTTATGATATTCCATTCATCCCAGTTGAACAATTGCTGATTTTTTAAATAGCTTAATAATGAAAGCTGTTTTTAAAATGCATCACATTAATAAAAACTGTTTCTAGGACAACTATGACTTTTAAATAAAAAGAAAAGAAAAACTGCTTTCCCGAACTTTTTCACCCTAATGCATATTAAAACTGATTTCTTCACATAACATAAAATTTTTTATCCTTTTCGTTATCATAATAAACTTTAATAATAGAAAAAAAATTCTGAAGAAACATGAAAGCAACATCTAAATACATGTAGTCAAAAGGTTTGAACAGATTCAAAATACAACAGAAATATAAAATACAATGAGTATCATACAATGTAAAGGTTACATTGTACTATCCATATACACTCAGTAATTATGAAACCTAATTCCATGTTATGTCAATGGAAAGCTAATTTCAAACCTTTGTAACTTTTAAAATGAGCTTTTTAGAAAAAAAGGTGAAATGAAGATCAATTAAAGATCTCAATCAAATTTATCTAAATCTATGTTAATTAAAAATCAAAGAATTATGAAAACTGGGATATTTAATATGAACAATGGCTGTTTAAAATATTGATGTGGGAAGTAGTTGAAATAAGTTAATCTCAAAACAGTATCCCATATTAAATTTTATTAGCATAGTTTTAGCAGAAAATGTAACAATTATTTAAATTTTCACCAACTTTGCAGAATGCGCATTACTGTTTAAGATGTTGATATATAATAAAATACCCCTTCAAACAGCTGCTTACAACAGAGGTCTGACATGAGCCTGTAAGTTTATACGCCATAGTAGGTCTGTGAGGATGGCGTAAACCCGACAGAAAAACAACATGAACAAGCATGCCTTACCTAGGGCCCGATCCCAGGTTAGTAACCAAGCGAAGCCTCTTTAAATACTAAATGGATATTATTGGAACATAGAAAATTAAGATAGATTTTTAACATATATATTCAGTCATATTTTCCCATGAAATGTTTATTATAGAAATTACAGAGCTTTGAAATTATCTTTCCATTGACATAACATGGGATTGGGTGGTCATAATTAACAGAGTGTATATGGGGTAGTTTCATGGCAGCAAACACAGACTTTTATAACACAGAATTTAAAATATTTATGATAACAATACATTTGTAAATAACATGTAATAAGAAAAGATTTAACTTGAAAAATTTGCAGCTATATATATAATTAGTAGAATTGTAGCATCATCAGCAATAGATTTAATGACATTGCAAAACTTGAATTAAGTAAAAATAAAGTGCTACAAGCAATATATATATCAACTATTGAACATTTTACTAACATTGAATAGATGGAATTAGCATCTAAAAATTTCTTATATTTTTATAGAGAGGTCAAGCTGTTTCAAATGATTCAGTATACTCCAAATGTGGAAATCAAATTGAAGTATTAAAAAAATATCTAGATGTCATTTACATAAAGGTTGATGAAGTCACAAAAATAAACTACACCAGTAGGCTCTTAATAAGATTACTTCCCAAAGGCAAGTCGATAAAGTAATTTTAAATTTGTATGGTGTCAAAAATATACAGAACAGAAAAAAAAGTTTTGCTATTTTGTAAAGAGCATATACTTAACATGTATGGAAACATAAATTTAAAAAACTCTGCAGAAGGTTATGCATATTTTAACTGCCATATCTGGTGAAGATACTTTCAAATGCTAAAAGCAACAGGGTATATTTCCTTTATAAACAGATATCCTTACACTAAAATTTTAATATTACTTGAACTCACTATCAGTGTGAAACCAATTATTAACAAAGAACTTGGAAGAAGAAAATATGTATCAGAACCAGTACAAGGTTTCTAATAACATAGTCAATCATCTCCCTCCAAGCAAAAACTGACATCCCCAATGATACAGAAAACCTTATTAATCTGTTGACCAGGCTAGTTTATAGGCATATCAAACACCCATTGGCAATCACTCTTAGAAATTTAAAAAATCCTATTTTGCAATCCCGATTTGCAAGGCAGCAGAAGCCACAAGATATGCATATATATTAAAGAAAATCAAGGAATAAATTAGCTTCCTAAATCTCCCATGGCTTTTACAAAAACCAAAGATTGACTTTCTACTTATAATGTTCTAAATTTAAAGTAATGAAGGAAAAATAATATTCAGAAAATTCTATTTGCAGTTTGATGAGTTTCAGTTTACCATTTCATCCAGAAACTGGTGGTATATGTTCCTACAAAAAATTATAAATTTCAAACCCACACTAAATACATGTATAACAGAAGCAATGAAATGGATTGGAAAGAAAATCATACACTGTCACATACTGCATCCAGTACTGAATAGCTGTCCTAACAAAAGCATCCACCCCAAGTATTTGATACATTGATAAAAAAATTTAAAGACAACCAAAAATATAATTTATCTTCAGGAGTCCATCCATAAGAGTATAGTGGGAAGTGAAAATGTTGTGGAATTAGCAAAAGATTACTCAAAAGTAACACTAAACACAAAATTAAGAAAAAAACCTACTGACAAGTGTAGGCAGAGATTCCCTTTGATCATAGATTTAGCCACAAAAGTCATGTTAAATCAGTAAAATAAAAAGGAAATAAATCTAGTAGACCCTTACAGTAGCAGAATATAGTTAAAGGAACTGAAAATAGCTATTGCAGCTTGCATGCAATAAAATTTCAACTAAAATATTGCAAAATGTTTGACAATACAGTTAACCAGTTTTTATGTCTAAAAAACAATGGTTGAAACAATAGCACACCATTCCAAAGTGTTTTTTACCATTGTACTTATTGGGCTATAATTATTTAAAGGTGGGTCTATGATGTTGTGGAGACTTTTCCATTACAGTGTATCATTACTTTCCAAAAGGCTTCATGCTAACTGATGAAAATGATAACCAGCTATTTTTACCTCCCTACAAATTCAACATTTCTTAACCTTCTTTTTAACATTAGGTACTTTAAGGTACTTACAGACTAGCCAAGTACACGAGCAGATGGACAATCCAAAGACTCGTGTAATATGAAAAATCAAAAAGCATGCTTCATAGAAGATCCATGTTCAATTACTGGCTCAAAGCCTGTGGAAATTGTTTTCCAGATATTAAAGATGAATGAAGATTAATAATTTCTTTATTTAATTATCTTTATTTAACAGTTTAAAAGAAATTATCTGCATTGGGTAAAATTAAGACATTGGATTCACGACTCAATAAAATATTTACTTAAAAATATCAGCCACTGATATCAAATTTGCAACATGATTGAGATTACCAAACATAAATTTTTGAATTATATTAAATCTCATAACAGTAATTTTTAAGGTGTGAAATTAGACAATAAGCATTTTGACTTTCACACAATATCAAATTGCATAAAAATCTGAATTTTTCTCAAAGTGAAAGTAACATACACAAATTAATCCACAATATCTCATTGATTTACTAACATTTAATCACTATCAAACTCCTCAAGTATTATGATGATAATGAATATAGTGGAAAAATCACCTTGAGCCAGGTGAGATCCAAACACATAACCACCAGACATAGGGTTACTCGATGCCAGTGTTATAAAAAGAGGACAGAGCTAGAAATGGAGGACATGCTTTCTTTGTGAAATAAGTTTTTTCGTACTGTTTTTTGCCAAGCACTAACAGTTGAGTCAAAAAAAGAAACAATACTCATTAAATATACTATAAAATATATGGTGCGGTGATTTTTATTTATATTTCATAAGCAATCAAAGGTTATTTCTCCTAAAGTGTCATAATGATTAGTAACTATGCACTGTCATAAAAGGTAAACTTTCTGTTACTTCAAACTCTGACTGAGGTAGTGGTCAGCAATGATTTCAGTTTTGTCAGGACATGCTCTTGTATGAGAAGGCTCCAATAAACTAGTAGTTCCTTAATTACTGCAGTCTTTTATGTTGCAAAAAAAAAACCTGCTATCAACTTTTACAGTTCCATCTATACCTGGGTGGAAGTAAAAGTTTTTTCATTTTCGAAAGCTCATAATTCTTCAATCTGACATGTAAATTGTATATTGAGATTAGAGAGAATAGTAACTTTTACAAAGTCAGTAGAGTTAATTTAGCATTCATGATTTGCATTTACAATAAATTATTTCATGGTTAACAATAAATGTTATTATAGTCATGAGTTCAAGAAATTTAGAAAAGTACAAAAAATGAGTGCTTTAATTTTAGTTTGAAACATGTTATGAATTTACAAGAAAAGGAGGACATTTCGTGCATTTTCAAAATTCTGAGAGGAGATGAGGTGAAAAAGTATGGTTTGTAAAGTAAGTAAAGGACATATGGTAACCCAACCATGAGTTTCAGATCCCACCTGATTCAAAAAATTTTTTCTTCTGCACCAATTGTCATCGTGATATTTACACAACTTGACAGCAATGAAATGCTTAGTAAAAGTACAGCATAAAGGCTAATCTTGAACAATTGGTTTAACTAAAGTTTCAAGTTTCCTTTTTTTGTTTCTAGCACTTGTTTATATAACATTGTATGTTATCATTTTTTTGGGCACAATAATTTTTAAAAAATGTATTTGTGGATGCTTTAAGGACATGTCTTAAAAGTACTTCAAGAGTATGTCCATTACCACACTGGTCATATAGCAAACATTCCCTTTCCATCAGTATCTGGAATGTAATATCTGCCACTAAAATTCTTTGGTTTTTCACTTTTAAAAATAAATCCTCAGATTCTTTGGATAAGAGCTTTTTGATAACAATGTAGTTATAGGATACAGGTTGAACAATATCTTGATGGGGATAGAGTAAACTGCCCCTATCCATGCTCTTTATGCAAGAATATGTGTCGCCTACATCCAACATTTTATCGACTGTTAAACTTGTCCTGCATGATTCGCATTTGACTTTCCTCAACCACTTATAAATGCAGTAGCCTGCAGGGTGTTATTAAGTGCAAAATATGAATCTGATTTAAATCATCTGCAGTTACTTTGAGTGATTTAAAAACCATTTTAAAAGTTTCATTGTTATTTATTTCATCTAAGTCTTCAGGTTCTTCAAAGTTATTTACCTCTATTTTGCCAAACTTTGATGATTCAATTATCTATGGCAGATGATCTTGAAATCTCAATTTATTTCCGATTCAAAAATTTGAACAATGGATACATGATACTGAGATGCTGAGAGTCGACGATATTTACCAAATCTCTCTTCTAATTTATCTGTTTCTATTTTCCCTGGAAGAAAATAATTTAACTTTAGTTCTTCGAAACAATACCGAGAAATTTCAAGGATAGCATATGTTGTATGTTTTAATGCTGCATGGGTATCTTTTGAGAGCGTACCAGTTGAACAATTTTTTTCTTTCCAAACATCAAGCCAAGTTAGAAAATTTTCAAGAAATATTCGTCTCTCATCATTTTCATCTGCTGTTAGTGGTTCTTGATATTTGCTGTTTAATCTATTTCCTTTAAATGGAGTTTTAACATTAACAATTTCAAACCATGTGCATATGATATCTATGAAATTTGCAGTAGAATTCAAATCTAATAAATTGTGCTTTTTTCCCATTTCAACAAGACCTTTTTGAACAAACCTATTGAAAATCTTCAGTGCCAAGCTCACATTTTGCCTTTCTAAATTGCTGGGATTCAAGGCTTTCATCGTTAGGCCATAACCATATTTTAATAGCACTGTGCTATTTTCTCCACTTTCTAACTGATACATTTTTTTCAAAGTGAGGAATGATGATGTCAGGATTTTTTCTTGACCCCCAGATGTAATAAATTCTGGGTAAAAGAAACATTGACCACAATTTTTCTGGTTAAGCCAATTATTCCTTATACATTTCAGTAAATGCACAGAATCAATAGAAAAAAATAATGGCCTTGATGCATCCAGCAGGATGTTTATAAACTATAGACATTTGAGGAGGAGATGAAAAAAAAGACATTGCCTTTCTATTTATGGCATTATTGTCACTGACAACAACAAATATCCTAAATCCTATGTTTTCCAAAGCAATAATAATTTTCTTTAGAAAAATAAATAAATTATCTGCAGTTAACTTGAAAACTGGCAGAATGTGTACAACATCTTTATATTTGGATTCAATGCTTTGCAGCATAAACACATAAGCAGTTGTAGCATCATTAACAGAATTATATGATGTTCCAAGAATGCTGCCAACTTTATAATCAAAGAAAGGTTTCATATGGATTTCATCCATCATTAAAATGACATTAGAATCACATGGTTTTAACAAAGAAAATTTATAATGTAATTTAAAAAGCCATTTTCAGTTTGTTCAAATTTTGGATTTATTTGATACCTTGAGCATAATCTCTGAAGTGTACTAGGATGTGGCAAAATAAAATTTTTGGATGACATTAAAAATTTATATGAATGAAGAGAAATTGAATACAATAAAACAGAAAATATTACTGTATCAGAAGTATACCTACGACTGTTTTTTGCAAAACAGAAGTGTTAGCTGTTCACACAAAAATCCAATTACGCACTTCATTTCCTCATCAACATATTGTTTTAATTTGCTCATCATACTGTGCAAAACATGTACAGTTCTCATTTCATTTTCATCACATTCAGACTGACACCAAAGTGAATTAACATTTTCAATAAGTGATGAAAGCTCATTAATATTATTAATTATTTTAGGTATGCATTTTTTACCTAAATGTGACAAAAATGTATTACCAAAATAAACTTTTACTTTAAGTTCAGCGGTAATTAAAACATATGTGACAATGAATGGAGTAGAATCTAATACTATCAATGAAAATATAACAAGATCCTGTTTCTTGATAACAGACCAAGATTTAGGATAACTCACCAAGTTTAATTTCTCCTGTAGGTCACCTAAAGTAGAAAAATTAATTTTTTTATCATAAATTTCTTCTTCTTTGACACTTTCAGATAGTGCTTTGCAAAGTGCTTCATTTTCTCGTTGAAGTCTCTTATCAACAGGGCTATCTCTACTATTGCAGTGTGTAGACAAATATGAAGGACAGCCTGGAAAGAAACGTGGGATGGAGTTCGGTGCTAATCTTGAATACTTTAGAGGTGCAGAAAGCTTTCTCCCAGTTTTCATGTCAAACATGCTGGTTTCTCTTTTAACATCAGATGGTGCAAAGTGGAGTTCACACACCTATGTAAGCAAAAAAAAATATTGAAAATATGTACAAAAAAAACTGTGATGAATGATAAACACTAAAACAAAAATCCAAACACCAAGAATAGTTCATCATACACGAAAGAAATTTATTCAGAACTGAAGACTTTTTTTCCTTTGAAAGTAAAAAATATAATTTTGTTCAAAATAATTCTACAATCAGTGTATTTTTAAGATTTCAATCAAAATCCATGGTTGAAGAAATTAATTCCCCCAAGGAGTGCACCTAGTTATTCTACCAGTAAGCTAGTTTTTCTCAATATTTCTAGCCCTTCATTTATTATATAGAGTTCAGCTTGAAAGATAATGCTAACCATTTAATAGCATTCCCCTGCTAGTACTAACCATAAAGTGCTATTGGTAATGCCATTAAAAAGTGATAATATAAAATAGAACGCGAAAAATCACACTGAGCTGAAAATAATTTGAAACAAATTCTTATGAATGAATGCTTAAAGGTTTGAAATATTCCAGCACAGGAATTGAGCCTGAAAACAACTCCAGTAATAAGTATATTATTTCAGACAATTTGGTCTTACTGCGATTTTCAGAACATTAGGTATAAATTTGTTTATATAGACAGCAACTGGCATATTAATGCTGAAAGGTATTAGGAATTGATTGGTCAGGAAGTTTACTGTTGTCGACAGTTTCTACAATAAACTTTTACCATTACATATCAGTAAAATCAAAATACCTGAAATTTTTGTGATAATTTTTGGATTTCTTCAGTTGTAAAATCCAAACCAGTGGTCACTACAGAGGATAAACTCGAAAACACTCTTAACTCGAAAACAATATTGTATGCAGTGGTGTTTAACATATTAATATTCACATAATAGATGAAATGACAGATATTCCCTCAAATATTCTCTAATATGATTATAGAATACATTTGTAACAAAATTAAAACAAAATCTGCAGTCACATGCAATAAAGATATGACAGTAGATTGTTATACCTTTATTATAATATACCTGACTTATCTCATTTTACAATGATAGTGATTGGAAATATATGCACTTTTAATTACTCCTTTGAAAGTAAAAAAATTCTTTAACTTTACTATTAAATCCTTTTTCAAAATATCCTTTCATTTATTAATCCATATGTACGCTAGATGTAGCCCACCCATTCTTTAATATCCACTATAACTTGACTTGATTTCAGCGATATAATTATGCAGATTAATTTAATGCTGAAAGTTACAGGTAACCCCCGTTCATACGAAGGTTCTGTACATGGTCGCGATAAGCGAAATTTTGCGATCAACGGGGGATTTAAAAAAAAAAACATTTTAAAATTCGAAAAAACACTTTATTAATAAAATAAATATTATTAATAACAGAAAAATGTCATCATAACAAAATTCATAATTCATTCATTTTGTTCCGCGTTGCAAAAAGGAATCTAGATTCCCTTGTTTGGCCTCTCTACGTTTATTATGCAAAATTTGCCGATAACTGTCAAATAATCCGTTACAACCATGCTTTACAGCACTCACTCGCTCGTAATCCTCGTCGTTTTCTTCCCACGACTCCATGCATTGATTGTGAAGAGAAAGGGCCTTTCCAATGATTTTGACACTTAACTTTCGCACGGGAACGGATTCCGAGACGTCATTTTCTTGGGACATAGTATGGCAGTCAATTTCCTGCAGCTCTTCATTAGTTGAGGGTTCGTCATGTGATTTTAACAAAGTCTGAATATCATCTACATCAACACCTTCGATGCCTCCGGAAGTGGCTATAAGAGTAATCTCTTCGATGATATTTTGAATATCATTTTCATAATTGATGTGATCTTCAACAATTTCTCTGAACAACCTTTTCCAAACACCCTTCATACACTACTGGGTGACTTCATTCCACGCTTCGTCGATGTTTCTGATAGCTTTCATAATATTAAATTGCTTCCACCTAACCCGCATGGCATCTCTACCACCTCCATCAGTTTCTTCAATGAGTTGGCGCATCGTTTTTCTTAAATAATAGGCTTCGAATGCTGCTATTTCGCCTTGATCCATATGCTGTAAGATGGAAGTGGTATTCGGAGGTAAGAATACCACCTCAACGGGAAAATCAGTGCACAGGGTCTCAAGATCCACAGGATGTCCCGGCTCATTGTCCAACACCAAAAGAGCTCGAGGTTCAACTCCAATATCCTCGCCATATTTTTTTATTGCTGGGCAGAAACAAGTTTTAAACCAGTCCATAAATAAATTTTGTCATTCAAGCCTTAGGGTTACTTCGCCAAAAAACTGGTAAATTGTTTTTAGAATAACCTTTCATGGCACGAGGAGTTTCTGATTCATAAATCAACAATTCAATTCAATTCAATTTTTATTCAACATGGATATGTATCAATACAAAAATTTATGAAATATACCCAGCTAAAGCAACTGAATACTTGAGCGCTGGTGTATAATTATGACAAAAATATAAATACAAAAAATTAACAAGGCAACAATTGATAATTGAAACAATCAATGATGAAGAAGTCAAAAAATTGGTTTTACGTATAGCTATCATTCATTGTTTAGTATCCATTCAGAAAGAGATTTATTAAATAAATATTTAGAAGTAATTTTCTTCATTGTATCTGGAATACTGTTGTATAATTTAGGCCCAATATAGTTTATATTACGGTTAGTAGCTTGCTTTGATATGCGTGGTATTTGCAATTTAAATGATGAGTCTCTAAGTGGTATATATGTCTGTCGAACCTGAAATAGATGTAAATTGAAATGGACATATTCAATAATTTTTAAAATGTAAATTTGAGACAGAGTCAGTAACCCCAACTTCTTAAATATAGGACGAGATTCAGAGAAGCGACCTTTATGGTCAATAATTCTAACTATAAATTTTTGCAGAATCAACAGCCTGTTTAAGTTTGTTTTGCAGCTCCTCCCCAGGCTTTTATTGCATATTGTAGCTGACTATATACACAAGCAGAATACAACATTTTTAAACTTGTTTTATCGAGTAAGAATCTTAGTGTATAAAATTTTGCTATGAATGGTTTTATTTTGTCCACAGTATAATCAGTGTGATACTTCCATGAAAGTCTTTTATCAATAATCACTCCTAGGTATTTAATTTGGTCAACCTTCGTAAGACGTTCGCAACTGCAATTTAGGATGTTGTAACAGTCCTTGTGATGAGAAACCACTCCAGAGTCACTGCTACCATCAGTTGATGCCTTCAACTGGAATTTTATATAGCATGTTTTAGCTTTATTTAAACTTAATTTATTCAACATTAGCCATTGATAGAAACGATGAATATCTCTGTTTGCCATTTGGTATAATTGCTCGTTGGTGTTACTTTTGTATAACGAAACAATATCATCAGCATAAGAAATAATTTCTGCCTCAAAATTTTTGTCAAATATATCGTTTTCATATAATATAAATAGCAGAGGTCCCAGTACAGAACCTTGTGGTACACCTGTATTAATATTTTTCATAGAACTATATATATCATTTATCCTAACGATTTGTGAACGATTTTCCAAGTAGGATTTTAGCCATGTAAAACTGGTACCTCTGATTCCATATTTATAAAGTTTAGCCAGCAATATTTAATGATTTACCAAATCAAAAGCCTTTGATAAGTCCAAAAAAATTAAGAGTGTTTTAAAATCTTTATCCAGAGACCACGTTAGTGAATTTATTAAATGTAAAATAGCATCTTCTGTGCTTTTTTTCTGCTGAAATCCATATTGGTTTTTTGCTATTATATTAAACTTTAATAAAAAATTGTTCAACCTGACAGAAAATAACTTTTCCAATATTTTTGACATAATCGGAAGTAAAGCAATAGGTCGATAATTTTTTATAAGAATTTTGCTTCCTTTTTTGTAAATAGGAACTATTATTGAACATTTTAAGGCATTTGGGAAAATACCAGAAGATAAAGACATATTAAACAAGTAGCACAATATTGTTCGTATCGATGGATATATTGCTTTAAAATTATCCACGTTTATGTCATCCCAGCCAATTGAATAAGTCCTTTTCAAATTTTTTGAAAACAAGGATTTCAATTTTAATTCTCGGGATGCATTTCCGCCGAGAAGAAGAGTTAGACGATCCTTGGCTGCTTTAAATCCAGAAGCAGTCTTTTCCTCTATGGAAATAAACGTACGTGTTGGCATTCGTTTCCAATAGAGTCCCGTCTCATCTACATTAAAAATTAAATTTGGTGGATAATTTCCCCTTGCCACAATTTCACGAAACTCCATTGGATATTTTTCAGCTGATTCTACGTCTGCACTAGGCGATTCGCCAATCATTTTAAGGCTATGCAAGTTTGATCGTTTTCTAAACCGATCAAACCAACCTTTGCTTGCTTTAAAAACTTCTTCTCCCCCATGTTGAGATTTTAAATGATCGCAAAGACTGTGATTTATTCATTGTGATTTGGGTACTTACAGGTATGTGGTGTTGATTTAGGTCCTCTATCCATTTGCTTAATAAATTTTCCATTTCTATCATAAAAAAACTTCTGGTTCGTGAAATTTGCGTCGCTATAATTGGAGTAACACTTTCGCCAGACTTTTTAATTTTGTCTTTTTGTTGCACAATTGATCGCACTCTAGACTCAGGCAATTTGAAATCCTTTCCTACAACTGTAAATTTACCACCACTTTCTATAATTTTTATTTTCTTTTCTAAAGTCACTACATTGCGAATTTTCTTAACCGATTTTTCACATTATCTTTTTGACATTTCAAAAATTACGAAGGGATAAAAAAATATGTAGTCAATTTAATTAATGTACTGAATTAGCGCACTGAAAGATAGACCCAAATGATGCACTGGCTCAACCGTACCAGGCACCGGCGTCGTTCTTTTGTCTCACCCACGCTCGTAACTTTACGTTATGTACATGTGTATGATGTGATTGAGCGAGAAAGAAAGTTAGCACGCACGTGCAACCATTCATTTTGATTTTGACTTTTCCTCGCATGTTTCAAAGCCACACAAGTGCCGAGACAAAAAAAAGATCGCGATATAACGAATCCGCACTCGCCGGGGTCGCGATAAACGGGGGTTACCTGTATTAGGAATTGATTGGTCAGGAAGTTTACTGTTGTCGACAGTTTCTACAATGAACTTTTACCATTACCTGTCCTGCTTTTATTAAAAAAATAGCTGATGTGTGAGGTAGGCAAAACTTCAGCAGGAAAAAAACTTCAGCTCTAGGCTTTGAACATGGTCCAATTTGTATCCAAGTATATTAGTAATAGCACCAAAATAATTTCTAATACTTATGCAGAGATTTTGTATTTAAAAGTAGGTTTTCCCATGATCTTGCCTTTGGCTTATATATGTATTTCAAGTTTAACAGTATTATCGTATTAACTTATACGAGACATATTTGAACTCTATGGATATATAAATATAGTGATATAACATTAGACCCTGAAACTATCCCAACAAAAGTACCAATTTCTTAACTTACTACTGTAATCTATTAAATAAAAAGTCTGGTCACTGTGAAATATTCTTTTCTATTTAAGCATTTTAACATATGTACATTCGACATTTTTTATTCCAGCATATTAGGTTTCTTACTTAATAAAAATAACGTCAAATTAATCCATACAAGATCAGTGATATTATATATGTATATTATACAAACGTAACATACAATAGTTAAAACGATAATTTTTACTTTAGAAGTTCATAAATATGACAACAGAATAAAGTTCTTCTTACCTTGGATGCTTTCGTTGGACAGAAGTTTTGCCTTGGTATTGAACGAATCCATTTCTGTCGCAAATCGATATCTTCTGGAAATTTAAAAACAGAATATTTTTCCCCGTCGTAATTGCTCCTGCACTGAGGAACGCAGCAGCGCAATGGCATTTCGCTAAAAAAAAATCAATGAACGTAATAACAAAATATTGTGTGCACACACCAAACGCGGCAAAACTAGCTAAACACTAACAAAACAAGATGGATGCGACGCTACTAGATACGGGTCGACTAATATTGACGTCATCAGAATCGCTTCACCGACTGGTAGGGTCTTCTCCTCTAGGTGGTGTTGCCTCAGCCCCTTTATCATCTGGTCCAATCGCAAAATTCAATTTTGGACACTAAGCAACGACTGGCGGGAGCAGGACCGTAAAGTGCTGGTTATCCCACATTTCGGCGATTAGGCTTAATGGATTAGGCTTAATGGCTCGCAGGCCGCCTAGATTCGTTGAAAAATGAAAAAAAAAAAATAAAGAAGCAAAGGGAAGGTGCTACATCGTAAAAAGTGTTAGAGAGTGGTGGGGAGTATTTAAAATATCTTCCATGATGGAGGGTGATATGTACAATGCTTTTTGTGGGTCATGTTGTGAGTTGGTGTGAATAAGGTAGATTTTAGTGCTTGTGTTGCGTTGCACAACTTAGTGTAACTACCTAGGAAATGGGATGGATTGTAGTTAAAGGTATGGAATTGAAAGGGTTATAAATTTTTAATGGTGTGGGGGAGGAGGGGTCTGTGGTCTTGAATAGGGGTGGAAATTTGTGCCCTGGGGACTAAGTATATATAATTATATAATTATTATTTTTTTATATAATTTTTATATAATTATATATTTATATATAATTATATAAGTAATAACTTTTATATTCTTTAAATCCTCTTGCATTGGAGGGAGTTAACTGTATAAATGTAATTTTTAGGAGTGAGGGGTTAGATTAGCAATAATAATGAAGTGGAATGCAATGAAGTAGACTCGAAGGGGTCCAGTGCAAACTGTATTCCTTGTGAATTAAAGGATATTTGATACCATATTTTTTTTTCCCTTATAGTGACGGATAAGGGGGTTAGGTGGCTGTTTATGACCAATTGGTGTATTCAGAGTGGTGAAGTGGGGGTTGTGGGTAGACAGGGAGTAATAAAAATTTGAATTAATCGATAGGTTAGAGCATTTTAATACAGAATAATCATTATACTAATAATTTGCAGCATTAAAATGATCTAACCTATCAGTTAATTCAAATTTTTATTACATGAATTATATTTTATAATTTGAAGATGTAACAAATAACATACGTACTGATATGTGATGTTTGGACTCGCCAATTGCAATAGAAGTCCTGGGGTAGATATCCTTGTTAATTGCAAAAGCAATTTAAAACTTTATAATTGGGTAAACAAGAAAGAACATTGGTCTTTCTTGTTTAGTAATCCATGTAAATTGCTTTTGCAATTTACAAGGATTCTACGCCATAACACTTCTATTACAATTGGCGAGTCCAAACGTCACATGTTGGAATATATGTTACATCACGTGTCATTCGAAGAGTTTACCAAAGAGCCAATGAAAACTATCACTTCAGCGCTCTGATACATAAAGAGGAATGCGGTTTGTTTTGATCGAACGGCCATCAATTTTCTTCGTTTTAAAAAAATATACTTGCTCAAGCGTTCTCTAAGTTTTACTAGTTCAATTAAAATACTTAGGAATAATGTGCATTTGAAGATTCGGCATTCTTCCAAAAGGCCCTGGGATCCCTTTGGGAAGCTACACCATTGTCCCGAACGGCCCTTGGATCCCTTTGGGAGTTTCGCCATTGTCCCGAATGGACACTTGGGTCCCTTTGGGAGCAATTCTCCCGAAAGACCCCAGGATACCTTTGGGACATTCGCGATTTTTCTGAACGGACTCTTGGGTCCCTTGGGTAGATTCGCCATTGTCCCAATCAGACACTTGGTCCCTTTGGGAGATTCGACATCGCCCTGACAGGACACTTGGGTACCTTTGGTAGATTTGCCATTGTTCCAAAAGGCGCCTGGGTCCCTTTAGGAGATTCGCGATTCTCCCGAACGGACACTTAGGTGCCATTGGGAGATTCGGCATTGTCCCGAACGGACACTTGGGTATCATTGAGAGATTCAGCATTGTCCAAATGGACACATGGGTATCATTGGGAGATTCGGCATTGTCCCGAATGGACACTTGGTCACTTTGGGAGATTAGGTCCCAAACAGCCCCGGGGTAATGGACACTTGGGTCCCTTTTGAAGCCATTCTAATGAAAGGCCCCGGGATCTCTTTGGGACATTCGCGATTGTCCTGAACAGACTCTTGGGTCCCATTTGGACATTCGCCATTTCACGAATGGAGGTCCCTTTCGGAGATTCCCGATTCCAAAAAGGTTTCTGGGTCCCTTTAGGAGATTCCCGATTCTTCCAAACGGACACTTGGATCCCATTGGGAGATTCGGCATTGTCCCAAACGGACCCTTGGTCACTTTGGAAGATCCGGCATCTTCCCAAAACACCCTGGGGTCTCTTTGGAAGATTCGCCATTGTCCCGAATGGACACTTGGGTCCCCAAAGGTCTACAGGACATTCACGATTCTCGTGAACAGACACTTGGTCCCTTTAGGAGATATTGTTCTTTTGGTCTCCCAAAGGCCCAAACGGCTCCAGGACCTAAGATTTCATTTGGGAGAGTCGCAAATGTCCCAATGGGACCCCAGGGCCTTTCAGGACAATGGCGAATCTCCCAAAAAGGGACCCAAGAGTCTGTTCGGGACAATGGGACCGAAGTGTCTGTTCAGGACAATGGGAGAATCTTCCAAAGTGACCCAAGTGTCCGTTCGGGACAATGGCTAATCTCCAAAAAGGAATCTCCCAAAGGGACCCAGGGGCAGTTCGGCACAATGGCCAATCTCCCAAAGGGACCCAAGAATCTGTTTGGGGCAATGGCAAAACCAAGTGTCCATTCGGGACAATGCTGAATCTCCCAAAGAGACCAAGTGTTCATTCGGGACAATGGCGAATCTCCCCAAGGTACCCAAGAGTCCATTCGGAAGAATCACGAATGTCCCAAAGGTACCACGAGGCTCTCTCTGAGCGGCACTTTTTTGCACGGGCTAAATGACCAAGTCACATGGACCCCGAAGGCTCGGAAGAAGGTTGGTGTGTTCTTTGATGTGCACAAGACAAAAAAAAAAAGGCTGGGAAAATACCCCCGCTGGATGGGTCGAGAGATGTGGGGTTATCTCTGAGCAGCACGTTTTTGCACGGGCTAAATGGCCAAGTCATATGGACCCTGAATCCTCGATTGGGGGAGTGGACCCACTGGAACACAGATGGTAGCCTCCCATCAAAGCCATCCAGCGTGTTCTTTAACGTAGGCTCTGCCACATACAGGGCCATTGCTTTACATCCCATCTGATGACAGTGGCGGTGTCCCCTACTGACCATGGGCAGGGCAGAGATATGGGGGGGAGGGATGAAAATAAGAAGTAAAGAGATGATCTGCAGTAATTTGCGAATTAAGAAGAAGGGAGCGCTGGTCTCGACGAGAGACCGAGGGTGCGTTAGAGCGCACGTACACGCTGAATGTATGCAACAACGTTTGAGAGAGCAAGGTCACATGTACCACTTCTTTGAATTCTGGGAGAATGTATTGAGTGTATCTGTGTGTATTGAGGGGAAAACTACTTGCCTATCCATTAGTGGTTCCTAACTGGGCCTTAAATCCACCACGTGGCCATCCGATGGTTCGTGTAGTGCTGGAAAAACTGCCTGCTGCCTAGGCCGTTAGTAGCCACACTTCCTTCTTTCGGAAAAAAAAAAACACTTGATCACTCGTGGCATGGAGGAGGTTTGTGCATGGGCTACATGGCTCGGTTACTTTCGGCACGGAATGATTCACGAGATCCCATTTTTCTTACCCCCCCACTTCGGACCCCCAAAAAAGTTGCCAACCCATCCCTCACTTCTTTTATTTTTTTTTACAGTGGATAAAATGAAGGATTCCCTCCCACCCAGAGAGTTCCGAGTCGGAATATGGGGCGTGCCCGAATCCCACTATCTTAGACGCTGGGTTGCAATAATGGGTAAAATGGAGAGGAAGAGAATAATGGGCTGTGTCTCTGAGAGGCACTGCTTTGCACAGGCTAAATGGCCAGGTCACATGGACCCTGAAGGCTCAGAGAAGGTTGAGGGGACACACGGCACAGCTGTTGGGAGATTATCCAGTCCCCCCCCCCCCCAGAGAGTTCTGAGAGTAGGTCAGAATACAGGGCGTGCCCAATTAACACTCTCTTAAACGCTGGGTTGCAACACAATGGGTAGAGAGGGGCAAGAGGAAAGAGACAAGAGGATTTTTTTAGGGATTCCTCCCTTCCTTAAAATAACTGTGTCCGGGAATTAACACCCCCCTCCCCATGTGCCTTGGAATACAACTCGCTCATTTATTTTTGGTACACCCTGTGCGATAAATTTTGGAGGGCAAATGACCTATCGAAAAAGTAGAGAATTCCTCTAAAAATCGTATTTTTTTCTACGAATTTCCTCTTTGATTTTAACCAGCTCTGAAATTTTCAAAAATGTTTTCAGAGAAGGATACTCTTAATGCCTTTTCATATAAAAGTCCCCAAAGTGTGTCCTGGAAAAAAAAAAGGATTCGCTTTTCTCGCCTTAAGACACGGCCGATCAAACTAGGAATCTGTGACCCGCTACACGTGTTGCGATCTGTGATCAATGTTAGTTGAAACCAAATGGCCGAACGATCACAATCATTTATTTTGGGTACACCCTGTATAAAGTGTCATAGAATCGACCCTAGGCACCAAAACAAACTCCTGTCTACCATTTCCCTTTAAACCATAGACTCCCAACGGGGGCGATACCGCCCCCCGGTGGGCGCTGGAGCCTTCCATGGGGGCGGTAGCGGATCCAGAGGCAAATGAGGGGCGTTGAGGCAGTCAAGAGGGGCGGTCAAATAAATAAATAAATTTAATGGGATTTTCTGTGACAACCTTTTTATCTCTTCTATTCTGTGGTGTCTTCCTGGTGATTCTGGTCATCCACTACCTCATCCGTCATGTACAGCTTTTCAACTGCAGCTTGGACAATAAGTTCCCTGCTACCGCCTACTAGCGTACTGGTACGTCTGAAGTCGACTGAGATGCTCGCAAAAGTTCTCTTCAAGATCACAGATTGGATATAAGCTTCAATACGTTTTCCCACTCCAAGTCGCTGTGAGTATGCTTTATGGTACGTAGTTACAATACCATCCCACGTCAGAACATAAGGTATAATATTAACATTACACTTGTGAATTAGGCTCAACTCATTAGCCAGCAGATCATACTTCCTCTTCTTTTCAACCTCTACTGTCTGCAGGTTATCCTGAGATGTTATTCCTACTTCAATAATTGTAATCTCATTCAATACCTTAACATGCACTACTATATCAGGCTTATTACGTTGGACATGTGTTTCCGTCCTGATAGGCAAATCAACCTTGATGCAGTAATAATATAATAATAATTAATTTATTATATTTAATATTTTTTATAGTTATTTTTTAATATAATAAAATACTTTGAAAATACCTGTTTTCATGAATAAATATTTTATCTAGCTATGTAAATTTTCTTATCGTTATCGCGTTAATAAGCATTTTTAAATTAGCTTTAGGTACATCTATACCTAATTTGTTTTAGTTTAGAATAGATTGATGATGACAAGTCCTTGCAAGTTGGTAGGCAAACACGCGGTACATGCAATTTAACATATTTCGACAAGAATATGGGAGCTTGAAATGACTTGTTTACGGAGCAAGTGCGCCGGCATCGCAAACATACAAGTAGTTTATTACCAACCTGGCGTACCCCCTTTGCACAGTGCTTTCCCCCCTATGTCGCAATCGTCCACGTTGCCTTCTTGACTTGGACCCCCTATGTCGCAATCGACCGGAAATTGGCCCGTGTTGGTCCACGTTGCCTTCTGAACTTTCACCTCTATGTCGCAATCAACTGGAAATTGACCCTGGTGTTGCAACTGTCATGGCGTTAATAATTCATAATTAATAATTCATAATTAATAATTCATAATTAATAATTCTTCCCCCTTTTTAACCCCTGGTTGACCTATATTTTAAGCTCCCCTTCTCGAATAGTCTCGATTTTTCTTTATTTCAGACTCGCCTTTTATTTTAAAACTTCGATTTTGCAAACCCCCTGGTTGAGCTATATTTTAAGCTCCCCTTCTCGAATAGTCTCGATTTTTCTTTATTTCAGACTCACCTTTCATTTTAAGCCCTCTTCATAGACCCCACCCCCCTGGTTGACATATATTTTAAGCTCCCCTTCTCGAATAGTCTCGATTTTTCTTTATTTCAGACCCCCCAATGGTTGACTTATATTTTAAACCCTCCACTTGCAAACCCCCTGGTTGACCTATATTTTAAGCTCCCCTTCTCGAATAGTCTCGATTTTTCTTTATTTCAGACTCACCTTTCATTTTAAGCCCTCTTCATAGACCCCAGCCCCCTGGTTGACATATATTTTAAGCTCCCCTTCTCGAATAGTCTCGATTTTTCTTTATTTCAGACCCCCCCAATGGTTGACTTATATTTTAAACCCTCCACTTGCAAACCCCCTGGTTGACCTATATTTTAAGCCCTACCTATATTTTAAGCTCCCCTTCTCGAATAGTCTTGATTTTTCTTTATTTCAGACTCGCCTTTTATTTTAAAACCTCGATTTTGCAAACCCCCTGGTTGAGCTATATTTTAAGCTCCCCTTCTCGAATAGTCTCGATTTTTCTTTATTTCAGACTCACCTATATTTTAAGCCCGGGATTTTGCAGACCCTCCTGGTTGACCTATATTTTAAACCCTACCTATATTTTAAGTCCCCTCCTTCCCTCGGATTATAAGTCTCAGAATAATTCCACAGAAAAGGATGACACAAGTCTCAATTGTAAAAATCAACTCTCAAAGTTGTATTCTTATTAATTAAAACCCTTTCTATTAAAAGTTACCTCTATTAAAAATCTTTTGCTATTCATTTTGCCAGGACTGCTAAACGATTCCCTTTTATTAAATTTCAATTCTTTGGGATTCATTTTTTCCAACCCCGTTAATCGATCCCCTAGTAAATAAAAACTCTCACTCACCTTTATTAAAATCATCCAGCGCTCGTAATAAATCAGTTTAATCGGGAAAAAAAAAATCAATCCATCGCTAGCGTACCTCCACGTTAATTTCGGGAAAAAGCCTCATCGGATCCAAGGTCCACGTATTTTACTAGAAGAATGACACAGTAACTGTTTCACAGAAAAATTAATAAAATTTGGTTTAAATTATTCGTAGGACTTGTATATAAGATCTACTTTGCAATAGACGTTCAACAGGCTAAAAGTTTTCCAAGTCCGTTATCAGTGTATCGGAAATCGTACGTTTCCTGTAGACATCCTTCAGATCGTTTATTAGGGGGTAGCAACAGCACTTTCGCCACATCACACGATATGGTGCAATCCTTTATCAGCTGGAAGGTCAAAAGGTCAAATGTCCAGCGCTTCACTGTGTCTGCATTTGACACTGATAAGGTTTAAAAATAGATGTTTCCTAGAATCCACATTGCCTTCTCAGATTGGACTTTGCCCCTATGTCGCAACCGACCATATTTTAAGTCCTCTTCATAGACCCCATGGTTGACCTATATTTTAATTCCCTTCTCGAATTTTCTTGTTTTTCCCCTGTTTAACCCATATTTTAAGCCCTCCCCTCTTCATAGACCCACCTATTGATCCACCTATATTTTAAGCCCTCCCCTCTTTAAACCAAATCAGTTTTTGCGCATTTAATCGGTGTCATCCAACGTCCATACTATTTTTAGTACGTCTCCTGTATTTAAAAAAAAAATATTGGCTTTCGTCGCCGTATTTGAACGCGCTACCTCAGTGCCGATAGCTGAAGCGTCATCGCCAGGGCGCGGATTTTTGCGGAGATAAATCTCAACTCTGGCCCTGCTATCCGCTCGACAATATTTGCTACTGATAAAACGATTTCCTTCGTTAAAAATAAAAACTAATTAAATAATGGGGTATCACTGGGAAAATACCGGGAAGAACCCAAACTGATTTCGTGCTAAAACATCTCCAGATTTCAGCTTACTTGAAAAACTATTGTTAGAAATGAACCAGTGACTTGAATCACTCAACTTTCATAAGAATACACAATTATGGTACACTGTCGGGAAGAAATATGTTTCAACGAAATTCAATTGCATGTATTACGATCAGAAAAATACTTTAGTGGACAAAGTTTAAAATAGTTATTAAATGGTACCTTACAGTGCAAGTGCGCTTCAGGCGAAAAGCCTCCCCTTCGAACACTGCACACCGTTTTTCCGAAGTAACTGTGTCACAAGTCTTCCTACATCATCCCTAAACAGAGAATCGGATTCAATGTGCAAGAAAATCAAGACCTCATTTGAAGGAGCACATAGTGGATACTGTACTCCATAGTGAAATGAACATTAGCCTCTTGCGGGACCTAGTTATATCCCTACTCCAAGAGAATTACTAATGAAAACGTGCTATTGTTAATGTATGTAATTCCGACAAAAAATGTTTTAGCCACTTTGTATCCTGCAATAGGAAACACTGAACACCTTAACAACTATATACAATTAGAAGAAAACACATCAGGTCTAATTTTCCCTTTAACAATCTGGATACGAGAAAGAGATGTTCCCACTCTACATCACACCATTCAGATTTAAAGCGCACGCAAATCTCCTACTGTTGTCAGACGATGAAAAGCAGCATTATTGTGACATTAAGAATTTGTTTCTATGAAATTCCAAGGGAGAATGCTGTTTTCCATATTATAGAGATGCAATTAATACATTCCTTGCAGATGGATGTCCTTTAGGTTATGAAGTAATCTTATTAGAACGCTTAAAATTGAGATGACACACATTAGCTCCTCCGAGAAGCGCTAGAAGGTAGAAGAATATACCCGTGTAATGAAAATATTCATTCGACATAAAAAAAAACAAACCTACGCCAATATCGCGTACACTGACGTGCTCCTCTTAGCTGATGTGTTTGGTGGCAGATACTGACCCCTGCTATGTTTACGCAGCTCCTGCCTTCATACCTGAAGATGACAAATACTAGAGTTGATAACCTACAATGTACCTTTATGGAAGGCATACGAGGAGGAATTTCGGTGATATGCAGACAACGAGCATTTAGAATGAAAAACTGATTGCAAGTTTGCTTTACTGTCATACAAACCTGAAAAGAGATGAAATGGGTAGTACTTTACCCATGACACACCCTGTGACTAGGTCGTTAAATCAAATTACATGCATAAACGAAAATTAGAAAAACAACGAAATGGTTGGTAAATTCAATGAGAATCACTAAAATGTAAAGAGTGTTGGAATATCTGTAAATGCACACACATTTCAGTGGATAGGTGAATATTTTCACAATTCTTTGGAAGTGGAAGGCACAATAACTGTAAAACATACTGTGACGAGAGAGAAAGTATAAAAATGTAGTGGGATGGTTGTAAAAAATCGCTTCAAAACAGAAAATTACAACGCAAATACTGTAAGATAGAAAAAAACGACTATTCGACGGTTATTCCAAGCCGCTATCTCACGCTCTTTTCAGATTTCCTGGTTCTATAGTTCCCTGGTACGTAGCGCATAAGTGTGGGTGTAGTTGCCTATTTTTCGTTGCAAACACAAGTTGTTTTCACTATTAGTTATTTTTCCTGCATGATAATACACATTTCTATACTACATTGCGTATACACGGATGGACGAATATCACAAAATACTTTGCATATAGAAAACATCAGTAAAGAACCACAGAAGTTTGGAAATTTAAAATCTGAAAACTCAGTGTTTATAAGAAAACAACAATATTTTCAGTATTTCCATGAAAAGGTCGGTCCCAGAATCGATCCACTAGACCTAACTTTGCATTCTCTGACTTCAACCACCGATAAAACGTAATGTAAGCTCTCTCGTCGGTTATCCCAAGTCGCTATCTCTTTTCAGAGTTTCTGGTCCCCTCGGTACGTTTGAATAAGTGCATAAGTGTGGGTGAAGATGGCTATTTTTCGCTGCAAACACAAGTTTTTCGACAAAGATAGGGTGTTTCACTACAATCTAACATGGGATTTCATGTGTGTTTAGTTATTTTTCCTGCATGAGGATATTTCTAATCCTTCTCATAGACAGCAGGTTAGTTACTTCGGATCTAACAAAGCCAAGGTTTGAGATTCATAGTAAGACATGAACGTTTGTGTTGTTTTCCTACCAAGATCCCGACATCCTCTCATCACCTTCTACTGGGTCGTATGAAAAAATCCTGTAACTATTACGACAATTAGCTGCGTGAAGGCGCATTTATTTTTAAAGCAAAGACACCCTAATTTCGGACTCGCTAGCTAGAGAATGATATATTAACTTGCTGAAGTTTGATTTTAATGATCAGATAGTGTATACATCACCACTTTTTTAGTTCATACTAATATCTTCTAACTTTCAAAGGAAATATTGTCTCATTATAAGCGATTTCATACAAAGAAATAAGCACGCTATGCTTCACATTTAAATCTATAGAGATAACGATCACTACCCATGGAACACATCTGTGAAAAAACACGCTGTGATAGGGTTTGAGAAAGATTTTTAGCCCATGGGGGTGCTGCACTGCAGGAAAGCACATTATCTTTGATATCAGAACCTATATGAAAGTTATACTGTTTCGGTTTGAGAAAGATTCTTTAGTTCACAGGGCACCGCATGAATAAGCGCATAAGTGTGGGTGAAGATGGCTATTTTTCGCTGCAAACACAAGTTTTTCGACAAAGATAGGGTTTCACTGCAATCTAACACGGGATTTCATGTTTGTTTAGTTATTTTTCCTGCATGAGAATATTTCTAATCTATCTCATAGACAGCAGGTTAGTTACTTCTGATCTAACAAAGCCAAGGTCTGAGATCCATAGTAAGACATGAACGTTTGTGTTGTTTTCCTACCAAGATCCCGACATCCTCTCACATGAAATATTACTGTACTAGGATCTAGAAAAATCACTATCCATTACATTAATTTTTTTATTGCATTCATGTATTTCACCCCATTTTCTTATCAAGAGCTAAAATTATTTGATGAATGAACGACAAAATATCTTCAAATGCAGTGGACGCATGACAGAATAACTTCAAAATAAGTTCCAATAGCTGAAAAAACAACTGTAAAAAATTAGATAAATACACACCGGGAAAGAGAGAATTGCTTTCAAAACATTAAAATACCTTAAATGTGTGGCTGAATCACCTCCAAATATCTCCAGCACACTGCACTCTATGTTTCACATTTAAATCTATAGAAATAACGATCACTACCCATGGAACACATCTGTGAAAAAACACGGTATGATAGGGTTTGAGAAAGATTTTTAGCCTATGGGGTGGTTCACCGCAGGAAAGCACATTATCTTTGATATCAGAACCTACGTGAAAGTTATACTGTTTGGGTTTGAGAAAGATTCTTTAGTTCACAGGGCACCGCATGAATAAGCGCATAAGTGTGGGTGAAGATGGCTATTTTTCGCTGCAAACACAAGTTTTTCGACAAAGATAGGGTGTTTCACTACAATCTAACACGGGATTTCATATTTCTTTAGTTATTTTTCCCTGCATATTTCTATACTAGTGTGGAATTCTTAGAACAAGTGGTACTATGTTCGTTTCAAAGTGGTTCTGGCAAGCACACGTTTTTTGATAATGTCATGCACCCTGTTTGGAAAGATCACTGTCTATGGAGCATTACTCCTGTAAATTCCATAAGCATAATGATTTCAGCTGTATGTGAACCAAACATTCACTTGAGAAGAATATTTAAAAAACATCAGTGTGAACTCATGGATACATAAAACGTGTCTCTTTCTTGTGTCTCTTCATATCTATATACTATTCTCACGAACACAAAAGATAGAACTTTCGAAGGAAGATGATCAGTGCAACAGTTAAGAAACTGATTTTCTGTGTTTTGGGGTTTTTCACCAATGCCATCTAGGGGCAAATATGTTGACTGTCTGATTCGAGTAAAAACAAGATTATTACTTTTAAGCAGTCGGTTTATGAATATGTAGGAGAATGTTTTTCTGATCTTATGCAAAATATATTCTTGTGTGGTGTATGGTATTATTCAACGGATGTCTTTCTAAGTGTATGCATATATCCGTGCAATAGACTAAGTTTTTTCTCACACACTTGTTTCGTCTCTGTAATTGTATGTTTGTGCGTGCGTATGCTTTCATGTTTGTGTGTGTGTGTATGTTTCTGTGTGCGGATGAGTGTGTGCGTGCGTATGTTTTCATGTGTGTGTGTGTATACGTCTTCATGTCTCTCTGTGTGTGTTTCATCTTTATGTGTATATGTTATCGTATGTGTGTTTTGTTCACATGCAAGAATAAACATATTGTCTTACGGACACTTGCTTGCTACAGAAGAAGCTAACAATTTAAAACGAGACTAGTGGTTACGCAAAATATTTCATCACAGATCTTAATTTCAATATTCATATTTCAGGAGATGTAAGGATTTTTCTTCAGCACGTTCGAATATTTTTTGAACACGACTGTCTTACGTTACGTCTTACGTTACGTTTCCTGTCAGATGTCTCGTAACGAACAAAGCGTGTGTGTGTGTGTGTTTTGCTAATACAGAAGAGGACATTCAACCGAGAATATTTCAAACTTAGAATAACACAACATCCTGATGCGTTAAGAACGAAGTGGAGGGATACTAACAGCTGAAACACGACCTGAAGCGATCGAAATCCTGTTGTTTCGCGCAAGGGGACGAAGGGTGATAAATCGTAATACTACTGAAAAAATCCAGTTGTTTCAAAAAAGAGACCTCTTTTTTGAAACAAGGATTTTTTCAGTAGTATTATCCAGTTGTTTCAAAAAAGAGACCTCTTTTTTGAAACAAGGATTTTTTCAGTAGTATTACGATTTATCACCCTTCGTCCCCTTGCGCGAAACAACAGGATTTCGATCGCTTCAGGTCGTGTTTCAGCTGTTAGTATCCCTCCACTTCGTTCTTAACGCATCAGGATGTTGTGTTATTCTAAGTTTGAAATATTCTCGGTTGAATGTCCTCTTCTGTATTAGCAAAACACACACACACACACGCTTTGTTCGTTACGAGACATCTGACAGGAAACGTAACGTAAGACGTAACGTAAGACAGTCGTGTTCAAAAAATATTCGAACGTGCTGAAGAAAAATCCTTACATCTCCTGAAATATGAATATTGAAGTTAAGATCTGTGATGAAATATTTTGCGTAACCACTAGTCTCGTTTTAAATTGTTAGCTTCTTCTGTAGCAAGCAAGTGTCCGTAAGACAATATGTTTATTCTTGCATGTGAACAAAACACACATACGATAACATATACACATAAAGATGAAACACACACAGAGAGACATGAAGACGTATACACACACACACATGAAAACATACGCACGCACACACTCATCCGCACACAGAAACATACACACACACACAAACATGAAAGCATACGCACGCACAAACATACAATTACAGAGACGAAACAAGTGTGTGAGAAAAAACTTAGTCTATTGCACGGATATATGCATACACTTAGAAAGACATCCGTTGAATAATACCATACACCACACAAGAATATATTTTGCATAAGATCAGAAAAACATTCTCCTACATATTCATAAACCGACTGCTTAAAAGTAATAATCTTGTTTTTACTCGAATCAGACAGTCAACATATTTGCCCCTAGATGGTATTGGTGAAAAACCCCAAAACACAGAAAATCAGTTTCTTAACTGTTGCACTGATCATCTTCCTTCGAAAGTTCTATCTTTTGTGTTCGTGAGAATAGTATATAGATATGAAGAGACACAAGAAAGAGACACGTTTTATGTATCCATGAGTTCACACTGATGTTTTTTAAATATTCTTCTCAAGTGAATGTTTGGTTCACATACAGCTGAAATCATTATGCTTATGGAATTTACAGGAGTAATGCTCCATAGACAGTGTTCTTTCCAAACAGGGTGCATGACATTATCAAAAAACGTGTGCTTGCCAGAACCACTTTGAAACGAACATAGTACCACTTGTTCTAAGAATTCCACACTAGTATAGAAATATGCAGGGAAAAATAACTAAAGAAATATGAAATCCCGTGTTAGATTGTAGTGAAACACCCTATCTTTGTCGAAAAACTTGTGTTTGCAGCGAAAAATAGCCATCTTCACCCACACTTATGCGCTTATTCATGCGGTGCCCTGTGAACTAAAGAATCTTTCTCAAACCCAAACAGTATAACTTTCACGTTTTAGATTGTAGTGAAACACCCTATCTTTGTCGAAAAACTTGTGTTTGCAGCGAAAAATAGCCATCTTCACCCACACTTATGCGCTTATTCATGCGGTGCCCTGTGAACTAAAGAATCTTTCTCAAACCCAAACAGTATAACTTTCACGTAGGTTCTGATATCAAAGATAATGTGCTTTCCTGCGGTGAACCACCCCATAGGCTAAAAATCTTTCTCAAACCCTATCATACCGTGTTTTTTCACAGATATGTTCCATGGGTAGTGATCGTTATTTCTATAGATTTAAATGTGAAACATAGAGTGCAGTGTGCTGGAGATATTTGGAGGTGATTCAGCCACACATTTAAGGTATTTTAATGTTTTGAAAGCAATTCTCTCTTTCCCGGTGTGTATTTATCTAATTTTTTACAGTTGTTTTTTCAGCTATTGGAACTTATTTTGAAGTTATTCTGTCATGCGTCCACTGCATTTGAAGATATTTTGTCGTTCATTCATCAAATAATTTTAGCTCTTGACAAGAAAATGGGGTGAAATACATGAATGTAATAAAAAAATTAATGTAATGGATAGTGATTTTTCTAGATCCTAGTACAGTAATATTTCATGTGAGAGGATGTCGGGATCTTGGTAGGAAAACAACACAAACGTTCATGTCTTACTATGGATCTCAGACCTTGGCTTTGTTAGATCAGAAGTAACTAACCTGCTGTCTATGAGATAGATTAGAAATATTCTCATGCAGGAAAAATAACTAAACAAACATGAAATCCCGTGTTAGATTGCAGTGAAACCCTATCTTTGTCGAAAAACTTGTGTTTGCAGCGAAAAATAGCCATCTTCACCCACACTTATGCGCTTATTCATGCGGTGCCCTGTGAACTAAAGAATCTTTCTCAAACCGAAACAGTATAACTTTCATATAGGTTCTGATATCAAAGATAATGTGCTTTCCTGCAGTGCAGCACCCCCCATGGGCTAAAAATCTTTCTCAAACCCTATCACAGCGTGTTTTTTCACAGATGTGTTCCATGAGTAGTGATCGTTATCTCTATAGATTTAAATGTGAAGCATAGCGTGCGTATCTCTTTGTATGAAATCGCTTATAATGAGACAATATTTCCTTTGAAAGTTAGAAGATATTAGTATGAACTAAAAAAGTGGTGATGTATACACTATCTGATCATTAAAATCAAACTTTAGCAAGTTAATATATCATTCTCTAGCTAGCGAGTCCGAAATTAGTGTGTCTTTGCTTTAAAAATAAATACGCCTTCACACAGCTAATTGTCGTAATAGTTACAGGATTTTTTCATACGACCCAGTAGAAGGTGATGAGAGGATGTCGGGATCTTGGTAGGAAAACAACACAAACGTTCATGTCTTACTATGAATCTCAAACCTTGGCTTTGTTAGATCCGAAGTAACTAACCTGCTGTCTATGAGAAGGATTAGAAATATCCTCATGCAGGAAAAATAACTAAACACACATGAAATCCCATGTTAGATTGTAGTGAAACACCCTATCTTTGTCGAAAAACTTGTGTTTGCAGCGAAAAATAGCCATCTTCACCCACACTTATGCACTTATTCAAACGTACCGAGGGGACCAGAAACTCTGAAAAGAGATAGCGACTTGGGATAACCGACGAGAGAGCTTACATTACGTTTTATCGGTGGTTGAAGTCAGAGAATGCAAAGTTAGGTCTAGTGGATCGATTCTGGGACCGACCTTTTCATGGAAATACTGAAAATATTGTTGTTTTCTTATAAACACTGAGTTTTCAGATTTTAAATTTCCAAACTTCTGTGGTTCTTTACTGATGTTTTCTATATGCAAAGTATTTTGTGATATTCGTCCATCCGTGTATACGCAATGTAGTATAGAAATGTGTATTATCATGCAGGAAAAATAACTAATAGTGAAAACAACTTGTGTTTGCAACGAAAAATAGGCAACTACACCCACACTTATGCGCTACGTACCAGGGAACTATAGAACCAGGAAATCTGAAAAGAGCGTGAGATAGCGGCTTGGAATAACCGTCGAATAGTCGTTTTTTTCTATCTTACAGTATTTGCGTTGTAATTTTCTGTTTTGAAGCGATTTTTTACAACCATCCCACTACATTTTTATACTTTCTCTCTCGTCACAGTATGTTTTACAGTTATTGTGCCTTCCACTTCCAAAGAATTGTGAAAATATTCACCTATCCACTGAAATGTGTGTGCATTTACAGATATTCCAACACTCTTTACATTTTAGTGATTCTCATTGAATTTACCAACCATTTCGTTGTTTTTCTAATTTTCGTTTATGCATGTAATTTGATTTAACGACCTAGTCACAGGGTGTGTCATGGGTAAAGTACTACCCATTTCATCTCTTTTCAGGTTTGTATGACAGTAAAGCAAACTTGCAATCAGTTTTTCATTCTAAATGCTCGTTGTCTGCATATCACCGAAATTCCTCCTCGTATGCCTTCCATAAAGGTACATTGTAGGTTATCAACTCTAGTATTTGTCATCTTCAGGTATGAAGGCAGGAGCTGCGTAAACATAGCAGGGGTCAGTATCTGCCACCAAACACATCAGCTAAGAGGAGCACGTCAGTGTACGCGATATTGGCGTAGGTTTGTTTTTTTTTATGTCGAATGAATATTTTCATTACACGGGTATATTCTTCTACCTTCTAGCGCTTCTCGGAGGAGCTAATGTGTGTCATCTCAATTTTAAGCGTTCTAATAAGATTACTTCATAACCTAAAGGACATCCATCTGCAAGGAATGTATTAATTGCATCTCTATAATATGGAAAACAGCATTCTCCCTTGGAATTTCATAGAAACAAATTCTTAATGTCACAATAATGCTGCTTTTCATCGTCTGACAACAGTAGGAGATTTGCGTGCGCTTTAAATCTGAATGGTGTGATGTAGAGTGGGAACATCTCTTTCTCGTATCCAGATTGTTAAAGGGAAAATTAGACCTGATGTGTTTTCTTCTAATTGTATATAGTTGTTAAGGTGTTCAGTGTTTCCTATTGCAGGATACAAAGTGGCTAAAACATTTTTTGTCGGAATTACATACATTAACAATAGCACGTTTTCATTAGTAATTCTCTTGGAGTAGGGATATAACTAGGTCCCGCAAGAGGCTAATGTTCATTTCACTATGGAGTACAGTATCCACTATGTGCTCCTTCAAATGAGGTCTTGATTTTCTTGCACATTGAATCCGATTCTCTGTTTAGGGATGATGTAGGAAGACTTGTGACACAGTTACTTCGGAAAAACGGTGTGCAGTGTTCGAAGGGGAGGCTTTTCGCCTGAAGCGCACTTGCACTGTAAGGTACCATTTAATAACTATTTTAAACTTTGTCCACTAAAGTATTTTTCTGATCGTAATACATGCAATTGAATTTCGTTGAAACATATTTCTTCCCGACAGTGTACCATAATTGTGTATTCTTATGAAAGTTGAGTGATTCAAGTCACTGGTTCATTTCTAACAATAGTTTTTCAAGTAAGCTGAAATCTGGAGATGTTTTAGCACGAAATCAGTTTGGGTTCTTCCCGGTATTTTCCCAGTGATACCCCATTATTTAATTAGTTTTTATTTTTAACGAAGGAAATCGTTTTATCAGTAGCAAATATTGTCGAGCGGATAGCAGGGCCAGAGTTGAGATTTATCTCCGCAAAAATCCGCGCCCTGGCGATGACGCTTCAGCTATCGGCACTGAGGTAGCGCGTTCAAATACGGCGACGAAAGCCAATATTTTTTTTTTAAATACAGGAGACGTACTAAAAATAGTATGGACGTTGGATGACACCGATTAAATGCGCAAAAACTGATTTGGTTTAAAGAGGGGAGGGCTTAAAATATAGGTGGATCAATAGGTGGGTCTATGAAGAGGGGAGGGCTTAAAATATGGGTTAAACAGGGGAAAAACAAGAAAATTCGAGAAGGGAATTAAAATATAGGTCAACCATGGGGTCTATGAAGAGGACTTAAAATATGGTCGGTTGCGACATAGGGGCAAAGTCCAATCTGAGAAGGCAATGTGGATTCTAGGAAACATCTATTTTTAAACCTTATCAGTGTCAAATGCAGACACAGTGAAGCGCTGGACATTTGACCTTTTGACCTTCCAGCTGATAAAGGATTGCACCATATCGTGTGATGTGGCGAAAGTGCTGTTGCTACCCCCTAATAAACGATCTGAAGGATGTCTACAGGAAACGTACGATTTCCGATACACTGATAACGGACTTGGAAAACTTTTAGCCTGTTGAACGTCTATTGCAAAGTAGATCTTATATACAAGTCCTACGAATAATTTAAACCAAATTTTATTAATTTTTCTGTGAAACAGTTACTGTGTCATTCTTCTAGTAAAATACGTGGACCTTGGATCCGATGAGGCTTTTTCCCGAAATTAACGTGGAGGTACGCTAGCGATGGATTGATTTTTTTTTTTCCCGATTAAACTGATTTATTACGAGCGCTGGATGATTTTAATAAAGGTGAGTGAGAGTTTTTATTTACTAGGGGATCGATTAACGGGGTTGGAAAAAATGAATCCCAAAGAATTGAAATTTAATAAAAGGGAATCGTTTAGCAGTCCTGGCAAAATGAATAGCAAAAGATTTTTAATAGAGGTAACTTTTAATAGAAAGGGTTTTAATTAATAAGAATACAACTTTGAGAGTTGATTTTTACAATTGAGACTTGTGTCATCCTTTTCTGTGGAATTATTCTGAGACTTATAATCCGAGGGAAGGAGGGGACTTAAAATATAGGTAGGGTTTAAAATATAGGTCAACCAGGAGGGTCTGCAAAATCCCGGGCTTAAAATATAGGTGAGTCTGAAATAAAGAAAAATCGAGACTATTCGAGAAGGGGAGCTTAAAATATAGCTCAACCAGGGGGTTTGCAAAATCGAGGTTTTAAAATAAAAGGCGAGTCTGAAATAAAGAAAAATCAAGACTATTCGAGAAGGGGAGCTTAAAATATAGGTAGGGCTTAAAATATAGGTCAACCAGGGGGTTTGCAAGTGGAGGGTTTAAAATATAAGTCAACCATTGGGGGGTCTGAAATAAAGAAAAATCGAGACTATTCGAGAAGGGGAGCTTAAAATATATGTCAACCAGGGGGCTGGGGTCTATGAAGAGGGCTTAAAATGAAAGGTGAGTCTGAAATAAAGAAAAATCGAGACTATTCGAGAAGGGGAGCTTAAAATATAGGTCAACCAGGGGGTTTGCAAGTGGAGGGTTTAAAATATAAGTCAACCATTGGGGGGGGGGGTCTGAAATAAAGAAAAATCGAGACTATTCGAGAAGGGGAGCTTAAAATATATGTCAACCAGGGGGGTGGGGTCTATGAAGAGGGCTTAAAATGAAAGGTGAGTCTGAAATAAAGAAAAATCGAGACTATTCGAGAAGGGGAGCTTAAAATATAGCTCAACCAGGGGGTTTGCAAAATCGAAGTTTTAAAATAAAAGGCGAGTCTGAAATAAAGAAAAATCGAGACTATTCGAGAAGGGGAGCTTAAAATATAGGTAGGGCTTAAAATATAGGTCAACCAGGGGTTAAAAAGAAGGAAGAATTATTAATTATGAATTATTAATTATGAATTATTAACGCCATGACAGTTGCAACACCAGGGTCAATTTCCTGTTGATTGCGACATAGAGGTGAAAGTTCAGAAGGCAACGTGGACCAACACGGGCCAATTTCCGGTCCATTGCGACATAGGGGGTCCAAGTCAAGAAGGCAACGTGGATGATTGCGACATAGGGGGGGAAAGCACTGTGCAAAGGGGGTACGCCAGGTTGGTAATAAACTACTCATACAAGTTAATGCGTGCACAAAATCAAATCTATAAAAGCGATAGCTCTAGGAATGTTTTATTATTTTTATGTGCTTCGCCATGATAAATAGTGGTGAGTGATAAGTGTTAGAAGTCATTATAAACATTATTTTTATAACTATCTATAAATCTGTTGAGAAGTTAATTTGTATTTGAAAATGTCTAAAAAGAAATGCCGGCAGTACAGTATTGAGTACTTGAAATATGGAATTACGTACTCTCCTACAAACCAATCATTACCTATGTGTTTAATTTGCCGAAAAGTTTTTTCAAATGAAGCTATGTAACCTTCTGGGCTACAAGAACATTTAAATAAGATGCATGCTGATAAGAAGAGCAAAGATTTATCCTATTTTCAAGAACTGGAAAAGCAATATTTAAAACAGCCAACTATGTCAAATCTTTTTGCGTCGTCTTCTAAACAAGATGATAATGGACTACGAGCCTCATATAACGTTTCATTGTTAATCGCAAAAGCAGGAAAACCACACACAATTGGCGAGGAATTAATTTTGCCGGCAGTCAAAGAGATATTAAAAACTGTTCTTCATCATAAGACACCATCAGATATCATCAAAAAAATTCCTCTCAGTAATAATAATAATCATCTCAGTGCAAAGAAGAATAGATGAAATGGCAAAAGACATTGAAATATCATTATGTGATTACTTAAAGACTTGCAAATTTTCCATTCAAGTCGATGAATCAACTCTACCAAATAACGAAGCTCTACTCTTATCATACGTACGATTTATAAAAGAAAAAAAAAAATCACGAAGAGTTATTATTTGCTAAAAATTTGGAATCTGATACAAAGGGAGAATATATATTTAATACCATGCAAAAGTTTTTTCAAGATAAAGAAATTCCTATTTGCAATATTTTGTCTGCTGCTACTGATGGTGCTCCAGCAATGACAGGGCGTCATAAGGGTTTCATAGCGCATTTGAAACAAGCAGTACCAAATGTACTCGCTGTACATTGTATTATTCATCGTCAGCATTTGGTTGCAAAAAATTTGAATGAACGTCTGCATACGTCGCTCCATTACGTTATTAAAGCAATCAATAAGATTAGAAGCAATTCATTGAATGACCGATTATTTGGTAAGCTTTGTAATGAAAATGATGAAGATTACAATCGCTTGCTGCTGCACACAGAAGTACGTTGGCTCTCTAAAGGTGTTTGTCTGAATCGTTTTTTCAATCTATTTGAGTCAGTACTGGACTTTCTTGAAGACAGAGACGAAAAATTGCGCGTAAACCTGATTACGTCAAAAAATGACATCGCTTATTTGACAGACCTGTTTAAAATATTTAATCAAGTTAATTTACAATTGCAAGGTGATGAGTTGAATTTAATTAAAACAAAAAACGTCATAGCTGCTTTTGCGGGAAAACTTCTATTCAAACGAAATCTAGGTAGAGGTGAATACAACCACTTTCCCACATTATCAGCAGTCTTGGCAAAACCGGAAGATTTACTTACTGCCAACACTTGGAAGTTCTTCATGTTGATTTTACGGAGCGTTTCCAAGATATTTTAAACATGAATATACCGAGTTGGGTTTTAGATCCTTTCGCAAACACAGATACTGAAGAATCATCAAATTTGGAAGAGGAACTCTTAGAACTCACGACTAACGAAGTACTCAAAGTAAAATTCAAACATGGATATCAAGAGTTCTGGCTTCAAAAATCAATACCAGTTCTCTACCCTGGATTGTGGGCAATAGTACAGAAGTTTTTAATCGCATTTCCTTCGTCCTATATGGCTCAGCGTGGATTCAGTGCAGTAGCTAATTTACTGTCAAAGAAGAGGAACAGACTACACATCACTGAGCATGGCGATCTGCGATTGATGTTAACAAAATTGGAACCTGACCTTAAGAAATTGTTAACACTCCACCAGCCTCAACCATCTCATTAATTTTTTTTATTTATTATTAATTTTCTGTTTATCTCATTATTTTTTTTATTTCTTATTGATTCTGTGTTTATTTTTAAAATTTTAATAAGCAATTTTATTGTACATTTGGTTGTCGTTTTATTAATTTCTGCTTTATGATTTTTAATAGATAAATAAGCAGATAAATTAGGTACAGATAATATGCAAAAATATTTTAATATTTCATATAAAATTAACTATTATGGACTAGGGGGGCGTTGAAATTTTTGTTCTCTTTTAAAGGGGGCGATGGTCCAGAAAAGGTTGGGAATCACTGCTAAACTATGGTTATTTTCAGTATAACAGCCATTATCTATAAAACTCTGATTCATATCATTCACTAGACTATTTATATCATTAGTTAGTGGTGTTATATTAAGTTTAACTTTATTGCCTAATATATTATAAACTTCCGTTGTTTACTGGCATTGTTATAACATTTGTTAAACTCAGTCTGATAATATTGTTCCTTAGCTTCAAGAATTTTTGTTTTTACAAATTTATTAAAAGGTATGTACTCCTCTTTGATTCGATTATTTCCTTGATCTTTCTCATATTTATTATACAGATATTCTTTTCTATCAATTTCTTTTCTAGGATCCTTAGAGATCCATTTTTTCTTTCCCGCCAAGATTGTTTTTTTTTGTTCAAAAAGTTTTGCCCGTAGGGAAAATTAACCTAATTAACATATATAAATCATTGACATTCTTATTACTGTACAGAGTTTCATCTATTTTGACATTTTTTATATAATTTTCAAATTTTTGATAATTAAATTCCTGCTTTTTTCTGCTATCATTGTTACTTACTTACATCTTTAATATTAGGTATCTTAATCTGTATTAAAATTGGATAATGGTCCGTTATTAAAAATTTACGTAGTAAAACATTGTTCATAAATGAATCATACCTGTTTCTAATAAAAACATGGTCAATACAGTTTGTACAATTATTTACATTTCTAGTAGGAACATTAATAAACTTCCAAGTTGATAGTCGAACATAATATTTAAATATTCATTTATATCATTATTATCTTCCAATAAGTATATATTTGAATCTCCAATTAAGTAAATATTTTCAGTTTTAATTACACTCAATATTTTACTTAGTTCTACATTAAACTCCTTTATAGTATAAGCAAGAGATCTATAAAGCACAATGACAGAAATTATACTTTCATCATTATACAGATGGAAACATTCAGCAGTAGCCCTTCTCAGATCAATTTGCGCAAAATTTAAAACATTAGTCCTGACAATCACCAATACACACCGGATTTACTGCAAATTCTACAGTTATGAAGCTTAATATATCCAGCTATATTAAATAAATCTACTTGTCTTCTTTTATCAGATCTCTGCTAAGAATATTAAAACAAAGTTACAATCCAGAGATTCTATCAACACAAGCAATTCATCAAAATTCTGACGAACACTTCTTATGTTATAATGTATCATTTTTAAATTATAACTTCCAATCTTCAGATGCCGCTTCAGATCGTTATCAGGCAAATCATCTTCCACCAGAAAGTTTTATATTTTCCAAATCCTCTTCATGTCTGATTCTGATTATTTTATCGTTGGGTGATCCTTAAAACTATTTTCCCCTCTTTGATCCAGACAAATTTAAAGTTATTTTCTAATTTAAATCTTTTAGCCTTGTAAAACAATTGCTTCGAAAACCTAGAAACATGTTCATTTATAAAAATTCTATCAGCTCCAAATTTTCCATTTATTATATTTGCTTTTAAGGTTTTATTTTCCTTTGCCTTTCGAACTCATTTATCTCTAATGGAGCTGACTTCGAATTTTCCTATTATTGGTTTAGTTTTATTTTTATTTACAGTAGGCACTCTATGCGCTACAATGATTTCATTTCTCTCCTGTATACCAATAGCATTTCAATCTTGTCCAGTAAGTGTGGTATTTATTCCTGAGGTTCCTCAGGGATGCCAATAATTTCTATATTGCAACTCTTGGATCGATTTTCCAATTCATTTAAATCATAGATTCCCAACGGGGACGATACCGCTCCCCCAGTGGGCGCTGGAGCCTTCCATGGGGGTGGAAGCGGATCCAGAGGCAAATGGGGGCGTTGAGGCAGTCAAGAGGGGCGGTCAAATAAATAAATAAATTTAATGGAATTTTCTGTGGCAACCTTTTTATCTCTTCTATTCTGTGGTGTCTTCCTGGTGATTCTGGTCATCCACTACCTCATCCGTCATGTACAGCTTTTCAACTGCAGCTTGGACAATAAGTTCCCTGCTACCGCCTACTAGCGTACTGGTACGTCTGAAGTCGACTGAGATGCTCTCAAAATTTCTCTTCAAGATCACAGATTGGATATCAGCTTCATTATGTTTTCCTACTCCAAGTCGCTTTGAGTATGCTTTATGGTACGTAGTTACAATACCATCCCACGTCAGAACATAAGGTATAATATTAATATTACACTTGTGAATTAGGCTCAACTCATTAGCCAGCAGATCATACTTCCTCATCCTTTCAACCTCTACTGTCTGCAGGTTATCCTGAGATGTTATTCCTACTTCAATAATTGTAATCTCATTCAATCAATACCTTAACATTCACTACTATATCAGGCTTATTATGTTGGACATGTGTGTCCGTCCTGATAGGCAAATCAACCTTGATGCAATAATAATATAAAAATAATAAATTTATTATATTTAATATTTTTTTATAATTATTTTTTAATATAATAAAATACTTTGAAAATACCTGTTTCATGAATAAATATTTTATCTAGCTATGCAAATTATCTTATTGTTATCGCGTTAATAAGCATTTTTAAATTAACATTAGGTATACCTATACCTAATTTGTTTTAGTTTAGAACAGATTGACAGTGACAAGTCCTTGCAAGTTGGTAGGCAAACACGCGGTTCATGCAATTTAACATGTTTCGACAAGAATATGGGAGCTTGAAATGACTTGTTTACGGAGCAAGTGCGCCGGCATCGCAAACATACAAGTTAATGCGTGCACAAAATCAAATCTATAAAAGCGATAGCTCTAGGAATGTTTCATTATTTTTATGTGCTTCGCCGTGATAAATAGTCGTGAGTGATAAGTGTTAGAAGTCATAATAAACATTATTTTTATAACTATCTATAAATCTGTTGAGAAGTTAATTTGTATTTGAAAATGTCTGAATCTACATCTAAAAAGAAATGCCGGCAGTACAGTATTCAGTATTTGAAATATGGATTTACGTAACCAATCATTACCTATGTGTTTAATTTGCCGAAAAGTTTTTTTCAAATGAAGCTATGAAACCTTCTAGACTACAAGAGCATTTAAATAAAATGCATGCTGATAAGGAGAACAAAGATTTATCCTATTTTCAAGAACTGGAAAAGCAATATTTGAAACAGCCAACTATGTCAAACCTTTTTGCGTCGTCTTCTAAACAAGATGATGATGGACTATGAGCCTCATATAACGTTTCATTGTTAATCGCAAAAGCAGGAAAACCACACACAATTGGCGAAGAATTAATTTTGCCGGCAGTCAAAGAGATATTAAAAACTGTTCTTCATCATAAGACACCGTCAGATATCATCAAAAAAATTCCTCTCAGTAATAATTCAGTGCAAAGAAGAATAGATGAAATGGCAAAAGACGTTGAAATATCATTATGTGATTACTTAAAGACTTGCAAATTTTCCATTCAAGTCGATGAATCAACTCTACCAAATAACGAAGCTCTACTCTTATCATACGTACGATTTATAAAAGAAAAAAAAATCACGAAGAGTTATTATTTGCTAAAAATTTGGAATCTGATACAGAGGGAGAATCTATATTTAATACCATGCAAAAGTTTTTTCAAGATAAAGAAATTCCTATTTGCAATATTTTGTCTGCTGCTACTGATGGTGCTCCAGCAATGACAGGGCGTCATAAGGGTTTCATAGCGCATTTGAAACAAGCAGTACCAAATGTACTCGCTGTACATTGTATTATTCATCGTCAGCATTTGGTTGCAAAAAATTTGAATGAACGTCTGCATACGTCGCTCCATTACGTTATTAAAGCAATCAATAAGATTAGAAGCACTTCATTGATGACCGATTATTTGGTAAGCTTTGTAATGAAAATGATGAAGATTACAATCGCTTGCTGCTGCACACAGAAGTACGTTGGCTCTCTAAAGGTGTTTGTCTGAATCGTTTTTTCAATCTATTTGACTCAGTACTGGACTTTCTTGAAGACAGAGACGAAAAATTGCGCGAAAACCTGATTACGTCAAAAAATGACATCGCTTATTTGACAGACCTGTTTAAAATATTTAATCAAGTTAATTTACAATTGCAAGGTGATGAGTTGAATTTAATTAAAACAAAAAACGTCATAGCTGCTTTTGCGGGAAAACTTCTATTCAAACGAAATCTAGGTAGAGGTGAATGCAACCACTTTCCCACATTATCAGCAGTCTCTGCAAAACCGGAAGATTTGCTTACTTACTGCCAACACTTGGAAGTTCTTCATGTTGATTTTACGGAGCGTTTCCAAGATATTTTAAACATGAATATACCGAGTTGGGTTTTAGATCCTTTCGCAAACACAGATACTGAAGAATCATCAAATTTGGAAGAGGAACTCTTAGAACTCACGACTAACGAAGTACTCAAAGTAAAATTCAAACATGGATACCAAGAGTTCTGGCTTCAAAAATCAATACCAGTTCTCTATCCTGGATTGTGGGCAATAGTACAGAAGTTTTTAATCGCATTTCCTTCGTCCTATATGGCTGAGCGTGGATTCAGTGCAGTAGCTAATTTACTGTCAAAGAAGAGGAACAGACTGCACATCACTGAACATGGCGATCTGCGATTGATGTTAACGAAATTGGAACCCGACATTAACAAATTGTTAACACTCCACCAGCCTCAACCATCTCATTAATTTTTTTTTATTTATTATTAATTTTGTGTTTATCTTATTATTTTTTATATCTTATTGATTCTGTGTTTATTTTTAAAATTTTAATAAACAATTATATTGTACATTTGGTTGTCGTTTTATTAATTTCTGCTTTATGATTTTTAATAGATAAATAAACAGATAAATTAGGTACAGACAATATTTTAATATTTCATATAAAATTAACTATTATGGACTAGGGGGCTTTGAAATTTTTGTTCTCTTCTAAAGGGGGCGATGGTCCAGAAAAGGTTGGGAATCACTGATTTAAATCATCTTTGACTTCCTTTATTTCTTTTCGCAAAATCTCTCTCTCTTTAAGCAGATTAGAATTTTTTTGCTTCAGAGCAGATATTTGGTGTTTCATCTCTTCCAAAGTCCTCACAAAATATTGTATACATTCACAATTGAAGTCTAATGATTTCTTGATTTCTTTTACATCATCACTAATGCCAAGAAATGCTCTTCAGGTCCGTTTTTAACTCATATTTCACACCTTCAATAGTCTCAAGAATATCTATTTTAAACTTCTTAAGGGTAACTTGGAAATTTGGCAACTTTTGTGATCAATGTGACGGTCCACAGTCTCAGGCAAAGATCCTATCTGAGACTTAGACCCAGCAGTTCCACTACTGCAACTCCATCCACTATCTATTAACTCTGCACATTGCAGGCATCCCCAGTTTGCTTTACAATCATTTTTCCTTTTACGAAATTTTGATTCTGTCAGGTCAACACAAACTGGGTGAAAAAAAAAAACGTTTACGAGACTTGGAACACACCAAAACATCCCTTTTATCAAAAATGACACCTTCACATACTTTACACCAACGAGGTAAAGTAAATAGAGTACATAACCGGTTCCAAAAGTTGAAGCAATTTGAACGACGTTTTGCCCACCCTTTACATGGCCGCCGTAATGTAAAGTATGGGTATTAATGCACTAAGCCTAAGTAGTTAAACGTTTTTTTTTTTATTACGTTAAGTTTTGGTTCTCAAGATAAAATCCAATCAATCATGTTAGTCGAACCTTTAATAGCCTATAAAAATATTGTATTTAATAAAAAAAGAAAAAAATATCAGTTAAAAGATCGCGTTATTTCCAGACTTTTTTGAAAGTAAATGTTTTGTTTGATACTACAATTTAATGAAAATAGAAACTCCTTTATTTATTAATGCATGTAAACACAATACTAAGAAAACGCGCTTGCTACATGATTGCATATACTTTACATGCTGGCGGTCATGTAAAGGGTGGGCATTAAGAAACTTGCTTTAGCTTAAGACTGGGGGCGCTGCAGCACAACGGTTGCTCACTCTAAGTATTCTAATTCTATCTCATTGCTTTCCACACACTCGCTGCCATTGTAGAGTAAAAGATATAAATATATTCTTCATTTCGGAATTTTTCACTTATTTCTTCTAATTGACTGCTTTTAAGTCCAATAGAGAGCGCTAATAGTAACATACAAAATTTTCCATGTTTCACAATTATGTAGTTAACAACATTAATTTATTTTACACTTTTAAAGTATCAAAATCAACTCACATGTTACGTACATACTCATCCATGTTCTGTATCAGTTTATACTCCAAAATACAGCAATCCAGTGGCCAAAGTTTAAATTTGAACGCTAAAATAAAAAAAAGCACTTACAACAACAAAATTTTTCATCTGCCCAAAGCAAGCGATCGTTGGCAGCTAAAAAATGGAAGAAGATTCCCTCTTTCAAGTAGAAAGGATCAGGGATGTTCATGATGAGATGGGAGCTTGGAACTTCCAAGGCCTTGATAATTTCCCTGAGTGCACGGTCCTCCATCTATATCTCCCTTATTCGGGATCTGTCCTCTAATTTGCTTGGAGGGTGTGCATCCTTCTCGAGTGCCTGTATGTTTCATGACAGGGTATCGGCGGGGATATTGTGCTCTCCTGGGCGATACACGATATCGAAATCGTAATCCTGAAGTGTGAGGTTCCACTTTGCTAACCTACTGGAAGGGTCTTTGAGCTTCATTAAGTATGACAAAGTGGCGTGATCAGATACAACTATAAATTTGCGTCCATACAAATACTGCTCGAAATGGATAATTGCAAATTTTACAGTATTGCAAGGCTTTCCTTATCGATAGTGGAGTAACCTGTCTCTGGGGGTTTCAGTTTCCGACTGGCGTTGGCTACTGGCCAGCGGAAACCATCGTCCGTCTATTTCTTGAGTACATTGGCGACCGCAATGTCCAATACATCCATTGACAAGAAAAACTTCCACCCAAAATCTGGCTACAGGAGAAACAGTTCGGTCATCAGCTTGCGTTCATCTGCCTCTGGGGTCCAACTGAATTTTGTTTCCTTATTAACTAGGTATAGGGTCATAGGATCGGTGTATTGAAGTCGGTGTATCGATCGATGAACCGTCAGTAATATCCAGTTAAACTGAGAAAGGCACAGACGTTTCTAACTAATCGGGGTCTAGGGAAATCTTCGATTGTTTTCATCTTGCAAGGGTCAGGTTGCACTGCTTCTGTGGAGATTTGATGTTCCAAATATGTCAGCAATTCTCTCATGAGCTGACATTTGGATGGCTTCAATTTCAGGTTGAATGCTCTGAGTCTATTCAATACCTTCTGCAACTGGTCAGTATGCTTATTGAGGGTCTGGGACTCGACCATAATGTTGTCCAAGTATACCAGAACTTGTTCCTGGCTCATGCCTATGAGGACATGATCTAACAAAGGTTGAAAGGTAGCGGGGCTATTTCTGAGTCCGAAGGGCAAAAAATTAAATTCCAACAGTCCCAGCTGATAAACGCTTTTCCTCTATGTCCAAGGGATGGACGGGGACTTGTAGAGATTTGGTGTTCCAAATGGTAAGCAGTACTCCGCCTGCTTTCTGGAAATTCTTTCCCTGTTGTGATATCCTTGGTATCATTTTATAAGAGAAGATCTTTAAAATTCTGATCTTAATTTTAACGATCATTTTCACTTCATGAGATATTCTTTTCAAATTTCTATAGTGAATGCTGGACTTAGTTGAATCGCTGGCCGCCCACGCCAATTGGCGACCAGCGATTCAACTAAGCAACTTTGAAAAAACATACAAAAATAACTACTTGCTCTTCAGGAGGGGAAAGTCAAAGTGACTTGGAATCACTTCAGACTCTTCTTAAGTACCAACAGAACCAAAGCTGAATCTTGAACTTTGATTTTGAATAAAAATTTCGGTTTGATAGCAAAAATTATTACTTGGACTTTGCTATCAAACCGAAATTTTTTTTCAAAATCAATGTTCAAGATTCAGTTTTGGTTCTGTTGAGTATTTAAGAAGAGTCTGAAGTGGTTACAAGTCACTTTGACTTTCCCCTCCTGAAGAGTAAGTACGATTTAAATAGATTTAATTGTAAAGATGGAACGAGAATTATTACGTGGACTAAAGTTAGATAAAAGTTTTAATATTCTTGTAGCAAAATTATTACTTGAACATTGATTAGATACAGATTTTAATATTATTCTATGATAAGAAATTTTTTCAGTTTTGGTTTTAAATTTCGGTTGAGTATTTAAGAAAGGTCTCAAGCGATTCGAAGTCAGTTTTAGTCCCCCCCCCCTCCGGTATAGAGCCCCAATCTAGAGTAAGTACGATTTAAATATATTTAATTGTAAAGCTTTAATTGTAAAGCTGGAACGGGAATTATTATGTGGACTTTAGTTAGATAAAAGTGTTAATATTCTTGTAGCAAAATTATTACTTGAACTTTGATTAGATTAAAATTTTAATATTCTTCTATGTTAAATTATTATACACTTCACAATGTTTCGGTTTGATAACAGAATTATTACTATGGACTTTTATTAGATAAAAGTTTTAATATTATTGTAGCAAAATTATTACTTGAACGTTGCTTAGATAAAAGTTTTAATATTCTTGTAGCAAAATAATTACTTTGTACTTTGATTAAAAGTTTGAATATTTCTTTTCTACAATAAGAAATTTATTCACTTTTGGATAAAACTTTTAATATTCTTCTTCGATAACAGAATTAATACTTTGGACTTTGCTTAGAAAGTTTTGATTCTGCTGTATCCAGTGAAGTGTATGATAACTTAAGAAAACACATCATTTTTTATCTCACACACCTCATTTCAACCTAATTCATTTAAACTAATTCACAAATTAGCTTAAACCTCATCTTAAAAAAAAGAGGAGGGGGTATTTATTTATTTATTTTTTTATGAGTGTTGTGCTGTATATTGCGATTTCTGTGCCTCCCAAGTGCAATGGAGGAGAAAACAGAAATGCAATTCAATTACGAGAAAATTACACGTAGCTAAAATCGAATCATGCAGTAGTCCCTAGTCGAATTTCTAAAAATCTCTTCATAGATTCTACTCCTGGGCCTAGCTAGAATCTTACAATTATCTTACAAACTACAATATTTAATTCCACATTATTTCACTGTACTCGAAAATAAAAAATTGTTTCAAACAGATGCACCTGAAGACCCCCAAAAGAGTGGACTTTTCGTTGTGTTCTTTTAATATCATTATCTAACATTTACTCAGCTTAGATCTGTAAGCAAAAACTGTTTATTCCCAATTTCTAACCTTCGAGGTACCTCACTTAGTACAATGGGTAAAAATTACGTTAAACTCACAAGTTATATCACAATGAAACATTTATTAACACTCAGTGATCACAACAGGTACACAAAATCATCCAGTCCCATTTTCGGGACGAATTCAACATTTATGCCCTTGGGGCGGCCCTTTTCAATAAGGGGAACACTTGATATAATAGATCAAGACAAAGTCTTTGTCATAAAATGTTCTTATCCGAGTACAAGTTCCCCAAGTGGAAAAAAGACGTGGCAGCAGTAAATTTAATTCGCATGTGGAAATAAAATTCCAGAAAAAGTTTCGAACCTAAGCACTTTACCTTTTCTCACGTTGCAGTCATTTAAGATGAACATCATCACGAGGCCACCTGGCAGGGATTGGAGCCTTTTTCACTTTTTGCGAATTACGTACGGGAGATGTCCGCTGCCTTCGGATGTTCAGACAAGAAGAAGGAAGAACGCACACACTCGCCAGACTGTTCACTTTTCTCAAAATTTGCACATCACCGCGACTTCTGTTGGAGGTCAGCGCGTTAGCTGACATGGCTGCTGTTCACTGGGCAGCGCGGCCGGCCAATGGGGGATATACCCGTCGGTGGCCTTTTATGAAGACCGTGAAAGGCAAATCGCGAAACTTTCATGCTGAAGGCGAGGTTTGTCCTCTGCTGAAGTCGGGCGCCGAAGAAATTTCGCAGAACTAGAGGGCAGCCCAAGCCTTTGTTCCTACATGAAGAACGAATGTTCGCGAACCTTTCGGCCCACAGTCGTGTCCACAGGATAAGATCACTGTAGGCATGACAACATCACTGAAATGCTCAGCCCACCTAGCGATGACAGAATCCTCACCCTCTTTAACCTTACTTAACCTCCTTCAATCCCTGTATACCTGTCCGTTTTCTACCACACAAAAACATCAACTATCTGGTACAGCTCTCTGCTGTTGTTCTGTCAAACTGCTTCCTCGGCTTTGTCAGCCAATCCATCAAGACAAAGATTCTTATGAACAGCTAACTGATCCTTTATACGTTTATTACCCGCTCAGAGGTAAAACAACCCAACAGCAACACGTTTATTAAGCTCTTTGTAATGCTTTCTATTAGGAATAGTAGGGTATTGATTAAGGACATTCCTGCAGTTCTTTCTTTCTGAAATAAGCTCAAGTGCATCACTCAAATAATTCTGTCTTCTCTACTCCTTTTTCCCTAAAAGAGTACTGCTAGTTTCCAAAAAAGCCTATTTAAAACGGTCCCATTCTTCCTCAAATTCAGTTGTAAGCAAACCATGACTGTCATAATGACTAAGTAACCTATCATTATAAGCTTTAACTAGAGCAGGATCTTTCAGAACTTCAGTATTAAAGGTAAATTTTTTAACTTTAGCACAACACTTTTTAAGTTAAGGTTGCAAGACACTTTTAACAAGATAATGGTCATATTCAATTTCAGCTTCCCAATATGACCTAGTATTCTAACAGAACTAGCGCATTTGCTGTAATTAATATATAATCAATCATATTCTTATGAAACCCATCAGGTGAAACCCATATGTACTTATGTATGTCACGGTGTTTGTAATAAGTGTTAGTTATTCTGAAACCATTAAGTTTACTTAACTGTAGGAGACGTTGCCCATTGCCATCCAGCTACCAATACCAAAAGAGCCTATTACTCCTCCCCAAAGGTCAGAGTCAGTACCGGCTTTGGCATTGAAGTCACCTAGAACAAGGGTAATATCTCCTTTCTTGACAGAATTCAAAATATGCTGAAGTTGTCTGTAAAACCTATCCTTCTTATCCTCATTGGCATCCTCAGTGGGGGAATAACAGCAGATAACTTTCAAGTCTTTAATGCTTGTCTGAAATTTTGCTGTAAGAAACCTTTCATTAATGCACTCATATCCTAGAAGAGCATCACTAGCGTGTCTGCTGAGAAGCAGACCCACGCCGTGGTGATGCTTATTGTCGTCCTTCCCTGAAAAGAGAAATTTATGTTTATTTTTAAGAATCTGACCTTTATCTGTCCATCTCGTCTCTTGCGAGTCGAGAATATATAAATTATAATGGTGGAATTCTTGTGTGAGGACATCAAGAGAAAAAGCTCTGTTCAGAATCCTGACATTGCAACTACCTATGGAGAGAAAATGGTTAGTAGGATGTTTAAAGAAACTATGTTTATTGAGAGAGGAAATGGCGACAATATCAAACAGCCCCCTAATTGCAGATATGGGGCAAAGACCCGCTCCCCCACCACTAAAGTCTGAAGCCATCTACACTGGAAGACTTCCTCCAATGTAGAATTTGACGATGCCAATAGTAGCAAAGAGTTAAGGAGCCTGGGATGACCTCTGCTCAGGATTATCCACCAGCTGATAAACATATCCTGTGAATCTATTCACTTGGGGCTGTCACCCACAAACAAACAGAAAACACAGCGGAAGATTTTCCCTCCACAGAAGACCACCAGGTACAGCAAATTCAGGATCCATAATCAAGCTCAGAGCCATAATTCAGTCCAATCCAATGAGTTTATATGGTCAGCACCAGGACTCTGTGTGGTTGACCACTCCTCAGCAGGTTAGAAAAAAAAGAAAAGTAGCCAGAGTTGTCCAGATCAGTAGGCCAAACTAATCTGGCAGCTCTCCACTTCCGTTCACTTCCACAAGAGGGTATCTCGTTTGAAAGGTACTAACGTTCTGCACCACGAGAAGGTGGGGTCGCGAGGCCTGGCCGGTTCTATGCATCATCACAGAGGATTGGTGCATAGCTCTCCTTCCAGTGACTATCTAGCTACCATTTACAGACCACACAAGGCAAGCACATTTCCCTGAAAAATCAAGAGAAAAACTTAAAAAGGAAGGTAAACCAGTCACAAAAAATGATACTTGTAAGTCGGAAAATCGACTTCAAAATACAGACAGCATACCTATACACCTTGATTACAAAAAACCCTTGCACAGAATCATGAAACCACATAATTACAAAGTACCAACAGCACCAGCAGCACAAACCACAATGAACAAAGTTAAGAACGACAGAGAAAAAAAAATTCAAACGGCATCCTCCTCCTCCTCCTCAAGCAGCGATGGGCTACAGAGGTCCAACTAGACACTGTAGTTTAATTCTCCAAGCATATCTGAGCTGAGCTACATCTGCGGCATCCGGCCACCAGATACCAATTCTAACAAGGTCCTGTTTGACATTGTCTGCCCATCGCATCCTTGGTCTCTCCTTCTTTCTGAGTCCTCTAGGCACACTGTTCATAACCCTATTCGGCAATCTATAATTATTCATACGGGCAACATGGCCAAACCAACAGAGTCTCTCTCTGCACAATATGTTGTTTAAAGGAGGTTGCCGACTCCTTTGCCTATCCTCATCATTAGTTACAAAGTTGAACCACCTAATGCTCAAGATACTGCGCAAGCATCTAGTTTCCTGTTATCTTCTTTAAAAAGTGTCCACGTTTCACTACCAATAACTAACCCTTGAAAGAACCAAACTATTATACAGTCTAATTCTAGTCTTCAGGTGTATACGCCTATTTCTCCACACTCTTCATAGATTCTTAAAATACCAGCAGCATTCCCTATTCGTCTGCTAATCTCATACCGCACATCATCCATTTAAGGCTAAAATCTTTCCCTTGAAGTGAATTTCGCATAACATAATCAATAACCAAATTAAAGAGAAAAGGAGACAAAATGCGCCATTGTCGAACACCAGAAGTAATGCTAAACCAATTGCTACAAGCCTTACCAACTCTCACACATGACTCAGTGTTATTATAGAGAGCTTTCATTATGTTAATTAACTTGTCTGGTATACCATATGATATCACAATCAACCACAAATTATGACGATCAACAGAGTCGAAAGCCTTTTTGAAATCAACAAACCACAATGAACAAAGTTAAGAACGACAGAGAAAACAAAATTCAAACGGCATCCTCCTCCTCCTCCTCAAGCAGCGATGGGCTACAGAGGTCCTAGTGCCGTGACCCAGGATTTTCGAACCTGAGTGTTATTGCGGTTAGAAATAAAAACACGTCAAATTGGTGACGTGACCACGGATTAGCTTCAAATTGGTTCTGTGACCCAGTATGTTCGAACCTGAGTGTTATCGCGGCTAGAAAAAGAGTATAATTAGAGATGGCAAAATTATTGTGTTGAAATGTGGCAGTAGCAGAATGTAAAGAAAATTAAGAATGTTAAATATTGTGATTTTAGTGACTTTAGTGATTTAAATTGTGATTTAATATTGTGATGTTAGTGAGAATTGTATACTATGTTTTGAGCGAGGAATTTCAGGAGCATCTATTAAAACAAGTGTTATATTGAAGTATAGAAAGTGATTTGAATTAAATGTTTAGTGCTAAGAAATAAGTATAAGACTATAGCTAGGCCCAGGTGTAGAGTGTATGAAGGAAGTTATTAGAGATTTCGACTAGGGACTATATCATGATATTTTAGATAGGAGTGATTTTTTTTTTCTTGTGTTACTGTTAAGTTGCATTTCTGTGTGCGCCCCCATTGCACTTAGGAGGTACAAAAAACCCAACACACAGCACAACATACAGCACACGGGGAATGGCGGGACAAATAAGTGGAAACACCAAAAGGTTTAATTAGGATATAGCGTGTAAGACGTTGATAAATGTGCAGATAAACTAATTTGAGAATTGCTCAATTTTATATGTGTATTGCATTGTTATGATTTTTAGTTAAAAATTAATGGAGTTAGTAAGATATGTGTGAATTAAGTAATCGTGTGAGAGAGATAATTATTGATGCGTGATATAGATAGAAATTGTTTTAAAGAGATTTTCGAGGTTGCTTAACAGTTTGTGGTTTGTTACTGTTGTTATTAGAGATAAGGCTTCAGTATATTTTTGAAAAGTTTTCATTGTATAGAAATGCTTAAGATTATCGTAAGAGTTGTTAAATTCGGAGATTGTGGTTTAATGCAGTTTAAAAACGTGTAATTTGTTTTGAAAAGTTTTCTGATGAGTTAATCGGTTAAACGATGTCGAGAATTAGTGCTAAGAGTATATAATAGTGGAATCCTTTGTAGTGAAGTTTTGCACGAAAGTGATCACTGCCCAGTAGCTCAATTGGATAGAGCGGCTGACCCACAATCAGCAGGTGTAGGGTGCGGATCCCACATGGACATATCAGCTTTCTTAATTCACTACACTGCTCGTGTGTCATAGTTTCTTTTGGAGGAAGGAGTATTGCAGATAGTGATAGAGTTCAGTGATTTTTGTGTGTGTAATTAAAGTTAAGAATTTTAAGTTAAGTTAGATAGCCAGTTAATAGGTTTTGTGAAGTGTTGGTTGAAAGGTTAAGACATTGAAAAAAAAAATATTGTATTAAGGTGTAATTGATTAAGAAGTATATTGCAGTCGGATTGAGTGATAGTAGATAAAAGTGTATCGCATAGATTAGTTGGTATATAATTATATATCTGGTATTAGAGTTTAAAGAAAATTAAAATGGCACATGGAATATTGTATACGTCTGCACACGGCACTAAGTATCCACAGTATAAGAACCGTAGTAACTCATTTGGCAGGAATGCTAGGCATCATCAGAAGGAATGTTTCGAGTGTGGAAATTTTGGCCATTTTGCCCGAGACTGCACCAAGAAGAGGAATTTAAATGTTAAGCATTACCAATACAGTGGTCCCGATAGTTACACAGAGCATTGCCCCCCACACTCTGCTTACTCAGGATAAAAACAGGCTTTTAATAATCCAGCAAAAATTTCGGAATCAAAAACTTTGGCATTTTGCCCTTCAGAACATTTAGACTGCTACAACCTCGAGAAACGCCAGCAGGAAGAAACCCCCTCGGTCAGTTTAATTAAGCAAACCCCATTGTACCAAATTTTGGAAGCTGAGCTAGGACCACCCCCCATGCATTGGAGTAAAGTAGAAGACATCGACGTCCTTCGAATGGTGGCAACCGTTTTTACCCCTCTGGGATTAGAGCAAGATGAGGAAGTGCGCGATTTAGTGGAAGTTGTGTTCGACATTAAAGGTCTCAGGGATATAATTTTTGATGTTTTAAAGAAGCAAAGTTTAGCTCAGGAGAGGGAGGCGACACAGGAAAAATCGAGAAGTGAGGATGGGAATCGAACCCCCGTAGAGGAACCGTCAGAGAGTGGAGGGAAGTCACTTATAATTACAACTTGCAGTAATGAAGAGGATATAAATAGGGATAGAAAGAGTTTCGAGGCATTAGATAATACTATGGAGGTAGATAGCCAAGTGGACAAGGAACAGAATAATGAGAAGATAGAAGAGATAGTTGAAAAGCAAGTGAATGTATTGGATGCGAAACCGTTTCTAGAATTAGAAGAGTTAGTGCCCCTCCCCGAAGCTGTAACTGAAGCAGCAGGATTTGTCGTCTCCGACTGTAGCCCTGAGACACAAGTTGATACAGAGGAAGAGATTCCAACAGAAGTAGGAGTTTTGGCGCCCCCTCCCGAAGCCGGAAATGAAATCTCAGAGTTTGTCGCATATGACTGTAGCCCTCTAATCCGAACGGACACAGATGAAGCTAACCCGGACATACATACAGCAGACAGCAGCACGGAAAAAAATATACTTATTATTTGCACGCCCCTCCCAAGTAACTTGGAAGAAAAGCCCCCCGAAGTGTCACTCAACGCTCTGCAGCCAGACGTAGAATGCACAACCTCCCTTTCATGTTTTCCTGCTGCGGCGGAAATCGCCACCTGCTGTGCGGACAGATTGGCTGAAGAATCAGCACCACCAAAGACTCGATTTGTCATGCTAGAAACCGGTAGCCACATCGAGAGAGATCAGCCCCTACCTTGGCCAGCCCTAACTAACCCTCCTAGCCGCCGATTTGCAGAGGAAAATAACCAAGAGATATTGATAAGTAGCACACAGGTCCCAGAGAAAGGACAGAAGCGTAGTTTGAATGCGCATAAGTTTGAAGTAAAGAAAATTGTAACGTATGTGTGTAAGATGGGACCAGAGAAACGATCATTTAGCAAGGGTTTACCAGTAAGAAGAGTTAGGAAGAATTTTAGAAGTGGACTGAAATTTAGTAGAGTAACTAAATGTAACTTTTGTAAGGAAAAGAGCGCTGTTAATTCGCACAGAATGAGTGTCAGGGTTAGAGAGGCCAGGTATATCCAAGTATTGAGATCAAGTGAATTAGTTAAGCAATGGAAGACTAGAAGAAAAAAGGGAGAACTAAATATTAGTTGTGTGGGTGGAAAAGCACAATCACAAAGTAGCAACGTATCCCCTCACAGAGACGGCGAAAGTATTAGCGTATCCGCAGAATTCGCCTTGGGGACTAGGATTTCGACCAGCCAGCCGCCCAGAAACACGTGTAGGGATCGTCCATCACCGCCAGTTGCTGTTGCCACCGAAGATCAAACTTATCGGCGCCGCAGCGGCTCATCAACGGCAGCGCGCCTGCAGCCGATCAGAAGAGAGCGGAAAGCAAAACAGGTTCTCCCCCACCCCCGCGCACGCTACTCAGGAGAGACGAAGGACACTCGCAGCTATGACGCAACAACCAGCGCGAAGCGAGTCTTCGGCGCTCGCACCTCCCGAGGCCGCATCTCCCAAGGCCAACTAGAAAGACAGGCCACGACACTGGAATATCACGTGATCAACTTAGTCCGAGGTGCTTGGTCCGAGTGCTTGGTCTACAGTCGCTGAAAACGGGACTGCAATAGTTTTTGTCTTCAAACTACATTTGGATTACCCCCAAAGAGGTAAGCATTTCTCCTTATTATTATTTGTAGCATGAAATATTTGCTGCAGTTAGTGGTTTGATAAAAGTAATTATTTAGTGCTTGAAAAGTGTTTTGAGTGCATTGCTCTCTTAGGCCTAGTTTCAACGTGTTGAATGATGGTGTGATCTAAAACAAAATTATTATAGATTTCTTTCATTAAGTTAGAAACTTTTTTGGCTGCCCTTATATAACTTATCGCTGTTTTGATTGAAAAAATTGAAGGAATTAAACTTAGTAATATACGTAATTTTTTATAGAGTGGAAAATTGAAATTGCCCGTATCGAAATATGATCCGCTACAATAGTTATTTTTGAATCCCCTGATTTATTTTTTAAAGTATTAAACTGCAAATAAATTTTCCAGTGTTTTGTATAGTAAAAACTATTTTTTGTAATATATGCTTTAAATTAACTGGTAACGTCGTAGATTCCTTTGCTGAAATTAACTTTTAGAATTATTTCAGAGCAGAACTTAAATGTGCTTTAAATTTTTATATTTGAATAGTACCATCGAAATAGCACAGTTGTGATATGAAATACTATCAATAATCAAATGTAAAATTTGTGAATACTAAACACAATTGTTCAGTAACTTTTATATATGTTACTTGCATAGATATGATCATAAAATCTGATCTGAGCATAGGGACCTCTGGTACTAATTGACAATATTTTAAATGCAGAAATCGCAAAAACTTATTCTTTCATTGCTAATAACAGCATATTTTAATTTATCATTGATATTTTGCTATTTAAACTCATGCCTCTTATCACTGGTTTATCAAATTACAGTTTTTTTAATGCTCTGGTAAGAGTCACATTTTAAAGTGGCAGTGCAATTATACATAAATATTACTAATGTGTTATACAATTATTATATGAGTTGAGAAATGAGCAATTGCTTTTTAAAACTTAAGTAACATTTTGTTACATGATTTTGCTTTGAGAGTAGCTACCAGATCTCTTGAGTAAATCATTTCTCTTTTGCACTGAGTTTTCTGATACAGCCATGATATGGCCCTATATTTACCTAACTTTCTGTATCACCTTAGAGGTATTTTATAGTCACCATACTAATTATTGTCTGAGAAATCAATATTGAATTTTTCTGTGGCCTTCATTAGATTATTAGGGGAATAGCCAATTAATGTATCCTGTTTTTTGAATCATATAAACAAAGCTTTGCTACAGAGTGATAGAATGTTCTGTTTAATAAACAAATGGTCAATCATGATTTTTAATTCCTGCTGACAAGCTTTTTTTTTAAATGTTAAGACTTAGCAAATTTCCTGCCTGGTACATGAGTTAATAATATTGACCAAATTCATAACTGACCTGTTTCTAATTGAAAATGATTTTGACTACTTTAACAGCACTGATAAAGCAATATAAACAGAAATGTTACTTGTGCAGTGCAGTTAATAAATGATGCTTGTGTTGTTTTTATTTGTTTGATAACTATGTTTTTTTTTGTTTCTATGAATAACACCATATGAGACCTGCTAAATGTACAATGTATTACATTAATTCACAAATTTTTATCACTAAAAAAATTTCACTTATTATATAGAGCTGCACACTTTCCATTCTCTTGCAAACAATAACTATTAAATATTAAGATTATGTATTACATTAGTTCCCAAATTTTTATCATTAACAAGAATTTCAATCATTATATAGAGCTACAGACTTTTAATTCTCTTACGTACTATGACTATTAAGATAATTAGTGAATGATTTGTATAATATTCACATTTTATTCATCAAAGAATGAAAACCACATTTAATGTTGTAAGTTTCTCAGTACTTTTACTTTTTTGACATAAAGAGGAATGTGAACAGAATAATTTACTGGTCCCTTGCAATTCATAGGTGAGGAAATTAATCATGCCTAGACGCTGTAGTGTTGCTGGATGCCGGTCCAACTATGATGCAGAACAACATACCTCAACTTTTACTATTCCGAAACAAGAGCCCCGGCGCAGCGAATGGTTGAGGAAGATTCCCACCGATTTTTCAAAAGTAAAAAATCCTGTTGTTTGTGTAAAACATTTTCGTGAGTCGTTCATTATTCGAACAGACACTGTAATAGTAAATAATGAAGTGAAAGTGTATGAAAGAAAAATTCCAAAGTTAGTTGATGGAGCTGTTCCAACTATCTTTCGCAATTTACCAGCCTATTTAAGTTCAGATGCTGGAACCAGTCATAGGTTAATTAATGTTGAAGAAGAGAATATGAACCAGGCTGTCAGAAACAGCCTTAAGGATTTTCGTAAACACATTGAGGAAAATTCTATTCAGAATCTTCAGGATATAGTAACCCACCTGAATTCAATTAAAAGTGATAAGTGGATATCATTTAAAAAACATTGTGAACTATATCTGTGTTTGTGTGACATAAGTGTAGCTGGTCACCCTGTAATTTGTGGTTACATTGTTGTTAGTGAAGATTTACATTTCAATGTATTTATAGAAAACATAAAAATAAGCCAAAACAAAATACCAACTAAATCTTCAAAATTAACAAGTATTCTTGTCCTTAAACAGGTTATGTGTTATGTAGAGGAAAATTTCAAATCTGTTGATAGTGTGTCAGCTTTAGATTTAGTAATTAAAACCTTAGAGAAATCATCAGATGTAGAACTTGATCAAATATCATTTGTTGTTGATCAGTTAAAATTAAGAAAATTACCTAAATGTCGACGACAATATTCTAATGAAACTCTTATTTTGGCTGTATCAATATATATACATTCCAGTTCTGCTTACATTGTTCTACAAAAATGTAATTATTTGTTTCTTCCTCATGTAAGAACCTTACAACGCATGATCAGTGATTACTCATTGTCTAAGTCCTCAATTTCTGGGAGTATTGAATACTTAAAAACAAAGATGAAATATCTGAAAGATCATGAATTATTGGTTAATCTGTTATTAGATGAGATTTATATTGATCCTAGATTAACCTTTAAAGGTGGCTCAATTTATGGGAGTAGCGAGTCTTCCCCTGTAAACCTGGCAAAAACTGCTCAGGTCTTTATGATTTCATCAATTTTATCTTCTTACAAAGATGTTGTATGCATAACCCCAATACATAAATTGACTGCAGAGAGTTTAAAGGACATGATTCTGAATGTAGTGCATGGAATAGAACAAATTGGATTTAAGGTAATCTCCCTAATTTCAGATAAAAATGCTGTCAATCGAAAAGCTTTTGAACTTTTATCATCAAATAAAATACTGCAACCATATGTTACACATCCTGTTGATGAAAAAAGATTGCTTTTCATAGTTTTTGATTCAGTTCATGAAATAAAATGTGTGAGAAACAATTGGATTGATAAAAAGAAAGAATGCGCATTTACTTTCCCAGGTTTTAGCAATATGTCATTAACATTAAAAGCAAAGTTTAAACACTTAGAAATGCTGTATGATTTAGAAAAAAATTCTGTGTTAAAATATGGTCATCAGCTTTCAAGTAAAGTATTGTATCCATCCAGCATTCAGAAACAAAATGTTAATTTAGCTATTAAACTTATTAATGAAAATAATGTTGCAGCTTTGAAGTGTGTCGCTAAAGATCATCCAAATTTGTTCATTGGTGTTGAAGATACATGCACATTTTTAACAATCTTTATAAAATGGTGGAAAATAGTAAATTTTAAAAGTGTGTATGAGTCAGAAAGGTTTAATGATGCTGACAGAATGCCTATTAGAAAAACTACAGGTGTTCAAATTAAATATTTACAAGACTTTTCTTTATGGTTAAAAAACTGGCGTCAGTCTTTTCCTGTAACAGAAACTCTTACAGCCCAAACTTTTCAGTCACTTATTATTACTACTGATGCATTTATTAAACTAATACCGTATATGTTTGAACATTATCGTATAGATTATATTCTGTTAGGTAAATTTCAAAATGATGATCTAGAAGGTCGTTTTGGATTATATCGTCAGATGTCTGGCGCTAACTATTATATAAGTTATGTTCAGTTGCTAGAAAGTGAACGTAGACTTCGTTTTAAGAGTAACATTCTAATTAGTGCTAACAATGTGAATGTCCCTCTGAAATCTTTGCTGCCACATGTAGAGGAGAAAGTTGTTAATGTAAATATTTTGCAATATTCAGATATTTTAGAAAATTATTTCTCTGTAGATGATTGTGTGCCCAAAAATATCATTCCTGTAATAACATATTGGTGGATATGCAGCAAGAAAAGAACTGAGATTGAAAAAGTGTGATGTATGTTCCTTTTGGCTGCAATTAAACAAGTCAATAGATACTGTAGATGGGCCACATGATCTTATTAAAGAATTAGATCGTGGAAAATTAATAATTCCATCAGAAAGTGTATTTATTACCATTTCTGTTGTATGGTATATTTTGGAGCAGATAATTTTACATCATCATGAACAATTTCTATCTTCTGATGGACAGCTTTCCGTACTACACAAATTGTCAAGTATTCTTTTATTTCAACAAGATTTGCCATTTAGTGATGATTGCAGTAGAACTTTAGGACAGTGCTTAGAAAGTATATGTTTATTGGCATCAAAAGTAATGTTAAATAATTACTCAAATTTCAGAAATGATCAAATACATAAAAAAAAATGCTCTGAAAGAAAAATAAAGAAATTGTGTCCATGAGTAAAAAGCATATATTATAGTTGTTAAATAAATAGGTGAAGTGTTAATTAAGGAGAAAAAAATTTAAACAATTTTCACCAACTGATGAAAGGTGCTGCAAATGATGACAAAGGGTATTTACTTCCTTTTCAGTGGTTAAAAGCAAGCATGTTCTTACTGGTTGAGTTTTTTTTTGCATTATTTTATGTTTTTACTGAATATATGTATGGGTTGGCTCATTTGGTAGCATAGAAGAGCATGTCAATTTCAGTCTGAAATTCCAGGTTGAATATTTACTCTGCCTCTATTCAGATTTTCTTCACTGAACTCTGAAGGAGATATTGATTGGCTTGGAAAGGCTGCTCTCTATTCTATGAGATATTAAGCCATGGCTCTGTGAGAGGGAGAATCATATCCTGCATATGTTATGAAAGATGTTGAATCTATGGTTTCTGTCATATTTTGTAACTGCTATCCAATGGATCCATTTTAATTAGGGAAGGAGTCATTGTGACCTGGCTTTTAGTCATTGTGTGGACAAAATGCTGTTGTGAGGGGAAATAACCCAGCACCAAATGTGTATAATGGGTGGTTGCAATAATATGTTTTGCTCTAATGTATTGAACTTTATTAATGTTAGCAGATTACCTGTCATTGCTTGGTCTTTTGAATGCCCTCATTTGCCACAAAGATGCTTGTGTCCCACTCGTGCCATTTACTCATTTATGAAACAGTGGTTTCATCATTGGAAAACTAATTAACTGAATTTTTTTTCGACTTTATTGATGCAAATGTTTTACATGAAAGGCAATTATCATTTCTTTTACAACATAGTTTTCAGTAACATTGTGCGCTTAGCGATCGTGTATAAAAATTTCTAAAGATGTGAAGCTGATGTTTCTTCCATTATAATAAAAATATAAATACCTCCTCAAACAACTGCTTCCCACAGAGGTCTGACAAGAGCCTGCCAGTGTAATATGCCTTAGAGATCTGAGAGGAAGGTGTGATCTCAGCAGAAAGACGCAATACAAACATCCATGCCTTACCTGGGACTTCAACCCATGTTCCTTTGATCACAAACACGATACAATTTGTTTGGCCTAGTTTTGAAGTTGAGAGCATGAATTATTTGATATTTTAACTACTCATATTTAATACTTTTGCAAATTGCTATAAATGTGTTGATGATCAGGTTAATTACTGAATGCTAGCATTTTTCATTTCATAAACTGGGTTCGAGCCCCGGGTAAGGCATGGATGTGCATGTTGTTTTTCTGCTGAGGTCCTGCCATCTGCTCAGACCTTCTACTATGGCATGTAAACTGACAGGCTCCTGTCAGACCTCTGTGACAAGCAGTTGCTTGAGGGGGTACTTTTTTATTTTTAAGGGGCAAACCAAATATTTGTCGTTGCCCACAAAAATTGTCGAGTCCATGTTTGATATTCTTTGCACAAACAATTCTCTTGGCAATCTTTTTTGATTTTGAGCTAATAAGTTTTATACGTTGAAGGGAAAAGTAGTTAAACATAAATATGCTATCAGCACTTGTTTGAACTGCAAAATTTGTACTTGTATTCTTATTCTTATTCATAATATATATATTTCATATATCTAGGTAGAGTAACTATGTATCCATAGGAACAGGTTTTATCAGTCTTTAGAGTATATCATGTCGATCACAATTTTTGAAATTGAAAATGTCAATAAAAGGATGATTATTTATTATTTTATGTAGATCAGATAATGGATGTTACTATTAATGGCTTAGTCAGATTGAAATCCAATATGCAAAAGATATTGTTGAACCCAAAACCAGTTATTTTCCTTTCTAATTTAATTAATTTCTTCTAAATTTAAAACCCTTTAATTTTTGGTTATTCTATGGAAAAAAAAATATTTTCATGTTGTTTTTATGTCCATGAAATAGCAGATAATGTCATTAAAGCTTAAATTCAAAAATAGTATGGAAACATTAAAATTTAATTAATCAGATATTAATTTATATTGCTGAATACTTGTAGTGAGAGTGGACTTTCAGTTTATAACCATTACCTAATGAAAATTACAGTTTTATTTACAAAATCATTCTAAAGGTTTATAAAAAAATCTAATGCAACACAAAATACAAAAAAAAAATACCCCCTCAAGCAGCTGCTTGCCACAAAGGTCTGACAGGAGCCTGTCAGTTTATATGCCATAGTAGAAGGTCTGAGAGGACGGCAGGACCTCAGCAGAAAAACGACACAAACAGCCATGCCTTACCAGGGGCTCGAACCCAGGTCTGACAGGAGCCTGTCAGTTTATATGCCATAGTAGAAGGTCTGAGAGGACGGCAGGACCTCAGCAGAAAAACGACACAAACAGCCATGCCTTACCCGGGGCTCGAACCCACGTCCCTTAGATCAGTAGCCAAGTGCGCTAACCACTCGGCCATGTACTATGTATATATTAGAATACTATGTGTCTACCAGTTGTTTTTTATTAACCTCTGAATGGCACTTCCTTTCATACAATGGGCTAAATGGCCAGTTCCCAAGGGCTGATAGTTTAGGGGAGGCAGCACACTGGAGAGGTGGTAGCCTCCCATCAAGGCTATCCAGAGTGTTCTTTAACATACACAGGGTATGGGGCCCATGGCTTAATGTCTCATTCTACAGATGGTGTCTTTTCCAAACCCATCAGTGTCCCCTATTGACAGATAAGATCCCAGATGGGATTCAAACCTGGGAACAGCAGATTATGAATCTGGCATTCTACTAACTGAGACACCCCTGCCACTGTGCCACCAAGAGTTTTACTGGATTTTCACACGACAATACAGCTCTATGAGGTTGAGAGTATTTATGGACTGTATTTTAACAGTATTATATATATCTGAATATATAATGCTTGCTTTTTCTGGCTGTGATTGTTAGCTAGAGATTTTCGAAAAGAAATATAATATATGTTGATATATATGAGCACATAATACATTTCTATAATTATAAAGAAGAAAAAAAGTTGGTTGTGGATTCAATATTATCTTTTGCATATTGGTATCCAGTTTCCAAGTTTGAATTCCCTAGTCAAGTCACTCAAAAAAAATTATATCATTTGGCAATTTTTGTACCTTGAACTTAATATGCCATTTACAATAATCTATTAATTTTGACTTTGCAAACAGCAATATTCTCTGTCTTAACATATTTATTATCTGAGCCTATGCAGTAAATAAATTATGCATCATTAACTAATGTGTTCTCCCATTGTTATGCTTCAGGCTCATACATGTATTTGAAAGATGTAAAATTCGTATTCTCTTTAATTCATTTTCTCCTATTCATCTGAAAATACATAACCTTTAGAACTTTTAATATACCTTTTTAAAGAGTTATGAAAGCTGAATTTTACCAATATTCTGTGAAGGAAAAATGACACTAATATTTATACCGTTTTAAACTGTTGTAACCAGTTTTGGGTTCAACATTATCTCTTAGATATAGGTGTCCAATCTGACTAGTCATCAGTTTGCAACACCCATTATTTGCTCTAAATCAAATAATAATACTTTTACTGACATTCTGTTTGAAGAAATATTATCTATATTATATATTGCTTATTTCAGATGGTTCATGAGAATTAGGTTGTATTGATCATTTTCAATATTAAATGACTCATCAGTTAATAAAATTTTGTAACTTCATCAATATGACTTTAAAAATAATGTCAACCTAGTCAAGTGTTTGCTTTTGAGTTGCTTATGTTGTTTATTATCATTAGAAATTCGGTAAGAAATTTAAACAAATTTATTGAGTGCCAAGAATGTTGGCAAAATTTAGTGTCTGAAAATTACTTTTGCAGTATATTATGTTCTTTCAGAAGCTGTGATGTGTTATGCGAGTGCAAAATTAATGAATTTTAGGATATCTTTCATGTTCTAGATTATGTATGAATCTTTTAAGAAGAGATACATAATTTTCATTAAAATCAATTTACTAGATAAATGTTTTATAATGAACTGATATTACATGATCTAATATATTTCTTGTCACATCTTCATTGGGCATCTTTTATGAGTTGAAAAGAAACAAAAAAAAGTGTAGTGAAATATTTACTTAAATATATTCCAAAGCTGTGATATACACTGGTATATTGTTAAAATCAATATGCAGAAAATCTTAATTTTTTATGAGTTTTGTAATTTTCTGTATCATATTCTAAAATATTACTGCTGAATACAGTATAAGTTTTATTCAAATCTGTATATTTCTCACTGTATTTGCATTATGTTGCCTCAGGGACATTATGCCCATGTTTGCACTGAAAATAATTTGTTGTAAACTACCTCAAATAAAGATGAAAAATATGTTCATTCCTATCAAATATGCTGTTTCTGTTCATTAAACTGTCCTATTAAATGTGGCAATCAGAAGTGCTAAGCAGTCATTTTATTAGGTACACTTCTGTCAATAGGGCACAGCAATTTTTTTATTGTGCTTTTCATAGGAAAATGCAATTGAAAATAAACCATTAAATCTAGGTTTTTAGAAATATGAGGTTCAGTATTTATGAAGGTAGAAATATTTAACTTAGCTCGTTCAAAATTGATGGAAATTAGTATGTGAACTACTAAAATGTATTCATACTTTTCACAGTATTTATCTTACTAAAGTTTAATGTACCGGTTATTGCTTCCATTTCAACCTGTTTACGCGACATCAGTTATATAAAGTGGAATAACTGTTATTAAATATTCCATAATTAAAGACAAAACGTGCAACGTAGCTACTGTCACAATTTTCCTTAATAATTTTAAGAAGTTATTGCGCTGTAAAATCTCGATTACTGCTTGCCTATCATGGAAATTTATCTAATAAGTGACCACTGAAAGTATATATTTTTTAAATTATATTTGGGTCGGGCGATTTCTTTTCCAAAAGATTAAAAAAAGCACTCAATAAGTAAATATTAAGGATACCGCAACTGGTAAGTAAATGAAAACCAGTGGTGTATTCTGAATGCCTTGCAGTTGTTAAATGTTTTAAAAAAAAGAATTTGAAAATTATATATATTTGTATATACATATCCCAAACCACCCGTTTAAATACACCTCTGGTTTTCTGATTTTGCTCTTTATTCTAAACACTATAATATTATGCCTTTAATTTTTTTTAAGGAAACTGCTGGTATTTTAAGAATTATCACAAATTATATTAAATGGGGTATGAAGAAAGAAAAAAAAATTAGGTTTCTTGTAAAAATCAGCTAGTTTTAAATTAACTATCAAATTTAAATTCGCTTATATAAAAGGCTAAACAAAAAAGTGGAAAAAGAATACAGCCATTATTTATTCTACACAAGGAATTTTTCATGTGATTTAACGATACGAAAAAAAGCGAAATAAAATCGCAAAAACCAGATACAAGGTTATATCCCCTCCTCTTCCACATTTCATATCTCAAAAAAAAAGAAATAAATTTTTTTTATTTTTTTTTTAGTTTTTATTGTTTCACACATTTTATCACAGTTTCTCTCTCTATCCTATTAATGGATTACTTCAATGACTCACAAAAAAAAAACATCTCACCCTTATGATATAATTTCCTTTATCATACTTACAACATATCCCCTCATTTCTTAATAAAAAATTAATCACAAAACTTACTCACACTTCAACCTCACCTGTTCCCCTCCCCCCCCCCCTGCATCTTCCTTTCAACCACTGGGCGGCCTGCGGCCAATTGCCCTCTGCCACTATGTAAGGTTGCTGGCCTTTCACTATGCCAGCCCAATTTTTTCTGTTGTTCTACTGCACCCACAGCCAACTTAGCACATGGACCTGATGATAAGAGGGCCGAGGTGCACTTTACAAAGAGGTCCAGGGAAAGATGAGTTTTGTTTGAAGAAGAAGAAGAACCGGACTAAGTTGATCACGTGACGGTTGAGGATGGCCTCAGTGTCATGGCCTGTCTTTCTAGTTGGCCTTGGCATCTCCGTGGTGACGTCAGCTGCTCATTCTTGGAATGGAGTCGGAAGCATAGAACGCTCACGCGAGAAATCACGAGAATTTCTCCCGTGCGCGGTGGCCGAGCCGGCGCGGAGATGGTGACGCTTTGGGAAACCTGGCGGGACAGCAGGTTCTACGCACACACACCCCCACACACACGTTCAATCAATCAATCAGCCGGAAGGAACGAAGCAGCTATTTGAAACAGTGTAGACCGAGTGCAAAGCCAACACCACCTAGAGGAGAAGGCCCTACCACTCGGTGAAGCGATTCTGATGACGTCAATTTTAGGCGACCCGTAGCTAGTAGCGTCGCCTCCATCTTGCCTTTGTTAGTGTTTAGCTAGTTCGGCAAAACGTATGATTTAGTGTGGTTTGTTATTACGTTCATTGATTTTTTTTAGCGAAATGCCATCGCGCTGTTGCGTTCCTCAGTGCAGGAGCAATTACGATGGGGAACAAATATTCTCAGTTTTTAAATTTCCAGAAGATATAGATTTGCGACAGAAATGGATTCGTTCAATACCAAGGCAAAACTTCTGTCCAACGAAAGCATCCAAGGTAAATGAACTTTATTCTGTATTAATATCTGTTGTCATACTTATGAACTTCTAAAGTAAAAATTATCGTTTTAACTATTGTATGTTACGTTTATATAATATACATATATAATATCATTGATCTGTTATGGATTTATTTGACGTTATTTTTATTAAGTAAGAAACCTAATATGCTGGAATAAAAAATGTCGAATGTACATATGCTAAAATGCTTAAATAGAAAAGAATATTTCACAGTGACCAGACTTTTTATTTAATGGATTACAGTAGTAAGTTAAGAAATTGGTACTTTTGTTGGGATAGTTTCAGGGTCTAATGTTATATCACTATATTTATATATCCATAGAGTTCAAATATATCTCGTATAAGTTAATAAGATAATACTGTTAAACTTGAAATACATATATAAGCCAAAGGCAAGATCATGGGAAAACCTACTTTTAAATATAAAATCTCTGCATAAGTATTAGAAATTATTTTGGTGCTATTACTAGTATACTTGGATACAAATTGGACCCATGTTCAAAGCCTAGAGATGGCTTTGCGAATATGTATTATTTTCCTGCTGAAGTTTTGCCTACCTCACACATCAGCTATTTTTTTTAATAAAAGCAGGACAGGTAATGGTAAAAGTTCATTGTAGAAACTGTCGACAACAGTAAACTTCCTGACCAATCAATTCCTAATTAACTTTCAGCATTAAATTATTCTGCATAATTATATCTCTAAAATCAGGTCAAGTTATAGGGATATTAAAGAATGGGTGGGCTACATCTAGCGTACATATGGATTAATAAATGAAAGGATATTTTGAAAAAGGATTTAATAGTAAAGTTAAAGAATTTTTTACTTTCAAAGGAGTAATTAAAAGTGCATATATTTCCAATCACTCTCATTGTAAAATGAGATAAGTCAGGTGTATTATAATAAAGGTATAACAGTCTACTGTCATATCTTTATTGCATGTGACTGCAGGTTTTGTTTTAATTTTGTTACAAATGTATTCTATAATCATATTAGAGAATATTTGAGGGGATATCTGTCATTTCATCTATTATGTGAATATAAATATGTTAAACACCACAAATGCATACAATATTGTTTTCTAGTTAACTTCAAAGTTTATCCTCTGTACTGACCACTGGTTTGGATTTTACAACTGAAGAAATCCAAAAATTATCACAAAAATTTGAGGTTTTTTGATTTTACTGATATGTAATGGTAAAAGTTTATTGTAGAAACTGTCGACAACAGTAAACTTCCTGACCAATGAATTCCTAATACCTTTCAGTATTAGTATAATATCAGGTACTGTCTATATAAACAAATTTATGCCTAATAAACTGAAAATTACAGTAAGAGGAAATTGTCTGAAACAATAAACTTATTACTGGAGTTGTTTTCAGGCTCAATTCCTGGACAGGAATATTTCAAACCTTTAAACGTTCATTCATAAGGGTGTTGTTTTAAATGATTTTCAGCTCAGTATGATTTTTCGCATTTTATTTTACATTATCACCTTATAGTGGCATTACCAAAAGCACTTTATGGTTAGTACTAGCAGTGGAATGCTATTAGATGGTTAGCATTAGCTTTCAAGGTGAACTATATATGATAAAAGAAGTGCTATAAATATTGAGAAAAACCAGCTTACTGGTAGAATAGGTGCATTCCTTGGGAGAATACATTCTTTTAACCATGGATTTTTATTGAAATCTTAGAAAATACACTGGTTATAGAATTGTTTTGAATACAATTATAGCTTTTACTTTCGAAGGTAAAAAGTCTTCAGTTCTGAATAAAATTTTTTAGTGTATGGTGAACAGTATTCCTGGTGTTTGGATTTTTGTTTTAATGTTTATCATTCATCAGAGGTTTTTTTGTACATATTCTCAATATTTCTTTTGCATACATAGGTGTGTGAACTCCACTTTGCACCATCTGATGTTGAAAGAGAAACCAGCATGTTTGACATGAAAACTGGGAGAAAGCTTGCTGACCTCTAAAGTATCCATATACTGATGGAGAGGGAATGTTTGCTATATGACCAGTATGTTAATGGGCGTACTGTTCAACTACTTTTAAAGCATCCACAAATACACTTTAAAAAATATTATGCCCCAAACTGAAATCATTGCTGACCACTACCTCAGTCAGAGTTTGAAGTAACAGAAAGTTTACCTTTTATGACAGTGCATAGTTACTAATCATTATGACACTTTAGGTGAAATAACCTTTGATTGCTTATGAAATAGGAATAAAAATCACTGCACCATATATTTTATAGTATATTTAATGAGTATTTTTTTTTTACTCAAATAATCATAGCCCTATAAATACATTGGTGGAAACCCCTTTGGAATGGTGTGCTATTGTTTCAACCATTGTTTTTTAGACACAAAAACTGATTAACTTTATTGTCAAATATTTTGCAATATTTTAGTGGAAATTTTATTGCATGCAAGCTTCAATAGCTATTTTCAGTTCCTTTAACTATATTTTGCTACTGTACAGGGTCTACTAGATTTATTTCATTTTTATTTTACTGATTTCATGTCTTTTGTGGCTAAATCTATGATCAAAGGGAATCTCTACCTGCACTTGTCAGTAGGTTTTTTTTTAATATTGTGTTTAGTGTTACTTTTGAGTGATCTTTTGCCAATTCCACAACATTTTCACTTCCCACTCATACTCTTATGGGTGGACCCCTGAAGATAAATTATAGTTTTGGTTGTCTTTAAATTTTTTTATCAATGTATCGAATACTTGGGGTGGATGCTTTTGTTTGGACAGCTATTCAGTATGGATGCAGTATGTGACAGTATATGGTTTTCTTTCCAATCCATTTCATTGCTTCTGTTATACATGCATTTAGTGGGGTATGAAATTTATAATTTTCTGTTGGAACATATACCACCAGTTTCTGGATGAAATGATCAACTGAAACTCATTAAACTGCAAATAGAATTTTATGAATATTATTTTTTCTTCCTTACTTTAAATTGAGAACATTATAAGCAGAAACCTTAAGTGTCAATCTTTGGTTTTTGTAAAAGCCATGGGAGATTTAGGAAGTTAATTTATTCCTTGATTTTCTTTAATATATATATATGCATATCTTGTGGCTTCTTCTGCCTTGCAAATGTAGGATTTTTTAAATTTCTAATAGTGATTGCCAATGGGTGTTTGATATGCCTATGAACTAGCCTGGTCAACAGATCAATAAGGTTTTCTGTATCATTGGGGGATGTCAGTTTCTGCTTGGAGGGAGATGATTGACTATGTTATTAGAAACCTTGTACTGGTTCTGATACATATTTTCTTCTTCCAAGTTCTTTGTTAATAATTGGTTTCACACTGATAGTGAGTTCAAGTAATATTAAAATTTTAGTGTAAGGATATCTGTTTATAAAGGAAATATACCCTGTTGCTCTTAGCATTTGAAAGCATCTTCACCAGATATGGCAGTTAAGATATGCATAATAGTTAATGACTTAAATTTAAAAAACTCTGCAGAAGGTCAAGATTAGAATAATGTTTTTATTTAATATGTTTCCAGGCATGTTAAGTATATGCTCTTTACAAAATAGCAAAACATTTTTTTCTGTTCTGTATATTTTTGACCCCATACAAATTTAAAGTTATTTTGTCGACTTGCCTTTGGGAAGGATCCTATTAAGAACCTACTGGTGTAGTTTATTTTTGCCACTTCATCAACCTTTATGTAAATGACATCTAGATATTTTTTTAATTCTTCAATTTGATATGCCCATTTGCAATACACTGAATCATTTGAAACAGCTTGACCTCTATAAAAATATAAGAAAATTTTAGATGCTAATTCTATCTATTCAATGTTAGTAAAATGTTCAATAGTTGATATATATTGCTTGTAGTACTTTATTTTTACTTAATTCAAGTTTTGCAATGTCATTAAATCTGAGTTGCTGATGATGCTACAATTCTACTAATTATATATATAGCTGCAAATTTTACAAGTTAAATCTTTTCTTATTACATGTATGTACAAATATATTATCATAAATATTTTCAATTCTGTGTTATAAAAGTCTGTGTTTGCTGCCATGAAACTACCCCATATACACTCTGTTAATTATGACCAACCAATCCCATGTTATTCAATGGAAAGATAATTTCAAAGCTCTGTAATTTCTAAAATAAACATTTCATGGGAAAATATGACTGAATATATATAAGTTAAAAATCTATCTTAATTTTCTATATTCCAATAATATTCATTTAGTATTTAAAGAGGCTTCGCTTGGTTACTAACCTGGGTTCGAGCCCTAGGTAAGGCATGGTTGTTCGTGTTGTTTCTCTGCCGGGTTTCCGCCATCCTCACAGACCTACTATGGCATGTAAACTTACAGGCTCATGTCAGACCTCTGTTGTAAGCAGCTGTTTGAAGGGGTATTTTATTATATATCAACATCTTAAACAGTAATGAGCATTCTGCAGAGTTGGTGAAAATTTAAATAATTGTTACATTTTCTGCTAAAACTATGCTAATAAAATTTAATATGGGATACTGTTTTGAGATTAACTTATTTCAACTACTTCCCAGATCAATATTTTAAAACAGCCATTGTTCATATTAAATATCCCAGTTTTCATAATTCTTTGATTTTTAATGAACATAGATTTAGATAAATGTGACCTTTACATTGACCCCTCATTGTATTTTATATTTCTGTTGTATTTTGAATCTGTTCAAACCTTTTGACCACATGTATTTAGATGTTGCTTTCATGTTTCTTCAGAATTTTTTTTTCCTATTATTAAAGTTTATTATGATAGCAAAATGGATAAAAATTTCTATGTTATGTGAAGAAATTAGTTTTAATATGCATTAGGGTGAAAAAGTTTGGGAAAGCAATTTTTCTTTTCTCTTTATTTAAAAGTCATAGTTGTCCTAGAAACAGTTTTTATTAATGTGATGCATTTTAAAAATAGCTTTCATTATTAAACTATTTAAAAAAAAAGAGTTCAACTGGGATGAAGGGAATATCATAAAATTTTCCTTTTCCATTTAAATAGTATTGCACAATATTAAGTTCCTTCATATTGCTTAAAAATTCTCCCATATGATTGGTGAATTTTCCTGTTTTAATTGCACAATTTTCTTAAAAATAAAATAAACAATGAAATATTTGTTTCATTGTAATGTGTATCCTATATATATTTGTTTTCTCATATTGTAAATAAAAGTATTTTTAATGTGGAATTTGTTGGTTGTTTTTCTTAAAATATGCAATATTGAAACATACTGTTTTCATTAAATAATGTTTTCGACCTCATATATATATACATACATATTTGTGAAAAAAAAATAGATATCTGTGGTATTTTGTAACAAGTAGTTTTTTTTCTAAATATATTTCGCTCTTCTAGAATCCTTTAAGAGTGAAAATTTAGTACTTGTTCAATACATTAATCGAGCGTTTGCAAAATTCGTTAAAAGTTTTGAAATTTCCGAACATTTAAAGAGTGTTAGTATCTAAATAATAATTTAAAGCTATCTGTATAATCGGAAACGGTAATTAATGGTTTATCAATACTAATCAAAGCAAAAAAAAAAAGTTATCTCTAAAAAAAAAAAATTAGAAAAAAGTGGGATTTTTTTTTAATTGTATGAAAACAAATTATTTTAATGATTTATTAGTGAATATTCAAAATCTAAATGGGAAGTTCTATGAACAAGGATAAGCTATCTCTCAATCTATTCTGTCGGCAGTCCGGTCTAGTAATGCTGACGTCACAAATCAGTGGTACGGCCTTCTCCTCTAGGTGGTGTTGGCAAAGCCCTCCATTTGAATAATAGACTTGAGATTTGAGAAATAACTATAAATGAGTTTGCTATTGGAGATTTGAGTTTTGTTAGAAGTGTCTTGATTATCGATTTGAGTTTTTGAGCAGTAATTTTGTCACGATTAAATGAATTGATGGAGGAATAATTTTAGATGATCATTGTCAGAGTAACTTGGAAATACTTATGAATGATTTTGTTAGTAGTTTGCTAATCAGAGATTTGAGTTTTTTTTTAAGTGTTTTGATTATCGATTTGAGTTTTTGGCAGTAATTTTGTCACGATTAAATGAATTGAGGGAGAAATAATTTTAAATGATCATTGTCAGAGTAACTTGAAAAAAAAATGATTTTGTTATCAGCGGTTTGAGTTTTTGAGAAGTAATTTTGTCACGATTAAATGAATTGATGGAGAGATAATTTGAGATGATCACTGTCAGAGTAACTTGGAAATAATTATGAATGATTTTGTTATTAGCGGTTTGAGTTTTTGAGAAGTAATTTTGTCACGATTCAATGAATTAATGGAGAGATAATTTTCGATGATCATTGTCAGAGTAACAATTAGATGATTTTGTAATTATAAGAGTAATTGTAGATGATTTTGCTATTATAGGAGTAATAGTTAGATGATTTTGTAGTATAAAGTGTTTTACTGAGAAATGATTTTTGTTTTATTGTTGGAATTGTAACTAACTTCAGGAAGTTCTTGCTAATTAGAAGTGTAATCTGTACCATAAGATTTTTAAGTTCTATGTAACAGTGAGTCACGTGGCGGTAAGCACGAAGACAGACTGTGTGTTTGTAACTTGAGTACATGTGGAAAGCCAGATTGGTGACCCTTTTCCCTGTTTTCTTTATTTCATGTGCTGTGGAGCCCCCTGCAACCGACGCCCACCAGAGCGGTCCAAGCGGACCCCAACTGTGAATCGCTGGACTTTTTTTTTTTCTTCTTGAGCGACCATGTGACCTGTGGGACCTTTTGAACTGTTTGGTGCGACAGATGGACTCATGAAGGAAAGGCCAGATTCCAGATCGTGATGGGTGACCCTGGAGATCATCTTCAACAATATAGTGCCATCTTCAGTGCAGTTCGGTCAGTGACCTTTTCCCTGCCCCGCCTGTCCTCCTCTCTCGCTAAAGGGGGATAGGTGTGTCGTGCCCTCAGGAATTGATCCTGCAGACACGACTTGGGCTAAAAGGTCCTTGAATATGTTTTTCTCGAAGTGTGAACAAAGACCTGGTTAGTCATCTCAGTTCCAAGAACTTGCCAGTTCAACTGGATGAAACCAGTGTCCGGCATCGCCCCAGGAGCCAAGAACTTCCGGACCCAGAGTTCGGGCCCGCCACCAAAGAGGCCGAGTAGGCGGAGCGATGCACCCGGCGTCCAATGGCAAGCGCCCGCTTCAGCTTACGACGCTGACCACCGCTAGAGGTCGCGGTGGAGAGAAGCGGCAATTTTTGAACTGCTCAAGAGAAGAGCAGAACTTGTCTCCATGTTTCGACAGAGTGAAGACTTCTTTTTTTGGCCGGGAATCGGCAAGGCCTCGTGTAATTAGTTTAGAAGTTTTCGAACTGTTTTAATCTTTTTGTCTAGTTATACCTAGGCGATGGGCCTTCAACGGACAGTGCTGATCTTCGCAACAAAGGCTCCTGCAGCGATCACCTCATCCAAAAGGTAGAGTCACCCTCATTCATAAATCTGGTATCTTTTCCACAAATTTCTACTGTCTGCTTCCGCCACTGTGCTCTGGGGAACAGCCCCCATACTAGGACTTTAGAGCTGGTAGCTCACATTAAATGAATAGACTTTTGCCTAAACGAAGTGGCGTCTAATTGTAAAGGCGGTCATCGCCTGAGAACGAGAAAGTTGGCTGTATTCCCCGAAGGGAACTCCTGATACGGGAGAGTAGTTTTAGCAATGTACTGTAAATAAATTATGTTTAAATGGTAATATCTGACTCCTCTCTGTCTTTTAAGATTGAGTTACGTATCGGGTTATTGCAGAGAAGGTCCCCTTCTCGATAGTCTGCACAAGACACAGCACGGCCAAAATCGACGGGAGGGAGTCAGGAACTTAATGGCGGACCGCCCTCATACGAAAGGGGGGGGGGGGTTCACGTCACTAGCAACCAAAGGTTTCTGAAAATCTAAACATTTCTCAAGAATCTGGCTAAGTGAAAATATCTGATCTACACATCCCCTACCACTTCTGAATCCACATTGCTCATCACGCAATTGACTGTCAATCAGATTCTTAATTCTATTAAGCACAATCATGCAAAGAACTTTACCTGGAACAGAGAGTAGGCTGGTACCCCTATAGTTATCCCAAGAACTGCGATCACCTTTTTTGAAAATAGAGATAATAATATCCCTATTTTCAAAAACCTCTGGTAAAATCCTTAGGAACCATGCCTTTATCATAAAAGATATTGAAAATTTCAGTTATCTGTGTGGTAACCAAAACATTCCCAGCTCTATGCTTTTCCGCAGTAATTTCATCTACCCCTGGGTATTTATGAAGTTTAAGTTTAGAAATAGCCAAAATTACTTAGGATTGTGTAATAGGGCCAACATTAAAGCCAGTAATGCATATATCATCGTTACAAACAATGAGAGTTGAACTAACCACATTGTTTAGAACATTACTGAAAATGGTAGCTAGGCGTAAACTGGAAGGAGAGCTGTGTACCAATCCCTAGTGATGATGCACAGAACCGGCCAGGTCTAGCATCTAATGTCCGACCCCGCCTTCTCGTGGTGCAGGCCGTTAGTACCTTTCAAAAGAGATATTCTCTTTTAGAAGGGAACGGAAGAGGAGGGCTGCCAGTTCAGTATGGCCTACTGATCTGGTCATCTATGGATACTTTTTTCTTTTTTTTCAACCCTGCTGAGGAGTGGTAAACTTCACAGGGTCCTGGTGCTGACCATCTATACCTACTACACTGGATTTGTTTATGGATTTGAGCTTGATTATGGATCCTGGACTTGCTGCACTGGTTGGCCTCTGTTGAGGAAGAATCTGCCGCTGTGTTTTCTGTTTGCTTCTGGGTTGCCAGCTCTAAGTGAACAGAGGCATGGGATACCTTATATCAGCTGGTGGATAAGCCTAATCAGAAGCCATCGCAGGTACCTGAACCTTACTTAGCTAGTTGGGCATCGTCAAGCCTAAACTGGAGTAATGTGTCTCAGGCAGGCCATATGGCTCTTGAAAAAGTCCACTTGAAAAGGTGGTGCCTGAAGTTCCTACCAGCATCGGTGACTTCAGCCTTTAGCGGAGGAGGAACAGGTCTTTGTCCCAAGCCTGCGATCAGGGGGCTGTTTGATATTGTTGGCCCTACCAATCTCAACAAACCTAATTTCTTTAAAAATCCTACTAATCATTTTCTCTCTGCAGGAACGTGGAACGTGAGGACATTACATAGAGATTATTCTCTTGATGTCCTCATGCAGGAATTCCAGCGCTATAACCTAGATATTCCAGGCTTGCAAGAGACCAGATGGACAGGTAAAGGTGAGATACTTAAAAATAACTTTAATTTCTCTTTACAGGGAGGGAGGATGGAAAGCATCACCAAGGCGTGGGTCTGCTGCTCAGCAGACATGCTAGTGATGCTTTCTAGGATATGAGTGCATTAATGAAAGGTTTCTTACAGCAAAATTTCAGACAAGCATTAAAGACTTGAATGTTATCTGCTGTTATGCCCCCACTGAGGATTCTGATGAGGATGAGAAGGATAGGTTTTACGGACAACTTCAGGATATTTTGAATTCTGTCAAGAAAGGAGATATTACCCTTGTTCTTGGTGACTTCAATGCCAAAGTTGGTACCGACTCTGACCTTTGGGGAGGAGTAATAGGCCCTTTTGGTATTGGTAGTTGCAATGGCAATGGGCAACGTCTCCTACAGGTAAGTAAAGTCAATGGTTTCAGAATAACTAACACATATTACAAACACCGCGACATACATAAATACACATGGGTTTCACCTGATGGGCTGCATAGGAATATGATTGATTATATATTAATTAACAGCAAATGGGCTAGTTCTGTTAGAAATACCAGAGCATATAGGGGGGGGGGGGCTGAAATTGAAATTGACCATTATCTTGTTAAAAGTGTCTTGCAACTTAAACTTAAAAAGTATTGTGCTAGGGTTAAAAAATTTACCTTTAATACTGAAGATCTGAAAGACCCAGTTATAACTAAAGCTTACCATTATAGGTTACCTAGTCATTATGACAGTCATCGTTTGCTTAATACTGAAGTTGAGGAAGAATGGGGCCATTTTAAACAGGCTTTTTTGGAAACTAACAGTACTCTTTTAGGGAAAGGAGCAGAGGAGACAGAATTATTTAAGTGATAAGGCACTTGAGCTTATTTCAGAAAGAAGGAACTGCAGGAATGTCCTTAATCAGTACCCTACTAGTCCTAATAGAAAGCATTACAAAGAACTTAATAAACATGTAAAGGATCAGTTAGCTACTGATAAGAATCTTTGGCTTGATGGCCTGGCTGACAAAGCTGAGGAAGCAGTTAGACAGCACAACAGCAGAGAGCTGTACCAGATAGTTAATGTTTTGTGTGGTAGGAAACGAACAGGTATACAGGGATTGAAGGATAAACAAGGTAAGGTTATAGAAGGTGAGGATTCTGTTATGGCTAGGTAGGCTGAGCATTTCAGTGATGTTCTAAACAATGTGGTTAGATCTACTTCCATTGTTTGCAATGATGATAGATGCATTGTTGGCTTTAATGTTGGCCCTATAACACAATCTGAAGTTTGTTTGGCTATTTCTAAACTTAAACTTCATAAATCCCCAGGGGTGGATGAAATTACTGCGGAAATGCTTAGAGCTGGGAATGTTTCAGTTACCATTTGGATGACTGAAATTTTGAATAACTTTTATGATAAAGGCATGGTTCCTAAGGATTTTACCAGAGCTATTGTTATCCCTATTTTCAAAAAAGGTGATCGCAGTTCTTGTGATAACTATAGGGGTATCAGCCTACTCTCTGTTCCAGGTAAAGTTCTTTCCATGATTGTGCTTAATAGAATTGAGAATCTAGTTGACAATCAATTGCGTGATGAGCAATGTGGATTCAGAAGTGGTAGGGGATGTGTAGATCAGATATTTTCACTTAGGCAGATTCTTGAGAAATGTTTAGAGTTTCAGAAACCTTTGGTTGCTAGCTTTGTTGATTTCAAAAAGGCTTTCGACTCTGCTGATCGTCATAATTTGTGGTTGATTGTGCGATCATATGGTATACCAGACAAGTTAGTTAACATAATGAAAGCTCTCTATAATAACACTGAGTCGTGTGTGAGAGTTGATAAGTCTTGTAGCAATTGGTTTAGCATTACTTCTGGTGTTCGACAAGGGTGCATTTTGTCTCCTTTTCTCTTTAGTTTGGTTGTTGGTTATGTTATGCGAAATTCACTTCAAGGGAAAGCTTTTGGCCTTAAACGGGCTGGAGATACGAAAATGTCTGATTTAGATTATGCTGATGATTTAGCCCTTTTGGCAAATGATGTTGATGAGATGAATTCTTTCATTCGAGCTGTTGATGAGACTGGTAGTAGAGTAGGTTTGGTTATAAACAGAGAGAAAACTAAAGTGATGAAAATTGGTCAGGCAAGCTGTGATTCAGTTAATCTGAATGGTTGCAGACTTGAGCAGGTGTCACAGTTTAATTACCTTAGGAGCTACATAACAGATACTGGTGATGTGCGGCATGAGATTAACAGACGAATAGGTATTGCTGCCGGGACTTTTAAGAATCTATGGAGTTTGTGGAGAAATAGGCGTATACACCTAAAGACTAAAATTAGACTGTATAATAGTTTGGTTCTTTCTAGGGTTAGTTATGGTAGTGAAACTTGGACGCTGTGTAAACAAGATAGCAGGAAACTAGATGCTTACGCATTATCTTGGGTATTAGGTGGTTTAACTTTGTAACTAATGATGAGGTTAGGCAAAGGAGTCTGCAACCTCCTTTAAGCAGCATTTTGTGCAGAGAGAGACTCCGCTGGTTTGGCCATGTTGCCAAGATAATTATAGATTGGCGAATAGGGTTATGAACATTATGCATTAGAGGCCTCAGAAGGAGGGGGAGACCTAGGATGCGGTGGGCAGACAATGTCAAACAGGACCTTGTTAGAATTGGTGTACAGTGGCCCAATGCAGCAGATGTAGCTCAGGACAGATATGCTTGGAATTAAACTGCGTGGTCTGGTTGGACCTCCATAGCCCATGGCTGCTTGAGGATGATGATGATGATGATGAAATGCTCAGCTCACCTAGCCATGGCAGAATCCTCACCTTCTATAACCTTACCTTGTTTATCCTTCAATCCTTGTATGCCTGTCCGTTTTCTACCACATAAAACATTAACTATCTGGTACAGCTCTCTGCTGTTGTGCTGCCTAACTGCTTCCTTGGTTTTGTCACCAATCCATCAAGCCAAAGATTCTTATCAGCGGCTAACTGATCCTTTACGCGTTTATTAATCTCTCTGTAATGCTTTCTATTAGGACTAGTAGGGTACTGATTAAGGACAATCCCGCAGTTCTTTCTTTCTGAAATAAGCTCAAGTGCCTTATCACTCAAATAATTTTGTTTCCTATGCTCCTTTTTTCCTAAAAGAGTACTGTTAGTGTCCAAAAAAGACAGTTTAAAATGATCCCATTCTTCCTCAACTTCAGTAGTAAGCAAACCATGACTCTCATAATGAGTAAGTAACCTATCATGGTAAGCTTTAGCTATAACTGGGTCTTTCAAAGTTTCAGTATTAAAGGTAATTTTTTTAACTCTAGCAAAACACTTTTTAAGTTTAAGTTGCTAGACACTTTTAACCAGGTAATGGTCAGATCCAATTTCAGCTCCAGTCTCTTGAAAATATAAGCTCTATTCAAAATCAGAAATAATTAAATAAATATAATAGCCCTTTATTTTTTTCGTATAGTTGAATGATTCATTGATGTTACCCAGTCTCTTGTTGAATAGTGTAGTAGATGGAAGAATCATTCAATTTTAATGAAATAAACAAAGGGACTATCATATTTACTTGATAAATTTTTCACTCAGATATATTTGTATTATGTAGAAAAACAATTATATTTACACTTTCTTTTACACTTTCAAATATTTGCATCACTACTTGAAAATTGTTTGCAAACTGAATATTTTTATATTATAATAATTTTTGCATCGGTAATTGTTTAAAACTTGCAAACTGTAAATATTTTTAAACTGTAAAATATCTGCATCGGCAATTGTTTGAAACTTTCAAATTGAATATTTTTATACTGTGAAATTTCTGCATCGCTACTTGAAAATTGTTTGCAAACCGAATATTTTTATATTGTAATAATTTTTGTATCAGTAATTGTTTGAAACTTGCAAACTACAAATATTTTTATATTGTAAAATATCTGCAACGGTAATTGTTTAAAGCTTGAAAATTGAATATTTTTATACTTTGAAATATTTGCATTGCTACTTGAAAATTGTTTGAAAATTGAATATTTTTATATTGTAATAATTTTTGTATCGGTAATTGTTTAAAACTTGCAAACTGTAAATATTTTTATACTGTAAAATATCTGCATCGGTAATTGTTTAAAACTTGCAAATTGAATATTTTTATACTGTGAAATATCTGCATCACTAATTGAAAATTGTTTGGAAACTGAATATTTTTATATCGTAATAATTTTTGATCGGTAATTGTTTAAAACTTTCAAACTGAATATTTCTATACCGTGAAACATTTGCATCACTACTTGAAAATTGTTTACAAACTGATTTTTTTATTGTAATAAATTTTTGCATTGGTAATTGTTTAAAACTTCCAAATTAATTTGTAAAAAATTGTAAAAATTTTGTAAATAATTTTATGTTATGTTGCACCAGTACTTGCAGACTCTAAATATTTTTATATTGTACGTGCATCAGAAGTTGTTTAAAACTTGGAAATTGAATATTTTTATACTGTGAAATATCTGCATCGCTATACGAAAATTTATTTGGAAACTGAATATTTAAATATTGTAAAAATTTTTATATCGGTAATTGTTTAACCCTTGCAAATTGAATTTTTTTATATTGTAATAATTTTTGTATCTGTAATTTTGTAAAATTTGCAAACTGAATATTTTTATATTGTAAGAATGTTTGCATCAGTTATTGTTTAAAACTTGCAAACTGAATATTTTTGTAATGAATATATTTTATATTTATGTAAAATATCTGCATTACTACTTGAAAATTGTTTGCAAACTGATTACTTTTATATTGTAATAAGTTTTGCATCGGTAATTGTTTAAAACTTCCAACCTAATTTATAATAAATTGTAAAAAATTTCTAAACAATTTTATGTGATGTTGCACAAGTACTTGCAGACTGTAAATATTTTTACATTGTACGTGCGTCGGAAAGTGTTTAAATTTTGTAAAGTGTAAATATTTTTATACTGTGAAATATCTGCATTGCTACTTGAAAATTGTTTGCAAACTGAATATTTTTACATTGTAATAATTTTTGTATCGGTAATTGTTAAAATTCACAAACTGAATATTTTTATATTGTAATGATTTTTGCATCGGTAATTGTTTAAAACTTGCAGACTGAATATTTTTATAATGTGAAATATCTGCATCGCTACTTTAAAATTGTTCGCGAACTGATTATTTTTATATTGTAATAACTTTTGCACCGGTAATTCTTTAAAACATACAAACTAATTTGTAATAAATTGTAAAATATTTCTAAAACATTTTATGTTATGATGCACCAGTACTTCCAGACTGTAAATATTTTTATATTGTTACTGAGTCGAAAATTGTGAAATATCTGCATCGCTACTTGAAAATTGTTTGCAAACTGTGTATTTTTATATTAAAATAATTTTTTACTGTAAAAAATTTTTATTGTAAAAAATTTTATACTGTAAAATATCTGCATCGGTAATTGTTTAAAACTTTCAAACTGAATATTTTTATAGTGTGAAATATCTGCATCGCTATTTGAAATTTGTATGCAAACTGAATATTTTTGTATTGTAATAATTTTTGTATCTGTAGTTTTTTAAAATTTGCAAAATGAATATTTTTATATTGTAAGGATTTTTGCATCGGTAATTCTTTAAAACTTGAAAACTGAATATTTTTATGCTGTGAAATATCTGCATTTTTACTTGAAAATTGTTTGCAAACTGATTATGTTTATATTGTAATAATTTTTGCATCGGTAATTGTCTAAAACTTCCAAAGTAATTTGTAATAAATTGTAAAAAATTTCTAAACAATTTTATGTCATGTTGCACAAGTACTTGCAGACTGTAAATATTTTTATATTGTACGTGCGTCGGAAATTGTTTAAATTTTGCAAAGTATAAATATTTTTATACTGTGAAATATCTGCATCGCTACTTGAAAATTGATTGCAAATTAAATATTTTTATGTTGTAATAATTTTTGCATTGGTAATTGTTTAAAACTTGCAAATTGAATATTTTTATGCTGTGAAATATCTGCGTCGTTACTTAAAAATTGTCTGCAAACTGAATATTTTTATATTGTAATATTTTTTGTATCAGTAGTTGTTTAAAACTTGCAAACATAATATTTTTATATTGTAATGATTTTTGCATCGGTAATTTTTTAAAATTTGCAAAATGAATATTTTTATACTGTGAAATATCTGCATCGCTACTTGAAAATTGTTTGCAAACTGAATATTTTTACATTGTAATAATTTTTGTATCGGTAATTGTTTAAAATTTACAAATTGAATATTTTTATATTGTAATGATTTTTGCATCGGTAATTGTTTAAAACTTGCAACCTGAATATTTTTATACTGTGAAATATCTGCATCGCTACTTTAAAATTGTTTGCAAACTGATTATTTTTATATTGTAATAATTTTTGCACTGGTAATTCTTTAAAACATACAAACTAATTTGTAATAAATTGTAAAATATTTCTAAAACATTTTATGTCATGTTGCACCAGTACTTCCAGAGTGTAAATATTTTTAAATTTTTAGTGCATCAGAAATTGTGAAATATTTGCATCGCTACTTGAAAACAGTTTGCAAACTGAGTATTTTTATATTAAAATAATTTTTGCCGTGGTAATTATATATAACTTGCAAATTGTAAAAAAATTTTTTCTGTAAAATATCTGCGTCGGTAATTGTTTAAAGCGTGCAAACTGAATATTTTTATACTGTGAAATATCTGCATCGCTACTTGAAAATTGTATGCAAACTGAATATTTTTATACTGTAATAATTTCTGTATCGATAACTGTTTAAAACTTGCAAACTAATTTGTAATAGAATGTAAAACATTTGTAAATAATTTTATGTTATTTTATACCAGTACTTGCAACTATAAATATTTGTGCATCGGAGATTGTTTAAAACTTGCGAACTGTAAACATTTTTACACTGTAAAATATCTGCATCGCTACTTGAAAATTGTTTGCAAACTGAATATTTTTATATTATAAAATTTTTGCATTGGTTAATTGTTTAAAAGTTGCAAACTGTAAATATTTTTATGCTGTAAAATATCTGCATTGGTAAGTTTTTAAAACTTGCAAATTGAAGTTTTTTATACTGTGAAATATTTGCGTCGCTACTTAAAAATTGTTTGCAAACTGAATATTTTTGTATTGTAAGAATTTTTGTATCGGTAATTGTTTAAAACATACTAACTAATTTGTAATAAATTGTAAAATATTTTTAAACAATTTTATGTCATGTTGCCCCAGTACTTGCAGACTGCAAATCTTTTTATATTGTAAGTGCATCGGAAATTGCGAAATATCTGCATCGCTAATTAAAAATTGTTTGCAAACTGAATATTTTTATATTGTAATAATTTTTGTATTGGTAATTATTTAAAGCTTGCAAGCTAATTTGTAATAAATATTGAAAAATTGGTAAAAATTTATATTATGTTGCACCAGTACTTGCAAACTGTAAATATTTTTATATTGTACGTGCATTGGAAATTATTTGAAACTTGCAAACTGCAAATATTTTTATATTGTAAAATATCTGCATCGCTACTTTAAAATTGTTTCCAAACTGAATATTTTTATATTGTAATAATTTTTTCATCGGTAATTGTTTATATTCCAAATAGTAAAAATGTATACACTGTAAAATATCTGCATTGGCAATTTTTAAAACTTGCAAACTGAATATTTTTATATTGTGAAATATGTGCATAACTACTTGAAAATTGTTTGCCAACTGATTGTTTTTATATCGCAATAATTTTTTGCATTGGTAATTGTTTAAAACTTCCAAACTGATTTGTAATAAATTGTAAAAAAATTGTAAATAATTTTATATTATGTTGCACCAGTACTTGCAGACTGTAATGATTTGTATATTGTATGTGCATCGGAAATTGTTTAAAACTTGGAAATTGAATTTTTTTATACTGTGTAATACTGGCATTGCTAGTTGAAAATTGTTTGGAAACTGAATATTTTAATATTGTAATAATTTTTGTATCGGTAATTGTTTAAAACTTGCAAACTGGATATTTTTATATTGTAATGTTTTTTGCATCGGTAATTGTTTAAAATTTTCAAACTGAATATTTTTATACTGTAAAATATGTGCATCATTATTTTAAAATTATTTGCAAACTGTTTATTTTCATATTGTAATAATTTTTGCGTCAGTAATTGTTTAAAACCTACAAATTAATTTGTAATTAATTGTAAAAAATTTCTTAACAATTTTATGTCATGTTGCACCAGTACTTAAAGACTGTAAATATTTTTATATTTTACGTGCGTCAGAAATTGTTTAAATCTTGCAAACTGTAAATATTTTTCTACTGTGAAATATCTGCATCACTACATGAAAATCGTTTGCAAAATGAATATTTTTATATTGTAATAATTATTTCATCCGTAATTTTTAAAACTTCCAAAGAATAAAAATTTTTATACTGTATAATATCTGCATCGGTAATTGTTTAAAATTTGCAAAATAAATATTTTTATACTGTGAAATATCTGCATCACTACTCGAAAATAGTTTGCAAACTGAATATTTTTATGTTGTAATGATTTTTGTATCGGTAATTGTTTAAAACTTTCAAACTGTAAATGTTTTTATACTGTAAAATATCTGCATCGGTAATTGTTTAAAGCTTGCAAATTGAATATTTTTATACTTTGAAATATCTGCATTGCTACTTGAAAATTGTTTGGAAACTGAATTATATTTATTGAATTATTATTTATATTGTAACAATTTTCGTATTAGTAATTATTTAAAGCTTGCAAACTGTATATTTTTATATTGTAATGATTTTTCAGATCTTCTACTGTGGCATATAAACTGACAGCCTCCTGTCAGACCTCTGTGGCAAGCAGCTGCTTGAGGGGGTATTTATTATTATTTATTAATGATTTTTGCATCTGTATTTGTTTCAAATTTGCAAACTGAAAATTTTTATACTTTGAAATATCTGCATCACTACTTGAAAATTGTTTGGAAACTGATTATTTTTTATATTGTAATAATTTTTGTATCAGTAATTGTTTAAAACTTCCAAACTAATTTGTAATAAATATTGAAAAATTTATAAAAATTTATGTTATGTTGCACCAGTACTTGCAAACTGTATATATTTTTATATTGTACGTGCATTGGAAATTATTTAACACTTGCAAACTGTAAATATTTTTATACTGTAAACTATCTGCATCGCTACTTGAAATTTATTTGCAAACTGAATATTTTTATATTTTAATAATTTTTTCATCGGTAATTGTTTAAAACTTTCAAACAGTAAAAATTTTTATATTCTAAAATATCTGCATCGGTAACTGCTTAAAACTTGCAAATTAAATATTTTTATACTGTGAAATATCTGCGTCTCTACTTGAAAATTTTTTGCAAACTGAATATTTTTATATTGTAATAATTTTCGCGTCGGAAATTGTTTGAAACTTGTAAAATTATTATTTTTATATTATAGTGAATTTTGCATCGGTAATTGTTTAAAATTTTGCAAAGTGAATATTTTTATACTGTGGAATTTCTGCATCACTAGTTGAAAATTGTTTTCAAATTTTGTGTCGAGGTACCAGAATGTTGTACCGAGCTTACTTTGAGTAGCATCAGAACAGTAATTCAACAGTGTCTGTCAACAAGTATGCCCTGTAGGGGTACAAGGTGTGAGAAGCACTCACTAGTTGATCATTTAGGAAGACGTCTACTTGATTGAAGAGGGCATGGAAGAAATGATTGCAGGTGAGTAGTAATAACCAAGACCTGGGGACGGAAGTGACGTCATCGCACTGGTGTGATGGCTTCGATGGGGAGGGCTTCCACCCCCATGTCTTACCCCCCCCTGTATGCTTTTCCTTGTGCTAGAGGGTCATTGACTTCCGTGATGGGGAGGGCTTAATTTTCTTGATGGGGTCGGGGTCAATGACCCCCCACTTCCGTGATAGAGAGGGCTTATATTTTGACCGGTTTTCCTCCCCATTTCTTACCCCTACGTGTGTGCTGGGTCCGGGTTCACATAATTTTCTTCGTTCATTGACCCCTGTATGTGGGAGACGGCCTAGGGAGTGCTTATATTTTTACCGGTTTTCCACCCCCATTTTTTATTCCCCACACGTGTGCTGAAGTTCTAGACGTCCGGGTTAAGAGATTTTTCTCCAGTCATTGACCTCATCAGGTTGTGGGACCCCTTTGATGACCCCCACATGGGTGCTTCTGATTTTTTATTGTAACCCATCTGATTGGATGTTAACCCTTTAGTGTTTCGGGTTGATTGGTCATTAACCCCTTGGTCCCTCAATTTTTAATTTTTCTGGCTTTGATGGGGGGGGGGGGGGGGTTGACGTCCGCCTTCAGAGATTTCTCTGCAGTCATTGACCTCAGTAGGTTGAGGGATTTCTTTGACGACCCCCACTTCCTTGATAGGGAGGGCTTATATTTTCCACCACATTTCTTACCCCCAACGAGTGTGCTGGGACCGGGTTCACTGATTTTTCTCTGGTCATTGACACCTGTATATGGGAGACTCCCGCACTTGTGTTCCGTTAACCCTTGAAAAGTCCCCCCCGGCAGTATGGTGTTCACATCCTGAAAAATTACCATTTGGGGAAACAAGTTCGCCTACGTAGGTAGTATCGGTCACGAGGAGGGAACGAAATTTAAAAAAAAATGTCCGCCATTGGCGGGAGGTCGGAGGTGGGTAGGACTCGCGCATGTGCGTTGAAAGACTCCCATATAGCCTAGCCGCTACCATGGCATACGTTGACCCCTGTATGTGAAGACGGCCTAAGGAGGGCTTAATTTTTGGCTCTTCCATTTCCTGTATGAGCCGACCTGTTTCACAGATTTTTCTCGAATGTTGTGCAGTGGTGTCCTATCATTTTCGAACTCCCATTTCTGGCCCCCTAAGCACCTTTTCCATATGACAGTATTGTAGAGTGCGGTGGCCGAATCGTCCGTTACGCGGAGCACACAGAGCATGACGTCACAGGAATGCGTCAAGGAGTGGTTAGATCTGTTGAGCTGAATTGAAGCGTACGCCGTTAAAGAGTAAAAGAATTTAAATACTAGAACACAGGCATTTGGAATTATATATTTCTAATAAACCTGTACGAGGATACCTAGAATAAAAAACTGTTTGGAGTAATATATACATAATTTACCGGTCAAAATACGTGCAGCGCACAAATATTATCATTTTAAATATTACGTTTAAGTGTAATTCACCGTACGTTTTAAAATATACTCACGATGTTTGTATGACATAAAGGTGTGATTCAAATATATTTTACGTTTAATGCATAATTTATCACTCGTTTAAAATACAGTCATGATTTTTATCACGGGTCGCGATATAAAGGTGTGTAGAAGTGATTCAATAAATTTTACGTGTAAGTGAAATATATTCACATGTAAGCGTATGTTATATGTCCTCGTATTATGAACTTAGGTTCTACATGACAATAGTCACTGAATAAAAATAGGATAATGCTTAACAACATACAAAAACTTTTGAGGCCTCACAAGAGTTCGCGAGATCTGCATACAGAAACAATTGAAAACATTAGATGGGACATTGAATATAAAAAATATTTCTAGTAATCCAGAAGTGTGAAACAAATAAATAATTCTAGTAGTTTAATGCGAAAGAGTTTCTAAGTCAATACAGTTTCAAAATGTACTTCTTGAAAACGAATGAATATTTGTCCACGTTAAAGCAGAAACACACTTGACCGTTTCCAAAGCTGAGACCATAATATACCTTCACGACGGGAATGCTCTATTTTTCTAAAACACTTAGAATCACAAAAGATTAGACACCGAAGATGCTTCCCCGCAATACAACACCCAAGGGGTTAAAGGATCTTTCTAAAAACCCGTGTAACTTTGGCGCAATACACCATGGACTAAAGAATCAAACCCATTCAAAGCGTGCTTTTCTAGGATGCGCCATCGATATGAGGACAAACCAGCTTCCATATACACAGGTTATATTCACTTGACTGGTGATTTAAATCAAATATACAATGCCAAATGGGTATATTTGACAGCACGCTTTTCTGCACCCCAGGGGTTAAAGTATCAAACCCATTCACAGCGTGTTTTTCTAGGATGCGCCATCGATATGAGGACGATAAAGAATGTTTTACTGCGAACACTAATCTCTTTCATATCGGGACTGAAAATTACACTTGCAAACGAGTTATAACTCTAGGGGTTTATTCATATACTTCACTTGTAAGAAATATTTTTTTCACGTTGGAAGAAAAGTTAAGATTCTTATTTCCTGTGAAAGTTTATTTCTCTTGTAGGAACGTATAAAGGTAACAGTGTTTTTGAATAGAAGTTTATCCCATAATTGCTTAATGCTATCACATTTGTAAATTAAATTGTTCCCACCAAGACATGTGAAAAAATTTCGCAGCATAAAATTCCTGTATCACATTTTGTGTTCTTCGAGATTCACTTAAAACTCCTCTGGTCATTTACATGCAGATTTTTTATTCCTGTGTAATTCCAGTGTCGGGGAAATTAGCCGTCACTTTCTTCATATGGTTATTTTCAAAATAGAAGTCAGTCGTCTTTGTTTCGCTAGTTGGTATATGGTTTAGGCTTCAGGTAAACCATTCAACCCCGCTAAGAAAGAAATCACAATGACGAAAAAATCAGATATACTTTTTATTTAGTAACATTTTCAAACTATTAGTTAGTACATATTCAGAGATGCGTACCATCTCGCCGTACTTTTAGTAACATAGGAAAGTTCCATTCAGACATGAATGATATATTATCTAAACGTTGTAACTCAACTTCTTCCTCTTCCACAAAAACGTTTAGCGATATCGGTGAATGTTTCTGCCGTCTTCTATGAAATAGCCTTCAACTGTTATAGCAAGGTACCAATAACGAAGCTGACTTTACCCCCAATACAGTTCTTTGTGCATCCTGACACATTCTTAACTGAACGGTGCAGAGTCATAGTGGATAGTTCTTCAGTTAAATTCATTCACTTTCCATTGTTGAAACCTTTGCTTGTTCCCTCAAGGCCTTCAGATGAGCTGGTATGAGGCAGCGACTGATTTTGTCGGGTTCTGACGAGTTCATTACAGATAAGATTTCATGGTCTAGCCATTGCGAAGATCTTATGGCTTTGCCTTCATATTGATGTCTTTTAAGTAGTGCTACAAGTCCGATGACGTCCTTGTTACACTGTAAACAAACGGCACGAAATCCCTTTCCTTTAGGATATTTCTTGTAACCTTTCCAAATAGGATCGCTCTTTCGTTCTGTCATGTTTAACGAGTCGCTTACTGACAGCAAATGACGGAGACACACAGTGGTACTTATGATTTAAATCCAAACCTTCAGGAATTCAGTGTGAACTAGATCTCGATCAATGAAAGGCTTCTGCAAGATTTTCCTGCCCTATTCTATTTTCCCCCATTCTCTTCTGCTTTCCTCTCGTAACCCATTTCCCCCTCTTTTCGAGTTAATATGTCTCTCATGTGTGTGTATAGTTTGTAAATTGGATTTTGGTGAGTTTCTTCATTGCAAAGGCGCATGTGGTGGCTAGGTTCATTTTTATTGTGTTGGTTTGAGTAATTTTAAGAAGACGTCTTTAGGAAAGAAAAAGAATTTTCTATGTTCGAAATGTATCAACCTTCCCAGTAACACTTCTAAGAATAAATTAAATAAACAACAGAAACTACAGCAACAGAAGAACGTGTCATCGCGCGATGTAACAACAGTTGACATGGAGACTAAAAGTTGTACAACAGATAAATCTAATGTGTGAACGTGTATAGCGTCTAGTCTCGTTATCTTACATATCTCAAAATAAGAGGTAAAGCAACCAGAAGTACGAGAGGAGCTTCTGGATTAAAACTGATACTAAGCGCATTAATAAGCGCATCAACTGTTGTTACATCGCGCGATGACACATTCTTCTGTTGCTGTAGTTTCTGTTGTTTATTTAATTTAGGCTTAGATGCTGGGAAGATTGATACATTTCGAACATAGCCAATTCTTTTTCTTTTCTAAAGACATCTTTTTAAAATTACTCAAACCAACGCAATAAAAATGAACCTCGCCACCACATGCGACTTTGCAATGAAGAAACGCACCAAAATCCAATTTACAAACTACACACGATGAGAGACATATTAACTCCAAAACTAGAGAATTTTCCTCCTGATCGTTAATGCTCTATAAAAAGAGAAAGGGTTGTTGGAGGGGGAAATAGGTTACGAGAGGAAAGCAGAGGAGAATGGGGGAAAATAGAATAGGGCAGGAGAATCTTGCAGAAGCCTTTCATTGGTCGAGATCTAGTTCACACTGAATTCCTGAAGGTTTGGATTTAAATCATAAGTACCACTGTGTGTCTCCGTCATTTGCTGTCAGTAAGCGACTCGTTAAACATGACAGAACGAAAGAGCGATCCTATTTGGAAAGGTTACAAGAAATATCCTAAAGGAAAGGGATTTCGTGCCGTTTGTTTACAGTGTAACAAGGACGTCATCGGACTTGTAGCACTACTTAAAAGACATCAATATGAAGGCAAAGCCATAAGATCTTCGCAATGGCTAGACCATGAAATCTTATCTGTAATGAACTCGTCAGAACCCGACAAAATCAGTCGCTGCATCATACCAGCTCATCTGAAGGCTTTGAGGGAACAAGCAAAGGTTTCAACAATGGAAAGTGAATGAATTTAACTGAAGAACTATCCACTATGACTCTGCACCGTTCAGTTAAGAATGTGTCAGGATGCACAAGAACTGTATTGGGGGTAAAGTCAGCTTCGTCATTGGTACCTTGCTATAACAGTTGAAGGCTATTTCATAGAAGACGGCAGAAACATTCACCGATATCGCTAAACGTTTTTGTGGAAGAGGAAGAAGTTGAGTTACAACGTTTAGATAATATATCATTCAAGTCTGAATGGAACTTTCCTATGTTACTAAAAGTACGGCGAGATGGTACGCATCTCTGAATATGTACTAATTAATAGTGTGAAAATGTTACTAAATAAATAGTATATCTGATTTTTTCGTCATTGTGATTCTTTCTTAGCGGGGTTGAAAGGTTTACCTGAAGCCTAAACCATATACCAAGTAGCGAAACAAAGACGACTGACATTCTATTTTGAAAATAACCATAGGAAGAAAGTGACGGCTAATTTCCCTGACACTGGAATTACACAGAAATAAAAAATCTGCATGTAAATGACCAGAGGAGTTTTAAGTGAATCTCGAAGAACACAAAATGTGATACAGGAATTTTATGCTGCGAAATTTTTTCACATGTCTTGGTGGGAACAATTTAATTTACAAATGTGATAGCATTAAGCAATTATGGGATAAACTTCTATTCAAAAACACTGTTACCTTTATACGTTCCTACAAGAGAAATAAACTTTCACAGGAAATAAGAATCTTAACTTTTCTTCCAACGTGAAAAAAATATTTCTTACAAGTGAAGTATATGAATAAACCCCTAGAGTTATAACTCGTTTGCAAGTGTAATTTTCAGTCCCGATATGAAAGAGATTAGTGTTCGCAGTAAAACATTCTTTACCAATAGCATAGTCCATACGGTTGCACTACATCAGTTAATTTCGTGTCAATAGCAAAGATTCAATATAATAAGTCAGTGAAATTACCTTCCTTAGTTACACCAAACAATGTAGGAGAATCCACTCTTGACTGACCAAAGAAAGTTCGTTGACCTCGGGAAACCTGTTTTAGAGCAGTGTGTGTCACAACTCTCATTTTATCCACACTACAAGTGTGTATGAGAAAGTTTTTATTAGTTTCAAATGTACCAAAGACAGTTTGCTTTTCCAACGTTTTTTCGAAGTATGACGGAATATTTCCTAAACTTTGGATCCCTGCATTACCGAAAATGTGGTCGCCAGTTAAGATTTCGAGCGAAAATTTAAATTAAACTCGACCGAAAAATCGGTCGAGTTTAAGATTTTACCATGAATTATTTGCACACTAGTATACGGACCAAAACAAAAGTTTGGAATAACTGCCAGACTTAATAATTTATTTCATGCAGGGGGTAAGGTAATTCTGGATATTAAACGTTCAAGTGGTTTGACACCCCAATACATATAAACAAACATAGTAAACTTAGGCGTAAGAAAGTTTAAGACGTCAGAGAGTAATATTAAAATGAACAGGGATAATCCAGATAAAGATGGAGAATAGGGGCATATAGTTTCTGAATTTAAATAAGTGATATCGTTCAAAGAAATTCCACAATTCCTGATTTATATCAGAATATTGGTTGTCTTAGAAAATAACTGGTTATCTAGAGTGAAAAGCGACATAATTCTAGGTAAAACATTCAGGACTTGAGTTTTTCAAATCCTCCCCTGACAGTGTCCCCATCTGTGTCCCTGTGACCGAGCACGTGGGCGACTATTGTGGCTTTAATACATACGCGTATTAAAAAATCACGCGTCCTGTAGCAACTTGAAACCCACAGACAATTATACCGATGTTTTAAACTGAAAGCACGGACAGAGTGCAAGACCGATATTTTAAACTGAAAGCACGGACAGAGTGCAAGACCGATGTTTTAAACTGAAAGCTCGGACAGAGTGCAAGACCGATGTTTTAAACTGAAAGAACGGAGAGAGTGCAAGACCTCAGCCGTAAAATCTTATAGTTCACCCTTTGATGTCCGTACATTTCACACGTGTACGAGATAACTTGCTGATCAGAGAGTGTATATTTATGTCGTTTTGATTTTAATCATCAGAGAGTGAATATAGCGTGTGTATTAATGTCATTTTGATTTAAATCACCAGACAGTGAATATCCCAACATGGACTTTGACATCTTTTTTCAGTTCGCACTACTACCTAAGAACATGGAAGCTGGTTTGTCCTCATATCGATGGCGCATCCTAGAAAAACACGCTGTGAATGGGTTTGATACTTTAACCCCTGGGGTATTGCAGAAAAGCGTGCTGTCAAATATACCCATTTGGCATTGTATATTTGATTTAAATCACCAGTCAAGTGAATATAACCTGTGTATATGGAAGCTGGTTTGTCCTCATATCGATGGCGCATCCTAGAAAAACACGCTTTGAATGGGTTTGATTCTTTAGTCCATGGTATAGTGTATTGCGCCAAAGTTTCACGGGTTTTTAGAAAGATCCTTTAACCCCTTGGGTGTTGTAGTGCGGGGAAGCATTTTCGGTGTCTAATCTTTTTGGGATTCTAAGTGTTTTAGAAAAATAGAGCATTCCCGTCGTGAAGGTACATTATGGTCTCAGCTTCGGTAACGGTTAAGTGTGTTTCTGCTTTAACGTGGATAAAATATTCATTCGTTTTCAAGAAGTGCATTTTGAAACTGGTTGACTTGGAAACTTTTTTGCATTAAACTACTAGAATTATTTATATGTTTCACACTTCTGGATTACTAGGAAATTTTTTTATATTCAATGTCCCGTCTTATGTTTTCAATTGTTTCTGTATGCAGATATCGCGAACTCTTGTGAGGCCGCAAAAGTTTTTTGTATGTTGTTAAACATTATCTTATTTTTATTCAGTTACTATTGTCATGTAGAACCTAAGTTAATACGAGGACATGTAACGTACGCTTACACGTGAATATATTTCACTTACACGTAAAATTTATTGAATCACTTCTTCACACCTTTATATCGCGACCCGTGAGAAACATCGTGACTGTATTTTAAATGACTGATAAATTATGTATTAAACGTAAAATATATTTGAATCACACCTTTATTTCATACAAACATCGTGAGTATATTTTAAAACGTACGCTAAATTATACTTAAACGTAAAATTTAAAATGATAGTATTTGTGTGCTGCACATATTTTGACTGGTAAATTATGTATATATTACTCCAAACAGTTTTTTATTCTAGGTACCGTGAATGTAGCTTTCTGTTTTGCATGCCACAACCTTCGTCCATGTTTATTAGAAATATATAATTTCAAATGCCTATGTTCTAGTATTTAAATTCTTTGACTCTTTAACGGGGTATGCTTTAATTCAACCGAATAGGTCTAACCACTCTTCGATGCGTTCCTATGATGTCATGCTTCGTGTGCTCCGCATAACGGGGGGCGGGGGTGGCTCAGTCGGTAGCACGCCAGGCTCGTAATCTGTAGTTACCAGGTTCGAGTCCCAGCTGGGTCAGCGTTGAGATTTATCTCCGCAAAATTCCCTGCCCTGCCCATGGTCAGTAGGGGACACTGATGGGCTTAGAAAGGCCGCCGTCCGTCGGATTGGACGTTAAGCCGTTGTCCCGTGTGCGGGAGAGCCATACCCTGTGCACGTTAAAGAACATGCTGGATGGCCTTGACGGATGGCCCCAACCTTCTCTGATCCTTCGGGGTCCATGTGGCCTGGCCATTTAGCTTATGATATGCAAAATAGTGCCGCTCAGAGGTAAAACAACCCAACTCAACCCCCATAATGGACGACTCGGCCACTACACTCTACAATACTGTCATATGGAAAAGGTGCTTAGGGGTCCAGAAATTGGAGTTCAAAAATGATAGGACGCCACTGCACAACATTCGAGAAAAATCTGTGAAACAGGTCGGCTCATACAGGAAATGGGGGAGCCAAAAAATAAGCCCTCCTCTCAGGCTAGAGGCCTTTTTTAGATTTTTTTGTTCAGGCTTTGTATATTTATTTTGGATTTCACCAACAAGGCTTATGCTACGTGGGAGGCCCTCTGTCCCGGCATCTGAAAGTTAATTGAAGTAACAGTGCCCAGAGGGGACGGAGGTCACCCCACTGCTCGCGGACACCCCAGATGGTCAGGCAGAGAGAGAAAGAGAAAGGGTTGGCAACAACGAGAAGGAGAGAGCCGGTCGAGTTTCGAAAGCGGGCAGACATAAAATTGAAAAGCTGGTGAGTGCCGACTGGTATTAGCGGTACGTAGGCTCTCGGGAAAACAGCTGAACGGGGATAGTAAGCTGGTTTTGTAATTCATAGTAAATGAGTGACGAGTGTGCTTTTCCTCATCAGTCAATGTAGTTTATATCAATAAAGGATAGTTATTGTTTTACCAAGGACTAAGTTGAACCAATTTATTGGGAAGGAGCCTCAGTATCGAGTCCCTTCAATTCTGATAAAATCTTTGATTTTTGATCTGAAAAACACTTTCACCCGTCGCGTATTGCGATCGAACCGAGGGGACATTCCTAAGTGGTCCCAATAGACAAACAAACGAAGAAGCAACCTCACAAAGTGGCGCAGCCGGCAGTATGCAACAGAGGTGAAAGTAGCGGGGAAGGTGACGGAAGAGTTCCGACATCCATTGTGAGCTGACCAGAACAAGGCTGATACTACCAAGAGTGTCCTGCGGTGTGCTTCAGGCGATAGAATAGCTGTGAAGGTACCTGAAGAGTCGTGTATCACGTTCGAACTGTGGAAAAAGCTGTGAAGGTGACGGAAAAGTTCAACATCCACTGGGAGCTGACCAGCGCAAGGCTGATACTACCAAGAGTGTTCTGACTGTGTGCTTCAGGTGGCAGACTGACGAGGCGGTTCGTTCCTGTCATCACATCGGAGGTAAGTATCCTTTTACTCTAGGGGCGAGTAGTTAGATACGGCAGAGGCCTGTACGAGCTAAAATGGAGCTTAGGAGCGGTCGCGATAGGGAAAGGGATGAGTGAAGGCGAGGCTACACAGTCACAGAGAGGGATAGCGCGCAGGGTGGTTATTCACAGAGTGACCGGGGAAGCGAGGAGGTGACAATAGACAGAAAGTCTGATGCTGCGGAAGACATGAGAGGGTTGAGGGATTATGGCAATGACAACGATACGGATAGGCTGCAGAGTGGGACCAGAAAGCAGAGAGCTAAAGAAAGGATTGGAGATGATTTTGAATTAGAGAGGTGAGATTAGAGATGCAGCTGAGAAGGGAAGAGAGAGAGAGGCAGCAGAACGAGAAAGGGAAAAGGAGAGAGAGGCGGCAGAAAGGGAAAAGGAGAGAGAGCATGAGTATAGAATGCTGGAACTGCAAATGAGGAATGAAACGAGGAGAGGGGTGATGTGCGAATGGTGGCAGTTTCTAGTAATCCAGCGGATGCGCGGCTGGCTAATTATATAAAATTATTGGGAAATATGTTAGCTGGAAGCCCTAAAAACCCAGAAGAAGTGATAAATCTCTTTGAGACAGTGGAAAGGGGTTTTAAGATATATGAAGTACCAGAGGAGTTTCAAGGCAAAGTCATCATTTCTTTTTTAGAGAGTAAATATGCAAATCACGTTTTCGAAAATTAAGTGCAGAGGATTTTGTTAATTATAAGAAAGTTAAAGAGGCTGTATTAAAAGAGTTTAAGCTCCCTCCCTCTGCGTACAAGAGAAAATTTGAAACTATCACGAAAGAACCGAATGAGTCATATAATCAATTAGCCTCGAGGCTCAGAAAGAGCTGGGATTACTACGTCCGCAGTAGGAAGGTGACAAAATTTGAGGAGCTTATGGACCTGATAGTGTCGGATAAGTTACGTGATAGCCTTCCTCAAGACACTCATGCTTACGTAGTACAGAAAGAGGCGGAGTCATGGGCAAAAGCAGATGAAATAGCCACGTGGGCAGAAATCCATCTAGCCAGTGTAAACGGAATGGAAGAGGCCCAAACTTTTAAAGAGGTAAGGCATAGACAATATGCAGAACGTGTTGTTTCCCCCCAGCAGAGGATAGACTCGGAGAGAAATTACTCGAGCAGAAGGTATCAATCGGCAGTTAATTTAGCTGAATATAGAAATATCCCAAAGGTAAGGAGGTGCCATAAATGTAGATCTGACGAACATTTGATGAAAGATTGCCCACTGAGAACTGGGGACCATGAGAGTCGAACTCAGGTGTACCAAGTTAGCACCTTGGATCAGAATTCTGAAGATATTTGTGAGGCAACAATAGGAAGGGTTACGACACTTTCAAAGCCAAGTCCAAGCAGTCGAGTAATGGAACAGGGAAAGATGCGTATCCCAGTAGATTATAAAGAGGTTCGATAAGACAGCTAGAGCAGTCGTGGATTCGGGGGCAGACCTGACAGTAATCAGAAAGGGGATGCTGAACGAAGAAAAGTACCCGGTAAAAGACCATCTGTTGTTGCATGGGCCGTTTGGTGATGCCATAAGGGCAGAGGTAAAAGAGCTGCCTTTAAGTTTGATTGAAGGTACAGACAATAGCACTGTGAGTGGCGGAGAAATTAAAGTGCTATGTGCAGTAGTAGCAAAGCTGCAGAAGGAAGTACTTCTGAGTGTGGAAGCATATGGTAAGTTAATTAGAAAGAAGGAGAGAAGGCCTGTAACTGGTAACCTCAGGAGGAAAATACACGAGCCGTGGGCCAATAGAGGAAGTTACTATGAAAGAGGTAGAGGAATTCCAGTTAGAAAAAGGGAAATGTATGCTCCATGGAGACCGTCCAATCAACGCCATCCTATCCCCCAGCCCAAACATGTGCAGCAATCTGTCAGACTCGATGTCCACGATGATCAAAATTATGCAGGGGAGGGGGCGAACATGGCAATTGGAGGTAACAATGGGTCAGGACGACGCCAATGTCGACGACTTTCAGCCTGTAGAGTCAGAGGGTACGTACAGGAAGGTGATATCTAGGTAGTCACGAAAGGTGTGCTTAGTCTTTCACATGGGATGTCACCTGTGGACGAATGGACACTGCCAGTACGGCATACCTTCGTCAAAGACCGTTTTTAGTGAGATAATTAATTTATCAACTGTGTATTCTCGGACAACTACTTTAGTCACCAGGTTTTTTTTTGTTTGAAGCAAAAAGAATATTTAGACTCAGTGCACCAGTATATACCTAGAAGTTCTTTTGTATTTAAGTGTAGTGTACATAGATGTGTAAAAGATGCGCCAATTCGCAGAGAATTTATAGAATTCCTAAAGCAACTTAGAACTCTGAATTTTGTGGCATTGAACTCTAAGATTAACGCGAAATGAACGCTGATTTTCAGCATTCAACTTGACTTTTTAGTCAGCAGTTAACAGGACTAACTACTGACTTCTGGCAGGGAGGTGTCAGGCTAGATGCCTTTTTAGATTTTTTTTTGTTTAGGCTTTGTATATTTATTTTGGATTTCACCAACAAGGCTTATGCTACGTGGGAGGCCCTCTGTCCCGGCATCTGAAAGTTAATTGAAGTAACAATGCCCAGAGGGGACGGAGGTCACCCCACTGCTCGCGGAAGCCCCAGATGGTCAGGCAGAGAGAGAAAGAGAAAGGGTTGGCAACAACGAGAAGGAGAGAGCCGGTCGAGTTTCGAAAGCGGGCAGACATAAAATTGAAAAGCTGGTGAGTGCCGACTGGTATTAGCGGTATGTAGGCTCTCGGGAAAACAGCTGAATGGGGATAGTAAGCTGGTTTTGTAATTCATAGTAAATGAGTGACGAGTGTGTTTTTCCTCATCAGTCAATGTAGTTTATATCAATAAAGGATAGTTATTGTTTTACCAAGGACTAAGTTGAACCAATTTATTGGGAAGGAGCATCAGTATCGAGTCCCTTCAGTTGTGATAAAATCTTTGATTTTTGATCTGGAAAACTCTTTCACCCGTCGCGTATTGCGATCGAACCGAGGGGACATTCCTAAGTGGTCCCAATAGACAAACAAACGAAGAAGCAACATCACACCTCCCTAGGCCGTCTCTGCATACAGGGGTCAACCTACATCATGGTAGTGGCCAGGCTGTGCGGGAGTCTTTCAATGCGCATGCGCGAGCCCCCCACCTCCCACCTTCCGCCAATGGGGCCATTTTTTTTAAATTTCATTCCCTCCTCGTGACCGATTCTACCTAGTAGGCAAACTTGTTTTCGTCAACGGTAATTTTTCAGGTTGTGAACTGCCGGGGAGGGCCTTTTCAAGGGTTACGCCAGACAAGTGCGGGAGTCTCCCACATACAAGTGTCAATGACCAGAGAAAAATATGCGAACCCGGACCCAGCACACTCGTGGGGGGGGTAAGAAATGGGGGTTTGAAATATAAGCCCTCCCTATGACAGAAGTGGAGGTCGTCAAAGTGGTCCCACAACCTGCCGAGGTTAATGAATGGAGAAAAATCTCTGAACTCGGACGTCACACAAGCCCTCCCCATCAAAGCAAGAAAAATTGAAAATTGAGGGGTGAAGGGGTTAATGACCAATCAATCCGAGACACTAAAGTGTTAACATCCAATCAGAAGGGTTACAAGAAAAAATCAGAAGCAGCGGGACAGATCGATGTAATCATCTGTTCCTTTCACGATGAATTCAAGTGGGGCATTACCTTCCAGAGAAGCCACAGGTAAATAATTGACATAACAACCTCTTCTGGTTGTGAGACAGTGGGTGGTAACAGAAACAGATTCAGTTGAAAATTGGCACAATCGCCAGAATCAGTGTGAATTTTCTGAATGCTCATGATGAAAACACATCCTTCACTGTACCGAATCTCTTCTCTTTATGAACACTAGGGTGATGACGGCTGTGTTTTATGCCTTTTCCTCCCTGCAACTTGGAACTGGCACTTTGCAGCAGATACTTCACACAACCCTGCTCTGGCATCAGTTTTGAAGTTTTGCCCTTGGACAATCTCTGAAACGAACCGTAGTATGCCCTTATGTAGGGTCGCCAGTGCTGCTCATATGAGAGGACTGATGAAACGCCCAATAATGGCAAAGATGCTACAGAGCCTGTCACCTCTGTGGTAACGAGGGCCCTGGAACACACCCTGCCCTGCCTGGCTCTTGTAGTAACGCAAACAGGTCTCAGCAGAAGGGGGAAGGAATTTAACTCTCTTGACAGAAATATAATTTGACTAAAACTTTGCAAAATTTAAAATTTAGGGGTTCTCCGGTATTGGTGTGAAGGAAGATTCTCACACTCTCAAAGCTGTTTCTTGCCAGAGGGTAGTAATCATGTTGATGATACATTGCAACGATAGCTTCGTTATTACTGGTTCTGACAGCAGAGTTCACAATATGCAACAGTTCACCATGAGTGTCACCTAACAACTAAGGTGCAATCAGATCCGAATACAAATAAATACCATATATTCCTCGTTTCATATCGATGGATAGGCTCCAATAGCTTTACTCAGTGGAATGTCGAATTTCGTAAATCCTAACATCTCCATTAATCCGGGATTGGCACTGGGGAATTTGATGTAATGTGACTTGTCAGCACCAATCGTTATTCTGTGATAGTCTAGTTGATTCAAGTTGAAAGCTTTTCGGGATTTAAAGAGTATCACGTGACTCATACCTCGAATAACGAATTGGCTGTTTCGTGTCGCAAGTGGAATACTTCTCTTGTGGGAAAAATTAGGTATCAACATGTAGAAGTAACAGTCATCATTGACCTCGAACTCAGTAGTGTTGCAGATGGCTGTAGTGTAGGGATGAAAGATAAGTATATCAATGTCGCCGACATCCACACACAGAAGCTTGATAAGAATCGATTTGGGGACCAAACTCATATCCTTCCGTTAGTTTGAAAAATCAACGACCTCCATTAATCCAGGAACGATGGCTGTGAGATGTTTCAGGAGTTCTGCACGTTTGAATTTCCACGGTTGAAGTTTGATTTTCACGTATTCTTCGGGGGGAGGAAGATCGTAATAATAAAATGTATCATTGGATCTGTCGATATTGTGGCAACTCATGGGTAACAGAAACTCTGTGAGGCCCACTTTCCATTTTCCCTGAAGCTTTAGGGGTTGTGCTAGATGAACCGTGAAATCACTCTACGAACTGTTGGAGTAAATGTTCTAACTAGCTGTAGAGGATGACGTCAAGTAGAAGCTATCCATTTTTTAGGAATCCAAGAAGGTTTGGGATAACCTGGAAATTTGACAAGTGCCTTCTGATCTTTTCTCGTGATTATTTTCTCAACCCAGTAAAGTTCAGGTTCTGTCATTTTTCGAAGTTCTCTTTTCGTCACTTTCTTGCGTCACTTTCAACACTTCCCCCTCTGAATCTCACGCTGTGTAAACAGGGGGGTGTCGATGCAACACGTGTTCCACTTTAAATATTTGTTCGGTCCACAAATATGTACCTGCCTTCTTGAAGGGTACTTTAAGACTGCCTAGTCAAACCTTATCCCCCACTTTAAATGTTGGTTTTTCTTTTTCTTTGGGTGGATTACAGTATAGACGCAGCCACACGACATCTTCGCTGTGAAGGTCACGTCCTTTGGTGTCTTATTGTGTGCACTATGAACCATTGTGTGTAACCTAGCACAACACATTGCAACACGTCCAAGTGTCAGTAGGTTGCGCAGATGTCAGATGATGCAGATTCATCCGACAAATTGTCTCGGCAACAGAGTGCAAGAAGAGAATTTGCAGCAACTGCATTAATCCAACAATGGATGCAATCCCCGCCAAAGCAGCGCTATCAGGTTGAGTTTCATAAAATGACTCTCCTACGACCGGAAGTTACGCGGCCCGACAATTTGCGCCGAACGCGTCTACAACTATGCAGAACCAATGAAGTAGAGAATTTGTTCCGCGTCAAGCTTCGAACAATGACACTAGACACATAAGGTATACTTAGAATAATAGACAAACTTGGAGATGTAATTTTTGTGGGCCAACTACGGATTTGGGATGTTTTACCTCTGAGCGGCACTTTTTTGCACACCATGGGCTAAATGGCCAGGTCACATGGACCCCGAAGTCTCAGAGAAGGTTGGGGGAGGGGACCCACTGGAACAGCTGTTGGGAGACAGATGGTAGCCTCCCGTCAAGGCCATCCAGCGTGTTCTTTAACGTGCACAGGGTATGGCTCTCCCTCATACGGGGCCACGGCTTAACGTCCCATCCGACGGACGGCGGCCTTTCCAAGCCCATCGGTGTCCCCTACTGACCGTGGGCAGGGCGGGGAATTTTGCGGAGAAAAATCTCAACGCTGACCCAGCTGGGACTCGAACCTGGGAACTACAGATTACGGGCCTGGCGCGCTACCGACTGGGCACCCCCGCCCCGCCAACTACGGAACACGGTGCAATATTGCTATAGAAGGAATGATAATTCGTGAAACTTGAATTAGGATCTTTGAAGCGAAAGGCCAAAGTTCCTCAAGAAAAACCCTCTCGTGAATGATGTTTTGCCACTGTTGCATTACCTTTTGTTAAGGCTTGTCACGAAGAAACTGAATCAATAAATCGCAACGATACAGAAGCCGATCTTTCGTGTTCAAATGAGCAAGTTTTAGATGATATTTATGACAATTGTCAATTGAAATTGCTGCCGCGATGCAGTGGACTTTTTGAGTTACCTTGTAGTCAAAAGCATAATTTTCAAGAAGAACCTATAAAATGTCCTATTAGTATAATTAATGTAAATTTAGAGAAACAAGTTGATGATGCAACGCAAATTGTTAATGAGAAACGTTTTGAGTTTGTTTACGTTTCTCATTAACTGATGTTAATGAAGAACAGTTAGTTAATGAAAATAGCAATTAAGAAACTGTTCCGACTGCAAATAATCCTGATGAATATAATAAGTTTAGAAGTTTTCAACTGTTGAAGCATCATTTGGAGGCGGATAATAATAAACCTAGAAAGTACAAAGCCAGGTTCTTCAAAGACCAGCACGTAGCGACGAAATATCGACGAAACGACTACAGAGCGACAACCGGCAACGAAGCAGCCAACATAGCAGAGATGACGTCACCAACGAGATCTTCAGCAATGCTTTCACCTGACGTATCGATCGACGAAGGAAGGATGTCGTCGTAACCCGACTGGATGATGATTTATCGCAACGGAGTGCCAACAATGAAAATTTAAGTATATTATTATTCTTCCACTGTGACACTTAATGATTTATAAATGTTTACTTTTCTCTGGAATAGATGAAGACGAAGAAGAATGAAGTCGCTTTATTGTGATTTTATGTACTTACATTTTCCAAATGTTTAATTTCTTGCTGAAACTATGGAATTTCGATATTGATTTTCGGAAAGTGAATTTGCTATAGTTTGAATTTATAGCGTAAATAGAATTTTTTTATGTATTCTTGTTCATCTGAAGTTCTAGTTGTTATATTGTATTAACGTGATTTAAAGTGTATTTTTGTAGATTTTTTTGTTTCAGCTGACTGAAAGCTGAAAATTGTAAGTCGACTTTAGGAAGGTAGAAATTGTAAAATGTTTATGGATATGAATGTTGAGAGTGAAAGGGAATTAGTATAGTGATTTAATATTTTTGCCATTTTAAAAATATTTTGTATTGTAAAATAATGGGCATTTGAAAGTGAATTTATATATGCAAAAATGAGATTCGTGTAAAAAGTGAAATTTGTATTCGATGAAATGTTATCATCATATATTATAAATTATTTACACATTTTTTTTATTCTTAGATACGATGTTATGTATATGTGTTTAAATCTGTTCAGTGTCATCAGTGATATTTATGCGTCAATGATGCGTAATTTTTGGGATGACATTGGCAGCATTTATTTGTATATATATGAGCTGTCCATGATGATGACTGCAGACTTTTGGTGTTTTTTGTACCCGGTTGGAGCTGTCCCCAACTGCCTAGCCTCTCTAGCGTCATAGCTTGCGCTCTCGTCAGTTATGTAAATGTCTTTCCCGGCGTGCAACATGACTTGTGCGGGTTTTTGTACAACGCATGATATAACAGTGACGTTAGGTCACACAGTTAGAAGAAGGGAATGAGTAGAGGAAAGTTTAGGAGAGTACGAGAACAGAGTAGTATGTAGAAGAGAGATGAATAGAAGAAAGAGGAGAGATGAGTTAGTAGTAGAAGTTAGTTGGAGATGGTGTAGTGAAATAGTGATGAGTCGAGATGTAGTCGAAATTTTGATTTGGTGAGTTGAATTTTTGGAAACAAACCTCGTTTGTTTTAGAAACTTTTGAATCTTTGCTATTTTTTTCACTTGAGCAACGTGAGTTAATTTTTGATTGCATTTAATATTTAAGCTTGACAATCATTTTTTTGAGTTCTTACTGGATAAGTAACGCTTGGCAATTCTTTACCGAACCGTACTTCAACTTTATTTTGGAAGTTATTATTGCCTGGCCTTCGAAAGAGCTATCCGGAGTTTGAATAAATTGGATCAAATAAAAGGTCCAAAACTTTAAATGTTATTAATTCTTTGGAGCGTTACATAGGTACCCATCCCATACGGCAGGATCCTCTCTGTTCCCCTTAAATAGATTTGTTTGAGGATCTCCCCTCAGAGTCCCCATGAGACAAGAGCCCATACGCCCCAGTTTGAACATAACGTTGGTGCATTTTACCTTAAGGTGCTGCAGGTGCGGGATCCAGCTCATCTTCTCCTCCAGAGTGATCCCCAAGTATTTAATGGTCTTCATATGGCAGATATTATTGCCAATCAATTTAAAAATCGGGTACCTCTTGGTTAGGACAACCTCTTTTGCCACAGTCATTGATGTAGTCTTTGTACAGCTGAACCAAAGGTTGTAGGGTTCACTCCATCCTTCGAGCACCGACAGCACTGTGTTGCCAGCAATCTCCAGTCTTGCTATGGAGGAGGCCGATGTGACAAGCAGCATGTCGTCTGCATAAGTTTGGAGCCAGACACCTTCAGGTATGGTCAACTCCAGAGTCGTATCTGCAACTAAATTGCAGAGGAACGGACTACTGCACAGACCTTGTGGGCAGCCCCTGTCCAAGTTCCTTCAGACTTTCATAATCATTACTGGCATAATCCCACTGGCATGGGAGTAGGTGACCATTCTGGACACCAGATTGAAGATGCTCCTGGGACAGGAACAATCTTGAAGCCTGCCTAGAATTGAAGACCACCAGACGTTATCAAATGCGCCAGTCACATCCAGGACGATGAGAGAGCTATGCAACATTGTTGGCTTTGTTTACCTTTACTATGTCCACCACCTGTTTGATAGCGGCAATGGTGGATTGGTCTGTCTTGAACCGAATTGTTTGTTGTTCAGGAAATTGTTTGTACTACAGCGGTAATACATCTTATATGTGCGCAGTTTGTCTAGAATCTTTCCCATCACTGGCAGCAGACATATTAGTCTGTAAGATCATTACGTCTGCCGGATCTCTAATCGTCTTATTGAATAGGACTAGGTCGGCCTGTTTCCAGGCCTTTGGGAAGTTTCCCAGCCTCAGACAGTTGTTAAAGAGGTGGGTGAACAGACCTTTGTGTTCTTTGAACAACTGCATCAAAATCTCCACTGTCAGACCATCGTGGCCAGGGGTAAAGCCCCTGGCCATAGCCCTGATCACTTCTCCCACCTCCTCTTCCATGAAAGGAACGTCATCTTCCATGTCTGGTAGAATCCTGCTGTATTCCCTCTGGAGATGATGTTGGGCATCATCAGAGTTCCTATCATCGTCGGGGAATAGTCCCTCGAGTAATACCTGGATAGTTTCGCAAAAAGAGGTGATCTTGAACCAACCCTGGATCAGTGGTATTGTCTGTGGCGTAGCCAGGGACAATACCACCTGTGGCCTCTGGCCTGCTCTGGCCTCTGGGGCCATGAAAAGTAGCTGGTGTATCCAAATTATTTAATAATATCAAATCAGCAGAATTGATGAAATCCAGAGTCATATCTCCTCTGACTATTCGAGTCCCATAGGAGGTGCTTTGCATTGAAGTCACCTCCCACCATTAAGTTCTTGTAATTGATTTGAGCTAGGACGTTTTGTAGCTCGGTCAATGAGTCCTTGATATTACGACTCGGTGGACAGTAAATGGAGAATGCGTGTATATTTAAACTCCCATAGCCAATCTCCATTACCGCCACTGTGATGGAGTGATATCATGGCCGTCTATATACCTACAAGGCCCGAACATTCTGTTTTTCACGTTACGAACGTGGGGCTAGGGAAGAGTCGTTGACTACAACAGGATATAGGGTTCATATCTCGCTTTGGCCAAAAAATGGCCAAAGCTGTATGGTTCACCGCTTGCTTTCGGCAGAAAATTATAAATACATCGAAAAAATAGTGAAATTAATATTCAACTAATTTTAGTCTTGTAATCTGGGAAAGAAATGAAAAAAAAAAAGTATTTGTTCTGTAAATAAAAAAAAATATCGAAAGTTAGAGGTCTTATTACAAGCAACTGATATGATGATGGTACTATAATGAAAGTAAAGTTCAGAATTATAAGCCCTCAATTCGTATTTTTACTAAGAGATATTTTTACTATATACTTTAACTAAGAGAATTTTTAACTAAATTCCATTGCTCTTTTGTTCAGCTAGCAATGAAAATGTTTTCAGTAAATTTCTACTTAAAACATAAAATGTGATTTCATTAAAATTCATACATTGCTTATATAAAATACATCATGTACCATGACGATCATTGTATACCACAAACAGAAAAATTATCCTTATATCATTTGCTTCCTACAGAAGTCTGATACAGCTTGCCATTATAAGCTGAAGATCTCTCTGGGAAAAAGAAGACTTCAGCAGTAATACCTGATAAAAGGAAATTTCATACACTCCCCATGGCTCAAAATGTGGTCACTGTATTCCATAGCCAGGCACATTAACCACATAATGATCAAGGTGATCTCTGAAATGTTATGTGATTATAAATTATTTCTTAAATGGTTAAACAAAATATGCTCATTTATACTTGAGATTGATTATTGCTGATAATTCTCATTGAAACTGTAGTCACATTACGAATCATGCAGATTTTTTAAATCATCAATTTGGTTTTTGTTCCAAATAGAAAGTTATTGACCAGAAGTGAAATTTATGAGAGAGAATGCATGGAAGAAGTGGCATGGAAAAGTAAAATTTCAATGTACTTAAACTGACACGAGCATTAGAGGTAATAAGAGAGGGAAGGGGGGGGGATATTACAAATAAATTGTTAGCATCCAAAGCAAATATTGGAAAATACTGGTATGATTTACATATTAAACTGCTGACAAATTCTATATAGGGAAATATATTTATAATGTATTTTCCTATTTGAATCAACAATAAAGATATACTGTTTTTTTAACGGTATGGCAAAAGATGAAGACTTTTGAGCAAATTTGACAAAAAAAATCATCAAAAGAAATTAGTAGGTTTTAATACTGTTAGATATTTTTATCTGACAGTTGAGCAACTGTCTAATCTAATATATTGATACTAACAAAAGTTTGAATAGAGGTAATGTGTGGTAATTAAAATTAAATTGAAGTTTCTAATTCACTATAAACTTTAATTTAATACTGATACTATGCGTAGCAAAAAAATCAGTCAATAAGCATTCCATATCTGTATCTATTTCTGTTTCTAATTATTACTTCCATATTTGTATCCATTCTGTATCTATTTCACGAAATATCTCAAAGGTAAAGCAGACTTCAACCCTGAAAACTTATCAGTAGATTAAGAGAAATTGAATTACTGTTCATCAAAGGGTGAACAGCAATTAGGTAAATGAATTTAATTCTAGGAGACACCACTGATGTGCATCAGGATTCACATTCTATTTTTTTTGGAACTAAGTAGGCACAGTAACAATAATGGCAAAAGAAACACTTAAATTTGACTTCAGCTTTCCCATTTCTAACATGCAGAAAAACTACAAATGTGGGGGTTCCCCATACTTTTAGTTGGTAACATTAATTTCAGGATTTAATGCATCCTTAATATTATTCCCACTCAAACACCTGCAATATTGAAATGTGATATTGACCTCCAGTAAGGTGCCTGTGTTTCCTAAATCTACATTCTAAACAATCTGTCTGGAACTTCCCAGGCAATATGTATGTAATATAATATAAATGTAATAATGTATAAATGTATATAATGTTAATTATGTAAATAATTACAATAAATTATATTATTGACAGTAATAATACAATATTCGGTGAAAGTGGTAAAAAAAGACATTGCTTTTCTGTTAATGGAATTATTGTCACTAACATATGCTTCTGTATCTTATAGCTCCCAAAGCAATTAAAATTTTTAAAAAATCTACACAAAGAACTTCAAATGTTATATTTCTCCAGGAAGTATGTGTACATCTTTAAAAGGAAACATAACACCAGTTACCAAGAAAACATAAGAACTATTTGCAGCATTTTTGCCATCAAATGCACATTCATTAAAATTTGGTTTAATATGTAGCTCATCCGTCATTAAGATAACAGTTTTGGATGTAAGTGTTTGTAATTTATACTTCAACTGTATGTATGCTAAAGATTTATCATCAAATTGTTCTGTATGTGGACATGTGTTAAGTGATGTACAAATCTGTCAAAAGAATTGGTGAGTGAATAAACACTATATTTCCTGACTTTCTTAAGAATCTATATGCAACATGTGCAACAGAATACAGTAGGGAAGAAAAAATGATTAACAGATTGGAATATCTAAGGCACAGTTTTTTGCAGTGGTTCCATTTGCACAGTTTCTTATAAGTTATCAAACTGAACTGCATCCATTTAATCAGTCTCAATGTATTGCAAAAAACTCTCATTGTCATCTCATTGTGTTGCTAACTTTTGTTTACCTTTTATCAATATTTCCCAAATTTTTTTAGCTGAACATTATAAATGAATGAAAAACTACAAATGTGGGGGTTCCCCATACTTTTATAACCACAGAACAGGCTATTTTAAGTGCAGGATAAATTTATAAATTAATGAAACAAACATCATTATCTTTTGATGTGTCCAAAAGCGTGAAGACTAGGAAGTGGAATATAATCCTTAGACTATATTAAGTTTGAAGGAACCCCTATTTCAAGACGTTACTCTTTGGCATGGTGCTCAAGGAACATTTGTTCATTTCTTGTTTTTAGATGAGCTTGCATTTATTAGGAAACAATAGATAAAATCAAAACATAACCTAAGCTAACAATTTAGAAATCTTGAAATTCAAGAAGCCATCATATTTCACAAATTAAGGAATGTTTATATATATATTCACACACACACAGTATCACATTCAATAAACAAGGAATTTCCTTATGTATACTTCAGACGATTTGTTGATGAACACTGTATTTTGAAATATAGTAGTTAATTTGGTATTGAATAAAAGTTTAAATATTTATGATCCTTACAGCTGTGACCTAAAGTTCTTTACTTCACCACTTCACTTTTATGTATTAATCAGTAGATATAACTTAAAAGTTTATGGCTAAAATTTAAATTTACCGCTCATCCTTAAAATTAGGCTTAATTTCAGATATGGTCAGAACTAACCGGAAACAGCTAAATTATTACAATAAATTACATTAATAGCAAAAACTAAGATTAGAAATTCAAAATATGTAACTTACCTTTGAGTAATGTAATCCTTTTTAGATAACAAATACAGTCAAACACAATTGTAATACATACTCACGCGAACACGGCGACATATTGCTATGAAGTAACACTACGTATGTGACGTTACAACTAGACTTCGGCGAAATATTCGGGCCTGGTAGGTATATAGACGGCCATGGTGATATGCCAATATGACATTCACTTTGGGGTTCGAAACGACAATTCCAGCTTTAGGCTTGGCTTCTTTAGTGCAAAATAGCCTGCTGGTCAGAGGGAGCCCCCTAATGATCTTCCCCCTGCAGTAGGATTCTTACACTAGAGCAACATCGACTACTTCTTCTTCTATCTCCTGGCTGAGTAGGGCTGTTGCAGCCCGTACCCCATTTAAATTTATTTGCAAGAAATTTAACCTTGCCCCACTACCACCATCTGGACTCCTACTGTCCATAGTCTGTGCGCTTCTTCAGCAACTACAGTTCTCTAATATACGACAGACAGTTGCTGTCCATCGCATTGTGGCCCAGATCATATTTGGCCCCATGTTCCTTGTTTGCCATTTTGCAAACAACATACTTTGGTTTTGCTTTTGGCACCTCCTAAAAGAGTGCTTACGCACACACTGAGAGCACCATTGTGTTTTCACGGTGCATGCTTTTTGCATATGCCCGAAGACATAGCACGTCTAGCATCGGAGTACTTTAATGTACTCCTGTACCTGGCACCATGAGCAGCTCACATTCAACTTACCTAATTCTATCAATTTTCTGTGTGATGCACTGCTGGCCTCCAGAACTCAATGCATTGCATTATCATCTCTCCTTCTCTAGGAGAACAGCGGGGTTCATTTTGGGTCTGGATGACCTTCCGGAGTAGATCATGGTGGACCTCTTTATCGACACTATAGACAATGATTTTCGGCGTAAGCTTCTTGTCTGACTTGGACTCTCATTCCTCTTTAAGTGCCTCGTGACTGTCCACTGCTTTTTTCAAACAGTCCAAGTCACCCTGCGTGCCACACTCAATGATGACCCCATTTTTCCGCATGGGGTGCGCTGTCATCACTCCGAGATTCAACTCTGTGGGGTTTATATTCCTCTTAAGGCTATCCCTCACCTCTATTGCTGACTTCTCCTTGTCTTTGGAAAAGCCAGCAGGGTATGCCTTTGTTTAGGGAGGGTCGGCTTCTTAGCCACCACCAAACCTCCCTTTCCAACCCCGTGTCCTCCGACTCCTTTTGCGCATGTTGGCTTAGGCCCCATTGTTTTTGGGGAACACACAGCTCTCTCTGCTAGGCGCCCACTGATGGTTGCTGCAGTGAGCTCTTGTTCACAAACAATAGCATGCAGCTTCTTAGCTACACCCATCACTTCAGATCTTAATCCACTGTCTATGTTGTGCTGGAACAGCACCACCGCATGTTCCTCCGAAAGGTCAATCGCCGCAGACATCCTCTCTGAATCCCTCTCGTTTCTATTGGGTTCTCCACTCTAAGGGGCCTTCTCAATCTCTCCTTTATGGCTCCCCTTCTCCTCTCCTTCTTTAAGCTCCTCTTTTTTATTTGGTGGCCCTTATCCCTTCTTAGTGCTAGTTGTGGTGGAAGAGGGAGTCCCTTAGACTTCCTCCACATCCATGGCAGGAGCGGCAGCCTCCTTGGGCTTGCCATCCTTTTTACCAGTCCTCTTTTTAGTAACATTCTGGCCCGATATATGTGACGACGTTTAAGTGTCCATAGAAATTTAAGATATTCCATTCTCCACCCACTACCGAGCCCAAGAAGGGGAGGCCTCCGACTTAAATTCAACGCTCTTCATACCTTAGAGCTGCACCCAGGTTATACCCAGACTTAGGATCTACCATTCAGCCAGAGCAGGATCCGGTTCCTGGTCCGGACCCAACCCCAGTCACCAAGGATATCCACCACCCAGCTGGCTCACCCAACCACCCCCGGATGACAGGGTGGAGGTAGGACAGGTGATGCCTCACGAACCGATTGATCTGACCGAGCCAGCTCAGACCTCCCATTTTATTGAAGCAGGGGCCAAAACGACGTATTGGACTTTCCACCTTTCTGACCCTCAGCCACCAGGATCCCCTTTTCCACATTACAGGTCTACAACTACGGTAAACAGATGGGCCATTCTTAGGCATAGCAATCATGATAGATCTCCCTCATGCCCATATTGGGCCCTTTAAATCCTAATCCAACTGGCCTGCTACCAACCCTATTTGATACGTTGCTTAATTTCAGCAACCTAATATACCAGTATATGTCTCGAGTCCAGCGTGGAGGGGTGGACTATGCTTCCTGATAGAACTACGGAGGCAAGCTTCCCTGGGTTAAGTCCATAGACTGAACCACCCAGAAACAGAGAAAATTTCAAAAAAAAAAAATAATAAAAGGAGGAGAGGAGCCCATGTCCTCTCAGATCATGGACTCCCTCTCTTCTAGACCTCATGCAGCCACCCCCCAGGTCAATCCACGGCTATGGGCTCTTTCCGGTAGAATGGCAGTGGAGTCCTCACGTCCTGCACCTTACCACTTGTACAGAGCTGCCAGTTGTCCTGCTTGAGACCCACCTTAGAACCGCTTCAGGCCCAGGGGCCACCATACGATCTATTTTCCCCAGTCCTTCACAGTCGCCTTCTCACTCGCCCACTCTTCGTCTTCTCACACCTCACTCGTCCTCTCCTTTCTCTCCTTTCACCTTTATCTCTCTATTTGCTCACCCTCTTCCAAGCTTCGGCCAACCAGAGTGAGCATCGTTCCTGTGTTTCCTACTTCTTCCAACTGCTAATGCATTCTTCTACTTTCCACCTAAGCCATGTCCTTGTGATCAGGACCATGGAATTCTCTATCTTAGAATTCATTTCATATTGGTCTCAAAGGCGTTCCACATAGGTTTCTGGCCCAAGGCCATCACACATCTCCAGACCATAAACCATGACAGAGATATCAATATGAATCAAAAGAGTGACAAGCAATCAGCAACAAAGTAGGAGACAGAGGCCATTGGCATCTGCTCTAGCAAGCACGGTTGGAATTACCTCCACGGAGATGCGCATCCGCTGACCAACCATCCCCAGGACAGAGGATTGAGTTGGAATTCAAATGGGGCCGCTAAAAGAGGGTTGTGGACCCCCATCATTTACCCACGCTCGGAAGAGTCTGTCTCATTTGAGAATAGTAAAGACGGTATAAAAGACTTCCAATCTCCTTTGGCTCTCCTTTCTCTAAACCTCTTAATCTCTCATCTTCTCACCTTCTCTTCTTCTCATTCAGCTCCACCAGCTCTTCTCTTTACCTCTTCATCTTATCTCAACCTCATCAACTTCACTCAACTTCTCCTCTCCATCCTCACTCACCTCGCCTACATCTTCCAACCTGTCACAACTCTGAACCTCAACACTGAACTCGAGCAAAATGGGCTCATTTGACGTAAGGTAAAATGACAACCACATACAAATATATCCTTGCCCCTGTGGAAGTCTTACATAGATGGAGAACTCTTAGTATGGCCTTTCTGTTTTGGCCTATCCGACATTTTAAGTTGAAGGCGAAGTTTTAAGTGACCAGAGTAACTCTAGTCAGTATAGCCCTCAACTACATTAAGGCACTCAAGCCCCCTCAGCATGATAAGGTAGTTCCCTTCGAGGGGGTAACAGCTACATAGTGGGTCTTCACTTCTTACCTGACAGTGAGCCATTTGGGGTCCATGTGACCTAGCAATGTAGCCTGTTGTGGGCAAAAAGGGCAGCTTAGTGGAAAAACAACCTAATTCATTCTCTCATCACAAAACAAATTTCATTTGTCTTACAAATCTACGTAGCTGTCTGCCGGAAAAAATATTTCAATTTCAATATTTTATTTGAATCTCTTTGATTCCATTATGAAAATTAAAAAGCAGAAAATGAAAAAAAAGTTTAAAAAAAATACACCCAGAAATATGAAGTGGAATAGCAATAACATGCTATTTAACTTTGTATTCTTCATATTCAGAAATTTATACAAAGAATTTAAAAACAGAAAATGAAAAATAGGATAAAAAATAGTACACCCAGAAATACAAAGTCGAATAGCAATTACATGCTATTCAACTTCGTATTAAAAGAACAGAAAATATACAAAGGAAGTAATGAAAACTACCTGGAAAACTTAAAGAAAAAAATGTAAGCAGTACACCCCACTATCAAATTCACGACCGAGTACGAGAAAAAAAATATACTACCATATCTCGACATTCTATTGGAAAGAAAGCAAGATCACATTGAAACAAGGATATATCGAAAATCCGCAAATATGGGTGCAATAATACCCATACGCATCAGCATATAGACACAAAAAGAGTGCATCGGCATTCGTCAGGAATAACAGATCATCATCATCATCATCACCAACATGAAGTAGCCATTTGCTACGGAGGTCCAACCAGACTGTGCAATTTGGTTCTCCAAGCAAGTCTGTACTCAGCTGCATCTGGCCACTGAACAGCAATTCTAATAAGGTCCTCTTTGACATTGTCTGTCCACCACATCCACTACATCGGACATTAGGTGCTACACCTGGCCAGTTCTATACATGATCACAAGGGTTTGGTGCATAGCTCTCCTTCCAGTGACTACCTACCTATCATGATACTCCAGCAATGAAAAGCATACGAAACCCTAAAAGGAAACGTATGCAAAATGACACAGAACGACAACTATCCCTTGCAGCTAATTAGAAAAATTGAAATTGAAGCATAAAGCATCACAAAACGTGACAATCATCCAAAACCGGCACAAGAACAAAAAGAAAATTATAAATACATCATCAGCTTGCCCACCAGTAACTTGGCTAGAAAAATCATTAAACAGAATTAGGAAACCCTACAATCGCATACTACCCACGGCAGCAACATTAACAACACAAAGAAATATAAAAAAAGACCAAGACGAAAAAGGAAAAACGGCAGGAGATACTCTGTAGAAAACTGACACACCGTACTATGGAAAAACGTGAAGATCATATAAAATCAGTTTTAAAGATCACCAACAGGCATCATAGAAACAACAGCATTATCCAGATACGCGAGTAGTAGTATTGTGCCACTATAGGCTGTCGACGCACAATGCTTTCCCCTATGACGTCACTGACCACGCCCCTTATTATCATCTTTATTAATATTCATAACTCACCAATTAATTAAACATTGATCAAAACTGCTGTTTTCGTTATTAAAAAAAAACCTACATTTTTAATTTTTAGGTCACACGCTCCTCTCTAAAGATCCCCTGGTTGACCCACTCAAACCCCTCGTGAAGTAAACAACTATAAAGGTCGCAAATCATTCCAAGTACCACGACGGCTGATGACGTCACCAGGCGTCAGTAGGATGTGTTACAACAAGACACACTTCAGTAAACAGCTGTTCTTGAATGACGTCAACAGTAAACAACCCTGGGGACATCTGATAGTTGTGTCAAGATATGTTACATCAAATTGGTGTATCGTTCTATCAACGTCCGAACTCTCGAATGATTGAGTCATCAACTCTCGACACTTATCTAGGTCACTAATCTCAACAGTTGTGCGCATGCGTGTCTATTAACGTTAAATAGCGTGCACCCACAGAGCATGTCATTGTCCACGATGCAGCCTAACAATCCAGATGTGTGGTGTCTCGGTGAAGATATATACATCATTCCTTTTCTGTTCAAAAGTAAGTTTTTCGTGCACGTTCATTGTTAGAAGAAGTATGTAAATGGTGAATTCATCTACCCTACACCCATGGGAGTTACCTGTTGTGCCCATGTTTGCTTTAAAATGTGGACACGGGTGTTGGTGCAGAAGGCCTCAGACGCCATTATTTTGACCACTAGTGCCAACCCACCTTACCTCCACTGTGGCACCCAACTCGACCAGAGAAAAATATCGCCGGCGGCAAGGATCCATACAATGTGGTCTGGTGCTCCCCAGATGGTCGGTAATCTACGTGACCACTGAAGTAAACAACTCTTGCTAGAGGTGCCGAAGATTCACACCTCGGCCTACACAAACCAATAAGAAGTGCCCACGCGCAGACTCGAGTGACAGGAAGCCAACGAAGAATAAAACTGAGAGGACACAACTTCTCAGTGCCCTCTTTTGTCAAATAACTCTCGTCTGTAAGCTGGAAGGAGGAAGAGGTTTCAAGTCGTCTCCAGTGAAGTAAAGGAGCCGAGCTGGACGTTAGCATGCACAGGAGGGGTAGCAGGAACCAATAACTACCTGTAGCATATGAGCTCCGAGCAGCGACTGGCTAGTGGCGATGCCTTCACCTGTGATCCGTCTGCATAAGATGAGTTAGGATCAAAGTTCATTCTGGTTTGGCAATACTTTTCCCAATTATGCATGTGTAAGATTGCACTGTCTGTCGCCGTCGCCCTGGTCCCGGATGATATTAACAGACTATTTGGTGTCTATTCTTCCTTTGAGCATTTGCTCGACCGATTAACCAAATTGGCTTATCGTCGCTGCTCTACGTTCCTTCAAATGAAAAGAGGCCATGCCAGTGACGCCTGCCTGAAATTGTCAGAAGAAAGGTTTAATGTTTAAATGTGTAACTCACTTAGAAATGATCTGTTGAATAAATGCTGTTATTTGTTATATGTGATATATCTTGATGCTTTATGATTATTGATATATGTCCGACGAAGTAAGTGGTGATCTTAGAGCCTGCCTCAGTTTGGCACTAATAAATATATATAACCACTAGTACGAATGGCTACCAAATGAGTGACACTACCATATAGGTACGTACAACCCCATGACATTGGTTTCCGTGACCAGGATTCCTTTGAACCTGTAGGTTATTGCAGCCAGGAATTGAAAAATGAATAGAGGTCTGAAAATTGTTGAACAATATAACGATGGTACTTTTATGACCATGATTCCTTTGAATCTGTGAATTAGTATGGCTAGAAGATAGGAAAAAAGTAGGTGTTCAAAAGAAAAAATATCAATATTGGAAAAAATTGCAATTTCACTGTTAAGTGTGTAAACTCATGGAAATTTTGAATAGCATAGATAAGTCTGATGTTCTGTGAAAAATATGTATATATTACATAATTACTATGTTGAAGCGAGGCAGCGGCGAAAAGTGTTAGGAAACCCTTAGAAGGTAAGATTATTGCGAATATATGGATGTTAAAGAAATGTTATTCTGTGAAAAGTTTTAGCGAGGACTGTGATACTTGTATTTTTAGTGAGGATATTCAGGAACATCTGTCAAAACAAAATGTTATTATAAGCTATAATGAAAATTTATGGAAAGATAGGAGAAAGCGTCAGAGAATACGCTCCCAGGGTAAAAGCCATGGCCTTACAAGTACCTGAAAGGAAACTCGGGTGATACCGAAGCACTTGCTCTGTCTGATGCAAGATCAAGTTAGGCTGTCGCAGTTTGTCTCTGGGCTATTACCCAAGCTAAAGCGGTTCGTTCTCTCCCATAATCCCAAAACTTTCGATGAGGCAGTGGACCGAGATAATCTAGAGGATAGCAATGAACTCTTAGCAGACGAATCATCTCACATTTGTGCGGTGCAGACTGACACCGCGGTGCTGAAATCGACTTTAGAGATTAACCAATACGAACCCCTAGAAGAGATACTGCATTTGGTCCGACAACAGGCCCGCAATTACGAAGCGACAATGAGAAATATGACTACGGAAATGAACCGATTGACTGACAAGGTTTGAAGAACGGAGCTATCGGCTAGCGTCATTCCCTCAACAGCAGGATTTACGACCCCCTCTGCCAGGTCCCGCTCGACTGCCGCCACGGCTGTTAAATGTTTCTTCTGCAGCAAAACTGGACACATAGCTCGACAATGCAGAAGTCGAAGGGGTGACCCAAAGCAGTACGGCCGAACTAACCTCCCCGTGTCGCCAACCCATCACGCAGGCTCGTGAAGTTTTCCACAATCAAGTAGGAGGGAAGAAAATTTCGGTAGATATCGTCAAGGATTCCAAGGGACTCAAGCAACTTAAAAAGACACGACTCCTCCTTCGGACGTAATCGAGATCACAGTAATTTAAACTACTAGGGGCGAGTCCGACCGAGCACATCACTCGATCCCCGGCATCTCTGGCAGCCACCAGGGATGTAGCAAAGGACTATGGTTGTGGGGGGAGAAGTCCTAAATTTTCCAACTCGAGCAAAATTTTGGAAAATTTCCCAACTGAGCAAACTTGCGGGGAGATTTTTTCACGACTCTCCTATTTTGCCAACTAGCCATAATATAATTTCTCAGGAATACTTCCAATATTTGCATATTTACATCTCGTCTGAATTGTAGTATATCAGTATGAATTTTTATCTTGATTTGGTCAAATCTCCTTAATTTCAACTATCTGAATTTCACAAACCCAATCAACTATCCTGAATTTCACAAACCCAATCCCAATTATCACAACTCGCCCGTATTTTCCAAGTGGATTCGAATTTTACCAACTTGACCTACATTCTGTTAAGTTTCCTCAATTTGTCCAACACTCCTTCATTTCACAAAACAAATCTCAATTTTCACAACTCGCCATACTTTTACAGAAAAAATCGCACTTTTTACATCTTACCTGAATTTGCCAAGTCACTTCGAATTTTATCAACTCTACTTAATTGCAAAAGAAAGGCACAATTTTCACAACTCCCCTGTATTTTACCAAGTGGCTTCGAATTTTGCCAACTCCCCTAGATTTTGTCAATAGTTCTCGATTTTTCCAACTCTCCTTAATTTCACAAAACTAATCACAATTTTTACAACTCACCTGTACTTTACCAAGTGGTTTCCAGTTTTGCCAACTTCCCTAGATTTTGCAAAGTTTTCTCGATTTTATCAACTCTCCTTAATTTTACAAAAGTAATGCCCGTATTTTACCAAGTGGATTCGAGTTTTGCCCTAGATTTTTCCATCTCGCCAAAATTTTACAGCAAAAATATTTAACATCACACACGATTTTTGTAAAGCCACTCAGAATTTTATCAAATCCCCAAAGATTTGCCAATTCTCCTAGATATTGCGAAGCTGCCTCGATTTTGCCAACACGCCATAATTTTAGAGAAAAAATATTGCAATTTTTACATCTCACCAGAATTTTGTCAACTCTCCACGATTTTGCCAAATCACTCCGAATTTTGCCAACTGCCCCTATTTTTTGCCAACTCCCTAGGTTTTGCCAACTCTCCTAGTTTTTGCCAACTCTCCTAGTTTTTGCCAACTCCCTAAGTTTTGCCAATTCTCCTAGATTTTGCCAACTCGCAATAATTTTACAAAAAAAAATCCAAATTTTCACATCTCATCTGAATTTTTCCAAGTCACTCCGAATTTTGTCAACTGTCCCTAGATTTTGCCAACTTCCTACGTTTTGCCAACTCGCCATAATTTTACAAAAAAATCCTAATTTTTACATCTCACCTGAATTTTGCCAACTCCCCACGATTTTACCAATCACTCCGAATTTTGTCAACTCTCCATGATTTTGTCAAGTCACTCCAAATTTTGCCAACTCCCCAAGATTTTGCCAAGTTGTCCCGATTTTGCCGAAGATTTTACCAAGTCACTCCGAATTTTGCCAACTCCCTAAGATTTTGCAACTCACCTGTTTTTACTAAGTGGTTTCGAATTTTGCCAACTGCTCTAAATTTTGCTGTCTCTCCATTTTCCAAACTGCCTTAGATTTGCCAAGTTGCCTCTATTTTGACAACTCCCCTTATTTTTCCAAAAAGAAAAATTACAGATTTTCACAACTCACCTAGATTTTCCGAAGTCATTTCGAATTTTACCAACTCCGAGTTACTTTGGGGGGAGCCTCCCCCCACCCCCAGGCTACCCACCCCCTGGCGTAGGCCAATACCCTGTGGCCTCGTGCACCGTAATAGGCGATGATGTAATCTCATCCACAATCAGAGGCAAAATTGGAGGCAGCAGTTGTGATATACTTCTGGACACTGGCGCTACGATATCGATAATAGGGATTAGAGGTTTTAGAAGAATGAAGAAGAAATGTAATAAAATTGAGTCAGTTGACTTTGGTGTGAAGGGTATAAGCGGCAGAGTGCTTCCGGTTTTAGGAAAATTCGATGCTGAAATCGAAGTAGGAGGCGAGAGATTTCTCCATCCTCTCGTCGTGATAAGACATGAGACTAAGCAACAGATCCGACGATGTAATCGGCTACGACTTGCTAAAGTCGCAGGACTTCCTATGGAACATAAAAACCGGATGCTACGAAAAGAAACACATTCTTCCCTATTTTTCGAGCAAGAGAAGACTCAAGTATGGCCTAACATTAGGAACGAAATAACACCTGTCACCAGACATTTAACCCACCGATAGGGAAGGCCGAAAGCAAAATTTTAATCGTTCCGCGTACAGAACGAATTACCTTAGTGAAGTGCACAAATACTTGCAACGTAAGACCATTTTAGTGCAGCCCTGGGAAGAGATAAAAAAACAAAGCTATATGTATAGCTACGTCCCTGAATACTGTCGATGACTGTGGGTTGATAAATATCAGGATCTCCAATGTCTCCCAGCAACCCATCTGGGTTAACAAAGGGATGAAACTAGTCACCATCGAGGACCTAGAGGAAGCTCAAGTCAATTGGATTTACCCAGCACAGAAAAGCGAAAACAGCCAGAGGACTCAAGAAAGGACAGGATTGCTTCTTTGTCTTTGGACGACTTTGATTTAGCTCATATACCTCCGAAGCTGAGAAAACGGTTAGGATCGTTGTTACTAAGAAATAAAAAATTTTTTGCTAGGGACCTCAGCGAGCTCAGCAGCACAGATGTGGTATATCATGAGATCCATTTGGAGGACAATAAACCAGTCAGGAAACCTGCATATCGCACTCCCTTCACATTACAGTCAGTTCTGGAAGATCAGATACAAGAAATGCTAGATAATGGTATCATCAGAGAAAGTGCATCGCCTTATACCTCACCTATTGTATTGGTGAAGAAGCGCGATGGGAGCTGGCGTTTCTGCATAGATTATTGGGTCCTCAATTCAAAAACGGTACCCGATGCTTATCCCTTACCTCTCATCAACGACATACTCGACTTATTAGCAAATGCCCAATTTTTCAGTTCATTAGATATGACTTCTGGGTATTATCAAGTCTGAGTGCACCCTAATGACATTCATAAAACCGCATTCATCAGCAAGATCTTTGAATTCACCAGTCTACCGCTCGGCTTAAAAAACAGCGGCCTGTCTACCAGTGACTAATGGATGTAGCATTATTTGGCTTGGCCAATGAGCAGATTCCCATCTACCTAGACGACATCATAGTAGCATCCAAAACTGTCGACGAATATCTAGCAAAACTACAGACAGTGTTTGGTAGGCTAGGAATCTTTAATTTGAAACTCAAACCTAAAAAGTGTCAATTTTTGAAAGAATCTGTGTCGTATTTGGGACATCTGTTCACCTCCCAAGGGCGAAATCTGAAAACCATGGAAGAATTCCCAGTGCCAAAGACAGTGAAGAAGGTCAAGACTTTTTTGGGGCTGATAGGGTATTATAGGAAATTCATCGAAAATTACACTGATCTGGCACTCCTACTCATAGAAATAACAAAGAAAGATAGACGCTTCCAATGTACTCCGAGGCGGAAACGGCTTTTCAAGAGCTAAAGTAAAAATAATATCTGAACCCTTACTGTTATACCCTGATATCAAAAAGGAATTCTTCGTATCTAGTGATGCTAGTGACCTCGCCGTGGGCGCAGTCCTAGAACAATATAATGATGGTGGAATTAGACAGCCTGTAGCATGTGTCAGCAGGAAACTAAAACTGGCAGAGACAAAATACTCCATGATTGAAAGAGAGGCTTTAGCGATAAAATTTGCTGTTAATTGTTTCAAACATTATACCATTCAGCGATCATGCCCTGTTAACATACTTAATGAAATTAAAGGACCCTTCCAGCAGGCTAGCTAGGTGGAATTTAACCATGCAAGGTTTCGATTTTGATGTTGTATACAGACCGGGGAAACAACATATCCCAGCTGATGTACTGTCAAGAAACGTAAATGCGGTCGACACCAATCGTACCCTGCCGGGGAAATTTTCGGACAAGCAGCAGTTAATAGCTATACAGAGAGAAGATCCTCAGCCTTTGGAAATTATAGAATATCTGGATGGAAGCAGAGAGTAGTTTAGTCCCACTTGACCGTCCCCCCATGCACACTACTTTCCCCTCCTATGACTCCACCAGCCACGCCCACTCCCGGTCACGTGATATGACGTCACAAGCCACGCCCCCTCATTAATAATAATAATTAGTAATTAATAATTACTCCCCCTTATTAAAAGTTCCCTCCCCCTTTATGAAAAGCCTGTGGTGTCACCTAGTGCTGAGTACTATTTTTAGAAAAACCCTCTACTTTAGTCGTAATTTTTCCGATTTTTGACTCCACCTTATTAAAAAACCCCCCTTATCAAAAGTTCTGCCCCAAGGTTCAAGGTGTTGTAAATATGGTGAAATTAGCGTCCAGAGAAGGGGCTCCCTACACCAGTCAAAACAGAAAAGTGAGATAGCGGATGCAGAAGAATCTGCCTCTCAGCAATCTCTCGGGGGGGGGGGGGAAGGCCCTATTCAGGACAATGTAGAAAAGAAGGCCCTTTTCAGGACAATGTAAAAATACTGAACATTACACCTTGCAGAAGAGGTCAATGTTCTGAAAAAAGTCAGTGACAATATGGAAGCATGCATGTTGCAGCTTCGCACTGTGGTTGTTGCCAAGGAGGTAGGTGATGGAGTAGTCAGTGGTTCCTACAGCATTAAGCTCCCGGAACAAAGTATCTGTTTCAGCATTCTAGCGGGAGCAGTTGAGAAGAACGTGGGATACAGTCTCATGTGTCCTGCAAGTGGCACAGTCTGGACACTCTGCCAAGTGTGTGCAGCATAGAGTTACTGTAGATGACACCAACTCGGAGACGATGAAGGAGAGTCTCTTCAGATCTGAGATTACCAAGGTTAGGAGCAGTGAGAGAAGGTTCAACCAGGTACCTGAATGAGGAACACCTGCTGTCCTTCTGCCACTGAGCAAAACGGAACTGGCTCACCAGTTGTGAGACAGAACTTTTGCAGTCGCTGAGAGAGAGAGAGTGTAATTAGTTACACATTTCTGACTCTCCAGTGCCTCCTTCACAGTGTGATCAGCGAGCTCATTTCCAGGTATCCCTACATGGGAAGGGATCCAGTGGAAATGGACCATGATTCCAGCAGAAATGACCATTGAGCAAGTCTCTGTGATATTCCGGATGAGGAAGGGGTTGCAGCTCTTGCTGTCTCGCTTCTGGAGAGTTTTCAAGGCTGACTTGCTGTCACAGAGGATGACAAAGTTGCCACTCTCGAGACTGAGGATGAAAAGTACAGCCTCAAGAATAGCATGAAGCTCTGCACAGGTGGAGGAGGTTAGATGCGGGAGATGGAAACCTCTGGCAATGCTAGTATCGGGGATGACAATGGCAGAGGCAGCATGTTGCCTCTCCCGGTCCACAGATCCATCAGTGTAGACCTCAGTACATCTCTCATATCGTGCAGTGACATAGGAGGTGGAGAGAAATCTGATGGCCAGTGGATCAGATTTGCTCTTCCGACCAAGAGAAGGGATAGTGACATTGATCATTAGATCACTGTTCCTCCAGGGTGGAAGGTCAGGGAAGAGAGTATTGCCAGCACCCAGCATCAGTCCCTCCAGTTCGTGCATCTGAAGCTGGTAGGAAAGACTCGGTCGTAGAAGTCCTTGGTGGACAGGGCAATGGCAGAGTGTGGCCTGTCATGCAACTTCATGAGAAGCTCATGGTTAGTGTGCAGGGAATGGAGCCTCGAGAGATGACACAGTATATCTCTCTTCCAGTGCATGTGGAAAGGCATGTCATCAGCCTCTGCAATGACAGACACATTAGGTGTGTTAGGGCAGAGTCTGAGGCAGAGGAGCAGAGATATAGTGTGGACAGTTGCTGAGCAGTGTATCAGAGGCATTGACCAGAAGGTGACCACTGTAGTTGATACGGGAGAGAATGAAGTGCCGGTACAAGACCAGGAGGGTCTTGCAGGAATTTCCCCAGTGGGTACCAGCAAGAAAGGGCAGTATATTTCTCTGTGCAGTGGCAGTTGTCTTAAGATGCTGGATGTGGGTCCTGCAGCTCAGCCTGTTGTCCAGGACCACACCAAGGAACTTATGCTGATGGATGGCCTTGATGTGATCTGGTCCAAGCAAGAGGTCAGGGAAGGTGGGTGGAAGGCATCTCCTTGTGAAAACCATGGCCACAGTCTTATCAGTAGAAAGAGTGAGGCTTAGGTTGTCGAAGAACTTGACGACCGTGTCCACAGCTCTTTTCATCACGAGCTGAGCATGGTAGGGGTCCTGGCTAGGGAACCAGATGCAGATATTGTCTGCGTAAATGGAAATACCCACTCTCTCCTCGAGTCGAGAGGATAGGCCTGACAGTAAGATGTTCAGTAACATCGGGCTGAGGACACCCCCTTGAAGTACTCCATGATTGATGGTGTGGGAGATGCTGAGCGTGTTGCCCAGCTTCATGTGAACAGTCCTGTTGGAGAGGTAAGCTGTGATCCACTGGTTGATATTAGCTCTGAGGCCAAGATCATGGAGCCTGCAGAGAATATCCGAGTGGGACAGGGAATCGAATGCCTTCTGGATATCAAAGAAGACAGCAACAGTAGTCTCTCCCAGGGACCTCGCCTGATCAGCAGCAGAGATGAAGTCGATGAGATTGTCCTACGTGCATCTCCCTTTGCAGAAACCTGAGTGGCTGTCAGGGAGGAGGCCATTGGACTCTAGGTATCATTCCAGGAGTCCAAGGACCAGTCTCTCTAGGATCTTGCTGAGGCAAGATGAAAGAGCAATGGGCCTGTAAGAGGACAGCTTCGTGACGGGATTTCCCTGCTTCAAGATAGGCACGATGTGTGTTGCCTTCCATGACTCAGGTACTGTGCAGGTGGTCCAGGAGTGATTGAAGGCTTTGAGAAGCACAAGAAGAGCCTCAGGTGAGAGGTTAGCTAACTGAGTATAGCTCACGCCGTCAGGGCCTGGGGCCGACAAGCGCTTCGAAGCCGCAATAGCAGAGGTGAATTCCTGCAAGGTGAAAGGATTATTATAGCAAGGCTCAGAACCAGAGCAGGGTTGCTGAGCTGTATCCTGAACCGGTAGAGCAGGAAGGGAAGAGGTGAGGTGACGCAAAAAGGCATTAGCAGTGGCTGCTAAGTCCTCCCCACGGGCCAGGGCAAGGTTATGGAAGGGAAGGGCAGGCTGTGACTTCCCTGTCAGTTCCTGATGAACTTCCAGACCTTCCCAGAAGGGGTGAAGACATTAATGCTGGAGCAGAAGGATCGCCACCTGAAACTTTCATGATGCTTAAGGTACCTTCTGATCGCAGCATGTAGCCTTCAAGCATGAAGAATGTCAGGAAATCTACCAGAGCGGTGGCCGCGCCTTTCAGCTCAGTGGCGAATGGTGCATAACCGCTTATAGTAGATATCTGGAGGGAGAAGATACCCGGGTGTCGAGATCGAAACAGTGCAGGCTTCAGATGCAGCAGTGAGGGCCTCTGACACTGCACTGAGATCTGTAGCTTCGATGGCAGCGAGTCCTTCAGACGAGATCTGCTGAAAGAGCTGCCAGTTGGTAAGCTTTGACGTTCTTCTCGGGGCTGCATGTCCCTTGGGAAGCAAGGAGATGTGCAGCGGGAAGTGGTCACTGCCCCAGGTGTCAGGGTCAACTGACCAGCTGAGGCATTGACCAATGCTGGAAGAACAGAGGGTCAGATCAATGTAGCTGTAGATACACGGAGGTCTGTAGAACGTGCGCGAACCATTATTGGCAATAAAGAGATTGTGCTGCAAGATGACATTCTCGATATCCACCCCGCACTGATCACTGTTGTCTCCACCCCAGGAAGGGCTGTGGGCATTAAGGTCTCCACAGAGAATCCAGGGCTGAGGGCACTGCGAAAGAATATCCTGTAAGGTGGATACAGGAAAGGCATTGCAAGGCCGGATGTAACAGGATATCAGGGTGATATCATGGCTGTTCAGCCAGAAGTGGCATGCTATGAAATCACTGTTCTCTTCACTCTAAGTGAGATCAATAGCATGATGCGTGACGTTTTTGTGCACAAGAATCGCCGCATTGCGGGAGAGCGGATGATTCTTGCTGGTGTGCACAATATAGGGATTGAAGACATAGTGATCAGGGGAGTTGGCCTCACAGAGAGCAAGGATGGGAACTGGCATGATGTTGATGTAGTTCCAGACGTCAGCAGCCTTGCTCCTGAAGCCTCTGCAGTTCCACTGAAGAATGGAAGAGATGTTAGTCGCTCTGTTGGCCGTGCCCATTGTTGGGTGTAATAACGAATCTTGGAGAAAAAATCTAGTTAGCACAGTGTGTCTAGCAGTCCACAAAGTGTGAAATGAGGGAGGCCAGCTGATTGGGGATCATTGAAGATCGAGGTTGAGACTTTTCAGGTAGTGCAGAAGTCACGACCTTGATGACATCCACAAGTAGAGAAAGAATGGTGGGCAGAAGAACCGTGTCACTGTGGTCCTTGCTGAAATCCTGATGTGTCAAGGAAGAGGAGGGCTTCTTCAGATCAGGCCGATGAGCAGCCCTCTTCTTCCTAGTCCTCTTTACCTGCTTGATCAACTGCTTGGCCTGAATGGGACAGGGGTCCACTGCAGGGGCTGCAGTGGAATCCTGCACCATGGAGGTACCTGCAGCACAAGGGGCCTCAGGGACAGAGGGCATCACCACAGAAAGGCTAACGACAGGGGCCAGGGAAGCAGCAGATGCCGGTGCTTCAAGCACCGGCATCTGTGCTGACGCTACCTCCATGGCAGCAGCAGGAATCATTTGACCCCTCGTGGCAGCGGCAAAGCTCACTGAGGGGTCAAAGAGATGGCTGCTGCACGCAGATTTCTTCGGTGGTGGGGGAGGCGGGGGTGTCACCATGGAGCTTGAAAGAGAGACCTTTCCGACCTTGGTTCTGTGCAAAGAGTGCACAGGACCAAGGGCTTCCCTCATCATCTCACAGGCAAGCTTCCTGGCGCAGCACCCAGAAAAGGTGGCGGCATGAGATCCATCAGAGTTAGCACAGATAGGGGGCCCAGTGTGCTTGCACTGCTTGTGGGAGTGAGGCCCACTGCAGTGCTTACACCGCACCCTACCTCTGCAATTCTTTGCAATGTGCCTGAAGCGTTGGCACTTCAGACACTGAGGTGGGGCCTTGGTGCAAGGCTTCACCTGGATCCGGTGGAAGCTCAGGACAACGTTCCTAGGTAAGGGGAATTCATTGAAGGTAAGGACTACCTTACCTTCAACGAAGGGAAATCTAGTTGACCCCAGAATCCGATCAGAATATGACGGACCGCTGTAACTCTCTGATCCGAGAGGGCATCAAGTATCACCTCATCAGTAAGGGAGGTGTCAATACCTTCTATGAGGCCCTGTGGCAGGCAGTAAGTGACTGGGTAATCCACGGTTACTGGGATACCCAGAATGGAGGTGGTGCACAGAAGCTTCTCGGCAAGGTCAGGAGAGCTGACCTTGACGAGAAGGCTTCCCGTCTCCAAGTAAAAAGCGTCCACAATCCGTGCCCTGAGGATCTTCATAATCTCTGTGGAGATGGGGTTCGGGTTGTAGGAGCTCATGAGACGAGAAGAGGCCGAGGTCACAATAAGAGGAATAGGCTTGGTGCTCTTCCTCTTACGGTTGACCGTGACAAAGCCATCATCAGAGTCCGCAGGCAGCTTCTGATCGAAATCCATCAAATTGCAAATGCCAAAGAGCGGCTGTTCAACCTCAGGAGTATCTGCTGGGGAAGGGCTGGCAGAGGAAGGGACTGCAAAAACACTGTCATTTACGCATGACAGTACAATAGCAGCACCAGCCACAGTGGCCCCAACAGACAAAATTGAGACCGTGGACGCCGAGGTGACGGAAGAAGAGGTAGCTGGGGCACAGCCACTGGTGGAAGAGGTCTCTCCACTCACAGAAGAGGAGAGGCCTGGCCCTTCAGAAGAAACCCTTGAGGGGCCTGAAGGAGGGCAGGCTGAGGGAGGGACAGCTATAACACTGTCATTTTCAGTTGACGGTGCAATAAGAGCACCAACCGCAGTGGCATCATGAGACAAAACAGAGGCTGTGGACACTGTGTAGATGAGAGAAGAAGTAGCCAGGGAAGGGCTGGAGAAGAAAGAGGTCTCTCCACAGACAGAAGCAGAAGTGGAGAGGCCCAGCCCTTCAGAAGAAATGCCTGAGGGGCCAGCAGCAGGAGCACAGCGAGACCGCAAGAGAGTCTTACCCCTGGGCAGTGAGAGAGAGTGCGAGAGGACACCTTGTCAGGAGAACCAACAGAAGTTCTCCTCTCCCTGGAGTAAGTCAGCAGGGCCCTCTGAGGCAAAGCAAAGGAAGTCTTTGCCGCAGTGGGCCGCGACATTCTAGGGATATTATGCTTAGCAGGAGGGTCTGAGGGAACAGAGTCAGGCGAGCTGACAGACCCTCCTTTCTTACACTTATAGCCTGAGGGTGTAGAAATCATACCCAGAATCTAAGCAAGAGCACGAAAAAAAAATTAAAGAAGTAGAGTAGAATAGAAAAATCACTTACCAAAGTCAGCTGGAGAAACCTTTGAACAGCAACAGGAAGCAGCTACAGACAGCTGAAGACTCAAGCAGAGAGTCAGCAAAGAAAGTAGTGTGTCGACTAAAGACAACTACAGACTATGCTGAACAACACTGAACCAAAGAGTCAGCGAAAAAAGTACTCTGAGGTAAAGTCGGGAGCTCGAAAACGCACCTCTGTAGCTTTCAGTGGTCGCAGAGCAAAGGGTACTGTCTGTAGTTTTGCTAGATGTTCGTCGACAGTTTTGGATGCTACTATGATGTCGTCTAGGTAGATGAGAATCTGCTCATTGGCCAAGCCAAATAATGCTACATCCATTAGTCGCTGGCAGTCAGGCCGTTGTTTTTTAAGCCGAGCGGTAGCCTGGTGAATTCAAAGAGTCCTCTCTTGCTGATGAATGCGGTTTTATGAATGTCATTAGGGTGCACTCAGACTTGATAATACCCAGAAGTCATATCTAATGAGCTGAAAAATTGGGCGTTTGCTAATAAGTCGAGTATGTCGTTGATCAGAGGTAAGGGATAAGCATCGGGTACCGTTTTTGAATTGAGGACCCAATAATCTATGCAGAAACGCCAGCTCCCATCGCGCTTCTTCACCAATACAATAGGTGAGGTATAAGGCGATGCACTTTCTCTGATGATATCATTATCTAGCATTTCTTGTATCTGATCTTCCAGAACTGACTGTAATGCGAAGGGAGTGCGATATGCAGGTTTCCTGACTGGTTTATTGTCCTCCAAATGGATCTCATGATATACCACATCTGTGCTGCTGAGCTCGCTGAGGTCCCTAGCGAAAAAATTTTTATTTCTTAGTAACAACGATCCTAACTGCTTTCTCAGCTTCGGAGGTATATGAGCTAAATCAAAGTCGTCCAAAGACAAAGAAGCAATCCTGTCCTTTCTTCAGTCCTCTGGCGGTTTTCGCTTTTCTGCGCTGGGGAAATCCAATTGACTTGAGCTTCCTCTCTGTCCTCGATGGTGACTAGTTTCATCCCTTTGTTAACCCAGATGGGTTGCTGGGAGACATTGGCGATCCTGATATTTATCAACCCACAGTCGTCGACAGTATTCATGGACGTAGCTATACATATAGCTTTGTTTTTTCATCTCTTCCCAGGGCTGCACTAAAACGGTCTTACGTTGCAAGTATCTGTGCACTTCACTAAGATAATTCGTTCTGTACGCGGAACGATTAAAATTTTGCTTTCGGCCTTCCCTATCGGTGGGTTAAATGTCTGGTGAGAGGTGTTACTTCGTTCCTAATGTTAGGCCATACTTGAGTCTTCTCTTGCTCGAAAGAATAGGGAAGAATGTGTATTTCGTTTCGTAGCATCCGGTTTTTATGTTCCATAGGAAGTCCTGCGACTTTAGCAAGTCGTAGCCGATTACATCGTCGGATCTGTTGCTAAGTCTCATGTCTTATCACGACGAGAGGATGGAGAAATCTCTCGCCTCCTACTTCGATTTCAGCATCGAATTTTCCTAAAACCGGAAGCACTCTGCCGCTAATACCCTTCACACCAACGTCAACTGGCTCAATTTTATTACATTTCTTCTTCATTCTTCTAAAACCTCTAATCCCTATTATCGATATCGTAGCGCCAGTGTCCAGAAGTATATCACAACTGCTGCCTCCAATTTTGTCTCTGATTGTGGATGAGATTACATCATCGCCTATTACGGTGCACGAGGCCACAGGATATTGGCCTACGCCAGGGGGGGGGGTATCCTGGGGGTGGGGGGGAGGCTCCCCCCAAAGTAACTCGGAGTTGGTAAAATTCGAAATGACTTCGGAAAATCTAGGTGAGTTGTGAAAATCTCTAATTTTTCTTTTTGGAAAAATAAGGGGAGTTGTCAAAATAGAGGCAACTTGGCAAATCTAAGGCAGTTTGGAAAATGGAGAGACGGCAAAATTTAGAGCAGTTGGCAAAATTCGAAGCCACTTAGTAAAAACAGGTGAGTTGCAAAATCTTAGGGAGTTGGCAAAATTCGGAGTGACTTGGTAAAATCTTGGGCAAAATCTGGACAACTTGGCAAAATCTTGGGGAGTTGGCAAAATTTGGAGTGACTTGAAAATATCATGGGGAGTTGACAAAATTCGGAGTGATTGGTAAAATCGTGGGGAGTTGGCAAAATTCAGGTGAGATGTAAAAATTAGGATTTTTTTTGTAAAATTATGGCGAGTTGGCAAAACGTAGGAAGTTGGCAAAATCTAGGGACAGTTGACAAAATTCGGAGTGACTTGGCAAAATTCAGATGAGATGTGAAAATTTGGATTTTTTTTTGTAAAATTATTGCGAGTTGGCAAAATCTAGGAGAATTGGCAAAACTTAGGGAGTTGGCAAAAACTAGGAGAGTTGGCAAAACCTAGGGAGTTGGCAAAAAATAGGGGCAGTTGGCAAAATTCGGAGTGATTTGGCAAAATCGTGGAGAGTTGACAAAATTCTGGTGAGATGTAAAAATTGCAATATTTTTTCTCTAAAATTATGGCGTGTTGGCAAAATCGAGGCAGCTTCGCAATATCTAGGAGAATTGGTAAATCTTTGGGGATTTGATAAAATTCAGAGTGGCTTTACAAAAATCGTGTGTGATGTTAAATATTTTTGCTGTAAAATTTTGGCGAGATGGAAAAATCTAGGGCAAAACTCGAATCCACTTGGTAAAATACGGGCATTACTTTTGTAAAATTAAGGAGAGTTGATAAAATCGAGAAAACTTTGCAAAATCTAGGGAAGTTGGCAAAACTGGAAACCACTTGGTAAAGTACAGGTGAGTTGTAAAAATTGTGATTAGTTTTGTGAAATTAAGGAGAGTTGGAAAAATCGAGAACTATTGGCAAAATCTAGGGGAGTTGGCAAAATTCGAAGCCACTTGGTAAAATACAGGGGAGTTGTGAAAATTGTGCCTTTCTTGTGCAATTAAGTAGAGTTGATAAAATTCGAAGTGACTTGGCAAATTCAGGTAAGATGTAAAAAGTGCGATTTTTTCTGTAAACGTATGGCGAGTTGTGAAAATTGAGATTTGTTTTGTGAAATGAAGGAGTGTTGGACAAATTGAGGAAACTTAACAGAATGTAGGGCAAGTTGGTAAAATTATAATCCACTTGGAAAATACGGGCGAGTTGTGATAATTGGGATTGGGTTTGTGAAATTCAGGATAGTTGATTGGGTTTGTGAAATTCAGATAGTTGAAATTAAGGAGATTTGACCAAATCAAGATAAAAATTCATACTGATATACTACAATTCAGACGAGATGTAAATATGCAAATATTGGAAGTATTCCTGAGAAATTATATTATGGCTAGTTGGCAAAATAGGAGAGTCGTGAAAAAATCCCCCCGCAAGTTTGCTCAGTTGGGAAATCTTCCAAAATTTTGCTCGAGTTGGAAAATTTAGGACTTCTCCCCCTCCAACCATAGTCCTTTGCTACATCCCTGGTGGCTGCCAGAGATGCCGGGGATCGAGTGATGTGCTCGGTCGGACTCGCCCCTAGTAGTTTAAATTACTGTGATCTCGATTACGTCCGAAGGAGGAGTCGTGTCTTTTTAAGTTGCTTGCGTCCCTTGAAATCCTTGACGATATCTGCCGAAATTTTCTTCCCTCCTACTTGATTGTGGAAAACTTCACGAGCCTGCGTGATGGGTTGGCGACCCAGGGAGGTTAGTTCGGCCGTACTGCTTTGGGTCACCCCTTCGACTTCTGCATTGTCGAGCTATGTGTCCAGTTTTGCTGCAGAAGAAACATTTAACAGCCGTGGCGGCAGCCGAGCGGGACCTGGCATAGGGGGTCGTAAATCTTGCTGTTGAGGGAATGATGCTAGCCGATAGCTCCGTTCTTCAAACCTTGTCAAACAATCGGTTCATTTCCGTAGTCATATTTCTCATTGTCGCTTCGTAATTGCGGGCCTGTTGCCGGACCAAATGCAGTATCTCTTCTAGGGGTTCGTATTGGTTAATCTCTAAAGTCGATTTCAGCACCGCGGTGTCAGTCTGCACCGCACATATGTGAGATGATTCGTCTGCTAAGAGTTCATTGCTATCCTCTAGATTATCTCGGTCCACTGCCTCATCGAAAGTTTTGGGATTATGGGAGAGAAAGAACCGCTTTAGCTTGGGTAATAGCCCAGAGACAAACTGCGACAGCCTAACTTGATCTTGCATCAGACAGGGCAAGTGCTTCGGTATCACCCGAGTTTCCTTTCAGGTACTTGTAGGCCATGGCTTTTACCCTGGGAGCGTATTCTCTGACGCTTTCTCCTATCTTTCCATAAATTTTCATTATAGCTTATAATAACATTTTGTTTTGACAGATGTTCCTGAATATCCTCACTAAAAATACAAGTATCACAGTCCTCGCTAAAACTTTTCACAGAATAACATTCCTTTAACATCCATATATTCGCAATAATCTTATCTTACCTTCTAAGGGTTTCCTAACACTTTTCGCCGCTGCCTCGCTTCAACATAGTAATTATGTAATATATAATATTTTTCACAGAACATCAGACTTATCTATGCTATTCAAAATTTCCATGAGTTTACACACTTAACAGTGAAATTGCAATTTTTTCCAATATTGATATTTTTTCTTTTGAACACCTACTATTTTCCTATCTTCTAGCCATACTAATTCACAGATTCAAGGGAATCATGGTCATAAAAGTACCATCGTTATATTGTTTAACAATTTTCAGACCTCTATTCATTTTTTAATTCCTGGCTGCAATAACCTACAGGTTCAAAGGAATCCTGGTCACGGAAACCAATGTCATGGGGTTGTACGTACCTATATGGTAGTGTCACTCATTTGGTAGCCATTCGTACTAGTGGTTATATATATTTCTTAGTGCCAAACTGAGGCAGGCTCTAAGATCACCACTTATTTCGTCGGAAATATATCAATAATCATAAAGCATCAAGATATATCACATATAACAAATATCAGCATTTATTCAACAGATCATTTCTAAGTGAGTTACACATTTAAACATTAAACCTTTCTTCTGACAATTTCAGGCAGGCGTCACTGGCATGGCCTCTTTTCATTTGAAGGAATGTAGAGCAGCGACGATAAGCCAATTTGAGGTTAATCGGTCGAGCTATTGCTCAAAGGGAGAATAGACACCAAATAGTCTGTTAATCTCATCCGGGACCAGGGCGACGGCGACAGACAGTGCAATCTTACACATGCATAATTGGGAAAAGTATTGCCAAACCAGAATGAACTTTGATCCTAACTCATCTTATCCAGACGGATCACAGGTGAAGGCATCGCTACTAGCCAGTCGCTGCTCGGAGCTCATATGCTACAGGTAGTTATTGGTTCCTGCTACACATCGTGTGCATGCTAACGTCCAGCTCGGCTCCTTTACTTCACTGGAGACGACTTGAAACCTCTTCCTCCTTCCAGCTTACAGACGAGAGTTATTTGACAAAAGAGGGCACTGAGAAGTTGTGTCCTCTCAGTTTTATTCTTCGTTGGCTTCCTGTCACTCGAGTCTGCGCGTGGGCAATTCTTATTGGTTTGTGTAGGCCGAGGTATGAATCTTCGGCACCTCTAGCAAGAGTTGTTTTCTTCAGTGGTCACGTAGATTACCGACCATCTGGGGAGCACCAGACCACATTGTATGGATCCGTGCCGCCGGCGATATTCTTCTCTGGTCGAGTTGGGTGCCACAGTGGAGGTAAGGTGGGTTGGCACTAGTGGTCAAAATAATGGCGTCTGAGGCCTTCTGCACCAACACTCGTGTCCACATTTTAAAGCAAACATGGGCACAACAGGTAACTCCCGTGGGTGTAGGGTAGATGAATTCACCATTTACATACTTCTTGTAACAATGAACGTGCACGAAAAACTTATTTTTGTACAGAAAAGGCATGATGTAAATATCTTCACCGAGACACCACACATCTGGATTGTTAGGCTGCATCGTGGACAATGACATGCTCTGTGGGTGCACACTATTTAACGTTAATAGACACACATGTGCACAACTGTTGAGATTAGTGACCTAGATAAGTGTCGAGAGTTGATGACTCAATCCTTCAAGAGTTCGGACGTTAATGGAACGATACACCAATTTGATGTAACATATCTGGACACAACTATCAGATGTCCCCAGGGTTGTTTACTGTTGACGTCATTCAAGAACAGCTGTTTACTGAAGTGTGCCTTGTTGTAACACATCCTACTGAGGCCTGGTGACGTCATCAGCCGTCGTGGTACTTGGAATGATTTGCGACCTTTACAGTTGTTTACTTCACGAGGTGTTTGAGTGGGTTAACCAGGGGATCTTTAGAGGGGAGCGTGTGACCTAAAAATTAAAAATGTAGGGGTTTTTTTTAATAAGGGAAACAGCAGTTTTGATAAATGTTTAATTAATTAGTGAGTTATGAATATTAATAAAGATGATAATAAGGGGCGTGGTCAGTGACGTCATAGGGGAAAGCATTGTGCGTCGACAGCCTATAGTGGCAGAATACTACTACTCGCGTATCTGGATAATGCTGTTGTTTCTATGATGCCTGTTGGTGATCTTTAAAACTGATTTTATATGATCTTCACGTTTTTCCATAGTACGGTGTGTCAGTTTTCTACAGAGTATCTCCTGCCGTTTTTCCTTTTTCGTCTTGGTCTTTTTTTATATTTCTTTGTGTTGTTAATGTTGCTGCCGTGGGTAGTATGCGATTGTAGGGTTTCCTAATTCTGTTTAATGATTTTTCTAGCCAAGTTACTGGTGGCATGCTGATGGTGTATTTATAATTTTCTTTTTGTTCTTGTGCCGGTTTTGGATGATTGTCACGTTTTGTGATGCTTTATGCTTCAATTTCAATTTTTCTAATTAGCTGCAAGGGATAGTTGTCGTTCTGTGTCATTTTGCATATGTTTCCTTTTACGCTTTCGTATGCTTTTCATTGCTGGAGTATCGTGATAGGTAGGTAGTCACTGGAAGGAGAGCTATGCACCAAACCCTTGTGATCATGTATAGAACTGGCTAGGTGTAGCACCTAATGTCCGACCCACCTTCTCTTATTAGAGATCGTTAGTACCTTTCAAAAGAGATACCCTTTTGTGGAAGAGAACGGAAGTGGAGGGCTGCCAGATTAGTGTGGCCTACTGATCTGGACAACTATGGCTACTTTTCTTTTTTTTCTACCCTGCTGAGGAGTGGTCAACCACACAGGGTCCGCATGCTGACCATATATACCAACCTGAACGGAATTATGGCTCTGAGCTTGATTTTGGATGCTGAATTTGTTGCACTGGTGGGCTTCTATGGTGGGAGAATCTTCCGCTGCGTTTTCTGTTTCTTTGTGGATTGACAGCCCCAAGTGAATAGATTCACAGGATATGTTTATCAGCTGGTGCATAATCCTGAGCAGAGGTCATCGCAGGCACCTGAACTCCTTGCTTCTACTGGCATCGTCAAATTCTGCATTGGAGGAAGTCCTCCTGTGTAGATGGCTTCAACCATTAGTAGTGGGGGAACAGGTCTGCGATTAGGGGGCTGTTTGATATTGTCGCCATTCCCTCTCTCAATAAAGATAGTTTCTTTAAACATCCCACTAACCATTTTTTCTCCATAGGTAGTTGGAATGTGAGGACTCTACCCAGAGTTTCTTTTCTTGATGTCCTAACAGAAGAATTCTACAGTTATGATTTAGATATTCTCGGCTTGCAAGATATACCAGATGGATAGATAAAGGTCAGATTCTTAAAAAATAATCTTAAATTTCTCTTTTCAGGGAGGGAAGACAATAAGCACCACCAAGCCATGGACTGCTTCTCAGCAGACACGCTACTGATGCTCTTCTACGAAATGAGTGCATTAATGAAAGGTTTCTTACAGCAAAATTTCAGACAAGCATTAAAAACTTGAATGTTATCTGCTGTTATGCCCCACTGAAGATGCCGATGAGGATGAGAAAGATAGGTTTTACAGACAACTTCAGGATATTTTGAATTCTGTCGAGAAAGGAGATATTACCCTTGTTCTAGGTGACATCAATGCCATGGTTGGTACTGACTCTGACCTTTGAGGATGGCTGATAGGCCCTTTTGGTATTGGTAGCTGCAATGGCAATGGGCAACGTCTCCTAAAGGTAAGTAAACTCAATGGTTTCAGAATAACTAACACTTATTACAAACACCGCGACTTACATAAGTACACATGGGTTTCACCTGATGGGCTGCATAAGACTATGATAGATTATATGTTAATTAACAGCAAATGGGCTATATCTGTTAGGAATACCAGTTCATATAGGGGAGCTGAAATTGGATCTGACCATTACCTTGTTAAAAGTGTCTTGCAACTTAAACAAAAAAAGTCTTGTGCTAGGGTTAAGAAATTTACTTTTAATACTGAAGCTCTGAAAGACCCAGTTATAGCCAAAGCTTTCCATGATAGGTTACTTAATCATTATGACAATTATGGTATATTTACTACTGAAGTTGAGGAAGAATGGGATCATTTTAAACAGGCATTTTGGACACTAACAGTACACTTTTAGGAAAAAAGGAGCAGAGGAGACAGAATTATCTGAGTGATAAGGCATTTGATCTTATTTCTGAAAGAAAGAACTGCAGGAATGTCCTTAATCAATACCCTACTAGTCCTAATATAAAACATTACAGAGAACTTCATAAACGTCTAAAAGATCAGTTAGCTGCTGATAAGAATCTTTGGCTTGATGGCTTGGCTGAAAAAGCCGAGGAATCAGTTAGACAGCACAACAGCAGAGAGCTGTACCAGATAGTTAATGTTTTGTGTGGTAGAAAACGGACAGGTATACAGGGATTGAAGGATAAACAAGGTAAGGTTATAGAAGGTGAGGATTCTGTCATGGCTAGGTGGGTTGAATATTTCAATGATGTTCTAAATAATGTTATTAGTACTACTCCCATTGTTTGCAATGATGGTAGATGCATTGGTGGATTTTATGTTGGCCTTCTAACACAATCTGAAGTTATTTCGGCAATATCTAAACTTAAACTTCATAAATCCCCATGGGTAGATGAAATTACTACGGAAATACTTAGGGCTGGAAATGATTCGGTTACCACGTGGATGACTGAAATTTCAATAATATGATAAAGACATAGTCTGTAAGGATTTTACAAAAGCTATTATTATCCCTATTTTCAAAATAGGTGATCGCAGTTCTTGGGATAACTATAGGGGTATTAACCTACTCTCTGTCCCAGGGAAAGTTCTTCCCATGATTCTGCTTAATAGAATTAAGAATCTGATTGACAGACAATTGCGTGATAAGGAATGTGGATTCAGAAGTGGTAGGTAATATGTTGATCAGATATTTTCACTTAGACAGATTATTGAGAAATGTTTAGAGTTTCAGAAGCCTTTGGTTGCTAGGTTTGTTAATTTCAAAAAATGTTTGGACTCTGTTGATCTTAATAATTTGTGGTTGATTGTGAGATCATATGGTATAACTTACAAGTTAGTTAACATAATGAAAGCTCTCTATAATAACACTGAGTCTTGTGTGATAGTTGGTAAGTCTTGTAGCAATTGGTTTAGCATTACTTCTGCTGTTCGACAAGGGTGCATTTTGTCTCCTTTTCTCTTTAGCTTGGTTATTGATTACGTTATGTGAAATTTACTTCAAGAGAAAGATTTTTGCCTTAAATGGACTGGAGATACGAAAATTTCTGATTCAGATTATGCTGATGATTTAGCCCTGATTAAACTGGTAGTATGGTAGGTTTGGTTATAAACAACAGAGAGAAAACTAAAGTGATGAAAATTGGTCAGACAGGCTGTGATTCAGTTAATCTGAATGGTTGCAGTCTTGAGCAGATGTCACAATTTAATTTTCTTGGGAGCTAGGTAACAGACACTGGTGAATTGCGGCATGAGATTTACAGATGAAAAGGGATTGCTGCCGGGACTTTTAAGAATCTATGGAGATTGTGGAGAAATAGGCGTATACATCTAAAGACTAAAATTAGACTGTATAATAGTTTGGTTCTTTCAAGGGTTAGTTATTGGTAGTGAAACTTGACACTTTTTAAAGAAGATAACAGGAAACTAGATGCTTTTGATTCTAGATGCTTGCGCGGTATCTTGGGCATTAGGTGGTTCAACTTTGTAACTAATGATGAGTCATGTCGGCAACCTCCTTTAAGCAGCACATTGTGCAGAGAGAGACTGTAGGTTTGACCATGTTGCCCGTATGAATAAATAAAATTAGCGAATAGTGTTATGAGCAGTGTGTGTAAAGGCCTCAGAAAGAGGGGGAGACCTAGGATGTGGTGGACAGACAATGTCAAACAGGACCTTATTAGAATTGCTGTGCAGTGGCCAGATGCAGCTGATGTAGCTGAGGACAGACTTGCTTGGAGAACCAAATTGCACGGTCTGGTTGGAACTCCGTAGCCCATGGCTGCTTGATGATGGTGATGATGATGATGATGATCTGTTATTTCTGACGAATGCCGAAGCGCTCTTTTTGTGTCTATATGCTGATGCGTATGGGTATTATTGCATTCAGATTTGCGGATTTTCGATATATCCTTGTTTCAATGTGGTCTTGCTTTCTTTCCAATAGAATGTCGAGATATGGTAGTATATTATTTTTCTCGTACTCGGTCGTGAATTTGATAGTGGGGTGTACTGCTTACATTTTTTTCCTTAAGTTTTCCAGGTAGTTTTCATTATTTCCTTTGTATATTTTCTGTTCTTTTAATACGAAGTTGAATAGCATGTAATTGCTATTCGACTTTGTATTTCTGGGTGTACTATTTTTTATCCTCTTTTTCATTTTCTGTTTTCAAATTCTTTGTATAAATTTCTGAATATGAAGAATACAAAGTTGAATAGCATGTTATTGCTATTCCACTTCATATTTCTGGGTGTAGTTTTTTTTTATCTTTTTTTTTTTCATTTACTGCTTTTTAATTTTCATAATGGAATCAAAGAGATTGAAATAAAATATTGAAATTGAAATATTTTTTCCTGCAGACAGCTATGTAGATTTGTAAGACAAATGAAATTTGTTTTGTGATGAGAGAATGATTTAGGTTGTTTTTCCACTAAGCTGCCCTTTTTGCCCACAACAGGCTACATTGCCAGGTCACATGGACCCCAAATGGCTCACTGTCAGGTAAGAAGTGAAGACCCACTATTTAGCTATTACCCCCTCGAAGGGAACCACCTTATCATGCTGAGGGGGCTTGAGTGCCTTAATGAAGTTGAGGGCTATACTGACTAGAGTTACTCTGGTCACTTAAAACTTCGCCTTCAACTTAAAATGTCGGATAGGCCAAAACAGAAAGGCCATACTAAGAGTTCTCCATCTATGTAAGACTTCCACAGGGGCAAGGATATATTTGTATGTGGTTGTCATTTTACCTTACGTCAAATGAGCCCATTTTGCTCGAGTTCAGTGTTGAGGTTCAGAGTTGTGACAGGTTGGAAGATGTAGGAGAGGTGAGTGAGGATGGAGAGGAGAAGTTGAGTGAAGTTGATGAGGTTGGGATAAGATGAAGAGGTAAAGAGAAGAGCTGGTGGAGCTGAATGAGAAGAAGAGAAGGTGAGAAGATGAGAGATTAAGAGGTTTAGAGAAAGGAGAGCCAAAGGAGATTGGAAGTCTTTTATACCGTCTTTCCTATTCTCAAATGAGACAGACTCTTCCAGGCGTGGGTAAATGGTGGGGGTCCACAACCCTCTTTTAGCGGCTCCATTTGAATTCCAACTCAATCCTCTGTCCTGGGGATGGTTGGTCAGCGGATGCGCATCTCCGTGGAGGTAATTCCAACCGTGCTTGCTAGAGCAGATGCCAATGGCCTCTGTCTCCTACTTTGTTGCTGATTGCTTGTCACTCTTTTGATTCATATTGATATCTCTGTCATGGTATATGGTCTGGAGATGTGTGATGGCCTTGGGCCAGAAACCTATGTGGAACGCCTTTGAGACCAATATGAAATGAATTCTAAGATAGAGAAGTCCATGGTCCTGATCACAAGGACATGGCTTAGGTGCAAAGTAGAAGAATGCATTAGCAGTTGGAAGAAGTAGGAAACACAGGAACGATGCTCACTCTGGTTGGCCGAAGCTTGGAAGAGGGTGAGCAAGTAGAGAGATAAAGGTGAAAGGAGAGAAAGGAGAGGACGAGTGAGGTGTGAGAAGACGAAGAGTGGGCGAGTGAGAAGGTGACTGTGAAGGACTGGGGAAAATAGATCGTATGGTGGCCTGAAGCGGTTCTAAGGTGGGTCTCAAGCACTACAACTGGCAGCTCTGTATAAGTAGTAAGGTGCAGGACGTGAGGACTCCACTGCCATTCTACCGGAAAGAGCCCATTGGCTGTGGATTGCCCTGGGGGGTGGCTGCATGAGGTCTAGAAGAGAGGGAGTCCATGATCTGAGAGGACATGGGCTCCTCTCCTCCTTTTATTATTATTTTTTTTTGAAATTTTCTCTCTTTCTGGGTGGTTCAGTCTATGGACTTAACCCAGGGAGGCTTGCCTCCCTAGTTCTATCAGGAAGCATAGTCCACCCCTCCACGCTGGACTCGAGACATATACTGGTATATTAGGTTGCTGAAATTCAGCAACGTATCAAATAGGGTTGGTAGCAGGCCAGTTGGATTAGGATTTAAAGGGCCAAATATGGGCATGAGGGAGATCTATCATGATTGCCATGCCTAAGAATGGCCCACCTGTTTACCGTGGTTGTAGACCTGTAATGTGGAAAGCTGGAAAGTCCAATACGTCGTTTTGGCCCCTGCTTCAAAAAAATGGGAGGTCTGAGCTGGCTCGCTCAGATCAATCGGTTCGTGAGGCATCCCCTGTCCTACCTCCACCCTGTCATCCGGGGGTGGTTGGGTGAGCCAACTGGGTGGTGGAGATCCTTGGTGACTGGAGTTGGGTCCTGACCAGGAACCGGATCCTGCTCTGGCCGAATGGTAGATCCTAAGTCTGTGTATAAACTGGGTGCAGCTCTAAGGTATAAAGAGCGTTGAATTTAAGTCGGAGGCCTCCTCTTCTTGGGCTCGGTAGTGGGTGGAGAATGGAATATCTTAAATTTCTATGGACACTTAAACGGCGTCACATATATCGGGCCAGAATGTTACTAAAAAGAAAACTGGCAAAAAGGATGGCAAGCCCAAGGAGGCTGCCGCTCCTGCCATGGATGTGGAGGAAGTCTAAGGGACTCCCTCTTCCACCACAACTAGCACTAAGAAGGGATAAGGGCCACCAAATAAAAAAGAGGAGCTTAAAGAAGGAGAGGAGAAGGGGAGCCATAAAGGAGAGATTGAGGAGGCCCCTAAGAGTGGAGAACCCAATGGAAACGAGAGGGGTTCTGAGAGGATGTCTGCGGCGACTGACCTTTCGGAGGAACACGCGGTGGTGCTGTTCCAGCACAACATAGACAGTGGATTAAGATCTGAAGTGATGGGTGTAGCTAAGAAGCTGCATGCTATTGTTTGTGAACAAGAGCTCACTGTAGCAACCATCAGTGGGCGCCTAGCAGAGAGAGCTGTGTGTTCCCGAAAAACAATGGGGTCTAAGCCAACATATGCAAAGGCAGTCGGAGGACAAGGGTTTGGAAAGGGAGGTTTGGTGGTGGCTAAGAAGCCGACCCTCCCTAAACAAAGGCATACCCTGCTGGCTTTTCCAAAGACAAGGAGAAGTCAGCAATAGAGGTGAGGGATAGCCTTAAGAGGAGTATAAACCCCACAGAGTTGAATCTCGGAGTGATGACAGCGCACCCCATGCGGAAAAATGGGGTCATCCTTGAGTGTGGCACGCAGGATGACTTGGACTGTTTCAAAAAGGCAGTGGACAGTCACGAGGCACTTAAAGAGGAATGAGAGTCCAAGTCAGACAAGAAGCTTACGCCCAAAATCGTTGTCTATAGTGTCGATAAAAAGGTCCACCATGATCAACTCCGGAAGGTCATCCAGACCCAAAATGAACCCCGCTGTTCTCCTAGAGAGGGAGAGATGATAATGCAATGCATTGAGTTCTGGAGGCCAGCAGTGCATCACACAGAAAATTGATAGAATTAGGTAAGTTGAATGTGAGCTGCTCATGGTGCCAGGTACAGGAGTACATTAAAGTACTCCGATGCTAGACGTGCTATGTCTTCGGGCATATGCAAAAAGCATGCACCGTGAAAACACAATGGTGCTCTCAGTGTGTGCGTAAGCACTCTTTTAGGAGGTGACAAAAGCAAAACCAAAGTATGTTGTTTGCAAAATGGCAAACAAGGAACATGGGGCCAAATATGATCTGGGCCACAATGCGATGGACAGCAACTGTCTGTCGTATATTAGAGAACTGAAGTTGCTGAAGAAGCGCACAGACTATGGACAGTAGGAGTCCAGATGGTGGTAGTGGGGCAAGGTTAAATTTCTTGCAAATAAATTTAAATGGGGTACGGGCTGCAACAGCCCTACTCAGCCAGGAGATAGAAGAAGAAGTAGTCGATGTTGCTCTAGTGTAAGAATCCTACTGCAGAGGGAAGATCATTAGGGGACCCCCCTCTGACCAGAAGGCTACTTTGCACTAAAGAAGCCAAGCCTAAAGCTGGAATTGTCGTTTCGAACCCCAAAGTGAATGTCATATTGGCATATCACCATGGCCGTCTATATACCTACCAGGCCCGAACATTTCGCCGAAGTCTAGTTGTGACGTCACCTACGTAGTGTTACTTCATAGCAATATGTCGCCGTGTTCGCGTGTAGTATGTATTACAATTGTGTTTGACTGTATCATATTTTGGATTTCATTTATTTTGATTGTATCATTTATTTGGAAATGTAAAAATAATTACATTACTCAAAGGTAAGTTACATATTTTGAATTTCTAATCTTAGTTTTTGCTAATAATGTAATTTATTGTAATAATTTAGCTGCTTTCGATTAGTTCTGACCATATCTGATATTAACCCTATTTTAAGGATGAGCGGTAAATTTAAATTTTAAGCCATAAACTTTTAAGTTATATCTACTGATTAATATATAAAAGTGAAGTGGTGAAGTAAATAACTTTAGGTCACAGCTGTAAGGATCATAAATATTTAAACTTTTATTCAATACCAAATTAACTGCTATATTTCAAAATACAGTGTTCATCAACAAATCGTCTGAAGTATACATAAGGAAATTCCTTGTTTATTGAATGTGATACTGTGTGTGTGTGAATATATATATAAACATCCCTTAATTTGTGAAATATGATGGGATCTTGAATTTCAAGATTTCTAAATTGTTAGCTTAGGTTATGTTTTGATTTTATCTATTGTTTCCTAATAAATGCAAGCTCATCTAAAAACAAGAAATGAAAAAATGTTCCTTGAGCACCATGCCAAAGAGTAACGGCTTGAAATAGGGGTTCCTTCAAACTTAATATAGTCTAAGGATTATATTCCACTTCCTAATCTTCACACTTTTGGACACATCAAAAGATAATGATGTTTGTTTCATTAATTTATAAATTTATCCTGCACTTAAAATAGCCTGTTCTGTGGTTATTAATGCTTTACTTCAAATACTGGCATTCATTGATAATGTTCAGCTAAAAAAATTTGGGAAATATTGATAAAATATAAACAAAAGTTAGCAACACAATGAGATGACAATGAGAGTTTTTTGCAATACATTGAGACTGATTAAATGGATGCAGTTCAGTTTGATAACTTATAAGAAACTGTGCAAATGAAACCACTGCAAAAAACTGTGCCTTAGATATTCCAATCTGTTAATCATTTTTTCTTCCCTACTGTATTCTGTTGCACATGTTGCATATAGATTCTTAAGAAAGTCAGGAAATATAGTGTTTATTCACTCACCAATTCTTTTGACAGATTTGTACATCACTTAACACATGTCCACATACAGAACAATTTGATGATAAATCTTTAGCATACATACAGTTGAAGTATAAATTACAAACACTTACATCCAAAACTGTTATCTTAATGACGGATGAGCTACATATTAAACCAAATTTTAATGAATGTGCATTTGATGGCAAAAATGCTGCAAATAGTTCTTATGTTTTCTTGGTAACTGGTGTTATGTTTCCTTTTAAAGATGTACACACACTTCCTGGAGAAATATAACATTTGAAGTTCTTTGTGTAGATTTTTTAAAAATTTTAATTGCTTTGGGAGCTATAAGATACAGAAGCATATGTTAGTGACAATAATTCCATTAACAGAAAAGCAATGTCTTTTTTTACCACTTTCACCGAATATTGTATTATTACTGTCAATAATATAATTTATTGTAATTATTTACATAATTAACATTATATACATTTATACATTATTACATTTATATTATATTACATACATATTGCCTGGGAAGTTCCAGACAGATTGTTTAGAATGTAGATTTAGGAAGCACAGGCACCTTACTGGAGGTCAATATCACATTTCAATATTGCAGGTGTTTGAGTGGGAATAAAATTAAGGATGCATTAAATCCTGAAATTAGTGTTACCAACTAAAAGTACGGGGAACCTCCACATTTGTAGTTTTTCTGCATGTTAGAAATGGGAAAGCTGAAGGCAAATTTAAGTGTTTCTTTTACCATTATTGTTACTGGCCTTCTTAGTTCCAAAAAAAATAGAATGTGAATCCTGATGCACATCAGTGGTGTCTCCTTGAATTAAACTCATTTACCTGATTGCTGTTCACCCTTTGATGAACAGTAATTCAATTTCTCTTAATCTACTGATAAGTTTTCAGGGTTGAAGTCTGCTTTACCTTTGAGATATTTCGTGAAATACATACAGAATGGATACAGATATGGAAATAATAATTAGAAACAGAAATAGATACAGATATGGAATGCTTATTAACTGATTTTTTTTCTGCACATAGTATCAGTTTATATTGAATTAGAAACTTCAATTTAATTTTAATTACCACACATTACCTCTATTCAAATTTTTGTTAGTGTCAATATATTAGATTAGACAGTTGCTCAACTGTCAGATAAAAATATCTAACAGTATTAAAACCTACTAATTTCTTTTGATGATTTTTTATCAAATTTGCTCAAAAGTCTTCATCTTTTGCCATACCGTTAAAAAAACAGTATATCTTTATTGTTGATTCAAATAGGAAAATACCTTATAAATATATTTCCCTATATAGAATTTGTCAGCAGTTTAATATGTAAATCATACCAGTATTTTCCAATATTTGCTTTGGATGCTAACAATTTATTTGTAATATCCCCCCCTTCCCTCTCTCATTACCTCTAATGCTCGTGTCAGTTTAAGTACATTGAAATTTTACTTTTCCATGCCACTTCTCCCATGCATTCTCTCTCATAAATTCCACTTCTGGTCAATAACTTTCTATTTGGAACAAAAACCAAATTAATGATTTAAAAAATCTGCATGATTCGCAATGTGACTACAGCTTCAATGAGAATTATCAGCAATAATCAATCTCAAGTATAAATGAGCATATTTTGTTTAACCATTTAAGAAGTAATTTATAATCACATAACATTTCAGAGATCACCTTGATCATTATGTGGTTAATGTGCCTAGCTATGGAATACAGTGACCACATTTTGAGCCATGGGGAGTGTATGAAATTTTCTTTTATCAGACTGCTGAAGTCTTCTTTTTCCCGGAGAGATCTACAGCTGATAACGGCAAGCTGTATCAGACTTCTGTAGGAAGCAAATGCTATAAGGATAATTTTTCTGTTTGTGGTATACAATGATCGTCATGATACATGATGTATTTTATATGAGCAATGTATGAATTTTAATGAAATCACATTTTATGTTTTAAGTAGAAATTTACGGAAAACATTTTCAGTGCTAGCTGAACAAAAGAGCAATGGAATTTAGTTAAAAATTCTCTTAAAGTATATAGTAAAAATAAGAATTGAGGAGTTATAATTCTGAAGTTTACTTTCATTATAGTACAAATCATCATATCAGTTGCTTGTAATAAGACCTCTAACTTTCGATATATTTTTTTATTTACAGAACAAATACTTTTTTTTCATTTCTTTCCCAGAATACAAGACTAAAATTAGTTGAATATTAATTTCACTATTTTTTCAATGTATTTATAATTTTCTGCCGAAAGCAAGCGGTGAACCATATAGCTTTGGCCATTTTTTGGCCAAAGCGAGATATGAACCCTATATCTTGTTGTAGTCTACGACACTTCCCTAGCCCCACGTTCGTAACGTGAAAAACAGAATATTCGGGCCTTGTAGGTATATAGACGGCCATGATATCACTCCACCACAGTGGCGGTAATGGAGATTGGCTCTGGGAATTTAAATATACACGCATTCTCCATTTACTGTCCACCGAGTCGTAATATCAAGGACTCATTGACCGAGCTACACCCCCTCGAAGGGAACCACCTTGACGTGGTGGGGGGGCTTGCGTGCCTTAATGAAGTCGAGGGCTATGCCGACCAGAGTTACTCATGTCGGACAGGCCGAGATGGAAAGGCCAGACTAAGAGTTCCCAAGGAAGGACTGAGATGAAATGAGTTAGTGTGTAGAGATAAGGAGGAGAGGAACGGAGGGACCCCACAGGGGAACACCAAGGTGTGTGGTGGTCGGTTGGCAAGGCCAACAAAGTTAATGACTTGAGCACAGCTGGAGGTGGGCTGTAAAAGAGGACAAAAGAGGATTAGAGAGAAGTGATGGTATGGATTGAAATTAGCGAAAGAAGGAAGGAACAGTGCAGAGGGCAGCACTTATGATATGATAGGTTGAAAGATTGGAATGGAGGTGTGAAATTAGTTGATGTGATAGACGTAAAAGTTGGGAAAATTTTACTTACTGTAGTCAAGGTTCTCAGAATGACTGCAGTAAAGGTTTAGGAAAAGGAAAGTGTGGATGGTGAACACACTACAAAGGTAAAGGCGTACAGACGTCTGTGGCTATTGGGAGAGCCAATATTACAGGTCTGTTGTTAAAGGGGAGAGGTGGTCTGTGTCGAAAGGCACAAGCTCCTCTCCAACCCGTTTTTATTCTCTTTTTAGGTTCACTGGTCTCATTATCATTCGGAGAAATTTGATTGAGGTCGTTACATTAACACGGGGGAGGATGGGAGTCCTGGTCCTTTGGACAAGGGACTCCCGTCCTCCCCCATTTTTATGCCTCTGATTTTTCCATTACCGGGTGGAGGGTAGGATGGACTCCAACCGGAATACGCGCCTCAAGACGTCCCTGGGGTGCGGGTCTACTTCCTAGTTGGACTCAAGGGAGGAGACTGGCTGAGATTGTTCAAATTGAACAATTTTTCTAATAGGGAAAAGGGTGGCCAGTGATTAGGTTTGGATTGTGCCCAGATGGGCGAGGTGGGGATTTTATATCATGGTCGCCACACCTATGAGTGGCCCACCTGTTTACCATAGGTGGAGACCCGTAATGTGGAAAAGGGGATCCTGGCGGTTTAGGGACAGGCAAGCTGGTATCCCAATACACCGTCCTTGGCCTCCGCTTCAATAAAACGGGAGGTCCGAGCTGGCTCACTCGGATCAATCGGTTTGTGAGGCATCCCCTGTCCCACCCCTTGACCGGGATGGGTCACGGGCGGTTGCTGAGTCAACCGGGTGGAGGTGATTCTTGACGATAGGGGTTGGATCCGGACCGGAGCCCGGACAAGTTCTGGGCCTCAGCCCGGATCATGCCCTGGTCCGAGGGGAGATCCAAAGTCTGGGTATAACCTGGGCGCATCTCTGAGGTACCTCGACCGATGAATTTAACTCTGAGGCTTCCCCTTGTAGGGCTCCGTTGTGGGTGGAGACCGCCTGGGCTGAACACTATAACTCAACATGAGATATGAACGAGCGACGACGGTATCAGGCGATAGTGACCAAAGGACCGGTAAAAAAGACAGCAAGCCCAAGGAGGCTGCTGATCTCGAAGTGGTCGTGGAGGAAGTCCCAGAGACTCCCCCTCCCACCACAAGCTGTACTGAAGATGTAAATGGGCCTCCAAAGGAAGGAGAGAACCCAGGTAGAGGCAGGGATGAAGGGTGCTTAGCTAAAGAGGCAGCTCCGGATACTCAGGAAGAGCCCAGCGAAAACGAGATGGGCTCAGAAAGGCTGGCAAATGCGGCTGGCCTACTGGAGGAACTCGCGGTGGAGTTGTTCCGCCACAGGGTAGATGCAGAACTGAGGAGCATGGTCATGGGTGCAGCACGAAAGCTGCACACCATAATTTGCGAGCAGGAGTTAGAACTTGCGACCATGAGTGGACAGTTGAAAGAGCGAGCTACACGTCCACAAGTAGTAAAGGAAAGGCCACCAACTTATGCGAAGGCAGTTGGTGGTCAAGGAAAGGGAAAGGGAGGATCGGTGGTAGCTCAAAAGCCCACCCCCCTGCAAGGAAAACCAGGCATACCCTGCTGATCTATTCCAAGAACAAGAAACGACAGCACTGCAGGTGAGGGATAGCCTGAAGAACAATATCAACCCCTCAGACCTGAATCTGGGGGTAATGACCGTAAAGCCAATGAGGGCTAACGGCGTTATAGTGGAATGTAGCTCAGAGAGCGACATGGCCTGTCTTAAAAATGCAGTGGACAGCCATGAAATCGCTCAAATATACTCTCGAGGCTAAATCAGCCGTACGGCTGAAGCCCAAGTTAATGATCTGTAGTGTGGATAAGGACGTTCCCCGCGGGGACCTCCAGAAGATCATCCGCAGCCAGAACAGACTAGGTGAAGAAGAGGTGGTAATAAATCCACTCTTTTCGGTAAAGGCCCGAGTGGAAAACACTGGGTGGTGGAGGCCACTAGTGCCTCGCACAGACAGATTTTAGCAGTAGGTAAGCTAAATGTGGGATGGTCTCGATGTATAGTAAAGGACTATATCAGGGTTCTGCGGTGCTATAAGTGCTATGCATTTGGGCACAAGCAAACCGAGTGCGAGTTGAGGACGCAACGGTGCTCACAGTGTGCGGGCAAGCACTCTTACAGGGAGTGCACGAAGCCCAAGCCGAAGTGCATTGTATGTAAAACCGCCAACAGGGAGCATGGGGCCAAATATGATATTGGCAGCAGTGCGATGGACACAAAGTGCCCGTCGTACTGTCGTGAGTTGAAGTTGTTGCGTAGACGCACTGACTATGGGCAGTAGGCCTCCAGGTGGTCGAGGGGTAAGTCTTAAATTTGTACAAATAAATCTAAATGGGGCAAGGGCAGCAATGGCCCAGTTCAGCCAGGTGATAAAAGAGGAAAGAGTCGATGTTGCTCTTGTGCAGGAACCATACTGCACAGAGAACATTATTAGGGGACTCCCTCTGACCAGCAGGCTTTATTGTGAAAAAGGCACCAAGCCTAAAGCTGGAATTGTTGTTTTGAACCCCAAGGTGAATGCCATCCTGGCATATCACTCAGATAAAATTGTAATAGTGGAGATCGGCTACGGACGATTTTTAGTACACGCCATCTCCATTTGCTGTCCTCCAAACAATAACATTGAAGACTTGTTGACCGAGTTGCAAAACGTCCTGGCTCGGGTTAACTCTAAGACCATGATTATCGGCGGGGACTTCAATGCGAAGCATCCTCTGTGGGGTTCAAACCGACAAGATGTTAGAGGAGATATGACTCTTGATTTTATTAACTCCGCTGACTTATATTTATTAAATGATTGGGACACTCCAGCTACTTTTAATGGCCCAAGAGGGCAGAGCTGGATAGACTTGACCCTGGTAACACCTAGGTTGTGTCCTCTGATTCAGAGCTGGTGCGTCAGCGACATGATCTCTAACAGCGACCATAGTTACATCATGTTCCGGGTGGGTGGAACAACATCTCCCCCACAATATGCACGACGGTTTGCGGTGGGCAGGGCCCCTGATTGGTGCAGGCTCATGCGCTGTGTGACACCGGAAATGGCGAAGATCGGCCAGCGCGTCGGAGACATTGGAGATTGTGGTTCTCTAGAAAACATCTTGAGAGAACTAACTGGATGTTTAAGTACTGGATGCGAGATGTCCTTCGGGTTCAAGAGGCAACCCAGAGTAGGCAGTAAATCAGTGCCCTGGTGGACACCTGAGCTCACAGTTAAAAGGAAAAGAGTAAGAGCTCTTAGAAGGAGATACCAAAGGTGCCACAATGGGGAGAGAAGTGCCAGAGAGGAACTGTACAGGAAGGAACAGGCACAGTATAAGCTCGCCATACGAGAGGCGCAGCAGACTTCCTGGCAGAAATTCTGCAGCGAGGTCTCTGTACAGAACCCTTTTACGTTACAGTATAAGCTAGCTACGGATAAGGATTTTAAACCCCTGGAAATCGCTTATGTTCGCAAGGAAGATGGATCCAAGACCACTTCCTTTGGCGAGACCATCCAGGTACTTTTAGATAATTTATTTCCTAAAGACAACAGGAGCTCTGATGATGCAGAACATCAGCTCCTAAGGGAAAACTGCAGGAATCCACCGGATACGCCGGATGATGTCCCGTTTACGAAAGAGGAGGTAGGAGAGGTTATAAGTGATATGGCCTGGGGCAAGGCCCCGGGTAACGACGGTCTGAGTGTGGAAATTGTTTCTCAGGTGTTTACCGAACGTAAAGACCTGTTCACCCAGCTCTTCAACAAGTGCTTCAATCTGGGAGCTTTCCCAACTGCCTGGAAACAGGCAGACCTGGTCCTGTTAAACAAGGCAGGCAGGGATCCGGCGGATGCAAGATCTTACAGACCGATATGTCTGCTGCCGGTGCTGGGAAAGGTGCTGGATAAATTCCTGACAAACAGGCTGTACTACCATTGCCACAAGAATGGATTCCTGAATCCCAAGCAATTTGGGTTCAGGACAGACCGGTCCACCACCGCTGCTATTAAACAGGTGGTGGACATGGTTCAGGTAAACAAAGTGCACATTGCACACCTCTCTTATTGCCTTGGATGTGACGGGCGCATTCGACAATGTCTGGTGGCCTGCAATCCTGACTAAATTGAAGGAGTGTTCCTGCCCTAGGAACATCTTCATTCTTGTGGCCAATTACCTCAATGAGAGGATGGTCACATATTCACATGCTAGCGGAACTGCCTCAAGAAACTTGGAAAGAGGCTGTCCACAAGGGTCGTGCAGCGGACCGTTCCTCTGGAATTTAGTCGCTGATACTGCTATGGAGTTGACCCTGCCCGAGGGGGTCTGGCTCCAGGCCTATGCGGATGACTTGCTGCTTGCCATAACAGCGTCCTCCAGAGCTAAACTGGCAGTTGCTGGCAACGCAGCAATTAAAATACTGGAAGGATTTCTACATCAATGACTATTGCAAAAGAGGGTGTCCTCAAGAAGAGGTACCCTATTTTTAAATTAAAAGGCGAAAACATCCGCCATACGACAACACTAAAGTACTTGGGGATCACTCTGGATGAGAGGATGAGCTGGATCCCACACCTGCAGGACTTGAAAGCTAAATGCGCCAATGTTATGTGCAAGCTGGGGCGTATGGCTCGCGTCTCATGGGGACTCAGAAGCGAGGTCCTCAAGGAAATTTATCTAAGGGGAACAGAGCGGATGGTGCGGGAGCTATGGTCCGGGTGCCTGGTGGCGCCCGACGGACCACTCCATAATGTGTAGAAAGCTGATCGCAGCCCAACGACCGGCTTTACTGCGAATCACCAGGGCTTATAGGACAACATCTACGGATGCCCTCCTGGTGCTCGCAGGGATCCCTCCATTATTTTTGACGGTCGGAAAAGAAGCGACCATATTTAGAGTCCTGCAGGCTTAGGAAAAAGCAACATTCCTCGGAGTCCAGTATGACCTTGAGGATTACGAGGCAAATACCGCTAAGTGGGATCTACATCCCACACGGAGACTATGTGTGCCCTGGTTCATGAAGTTACCATCAGGTACAGATATTGAAATATACACTGACGGTTCCAAGAGCGAGGAGGGTGTGGGCTTAGCCTTCACTGTCTTCAATCAAGGGACCAAGGTGTATGATTTTCAGAGGAAGGTTTCTAATAATGGCTCAGCCTTCCAAGCAGAGCTGCTCGCTATCAGAGAGGCCCTTAACTGGGCCCTCAATGACGGCGGTCTGGACAATGACATACGGCTGTACACGGACAGCCAGGCGGCTCTGCATGCACTTCAAGATGCAAACAACAGGCATCAGATTGTGAATGAGATCAAGTGCATCCTGGGCAATCACAGCATGCCCAGGGTATCCTTCTCCTGGATCAAGGCGCACGTAGGGCATGAAGGAAATGACCGGGCCGACCAACTGGCCCGTTCCACAGGAACTAACACCCAACCTGTGCTAGCGGTAAAGACTTCAAAAACTACCCTGAAATCTATAATTAGCCAAGGTACCATCAAGGAGTGGCAGAGACTGGGATACGACTGAGAATGGTCTTCAAACAAAGACATTCTTGAAACGGGTCAGTCTATCCCTGATGTCCTCTGACCACTATTTGACGCAGGTCCTAACAGGACATGGGAGTTTCCCCAAATACCTGGAGCGGTTTAAAATCTCTGCCCACAGTTACTGCGGCTGTGGGGCTCCAGATGCAGATGTCGGGCACTATATCCTCAGGTGTTCAATCACAGAAGGGTTCACTAACGAACTCAGGGACTCCCAAGCGATCAATGAGGTAGCAGGCGAACTGGTCTCAGTGTCCATTGAGAGTGCCCGTGTCAGGGCACACTTGAGGGACATAGGCTGGCTCATCTGCCGGCTTCGAGACTCTCTCCTTTGAGGTCCGTGGCTGCTCTCTCTCTTTTACTTATCTGCCTACTTTCTTCCCGGGCTGCACTCAGCACCCCCTTTAACACCACCCATACTCCAAGTCCCTACTGGTCTCCCCTGAGACAAACTTCATCTTCTACTTCCAGGCCTCTAGTTGCTATGCACGTGTAGTGTCGTGAGACGGAGCACGTGCTTTCCCCATGGTGAGTGGGTCCTTCGGGACCCACTCCCCACCCCGTATTAAGCAGAGGTGACCGAGCTACAAAACGTCCTAGCTCAGATCAATTATAAGAACTTAATGGTGGGAGGTGACTTCAATGCAAAACACCTCCTATTGGACTCGAATAAACAAGATGTCAGAGGAGATATGACCCTGGATTTTATCAATTCTGCTGATTTGATATTATTAAATAAGTTGGATACACCAGCTACTTTTCATGGCCCCAGAGGCCAGAGCAGGCCAGAGGCGACAGGTGGTATTGTCCCTGGCTACGCCACAGAAAAAAAACTGATCGAGGGTTGGTCCAAGATCACCTCTTTTTGCGAAACTATCCAGGTATTACTCGAGGGACTATTCCCTGACGATGATAGGAACTCTGATGATGCCCAATATCATCTCCAGAGGGAATACAGCAGGATTCTACCAGACATGGAAGATGACGTTCCGTTCATTGAAGAGGAGGTGGGAGAAGTGATCAGGGCTATGGCCAGGGGCTTTACCCACGATGGATGGCATCTTATTCCGACATCTTATTGTGCGCAGTTTGTCTAGAATCTTTCCCATCACTGGCAGCAGCCGTATTAGTTCTTTCCCATCATCCAAGGTCCAAAACTCCAATATGTCCTCTTGTCTCATGGGGACTCTGAGGACAGATCCTCAAACAAATCTATTTAAGGGGAACAGAGCTACCCATCCCATCCTGACGTATGGGATGGGTAGCTATGTAACGCTCCAAAGAATTAATAACATTTATAGATTTGGACCTTTTATACAAGTTCCCAAAATTGGATTTTCCATTTCCAAGTTCCCAAAGGCCTGGAAACAGGCCGACCTAGTCCTATTCAATAAGACGAGTAGAGATCCGGCAGACGTAATGATCTTACAGACTAATACGTCTGCTGCCAGTGATCGGAAAGATTCTAGACAAACTGCGCACAAATAAGATGTATTATCGCTGTAGTACAAACAATTTCCTGAACAACAAACAATTCGGTTCAAGACAGACCAATCCACCATTGCCGCTATCAAACAGGTGGTGGACATAGTAAAGGTAAACAAAGCCAACAATATTGCATAGCTCTCTCATCGTCCTGGATGTGACTGGCGCATTTGATAACGTCTGGTGGTCTTCAATTCTAGGCAGGCTTCAAGATTGTTCCTGTCCCAGGAACATCTTCAATCTGGTGTCCAGAATGGTCACCTACTCCCATGCCAGTGGGATTATGCCAGTAATGATTATGAAAGTCTGAAGGAACTTGGACAGGGGCTGCCCACAAGGTCTGTGCAGTAGTCCGTTCCTCTGGAACTTAGTTGCAGATACGACTCTGGAGTTGACCATACCTGAAGGTGTCTGGCTCCAAACTTATGCAGACGACATGCTGCTTGTCATATCGGCCTCCTCCATAGCAAGACTGGAGATTGCTGGCAACACAGTGCTGTCGGTGCTCGAAGGATGGAGTGAACCCTACAACCTTGGGTTCAGCTGTAAAAAGACTACATCAATGACTGTGGCAAAAGAGGTTGTCCTCACCAAGAGGTACCCGATTTTTAAATTGATTGGCAATAATATCTGCCATATGAAGATCATTAAATACTTGGGGATCACTCTGGAGGAGACGATGAGCTGGATCCCCCACCTGCAGGACCTTAAGGTAAAATGCACCAACGTTATGTTCAAACTGGGGCGTATGGGCTCTTGTCTCATGGGGACTCTGAGGGGAGATCCTCAAACAAATCTATTTAAGGGGAACAGAGAGGATCCTGACGTATGGGATGGGTACCTATGTAACGCTCCAAAGAATTAATAACATTTAAAGTTTTGGACCTTTTATTTGATCCAATTTATTCAAACTCCGGATAGCTCTTTCGAAGGCCAGGCAATAATAACTTCCAAAATAAAGTTGAAATACGGTTCGGTAAAGAATTGCCAAGCGTTACTTATCCAGTAAGAACTCAAAAAATGATTGTCAAGTTTAAATATTAAATGTAATCAAAAATTAACTCACGTTGCTCAAGAGAAAAAAATAGCAAAGATTCAAAAGTTTCTAAAACAAACGAGGTTTATTTCCAAAAATTCAACTCACCAAATGAAAATGTCGACTACATCTCGACTCATCACTATTTCACTACACCATCTCCAACTAACTTCTACTACTAACTCATCTCTCCTGTTTCTTCTATTCATCTCTCTTCTACATACTACTCTGTTCTCGTACTCTCCTAAACTTTCCTCTACTCAATTCCCTTCTTCTAACTGTGTGACCTAACGTCACTGTTATTTTCATGCGTTGTACAAAAACCCGCACAAGTCATGTTGCACGCCAGGAAAGACATTTACATAACTGACGAGAGCGCAAGCTATGACGCAAGAGAGGCTAGGCAGTTGGGGACAGCTCCAACCGGGTACAAAAAACACCAAAAGTCTGCAGCCATCATCATCGACAGCTCATATATATATACAAATAATGGCTGCCAATGTCATCCCAAAAATTACGCATCATTGACGCATAAATATCACTGATGACACTGAACAGATTTAAACACATATACATACATCGTATCTAAGAGTAAAGAAAAAGATGTGTAAATAATTTATAATATATGATGATAAAATTTCATCGATAACAAATTTCACTTTTTACACGAATCTCATTTTTGCATACATAAATTCACTTTCAAATGCCCATTATTTTACAATACAAAATATTTCTAAAAAGGGCAAAAATATTAAATCACTATACTAATTCTCTTTCACTCTCAACATTCATATCCATAAACATTTTACAATTTCTACCTTCCTAATGTCGACTTACAATTTTCAGCTTTCAGTCAGCTGAAACAAAAAAATCTACAAAAATACACTTTAAATCACGTTAATACAATATAACAACTAGAACTTCAGATGAACAAGAATACATAAAAAAAATTCTATTTACATTATAAATTCAAACTATAGTAAATTCACTTTCCGAAAATCAATATCGAAATTCCATAGTTTCAACAAGAAATTAAACATTTGAAAAATGTAAGTACATAAAATCACAATAAAGCGACTTCATTCTTCTTCGTCTTCATCTATTCCAGAGAAAAGTAAACATTTATAAATCATTATGTGTCACAGTGGAAGAATAATAATATACTTAAATTTTCATTGTTGGCACTCCGTTGCGATAAATCATCATCCAGTCGGGTTACGACGACATCCTTCCTTCGTCGATCGATACGTCAGGTGAAAGCATTGCTGAAGATCTCGTTGGTGACGTCATCTCTGCTATGTTGGCTGCTTCGTTGCCGGTTGTCGCTCTGCAATCGTTTCGTCGATATTTCGTCGCTACGTGCTGGTCTTTGAAGAACCTGGCTTTGTACTTTCTAGGTTTATTAGTATCCGCCTCCAAATGATGCTTCAACAGTTGAAAACTTCTAAACTTATTAGATTCATCAGGATTATTTGCAGTCGGAACAGTTTCTTAGTTGCTATTTTCATTAACTAACTGTTCTTCATTAACATCAGTTAATGAGAAACGTAAACAAACTCAAAACGTTTCTCATTAACAATTTGCGTTGCATCATCAACTTGTTTCTCTAAATTTACAGTAATTATACTAATAGGACATTTTATAGGTTCTTCTTGAAAATTATGCTTTTGACTACAAGGTAACTCAAAAAGTCCACTGCATCGCGGCAGCAATTTCAATTGACAATTGTCATAAATATCATCTAAAACTTGCTCATTTGAACACGAAAGATCGGCTTCTGTATCGTTGCGATTTATTGATTCAGTTTCTTCGTGACAAGCCTTAACAAAAGGTAAAGCAACAGTGGCAAAACATCATTCACGAGAGGGTTTTTCTTGAGGAACTTTGGCCTCTCGCTTCAAAGATCCTAATTCAAGTTTCACGAATTCTCATTCCTTCTATAGCAATATTGCTCCGCGTTCCCTAGTTGGCCACAAAAATTACATCTCCAAGTTTCTCTATTATTCTAAGCATACCTTATATGTCTAATGTCATTGTTCGAAGCTTGACGCGGAACAAATTCTCTACTTCATTGGTTCTGCATAGTTGTAGACGCGTTCGGCGCAAATTGTCGGGTCGCTTAACTTCCGGTCGTACGAGAGTCATTTTATGAAACTCAACCTGATAGCGCTGCTTTGGCGAGGATTGCATCCATTGTTGGATTAATGCAGTTGCTGCAAATTCTCTTCTTGCACTCTATTGCCGAGACAATTTGACTAAATTTGAAATTGAATTTACGTTTAGTACTTCTAAGGATTCCCTAATGGGCAAAAGCAATTGGGACAATATGCATTTTATAATGTCAATTTCAGCGGCACTAGCATCGTACAACTGGTATAACTCTACTGTACCCCAATTGAATTTTTCGATATCATCTCCTTCCCTTTGTCTTCGTGAAAACAGTTTCGTAACTAATTCTGTTAAATCATTATAAGCTGGATAAATCTCCATGAATTCGCTTTTAAAAACTTCCCAAAACTCTATTCCATGACGACATCCTACGTTATTCCACCATTGCTTATCACATCCAATTAGACAAGATACTGCTAAAACCACCTTTTTGTTGCCGGGCACTTCATGTAAATGGAAATGCTCTTCCATGGACTTGACAAATGTCCAGAATGACGAATGTTTCGAACTGTCGAACCTTATCTCAGTTAAGATAAGGACTATAGTTAATAAATGGATTGGCATCTCGTCGTTGTGGCGGTTGATAATTCTCTGTTCTATCACTTTCTTGTGACGGAAAAAAAAAATTGAACTTTACGTTCAAAGTTTGAACATTGGTGAACTGACGCAGCATTGTCAGGAAATTTAGGGGTTGTTGTCACGCCCCTTTTCTCCCGAGGCTCATTAAGCAGATTCATTAACACTTCTGCTTCTTTCATCACACCTTGCAACCTGTCTTTTACTTTTTCTAAGTCGGTATTCATTATGGCAGAATCAGCCATATTATTAGCAGACATGTTTAGCGGTCTGCAAAAATTTTGAAACTTTTTTTTTTATCTTGAACAGTGCTCAAAGGTACTGCTATACAACAATACAATACCAAAGCTATACTAAGCTTGCAAATATACTTGCTTATCGAAAAGTTGATCTATCATATGCCCGGACACTTCTAATCTTTACATACATACAATAAAGATCTTAACGATCAGCAGTAACTGCGTTGAAACCTCAGTACCTTTGACTGATACACAAAAGTAAAGCTTCTTGCTCAACAAAAGTTTTCGGCTTAAGCTGCTGTTAAATCTATGAATAGTACATATGTACCTAATGAGCTCAAAAATTACTATCTTTGACAATCACGTTAAATAACATATACAATTTATACATATATATCAGTCCCTGTTCTTGGACCACTATCTTTTACTGGCAGGTCCCTGTTCGTTGCGCTACTTTCTTTTATTCGACTCTGTATCGGGCCGAAGAATTAATACCTTTTAAAGTTTTGGACCTTTTATTTGATTCAATTTATTCAAATTCCGGATAGCTCTTTCGAAGGCCAGGCAATAATAACTTCCAAAATAAAGTTGAAATACGGTTCGGTAAAGAATTGCCAAGCGTTACTTATCGAGTAAGAATTCAAAAAATGATTGTCAAGCTTAAATATTAAATGCAATCAAAAATTAACTCACGTAGCTCAAGAGAAAAAAATAGCAAAGATTCAAAAGTTTCTAAAACAAACGAGGTTTATTTCCAAAAATTCAACTCACCAAATGAAAATGTCGACTACATCTCGACTCATCACTATTTCACTACACCATCTCCAACTAACTTCTACTACTAACTCATCTCTCCTCTTTCTTCTATTCATCTCTCTTCTACATACTACTCTGTTCTCGTACTCTCCTAAACTTTCCTCTGCTCAATTCCCTTCTTCTAACTGTGTGACCTAACGTCACTGTTATATCATGCGTTGTACAAAAACCCGCACAAGTCATGTTGCACGCCGGGAAAGACATTTACATAACTGACGAGAGCACAAGCTATGACGCAAGAGAGGCTAGGCAGTTGGGGACAGCTCCAACCGGGTACAAAAAACACCAAAAGTCTGCAGCCATCATCATGGACAGCACATATATATACAAACAAATGCTGCCAATGTCATCCCAAAAATTACGCATCATTGACGCATAAATATCACTGATGACACTGAACAGATTTAAACACATATACATACATCGCATCTAAGAATAAAGAAAAAGATGTGTATATAATTTATAATACATGATGATAACATTTCATCAAATACAAATTTCACTTTTTACACGAATCTCATTTTTGCATACATAAATTCACTTTCAAATGCCCATTATTTTACAATACAAAATATTTCTTAAAAGGGCAAAAATATTAAATCACTATACTAATTCTCTTTCACTCTCAACATTCATATCCATAAACATTTTAGAATTTCTACCTTCACTCTGACTGAAAGCTCACTGAAAGCTGAAAATTGTCGACTTACAATTTTCAGCTTTCAGTCAGCTGAAACAAAAAAATCTACAAAAATACATTTTAAATCACGTTAATACAATATAACAACTAGAACTTCAGATGAACAAGAATACATAAAAAATTCTATTTACATTATAAATTCAAACTATAGTAAATTCACTTTCCGAAAATCAATATCGAAATTCCATAGTTTCAACAAGAAATTAAACATTTGAAAAATGTAAGTACATAAAATCACAATAAAGCGACTTCATTCTTCTTCGTCTTCATCTATTCCAGAGAAAAGTAAACATTTATAAATCATTAAGTGTCACATGGAAGAATAATAATATACTTAAATTTTCATTGTTGGCACTCCGTTGCGATAAATCATCATCCAGTCGGGTTACGACGACATCCTTCCTTCGTCGATCGATACGTCAGGTGAAAGCATTGCTGAAGATCTCGTTGGTGACGTCATCTCTGCTATGTTGGCTGCTTCGTTGCCGGTTGTCGCTCTGCAGTCGTTTCGTCGATATTTCGTCGCTACGTGCTGGTCTTTGAAGAACCTGGCTTTGTACTTTCTAGGTTTATTAGTGTCCGCCTCCAAATGATGCTTCAACAGTTGAAAACTTCTAAACTTATTAGATTCATCAGGATTATTTGCAGTCGGAACAGTTTCTTAGTTGCTATTTTCATTAACTAACTATTCTTCATTAACATCAGTTAATGAGAAACGTAAACAAACTCAAAACGTTTCTCATTAACAATTTGCGTTGCATCATCAACTTGTTTCTCTAAATTTACAGTAATTATACTAATAGGACATTTTATAGGTTCTTCTTGAAAATTATGCTTTTGACTACAAGGTAACTCAAAAAGTCCACTGCATCGCGGCAGCAATTTCAATTGACAATTGTCATAAATATCATCTAAAACTTGCTCATTTGAACACGAAAGATCGGCTTCTGTATCGTTGCGATTTATTGATTCAGTTTCTTCGTGACAAGCCTTAACAAAAGGTAAAGCAACAGTGGCAAAACATCATTCACGAGGGGGTTTTTCTTGAGGAACTTTGGCCTCTCGCTTCAAAGATCCTAATTCAAGTTTCCCGAATTCTCATTCCTTCTATAGCAATATTGCTCCGCGTTCCCTAGTTGGCCACAAAAATTACATCTCCAAGTTTCTCTATTATTCTAAGCATACCTTATATGTCTAGTGTCATTGTTCGAAGCTTGACGCGGAACAAATTCTCTACTTCATTGGTTCTGCATAGTTGTAGACGCTTTCGGCGCAAATTGTCGGGCCGCGTAACTTCCGGTCGTACGAGAGTCATTTTATGAAACTCAACCTGATAGCGCTGCTTTGGCGAGGATTGCATCCATTGTTGGATTAATGCAGTTCCTGCAATTCTCTTCTTGCACTCTATTGCCGAGACAATTTGACTAAATTTGAAATTGAATTTACGTTTAGTACTTCTAAGGATTCCCTAATGGGCAAAAGCAATTGGGACAATATGCAGTTTATAATGTCAGTTTCAGCGGCACCAGCATCTTACAACTGGTATAACTCTACTGTACCCCAATTGAATTTTTTCGATATCATCTCCTTCCCTTTGTCTTCGTGAAAACAGTTTCGTAACTAATTCTGTTAAATCATTATAAGCTGGATAAATCTCCATGAATTCGCTTTTAAAAACTTTCCAAAACTCTATTCCATGACGACATCCTACGTTATTCCACCATTGCTTATCACATCCAATTAGACAAGATACTGCTAAAACCACCTTTTTGTTGCCGGGCACTTCATGTAAATGGAAATGCTCTTCCATGGACTTGACAAATGTCCAGAATGACAAATGTTTCGAACTGTCGAACCTTATCTCAGTTAACATAAGGACTATAGTTAATAAATGGATTGGCATCTCGTCGTTGTGGCGGTTGATAATTCTCTGTTCTATCACTTTCTTGTGACGGAAAAAAAATGGAACTTTACGTTCAAAGTTTGAACATTGGTGAACTGACGCAGCATTGTCAGCAAATTTAGGGGTTGTTGTCACTCCCCTTTTCTCCCGAGGCTCATTAAGCAGATTCATTAACACTTCTGCTTCTTTCATCACACCTTGCAACCTGTCTTTTACTTTTTCTAAGTCGGTATTCATTATGGCAGAATCAGCCATTTTATTAGCAGACATGTTTAGCGGTCTGCAAAAATTTTGAAACTTTTTTTTTTATCTTGAACAGTGCTCAAAGGTACTGCTATACAACAATACAATACCAAAGCTATACTAAGCTTGCAAATATACTTGCTTATCGAAAAGTTGATCTATCATATGCCCGGACACTTCTAATCTTTACATACATACAATAAAGATCTTAACTATCAGCAGTAACTGCTTTGAAACTTCAGTACCTTTGACTAATACACAAAAGTAAAGTTTCTTGCTCAACAAAAGTTTTCGGCTTAAGCTGCTGTTAAATCTATGAATAGTACATATGTACCTAATGAGCTCAAAAATTACTATCTTTGACAATCACGTTAAATAACATATACAATTTATACATATATATCAGTCCCTGTTCTTGGACCACTATCTTTTACTGGCAGGTCCCTGTTCGTTGCGCTACTTTCTTTTATTCGACTCTGTATCGGGCCGAAGAATTAATACCTTTTAAAGTTTTGGACCTTTTATTTGATTCAGTTTATTCAAACTCCGGATAGCTCTTTCGAAGGCTAGGCAATAATAACTTCCAAAATAAAGTTGAAATACGGTTCGGTAATGAATTGCCAAGCGTTATTTATCGAGTAAGAATTCAAAAAATGATTGTCAAGCTTAAATATTAAATGCAATCAAAAATTAACTCACGTTGCTCAAGAGAAAAAAATAGCAAAGATTCAAAAGTTTCTAAAACAAACGAGGTTTATTTCCAAAAATTCAACTCACCAAATGAAAATGTCGACTACATCACTATCTCACTACACCAACTCCAACTAACTTCTACTACTAACTCATCTCTCCTCTTTCCTCTATTCATCTCTCTTCTACTACTAACTCATCTCTCCCCTTTCCTCTATTCATCTCTCTTCTACTACTCTGTTATCGTACTCTCCTAAACTTTCCTCTACTCAACTCCCTTCTACTAACTCTGTGACCTAACGTCACTGTTATATCATGCGTTGTACAAAAGCCCGTACGTGTCATGTTGCACGCCGGGAAACACATTTGCATAAACTGACTAGCGCGCAAGCGATGACGCAAGAGAGTGGTAACAATCAAAAGGTCGGAGATGCGCATGCGCAACTCCTGTAGCTCGGAGGAAAATCGGGTCAATCCACCAAAAATAAATAAAAAATCCCCAAACTGCTAAATATAACGTAAATAAAGCAACACTTTTTAAAGAAAAGCAAAAGTGAATGGGTGGACCATCACACCTAGTGGCGCCTGACGACAATTCTATTATGTGCAGAAAGCTGCTTGCAGCCCAGAGACCAGCTTTATTGCGAATCACCAGAGCTTACAGGACCACATCTACGGATGAACTCCTGGTGATAGCAGGAATCCAACCTCTGTATTTAATGGTTGGCAAAGAAGTGACCATATTCAGAGTTCTGCAGCCTAAGGAAAAGGCAACATTCCTCGCAGTCCATTATGACCCCTAGGTCTATGAGGCTCAAACTGCTAAGTGGGATACTCATCACACCAAGAGACTACGTGTGTCATAGTCTACCATCAGGTCAAGGAGTAGAAATCTACACAGACATCTCCAAGAGCGAGAATGGTGTGGGCTTAGACTACACTGTATACAATCAAGGAGCCAAAGTGTATGATTATAAGAGGAAGATCTGTATAAATGGCTCGGCCTTCCAAGCAGAGCTGCTTACCATCAGAGAGGCCTTTAATTGGGCCCTCAATGACGGCAGTCTCAATAATGACCTCCGACTGTATACCGACAGCCAGACAACTCTGCAAGCGCTTGAAGAGGTGAACAACAGGCATTATACGGTTAATAAGGCTAAGCGCATTCTAGGCAACCAGAACAAGCCCAAGATCTCTCTCCTGGATCAAGGCACACGTAGGTCATAGCGGGCAGACCTACTGGCCCGCTCAGCAGGTACTGACACCAAACCTGAGATGATGGTCAAGACTTCTAAAACTACCCTGAAGTCTATTTTAGGTCAAAGAGTAATGTACGGGTGGCAGAGGCTCTGGGATACTACCGCAAATGGTCTTCAAACAAAGATATTCTTACAAAGGGTCGGCCTGTCCGTGATGTCCTCAGACCACTATCTCACGTAGGTACGAATGGGACATGGGAGCTTCCCAGCATATCTGGAACGTTTCAAGATCTCTGCCCACAGTAACTGCGACTGTGGGGCTGCAGATGCAGATGTTGGGCACTACATCCTTCGGTGCCCGATCACGGAAGGGTTCACTAACGAACTCAGAAGCTCCCAAGCGATCAGAGAGGTAGCAGGCGAGGCAGTCATGGTGTCCACAGGAGCGTCTGAATCAGAGCACACCTGAGGGACATCGGCTGGCTCATCGGCCAGCTCCGGGACTCACTCCTTTGAGCTGCTTTCGCTCTTCTACTTATCTTCCATCTCTTTCTAGCTGGGCTGCGCTCTGCAACCCCTTTAACGTCACCCATACTGGTCTCCTCTGAGACAAACCTTAATCTTCTACTTTCAGGCTTCTCATCGCCGCTCGTGTAGTGTCTTACGATGGAGCACGAACTTTTCCCCATGAGGGGCAGGTCCTACCCCCCCCCCCCCAAATATTGAGAGGTTGAGGATTGATTATTGAGCTGTTAAGATACTGGTGTGCTCACATTTGTTTTAAAATTTGGACATGACAGATCCACATGGAAAGCCTTGGCCTGTCATTATCTGGTGCCTTTTCATTTCCTCCATTTTTGTGTCCAGTTCAGCAATGAGGAAGAACTGCGCTGCTCACACAGAGACTCTGCAACATGGTCCGGTAGGCCCCAGATGACAGGGCCCCTATGTGACATGAAGATGTAAACAATAATAATTTACCCTGCTATACATGTGACTTGTTTCGGAATTTCTATTCCAAAATTTCATTTTTTTCTTCGGCTCTCCCTTGGACTGCTCTCTACATTTGTGCCCCTTTGTTAACGCTGCGTGTGCGTTACGTGATTACTTGCACTGGGTGTCGCATATGTTGAGTTAGGTTTCGTCAAAATATAATCTTTTTAGCCAGTTGGCCTCTGGTCATATCTTTGCCCCTAATTTTTACTCTCGAGCGGGAATAGAGGGCTTAATAGGCCCAAATTTTACTTTATGCTGATGATTCGTAAATTCATTCATTTTATTGTAAATTGATCAATTTAAATTAGGTTCCAGGATGCTGATGCGTTAACAATTTTTATTTGAGCATGCGTACAATGAGCGAAATGGTCACATAACCAGAGACTCAGAATTTTGTTAAGGAAAGGGAACCCATTGGAGACAGCTGCTTGGAGACGGATGGAATATACCCATGAGTGTATCCAGGAAGAGCTTTAATGAAAAAAGGTTTTTTTTTCTTATTGGGGAAAAAAAGATCCTAAATAATTCAATGCAGTTTTGACGGAATTTTAAGACCTACACTCTCCTAAGGCTTACTCATCATGATCATCATCATTATCATCCTCAAGCAGCCATGGACTACGGAGATCCAACCGGACCGTGCAGTTTAATTGTCCAAGCATATCTGTCGTGAGCTACATCTGCTGCATCCGGCCACTGCACACCAATTCTAATAAGGTCCTGTTTGACATTTGCTGCTCACCGCATCCTAGGTATCCCCCTCTTTCTGAGGCCTTTAGGCACACTGTTCATAACCCTATTCGCCAATCTATAGTTATCCATACGGGCAACATGGCCAAACCAGCGAAGTCTCTCTCTGCACAAAATGCTGCTTAAAGGAGGCTGCAGACTCCTTTGCCTAACCTCATCATTAGTTACAAAGTTAAACCATCTAATATCCAAGATACTACGTAATCATCTAGAATCAAAAGCACCAAGTTTCACTGCCATAACTAACCCTAGAATGAACCAAGCTATTATATAGTTAAATTTTAGTCTTTAGATGTATACGCCTATTTCTCCACAATCTCCGTAGATTCTTAAAAGTCCCGGCAGCAATCCCTTTTCATCCGTAAATCTAATGCCGCACATCACCAGTGTCTGTTATATAGCTCCCAAGATAATTAAATTGTGACATCTGCTCAAGACTGCAACCATTCAGCCTAACTGAATCACAGCATGCCTGACCAATTTTCATCACTTTAGTTTTCTCTCTGTTGTTTATAACCAAACCTACCATACTACCAGTTTCATCAACAGCTCTAATGAAAGAGTTCATCTCATCAATATCATTTGTTAAAAGGGCTAAATCATCAGCATAATCTGAATCAGAAATTTTCGTATCTCTAGTCCATTTAAGGCCAAAATCTTTTCCTTGAAGTGAATTTCGCATAACATAATCAATAACCAAGCTAAAGAGAAAAGGAGACAAAATGCGCCCTTGTCGAACAACAGAAGTAATGCTAAACCAATTTCTACAAGCCTTACCAACTCTCACACACGACTCAGTGTTATTATAGAGAGCTTTCATTATGTTAACTAACTTGTCTGGTATACCATATGATCTCACAATCAACCACAAATTATGACGATCAACAGAGTCGAAAGCCTTTTTGAAATCAACGAAGCTAGCAAACCAAAGGTTTCTGAAACTCTAAACATTTCTCAAGAATCTGCCTAAGTGAAAATATCTGATCCACACATCCCCTACCACTTCTGAATCCACATTGCTCATCACGCAATTGACTGTCAACCAGATTCTTAATTCTATTAAGCACGATCATGGAAAGAACTTTACCTGGAACAGAGAGTATGCTGGTCCCCTATAGTTATCACAAGAACTGCGATCACCTTTTTTGAAAATAGGGATAATAATAGCTCTGGTAAAAACCATAGGAACCATAGCTTTTTTCATAAAAGATATTCAAAAAAATTTAGGAACCATATACATATACATAACGTTTGAAACATTGAAAAATATTCAAAAAATTTAGGAACCATAGCTTTTATCATAAAAGATATTCAAAATTTAAGTCATCCAAGTGGTAACCGAAACATTCCCAGTTCTAAGCATTTCTGTAATAATTTCATCTAGCCCTGGGGATTTATGAAGTTTAAGTTTAGAAATAGCCAAAATAACTTCATATTGTGTTATAGGACCAACATTAAAGCCACCAATGCATCTATCATCATTGTAAACAATGGGAATAGAACTAACCGCATTGTTTAGAACATCACTGAAATGCTCAGCCCACCTAGCCATGACAGAATCCTCACCTTCTATATAACCTTACCTTGTTTATTCTTCAATCCCTGTATGCCTGTCCGTTTTCTACCACACAAAACATTAACTATCTGGTACAATTCTCTGCTGTTGTGCTGTCTAACTGCTTCCTCGGCTTTGTCAGCCAAACCATCAAGCCAAAGATTCTTATCAGCAGCTAACTGATCCTTTACACGTTTATTAAGTTCTCTGTAATGCTTTCTATTAGGACTAGTAGGGTATTGATTAAGGACATTCCTGCAGTTCTTTCTTTCAGAAATAAGCTTAAGTGCCTTATCACTCAGATAATGCTGACTCTTCTGCTCCTTTTTTCCAAAAAAGTACTGTTAGTGTCCAAAAAAGCCTGTTTAAAATGATCCCATTCTTCCTCAACTTCAGTAGTAAGCATACCATGACTGTCATAATGACTAAGTATCCTATCTTGGTAAGCTTTAGCTATAACTGAATCTTTCAGAGCTTCAGTATTAAAGGTAAATTTTTTAACCTTAGCACAACACTTTTTAAGTTTAAGTTGCAAGACACTTTTAACAAGATAATGGTCAGATCAAATTTCAGCTCCCCTATATGACCTGGTATTCCTAACAGAACTAGCCCATTTGCTGTTAATTAATATATAATCTATCATTTTCTTATGCAGCCCATCAGGTGAAACGCATGTGTACTTATGTATGTCGCAGTGTTTGTAATAAGTGTTAGTTATTCTGAAACCATTGAGTTTATTTACCTGTAGGAGACGTTGCCCATTGCCATTGCAGCTACCAATACCAAAAAGACCTATCACCCCTCCCCAAAGGTCAGAGTCAGTACCAACTTTGGCATTGAAGTCACCTTGGACAAGGGTAATATCTCCTTTCTTGACAGAATTCAAAATATCCCGAAGTTGTCCGTAAAACCTCTAATCCTCAGTCCTCTTCTCATCCTCATCGGCATCCTCAGTGGGGGCATAACAGCAGATAACATTCAAGTCTTTAACGCTTGTCTGAAATTTTGCTGTAAGAAACCTTTCATTAATGCACTCATATCCTAGAAGAGCATCAGTAGCGCGTCTGCTTAGAAGCAGACACACGACTTGGTGATGTTTGTTATCGTTCCTCCCTGAAAAGGGAAATTTAAGATTATTTTTAAGAATCTGACCTTTATCTGTCCATCTGGTCTCTTGCAAGCCGAGAATATCTAAATTATAACTGTGGAATTCATACTTGAGGACATCAAGAGAATAATCTCTATATAATGTCCTCACGTTCCACGTTCCTGCAGAGAGAAAATGATTAGTAGGAATTTTAAAGAAGTAAGTTTATTCAGATAGGTAGGACCAACAATATCAAATAGCCCCCTGATCGCAGGCATGGGACAAAGACCTGTTCCTCCTCCGCTAAAGGCTGTAGTCACCGATTCTGGTAGGAACTTCAGGTAGCACTTTTTCAAGTGGACTTTTTCAAGAGCCATGTAGCCTGACTGAGAAACATTACTCCAGTTTAGGCTTGACGATGCCCAACTAGCTAAGTAAGGTTCAGGTACCTGCGATGGCCTCTGATTAGGATTATCCATTAGCTGATATAAGGTATCCCATGCCACTCACTTGGAGCTGGCAACCCAGAAGGAAACAGAAAACACAGCGGCAGATTCTCCCTCAACAGAAGCCCACCAGTGCAGCAAGTCCATAATCAAGCTCAAATCCATAAACAAATCCAGTCTAGTAGGTATAAATGGTCAGCACCAGGACCCTGTGAAGTTGATCACTCCTCAGCAGGGTTACAAAAACAGCAAAAGTGGCCATAGATGACCAGATCAGTAGGCCATACTGAACTGGCAGCCTCCGTTTCCATTCCCTTCCAAAAGAGAATATCTCTTTTGAAATGTACTAACGGCCTTCACCACGAGAAGGAGGGGTCGGACATTAGGTGTTAGACCTGGCCGGGTCTGTGCATCATCACTGGGGTTTGGTACACAGCTCTCCTCCCAGTTTATGTCTAGCTACCTCACTCTATCACAATTAGGCTTGATGTAACCCTTTCCATCAACTCCGTGTTAATTCCTTCTTCTAAGGGTCTTCATTTTTGGTACGGTAATCAGCGTAGCAAAGAGATTTATAATAGTAGTTATATAATAATTGATGATAAAACACGTTAGCTAATTTTTTCATCGCTAAATTTAAAATAAATTACTATATGCTGAAAACATTTTAGCAACTCAATGCGCTTCTCTTCATTAACGAGATGTATACACGATACTCTATTCCAGGGATCGGGAATCTTTTCTGGGTGAAGAGCCAAAATAACGAAAAAAAGGTAAACCAACAAATTTTGAGAACCGCAAATTATAATCTTTATTGAGTCAAAAGCCATAACAAGTTATTTTACTAACAACAAAAAAAGTCATAACGTATAATTTAAAAATGGCAATTGAAGTGTATGCAATAAAACTACTGGAGGATTATTGAAAATCTGCAATTAAGCAGTTGAATTTGAGTCTTCCAACCAACTTAATCAAACTTCGAGTGTAGAGTATTTGAAATGCATTAGTGCTTTTAAACTATCGTTTATCAACTGCTTGTTCTTAGTGAAAACCATTAGGAAATTTTCAGAGTTGAATGTGGAACCAAAATGTTTCAAGAGACCACTTTTAGAATGCTCAGAGCAGCATGAACAACTAATATCTTATTTTTGCGACGAACCGTTTCGCTACTATCCGTAACTTTTTAACTATGAGAGATAATGAGACCATTCAAAAAAACCATTACGAAACAAAAATTTTTTTGTATCATTTGTGATGAGACACACTTCTTTAAGAAGATTCTTTTGAAATATTAGGGGTCAACGTTTATATTCAATCGAGAATTATTACTTTTGTTTCTTAATTTCTCGGGGATAAAATAAAACCAAAACACTAAATCTGTTTGCAAACTTTGGTATTATTTAATTCGGGGTTTTAGCTCAGGTCGTAAACGTAGTGAAGAACCACTAGAAAATGAAATATTTTCTTAAAGAGCTCCAGGAAAAAGGAGCTTCTTAAAAGGGGAAAAAATACATTTCTAATGAGTAATGCAATGAATTGAAAACAAACTATAATCTTAAGGATTTGAGGAAATGTTTTGATTTAGAAAGCAAAGATACACGTTTTTAATGACAACTATGAACTGGCGAAAGCGTTTTATTGCCACTTAAAAATGTTTGTCAAAAATTTTGAAAAGATCACCCAGTCAGTATATTGGTTATGATTTGCGGGTTGGACGACCTTGGTTTAGTTTGATGTTTTTGGCCCTTTTAGAGTTACAAAATTGGAAAAAGTGCTTTTTAAGAGCTCAGTTTCACTTTAAACGTTTGAAGTTAAAAGCACGAAAATTGCGCTCCTAAACCCCACCCTTGAAACAAATAATGCTTTTCTTCCCGATGGATCGAATGGCTAGAGCGCTTCACTATTGATCGAAGGAACACGGGCAATCTGGCTTCTTTTCAAATTGCGAAAATTACGTGGAACATTCTTGTGGAAAAAAATGTGTTTGATTTCAGCTTCAGTGAAATGGATTAAATTTAAAGAAAGACAACTTGCATTTCCATTGCTGCACTTGTTGTATATATATTGTTTAATGTTTTTAATTTGTTTCAAATTCATATTTTCACTTTGTTTTAAGGCAGAGTAAAACCTCATTTTCGAGTGAACCATGTAAAGCAAACGTATCACGTGAAATAGTACGATGGAAAGTTAAACGAAGAAATCAGGAGAATTCAATCCGTTTTAAGGAATTTTGGATTTAAATGCGATTCTGCATTTTAAAACTATTTCTAAAGCAGGTTAAAAGCAAAAAATTTACGATAGTTAGAATACAGCACACAATTTTGCAGAGAAATTTTTAAAATTTTTATATTTAATTCCTCTTACTGAAATAAGAATCTGGAAATAACTATTTTCAGTTTTTTTTACAACTTTTCCATGTTTTACAATTGGTACGATGTTTTTTATTCAGAAAAAATTGAATCACTTGATTTCAATAAGCCAAGATCTAGCGTCATATTAAAGTATCTGAAGGCTTCACACGCGAAAGATTTTAGACCCAACTGTTCGGCAGTGGTGCAAGTGTGTGTGTCTGGTCAGGGGCATTCTCTCGACAGAAAATTATTTTCAATTTATAAGTGAAAAAAGAAATGTATATAGCTGGTTAAATAAATTGAATTACATCCTCCTCCTCCTCCTCCTCAAGCAGCCATGGGCTACGGAGGTCCAACCAGACAGTGCAGTTTAGTTCTTCAAGCAAGTCTGTCCTGAGCTACATCTGATGCATCTGGCCAATGCACATAAATTCTAATAAGATCCTATTTGACATTGTCTGCCCACCGCATCCTTGGTCTCCCCCTCTTTCTGAAGCCTTTAGGCTTCAGAAAATATGCTTTTCAGAAAATGTTTTTCAGAAAATATGATTTTATTATATGAACAGTGGTTCATCACCCTATTCGCCAACTATAATTATCCATACGGGCAACACGGCCAAACCAACGCAGTCTCTCTCTGCATAATATGCTGCTTAAAGGAGGTTGCCAACTCCTTTGCCTAACCTCATCATTAGTTAAAAGTTGAACCACCTAATGCCCAAGATTCTGCGTAAGCATCTAGAATCAAAAGCATCTAGTTTACTGTTTATCCTGTTTACAAAGTGTCCAAGTTTCACTACCATAACTAACCCTAGAAAGAACCAAACTATTATACAGTCTAATTTTAATCTAAAGGTGTATACGCCTATTTCTCCACACTCTCCATAGATTCTTAAAAGTCCCGGCAGCAATCCCTATCCGTCTTTTAATCTCATGCCGCACATCACCAGTATCAGTAACATAGCTCCCAAGATAATTAAACTGTGACACCTGCTCAAGACTGCAACCATTCAGCTTTTGAATCACAGCCTGCCTGACCAATTTTCATCACTTTAGTTTCTCTCTGTTTATAACCAAACCTACTCTACTACCAGTTTCATCAACAGCTCGAATGAAAGAGTTCATCTCATTAACATCATTTGCCAAAAGGGCTAAATCATCAGCATAATCAAAATTGAATTACAGAAATGCATAAATAGAAAACTTAATATGTAATTATTTGCATTTCTATATAGTACAAAATGAAACTTCATTATAAACCCAAATAAGTATCTCTTTTTTTTAGTGTATTTATCAAAAATCACATCATATTTGATAGTAATCTAACTAAAAACAAGAAATGTGTAGATTATACTGATTGTAAAATATTTTACTAATTAAAGGGGTTCGGGAAAAAAATCACGCTTTGACACTTTTAAAGCCCCCCCACTAGTGTCGCGGTCCAAGGTCCGCCACTGGCAATTCAGTGGAAGAATAAATAAATAAATTATTCTTCAAGCAGCTGCTTGCCACACAGGTCTGACAGGAGCCTGTCAGTTTAATACACCACAGAGAAGCTCTGTGAGGATGGCGAGGCCTCAGCAGAAAGATAACAAAGAAACGCTCTTACTTTTTCTGGTGCTCGAACTACTTTGATCTGTAGCCAAGCGCGCTAACCACTCGGCCACCGGGATCGTGGAATTCGTAAAATATAAAAAAAAAAAATTGTGCTTTGGGTTTGCTTCCTACCTCGTACATCAAAAGGTATAAAAATCCGAACAGGCATATAGCAAGAAACATTTCAGAAGAGGAGAAGATAGAATAAATGACAGCAAAAGGGAAAAATGCAGGCGTATTTTTTATAATTCTAATGAAGTGGTTAGCGCACTTGGTTACCGATCGTAGGGATCTGGTTTCGAGCCCATGCAAGACATGGATGTTTGTGTTGTCTTTCTGCTGAGGTCCCGCCATCCTCACAGACCTTTTACTAAGGATCCTGTCAAATCTCTGTGGCAAGCAGCTGCTTGAGAGATTTTGTCGTAGTAAATCTTAAAAGCACATGCAATAGAATAACAAAGCAGATAAGAAATAAATCTTTGCATATCAACCTAAAAATTCATTGAAATTTAAACTCAAATTTTAGACATCCTATAATTTCGAAGTTATGAGATTTTCCTTATCTTCTACTAGTTAAGTCGCAGAGTTAGAAAAACAGCTGCTATATTTTTTCAGCTGCTATATTTAAAGATTTATGGCTAATGGACATTTCTTTGTCATTCTTGATTAAATTGGGCCTATAGAGTGCAAGAAAGGTTCTTCATAAAAGAAATGTGCATATATTGTATTTCTAATGCTGATTTGCATAAGACTTTAAGGGGGAAAATCTAAACAGTATGAAAATGGTGTGGCATTTGTAAAAATAAATTCGGGAAATCTCGGTAAATTATTCGATATAAAGGAAATCCAGTCTCCAGCAGCTGTGGCTTTTCATTTGAATTTTGTTGCTTGGGCATTGTTACAAAAAAGGACAACCAGAAATAGAGGGTAAAAAATATCCCATACCATAGCTTTTGTGACCATTTGTTTTCTAGGAAAATTACGGGACACTTATTGAAAAGCATATTTTCTGGATTTTTTGATTAATATTTTCTGCTCGTCAATTTTTGTCATAATATTACTAATTTTATGCTCCGTGAGAGTAATAGAAGTCGGTTACCTACAAGAAATAAAAAAATAAATCGATTGATTTCTTGTAGGTGAACCCTATTAGCAAAATCATCCTCAATACTTGGGAAATATCCTAAAAAGCTTTAAAATAAACAAATGATACGCATACATTAATTGTATTTAAAATGCGAAAAATATTCAAAAACGCGAAAAGATATCAATAAAAATTCTTTTAATTTGTTAAGGGTTCAAACTATTATAAGAATTATTTAATAATTTAGCACAATTAAATAATTCAAATTATAAATATTACAGTTACATGGTATTAATTCCCCTATCATATCAACAAGAATAAGAAAAATTCTTTAAAATTTGTTTCAAACCATAGCTATTTTTATTTGGTATCAAAAATATAGGTCTTTTAAAAGACAGAACAAAAATATAGGACAAAAACTTCTTTCCGAATAAGACAACACCTTAAATTATACGGGGAAAGATCACCGTACAGAAAAATATCTCTTCAAGCAGCTTCTTGCCACAGAGGTATGATAAGAGTTTTGATAAAAATATTCATCCCCCTTTTTTTTTGCAAAGACAAAAGAGTACAAAAATAAATCTATTAAAAGAAATTGGAAACGTCTGAGTATTTATCTTTATGCTGTTTTTATAATTGTCGTAGTTTGGTTGCAGGACTCCAGTATAACATTGACTGTCTAACTTCACAATATGGGGAATACAACTTCCACAACTGAAAGGTTGCTACCGTATTTCACATGTGTCTCAAGGGTTAATGACCCCCAGCCCCACTGTCTCCCGCACCACTCCGAACTCACCCTACAGTCTCCTATGAGCCATGAATTCACTGAAAGTCGTCATCATTATGTTTTTCCACTGTTCAGAAAACTTCCCCCATCAAGGAACCAATCTCTGGAAATCGAAGTCTACCGTTTAGTGAAAGCACCTTGTCATTCAAGATTAAAGGGAACCGCTCTCGACAACTAAGCGACGAAGCGCGCTCTGAACACCTTCGGGCAATGATCAGTGTTCCATAAACAACATCGTATTTGCATCCTGTCATAAAACAATTTACTAAGTCCCTTAACCCATTTCCGCATGTTTAAATATTCCCAGGGAATAATTGTAACCCATCTGGGATTTTAGATCTGTAAGAGCTGACCTCTCTTTTCCACTTTTGTCATGTCTCTATATCCCTGAACTTTTAAGTACTAAGAGGGTGACTTTTTCTGAATGCTGCTCGGTCGCAAACATGGGGCTGCATTGTTTGCTGTTGAAAAGAAAATCTAAAATGGTATTGAAAAAAAGGAAATAGATATTAATAAACAAAAAATCTGCGAGAAGTTTTTAGAAGTCAGAAAATGTGTTGCTTCAAGCGTCGAATCCACCCCTGACTGTCGCTACTTTTAAATAATAATTCACAACTGCTACAGAGTAAAACTTTGAATGCATTTTTTTGAGGCCCCTCACATCGTGAGGCTAAGCTGTAGCTTAGTTAGCTTATGCAAAAGTCCGGCTTGGACATATCCTTCACATCCATATATTATAAAAACCGTTGCCCAAGTGACCTTTTTTTCCCTCTCTTCCAGCCACATGTCTCGTCGCACGGCCGCGTGGGAGCGAGATCCGCAACAACCATGCCTCGCCTGGGAACGCGTCGCGCGTTGCGTCCACGGAGCCGGACTCTGCTCCTGGCTGCTGCTGTTGGGATGAGGCCTCGCGTTCCAGCTCCGCAACCCTAAATTAGGCAATTGTCGTACGAACGAGGCCCCCTGGAAGAATCGCACCGAGCTTCGCATCTCGTGGAAGAAGAGTTTAGTGTCTGCGAGATTGTTTTCCTTTCAAATGATGCTCCTCCATCCAACCGTTCCGCTCTTTTGTGTTCGGCCCCTCCCCAGTCCGTGGCGCCACGAGTCGTCGGGGATCGATCACCTTCCGAACGCCGCAGTTCACTGCAGTCTGCCCGCACCGCCGGGGAGGCCGTTGCTTCAATGGCGACCAAATGACACAGGCACTGGGTTTAGTAGGATGCTCCGGGCACAGCTGTGAGGTAAGTGGGACGAAAATCAGCCTCTTAAGTTCTTAGAACGAAAGCCTCTCTTTATCATTCTGCTTTTAACCTTGCCTTACAAATACAAAGCTTTTGTATTCTTTAGAAAAGCTCTTGCCTTATAAGAAATGACAGTTGCTCAGGACTTAAGATCTTAGCGACATTTTTATTATGAATATAAAATTAGTCTGCTCTACGTTCATTAAGTAGTAGTTCATGCCAGTAAATCCTCTAACTTATCGAAAAAATTATCAATCTTAATTCTACAATATATTTTCTTTTCCCACGGGACTTTTACAAAGTCAAGAACATTTGCTCCCGACACTCGCATGCCCCCCCCCCCAAAAAAAAAAAAAAAAACAGGAGGAGACTCTCCCTGCTATTCATCCTCCGCCAGGTTTCGTTATGAGTTTCATTCGCTGTAGAATCCGTTCAGCAGTTTTATCTTCGTGCATTCCCTGCGTAGAGAAGACAGCTCCAGAAGAACCGTCTGCAGCTGAGCGTTTTTGTTCCGCCAATCGCTATCTTCGTTGTGTTATTTATAAGCTCTCATTTAATGTGCTTCACGCAAAAATAAACTCCTGCGCTTCGGATACGACGACGGCACTCCTGCCATACACTGAAAGCGGAATAAGTTCCTTTCAACTGTCAGCTGGCGGGACTAATGTAAAAGAAAAGCACGAAGCGGCAATATCGTCTCCTCTGATCAGCTCTGTGTGCATTATCGAAATGAGATCAGCTGACAGCTGACACGGAGCTTTTACTAATGGTGCTTGGGACAAGTTCAGACCTCGATGCCTCGTTTTCCTTCTGATGCAACACGACGACGACAGATCAGCCGCCCTCCGCTGGCACTCTGCCATTCGGAGCTCACCTGAGGGACGGATCCGCTGCGAACCATTAAGACGTAGTCAGTTGTTTGAGGGAGGGCAGTGAGCAGGGAAACCTGCAAGCCCAACAGTTACTTTAGAAGGGAAAATTTCATTGATTGCGAAGATCAGAATGGCATGCGGAGATTTGTAATCCGAAGAGGAAATCCGATTTTTCGTTTTCCATAAGAAACAAATTCAGCTATGACCATCATGAGATTCTAATGCAGGTAAATATCAAAGGAAGAAATAAGCTTGGGTGATATTTTTGCACAAGCTAGTGAGATTGAAATTGGAAAAAGAAGTCAAGTTTGACCTTTCATGAGAATACATACAATAATCGAAGACGTAAATAATTCTTCGGAAGCTGTCACGTAATGCGATGCTTTACAGACGATAAATAGTGATTATGACGTCACCGTTGGCTGACAGTTACCATACACACGCATGACCTACGGATTCATGCATGAAACTTACTCCTTAACAGTCGTCTCAACACAAACTTTATGGTAAAAAATAAACTCTCCTTTAAAAACTTAGTTTGTAATATTTCCAACTACTGACTATTTTAAGCGCTGACTAAAAGCCCCAAAGTTGATATTCTGCTTCATGAAATGTGCTTCCAAAGGTGGACCTGTCGTCTCCCCCTTTCCTCACAGCAGTTTGCATCATCCCCAAAATCATTTCCAGTGGATGACGTCAGAGGTAGTTCCAGTTCGAAATTTCTTTTACAATCCCCATTCGCTACTGACGATAAAATTTCGATCTTTTACCAAAAGAATGCTGTTGCCAAGTAGTAAGAAATCGTTTTGAAAGATTATTTTAGAAAATTATAACTAATATGTTTTTCTTTTATTGTGACTGATGATTTTCTGTACCATTTTTCGAACTTTTGCAAATTACCGCAGTTGAAATATCGACAGTATTTCATCACCCATTCTAAGATCGCTACCGTACGTTTTTTTTTTTGATTGCAACAGGTGTCCAAATGCGGGCTGACCTGGTCCTGACAGTGATGACGGGTCTTCATGTGGCAGCGGGTTTTCAGGTTGGAGCTTCTGACAATAAGTAAGTGAAAGCTTTTATGTTTTTAATTCTTAAATGATAAGAATATAATATAGCGATAAATAAACATGATAAAAATACTAGAAGATAAAATAACTAAATATGGCAAGACAAAAGAACTAGTTCTCATTTCAAAAACTCTCAAAGTGTTTCCGGCTTTTTAAGGGTTAATTCGTCGCTCAAAAGACGAAGTGACCGTAACTCAGTTTTCGCCACTTTGCAGTAGAGCGATTTACAGATTTCGCGTATGATTTTTTTCTAATGGCTTGTGTTGTTATTTGAAGTTTAACCAGTGTAATAGACGTTAATGTATAAGCAAATGTATGTACATAGTTTATAGGGTGTATTTTCATAGTGCCTTGTTGACCAGTATCCAAGAGTAACGCCTCTAGATTAAAAGGAATGATTTGTAATTTCCTTTCGGTTTTATGCGTTTGTGGCAGTAAAACTGCATTTTATGTAAGAAAATTTTGTAATTTTTGTACCTACAATGGATTTGACAGAGATTTGAATGAAAAGAGAAAGCCGTAAATAATACTCGTTGCAATGCAAAAAAATTATTACAAAAATGTATTACAACTTCAAGTAATAAAACCTTGAACATTTTAAGCATTAGAAAAGTTAAGCAATAAAAAAAATATCACCTGAAGCAACTGCTTGCCATAGAGGTCTGTCAGTTTATATGACATAGTAGAAGACATAGTAGTGGCGGGACCTCAGCAGAAAAAAGCACTAATATTCAAAGTAAATTTAATAAGATCAGTTCTTGTAAAAAGTTGACATTTTCAGATAATCATATCACTTGTATTTCTCCTGGACGTAGAGCCTAGAGTTCATTATGCTGATCAAGAAATATTTTTGGTGGTTGATAGTTTAACCCAGATGATACAGTTTCTGGAGAAATTGATTGCCATTATTAGGATAATTATGATAATACTATGATAGTAGATTACCGATGGAATTGTTATATTATTTTATAATAAAGTATATTTTCCTGGTATTTTTTTCATTACGATTATTGCATAGCTTCCCCGTGGCCGAGTAGTTAGTGTGCCTTTCTACTGATCAAAAGGAACTGGGTTCGAATCCCGGATATGGCATGGATATATGTGTTATTTTTCTGCTGAGCTCCTACCATTCTCACAAACCTTTTACTACAGAGTATTAAACTGACAAGCTCCTGTCAGACCTCTGTGGCAAGCAGCTGCTTGAGGAGGTATTTATTTATTCTCGCATGTTCTCCACTCAATAGCATTCCCATCGTCAACTTGCCTTACCGATAATATGAATGAATTTTTCTAGAACTTTAAAATACAAGAAGTCCTCTGATATAAGTGAATGTACAATGTAAAAGTTCTTTTTATATCTTGAGTAAGATTAGAATAAGCCGGGAAAAATAAATCAGCTGCATTGTCGATATACTTTTTGATGACACCTTGAGTTTATATGTTCTTCTAGTCACATACAGAATGAAACAACCTAACAGTTATCACAGAATTCTTATTTTTCACCTCTGGAACTATCACCGAATAAATGATACCTCTTCAGTCCTTTCCTTGTTGATTTTTGATAGTGACAGTTCAGGTGTGTTGCATCCTAACATGATCCTCGTTTTCTAAATGACTACATACTAGGTTAAGCAGTCACATTGCTCATATTTGATGTAAATCATAAGATTTACATCAAAAATTTCCTCTATTTTTAAGATTTTTTTTCTCTATTTTAATTGACGACGATAAAACAGCTGATTTATTGTCAAAAGTATAACTTGCTTATTTATTGGTAAAAGTCTAACTTGCAAATCAAAAAGAGAAACAAGTTTCTTATTTAGTTTCATTAAACTTTGTATCATCTTTCTTATTGCATACTCTTACTTTTTTCGTTATTGCTTATGAAAGGGTTAGCTCTCTTTTTGTGTGTTATCACCTCGATAGTAAGTTGAACATGCTCGTATTAGTGTCTCTTTTGGGGGATGGTATAGTGATAGCTTCAAAGTACGAAATATATTTAGATTTGTTTGGTAACTTGTTTTAATATCTCTGCTATGATATTTTTTTCGAAAAACATGTACAGTTTCCTTACCGTAAAATCTGAATGTAAATGCTATTATTTGGTAGTCTTCCTGTAATAGTGGATTGAGTCCGAGGAAACTTTGAGGTCTGCAATTCATCATCATCATCATGAAGCAGTCATGGGCTACGGAGGTCCAACCAGACCGTGCAATTTAGTTCTCCAAGCAAGTCTGTCCTGAGCTACATCTGCTGCATCTGGCCACTTCACACCAATTCTAATAAGGTCCTGTTTGACAATGTCGGCCCATCGCATCCTACGTCTCCCCCTCTTTCTGAGGCTTTTAGGCACACTGTTAATAACCCTATTCGCCAATCTATAATTATTCATACGTGCAACATGGCCAAACCAACAGTCTCTCTCTGCACAATATGCTGCTTAAAGGAGGTTGCCGACTCCTTTGCCTATCCTCATCATTACTTACAAAGTTGAACCACCTAATGCCCAAGATACTGTACAAGATACTTAGAATCTAAAGCATCTAGTTTCCTGTTATCTTCTTTACAAAGTGTCCAAGTTTCACTACCAATAACTAACTCTAGAAAGAACCAAACTGTTATACAGTCTAATTTTAGTCTTTAGGTGTATACGCCTATTTCTCCACAATCTTCATAGATTTTTAAAATCCCGGCAGCAATACCTATTCGTCTGTTAAACTCATGCCGCATATCACCAGTTCTGTTACATAGCTCCCAAGATAATTAAACTGTTACACCTGTTCAAGATTGCAACAATTCAGATGAACTGATTACAACTTGCCTGACCAATTTTCATCACTTTAGTTTTCTCTCTGTTTATAACCAAACTTCCTCTAATACCAGTTTCATCAACACCTCGAATGAAAGAGTTCATCTCATCAACATCATTTGCCAAAAGGGCTAAATCATCAGCATAATCTAAATCAGAAATTTTGGTATATCCAGACCATTTAAGGCCAAAATTTTTTCCTTGCAATGAATTTCGTATTACGTAATCAATAACCAAAATAAAGAGAAAAGGAGACAAAATGCACCCTTGTCGAACACCAGAAGTAATGCTAAACCAATTGCTACAAGCCTTACCAACTCTCACACACGACTCACTGTTATTGTAGAGAGCTTTCATTATGTTAATTAACTTGTCTGGTATACCATATGATCGCACAATCAACCACAAATTATGACGATCAACAGAGTCGAAAGCCTTTTTGAAATCAACAAAACTAACAACAAAAAGTTTCTGAAACTCTAAACATTTCTCAAGAATCTGCCTAAGTGAAAATATCTGATCCACACATCCCCTACCACTTCTGAATCAACATTGCTCATCATGCAATTGCATGTCAACCAGATTCTTAATTGTATTAAGCAGAATCATGCAAAGAACTTTCCCTGGAACAGAGAGTAGGCTGATACCCCTATAGTAAGCACAAGAACTGCGATCACCTTTTTTGAAAATAGGGATAATAATAGCTCCGGTAATATCTTTAAGAACCATGCCTTTATCATAAAAGATATTCAAAATTTCAGTCATCCAAGTGGTAAAAGAAAATTTCATCTACACCTGGGGATTTATGAAGCCACCAATGCATCTATCCTCATTGCAAACAATGGGAGTAGAACTAACCAGATTGTTTAGAACATCACTGAAATGCTCAGCCCACCTAGCCATGACAGAATCCTCACCTTCTATAACCTTAGCTTTTTTATCCTTCAATCCCTGTATACCTGTCCATTTTCTACCACACAAAACGTTAACTATCTGGTACAGCTCTCTGCTGCTGTGCTGTCTAACTGTTTCCTCGGGTTTGTCTGCAAAGCCATCAAGCCAAAGATTCTTATCAGTAGGTAACTGATCCTTTACACGTTTATTAAGCTCTCTGTAATGCTGGCCGTCCCGTGGCCGAGTGGTTAGCGCGCTTGGCTAATGATCTAAGGGACCTGGGTTCGAGCCCCGGGTTAAGGCATGGATGTTCGTGTTGTTTTTCTGCTGAGGTCCTGCCATCCTCTCAGACCTTCTACTCTGGCATATAAACTGACAGGCTCCTGTCAGACCTCTGTGGCAAGCAGCTGCTTGAGGGGGTATTTATTTATATTTTTATTATTTATAATGCTTTCTATTAGGACTAGTATGGTATTGATTAAGGACATTCCTGCAGTTCTTTTTTTTTTTTTTTTTGAAATAAGCTTAAGTTAAATATTATTATAATTAAATATCACTCAATTAATTCTGTCTCCTGTGCTCCTTTTTTCCTAAAAGAGTACTGTTACTTTCCCAAAAAGTCTGTTTAAAATGGTCCCATTCTTCCTCAACATCAGTAGTAAGCAAACCATGACTGCCATAATGACTAAGTAATCTATCATGGTAAGCTTTAGCTGTAACTGGGTCTTTTAGAGCTTCGGTATTTTCAGTATTAAAGGTAAGTTTTTTAACCTTAGCACAACACTTTTTAAGTTTAAGTTGTAATATACTTTTAACAAGGTAATGGTCAGATCCAATTTCAGCTACCCTATATGCCCTGGTATTCCTAACAGAACCAGTCCATTTGCTGTTAATTAATATATAATCAATCATATTCTTATGCATCCCATCAGATGAAACCCATGTGTACTTATGTATGTTGCGGTGTTTGTAATAAGTGTTAATTATTCTGATACTATTGAGTTTACTTACCTGTAGGAGACATTGCGCTTTGCCATTGCAGCTACCAATACAAAAAGGACCTATCACCCCTCCCCAAAGGTCAGAGTCAGTACCAACTTTGGCATTAATGTCACCTAGAACAAGGGTAATATCTCCTTTCTTGACAGAATTCAAAATATCCCGAAGTTGTCCGTAAAACCTATCCTTCTCATCCTCATCGGCATCCTCAGTGGGGTCGTAACAGCAGATAGCATTCAAGTCTTTAATGCTTGTCTGAAATTTTGCTGTAAGAAACCTTTCAAAAATGCACTCATATCCTAGAAGAGCATCACTAACGTGTCTGCTGAGAAGCAGACCCACGCCTTGGTGATACTTATTGTCGTCCTTTCCTAAAAAGAGAAATTTAAGTTTATTTTTAAGAATCTGACCTTTATCTGTCCATCTGGTCTCTTGCAGGCCGAGAATATCTAAATTATAACTGTGGAATTCTTGTGTGAGAACCTCAAGAGAATAAGCTCTGTGCAATGTCCTCACATTCCAACTACCTATGGAGAGAAAATGGTTAGTGGGATGTTTAAAGAAACTATGTTTATTGAAAGAGGGAATGCCGACAATATCAAACAGCCCCTAATCGCAAGCATGGGACAAAGACTCGTTCCCCCCACCACTAAAGGCTGAAGCCATCTACACTGGAAGACTTCCTCCAATGTAGAATTTGTTCAGGTGCCTGCGATGACCTCTGCTCAGGATTATCCACCAGCTGAAACATATCCTGTGAATCGATTTACTTGGGACTGTCAACCCACAAATTAACAGAAAGCACAGCGTAAGATTTTCCCTCCAAAAAAGCCCATCAGTACAGTCCATTAGGTTTATATGGTCAGCACCAGGACCCTGTGTGGTTGACCACTCCTCAGCAGGGTAGAAAAAGAAGAAAAGTAGCCATAGTTGTGCAGAAGAGTAGGCCACACTAATCTGGCAGCCCTTCACTTCCGTGCACTTCCACAAGAGAGTATCTCTTTTGAAAGGTACTAACGGTCTGCACCACGAGAAGGCGGAGTCGGACATTAGGTGCTAGGCCTGGCCGGTTCTATGCATCATCATAGGGTTTTAGTGGATAGCTCTCCTTCCAGTGACTACCTAGCTATCATTTACAGACCATCTCAGCATAGCAAAGGATTAAATACTTCTTGGCTGTAGTCGTCGACGTCAACATTCCTGTATACTGCATAGGTAGGGTTTTAATTTTTATCGTTACCTAGGTCTGAGGTATCACCTTCTGACAAAGTGTAATCATCTCTTTAAATAAAGTTGATAATTTTCTTAAAGAAATTGTTTTTTCCTGTATTTTAGCATTATTCCCATCTTTGCATTTAATAAGAACATTCATCGTGCATAAGTAGTCTTCTGTCTACAAAAGTAGGTGCAAATCAGTATGATTCAAAAAATTAATTGAGAAGGATAATATTGCAAGGAGTAGTATGGCTTTCAGTCCCAACCTAAAATTCAAGAAGATCCGTACACGCTGTTCTCAGATTGTACATCGCACTTTTTATCACTTAGCTATCTTCTATATACGAAGCATTTGTTTGTCTGCTTGTCCACTTATGACTTCAGCCTTCTAAAGAGCTAGAGGTATTAATCCTGCGTATAGGCAAAATTTCGGGAAGCAGGAATTTTGACTTTTCGATATGACTATTTTTTCGAAATTACCAAATACTTTTACTTTCAAAATGAAAGCATTAAAACTGTTAAAAATAAATACCAATTAAGACGGGATAAAAACATAAATTATGAAATTCTGGCATTACATAAGGAGATTTTTAGGCACTATTATTTGCACTTAGCACCGAAATTTCTTTCCCCTCTTCTGGTCAGCATGAAAAATATCACGAATTGTCATTTGTTTTCTAAAGTTTTAAAGAATTGCATTTTGAAACTTGACAATGTGAAAACGTTTTTTGCATTCATTTGCCAGAATTGCTTATAAAAGCAGCATAGACATTGAATGTTTCTTCCTTTCTGACTTTTACACTTTCTGGATTACTAGAAATTTTTTAATTTGAGTTGCTTTCGTTTTTTTTTTGTGTGTATTTTATTCAATGTGACGACTAATGTTTTCAATTTAAATTGTTTCTCTATGAGACAATATATATGAGACATCAAAAGCGTTTTGTATACTGTTAAATATTAACTGAAATAAAAGTTATCTATATATATTATCTACATAATGAAAGCTCTCTATAATAACACTGAGTTGTGTGTGAGAGTTGGTAAGACTTGTAGCAATTGGTTTAGCATTGCTTTTGATATTTGACAAGGCTGCATTTTGTCTCCTTTTCCTTTTAGTTTGAATTTTATTTTAATTTTTATTTTCAATAACCAAACTAAAGAGAAAAGGAAACAAAATGCAGCCTTGTCGAACACCAGAAGCAATGCTAAACCAATCCTACAAGCCTTACCAATTCTTACGCACGACTCAGTATTATTATACAGAGCTTCCATTATGTAGATAATATACACTGGCGGAAAGTGAAAAAGAACACCATTAACAAATGAAGCATAATCTATGAGATTTATATAGTAGAAACAACTTGTTGAGAAAGGAAAGTGATCACATATGTGAAGTGATTTAATGTTTATTTTACCTTTTAATGAGTATTACATTTTACAGAACGCACATTTTAATAAGGTATTCAACCTCCTCCAGCAGCAATACAAGCTTCCAATCTGGCATGCAATCGGTCGCACAAATGCTGGATATCACGCTGGAGGATACCATTCCATGAGCTTTCAAATTAGACGCGTAATTCAGCGATGGTTGTTGCCTGCCGCGGTCCGCAGAAGAGTCTTTGTCCGATCCAGTCCCAGACATGCTCAATTGGAGAAAAGTCCGGAGAGCTTGCTGGCCAAGGGAGTTGGTGCACTGCCTGAAGAGCATGTTGAGTTGCCATGGCGGAGTGTGGGTGGGCGTTATCCTGCTGGAATATCGCATTTGGGATTACACTCAAATATGGCAGGACGACTGGCTGTACGATGTCGCTGACGTACGTATTGCTATTCAGTGTACCTTGTACAAACACCAGACACGTACGAGAGTGATAGCTAATCGCTCCCCACTCCATGATGCCCGCCGTGGGCCCTGTGTGTCACTGGCGAATGTACGATGGAAGAAGCCGCTCACCTTGTCGCCTTCGGGTGCGTAAACGACCATCAGAGCTCCTAAGGAGAATCGGCTTCCATCACTGAAAACCACAGACCTCCATTCTTCCCTCTAATGAACTCGTTCTTGACACCACTACAAACATGCACCACAATGACGAGGTGACAATTGTAATAGTGCCTTTGGCACGCATGCCATAGTCCTGCTTTCAAAAGACGATTGTGTATCGTTCTTGTAGACAGAGGATCCAAATTGTGACGTCGTAGCTGTCTGCTCTGCCACCCCTGCCCTCCTGATACGCCGGTCCTCTCGAGCGTAACTTAAACCTTAACTATTAACATATTACAATATGACCTTAACCTTAACTATTAACATATTACAATTATGTACCTTAACATTTACATATTATATTCCTAAAGGAATTGCTTCTGGATGTTCTTTTTCCAAATTCCGCCAGTGTATATAGAAAACTTTCATCTCAGATAATGTTTAAGAGTATAGAAAACGCTTTCGATGTCTCGCAAAAAGGTCTCTCTTCGTGAGAGATCTCCATAAAGAAACGATTTAAACTGAAAACATTTGTCGTCACATTGAACGAAAAAAAAAAACAAAAAAAAAAACTCGACTAAAAAAAAATTCTAGTAATCCAGAAAGTGTGAAAGTAATAATATTGTTACGACAGATAAACGAGCAACAGTGAATTCACGAGTTAACGTGACTGGAGCCCTCGTGTTTGCTTCTACGTTAGATTCAATTAGTCAACGATTTGGAACTTAGAACGATTTAGAAGAATGAAAATATAGCAGTGCAGTGTGTTAAGGTTGTGAGATCTGAAAAGGATATTCAGATGGTCTGAGTCTGTGCGCGATAAATAAAAGTCAAGAAGTATGTTGTATTGGTGTGTGCGCGGGAGGCAGTTATGTTTTGCTAGAGGATACATCTAGTGATCTAACAAGAAGAAGGATTCTTTATACCTGGTATATAAGGTATTCAACAGACGATAGACAGTATAGAGGTAATAGTTTAGTAGAATAGACAGAGCTGTGTTGTGTACTCTGTGCAGGAATGTTAATGACTTTTGCATGTTAGTAGTCGATTTGTTTATGAAAAACTTCATCCATATTTTCTTTGTAACAATTTGCATTGTATTACAATTGGCTTTAAAATATAATTATTATTACTCACGCCCAGTGCATATCCGTATTTTGTAATTCGCAACATTTGGTGTCAGGAGTGGGATAATTTAATTGAATGCCTTTCACTAGAAATATGGATGAGTTAATAAAGCTGATGACTGATATGAAAGTCGATATGGCCGCACAAAATAATGAGTTGAGAAATAAAATAGGTGACCTGGCCGCACAAAATAATGAGTTGAGAACTGAGATAGTTTCTCAAAAAGATGATTTGAAAGCCGAAATGGCCGCACAAAATAATGAGTTGAGAACTGAGATAGTTTCTCAAAAAGATGATTTGAAAGCCGAAATAGCCGCACAAAATACTGAGATGAGAGCTGAAGTGGCTTCTCAAATTGATAAGATTTCTGATATGTGTAAGGAAATTATGACAGAACTAAATAGTGTAAAAGATGATCTTGATAGTCTTAAGTTAGATTATAAACATGAAATTGAAATTGTAAAAACTGATTGTGAATGCCAGTTTCAGATTTTCAGAAATGAAATGTTACCTTCTGCTTGTGATAATAATAATTCTAGTGGAAATAATGTTATTACACATATCGCTAAAAATACAACTAAACCTTCTACATATGATGGTCAATCATCTTGGACAGTATTTAAAACACAATTCGAAGTTATCGCTACAGCCAATGAGTGGAATGAATTCCAAAAGGCCAATTTTCTTGCAGCTTCCTTAAGAAATTCTGCTGCGGAAGTTTTGCAGTCTGTTCCAGAAGAAAAACGACTTGATTATCAAAGTCTAGTTTCTGCATTAGAACTAAGGTTTGGTGATAGTTATTTAAAACAATATTACGTGACTCAATTTAAACATCGCATGCAGAAAAATGGTGAAACTTTGCAAGAGCTTGCTAGTGATATTGAGCGTCTAGCTAGATTGGCTTATAGTAACTGTCCACCAGAAATTCAAGATAATTTAGCTCAATTACAATTTATTGATGCTATTGCTGACCCTGACACTCAGCAATCTCTGAGGATGTTAGAAGGTGAATCCTTAAAGTCAGCTGTGGTACATGCCATGAAATACGAGTGCTCTAGGCTTTCCTCCCGAGCGAACAAACGTACAGTGAGATTTGTGAGTGCAAAGAAACTGTAGAAAAGGATAATGAATGAAAGAACTAACCAAAGCCATACTATCCGTTTTGAAAGATATAAAAGGTTCTTCTTCAAAAACTACAACAGACCTTCAGTGTTGGAATTGTGGTAAGTCCGGACACATTCGTACCAACTGCAATAGGAAACGAATGAGGAGTCCAAGTCCATCAACTAGACAACAGGATCAGGGAAACAGAAATTAGTCAGTCTTGCGGGGCAAAGGCTGGCTGTTGATTGGTTGGCCCCAGGGGAAGTTGCCCACGTTTCAACATTACATGGTGATAATAATGGATTAGTAGCTGATGGAGCCATAAATGGAATACCTTGCCGTATGATAGTCGACACTGGTGCAAATGTAACTTTACTCAGAACGGATATAATAAAGAAAATAATACCTCACCCAAACTTGAATACTACACAGTCTAAAATAAGCCTACAAACAGCCACTGGAGATCGTGCAAAAGTCCATGCAAAAATAGAACTTAAAATCCGAGTTGGTAGCTGTCTGGTACACCACCCTGTTTGCATCGCTGACATCTACGATGAATGCATATTAGGCCTAGATTTTCTTAAGAAACATGGATTCAGCATTAGACCCAGTGATAACCTACTCATCTATAAGACAGAAGAGATTCCTCTGCTTAGCCGGACGTCTGATTCTTTATCAAGCGTAACGTCAATATTAGTGACGGAAGACACAGAGATCCCAGCACTAAGTGAAGTTATAGTCCGTGGACATCGGGCGGAGACTTCTGGGGCCTTCCGATTGGCAGTTACTGATGCCTCTGGTAAAGGAGCTTTGGCTCATAATATCCTGGTTGCAAGGACTTTAGTCAGAATAGATAAAGAACAGATCCCTATCAGAGTGATGAACTGTAACAAATCCAATAGAATGTTAAAAAAAGGTGAAGAATTAGCAATATGTGAAGCTGTTACCTGTGTAACAAGTATAAATAAAATAGAAGTTACTGATTCAAATCAAAATCATACAGACATCCCATCTCATCTTACTGAATTATGGAGAGAAACAAGACGAATATTAACTGAACACCAAGCTGTTAAGGCCGAGAACCTATTAAAAGAATTTTCTGACATTTTTTCTGCCACATCAAATGCTTATGGCCGTACAAACCTGACAGAACATAAAATTAACACTGGTGATTCTCCTCCAGTCCATCTGCCGGCAAGAAGGCTTCCATTGGCAAAACGAGAGGAGACGGAACAACTCATAAAGGACATGGAAGCTCAGGGCATTATAGAACCATCACAGAGTCCCTGGACATCACCAGTAGTTCTTGTCAAGAAAAAGGATGGATCTACACGATTTTGTGTAGATTATCGCAGATTAAATGACGTAACAAAGAAAGACTCCTTTCCTTTACCCAGGATTGATGATACACTAGACACTTTATCTGGGTCAGATTGGTTCTCAACATTAGACTTAAAGGGCGGCTATTGGCAAGTTGGTATACGTCCTGAAGACCGTGAGAAAACAGCTTTCACTACAGGGAATGGACTTTGGCAGTTTAAGGTGATGCCATTTGGATCACCTTAAACTGCCAAAGTCCTGCCACATTTGAGCGACTAATGGAGTCAGTGCTCAAAGGTTTGTCTTGGGAGGTCTGCCTGGTTTACTTGGACGACATCATAGTTCTTGGAAGAACTTTTGAAGAACATTTGAGAAATCTTCGTCAAGTATTTGAAAAACTTAAGGCAGCGAAGTTAAAATTGGGACCGACAAAGTGTAAACTGTTCCAGCAAGAAGTTCATTACCTTGGTCATGTGATCACTACATTGGGGATTAAGACTGATCCTAGTAAGATAGAAGCTGTGAGAGACTGGCCTCCACCACAAGATGTTCATCAACTTCGTAGTTTTATTGGATTTTTGCACCTACTATAGAAGATTTGTCAAAGGTTTCTCCAACATCGCAAGGCCATTACATCGTGTGACAGAAGAGGGCCAGCGGTTTACGTAGACCACCGAATGTGATATAGCGTTTCAACAGCTAAAGAAAACTCTTTCCACAGCACCAGTGCTAGCGTACCCACAAACTGGAAAACAATTCGTAATAGATACTGATGCAAGTAACACAGGATTCGGTGCTGTACTTTCACAAGAACAAGACGGACAAGAGAAAGTTATTGCATACTTTAGTAAAACTTTATCCAAACCAGAGCGGAATTATTGTGTAACACGCAAAGAACTGTTAGCAACAGTAAAAGCAATAGAACATTTTCATCATTATTTCTATGGCCAGAAATTCCTTATACGTACTGATCATGCTGCACTTAGATGGTTATTAAACTTCAAAAACCCTGAAGGACAAATCGCTAGGTGGATACAACGGTTACAAGAATACGATTTCTCCATCGAACATCGAAGTGGTAAAATGCATAAGAATGCAGATGCTCTTTCCAGGCGCCATGACAACTGTAAACATTGCTATAATGCAGAACTGAAATTTGGAACTAAAGAGATAATGCCCATAAAACAAATAGTATCGACACAAACAAACAGTGATACCCCTAACATCTGGAATCCAATTGAAATCAGGAAGGCCCAACTAGATGATGAAGACATAAAACCAATATTAGAATTGATTGAAAAATCTGATGTAACACCTAATTGGGAGCAAATCTCGAGGTATAGTCCAACTACTAAAAGTTACTGGGCACAGTGGGACTCCTTAAAAATGAAAGACGGAGTATTATACAGAAGATGGGAGAATCCCACTGGACGGCTGATCCGTTGGCAGATAATCCTTCCTCGCTCCCGAGTGGAACTTGTGATGAAAGATGTACATGATAGTGCCACTGGAGGACACTTCGGTGTTAATAAGACATTAGCCAAAGCCAGGGAACGATTTCATTGGTTGAAAAGTAGGGTAGACGTTGAAAGATGGTGTAGGCAATGTGAAGCCTGTGCAGCAAAGAAAGACCCTAAGACTAGGAGTCGGGGTAAGCTGCAGACATATAACGTTGGTGCCCCTTTTGAAAGAATAGCCATTGATGTAATGGGTCCGTTTCCTAGAACTGATGATGAAAATCGATATTTATTAGTGGTAATGGATTATTTCACAAAGCGGCCTGAGGTATATCCCATCCAAGACTAGGAAGCAACAACAGTGGCGGAGATGATAGTTAATAACTTCATTAGTAGGTATGGAGTACCTTTACAACTCCACTCTGATCAAGGACGGAATTTTTGAATCCAATGTGTTTAAAGGCATCTGTCAACTATTAGGCATTCAGAAAACCAGAACAACTCCCTTACACCCTCAGTCGGATGGTATGGTTGAAAGATTCAATAGAACAATTGCTCAGCATTTAGCATTATTTGTGAACGACCACCAACGTGACTGGGATCGCCATGTACCACTCCTTGTGCTGGCATATAGGACGGCAGTGCATGAGACAACTGGACAGACACCTTCCACGATGCTCTTTGGAAGAGAGTTACGTCTTCCTTGTGACCTTTTATATGGTCGGCCCGAAGCAATGCCTGTGTCCACTCCACAATACGTACAAGAATTACAACAACGACTAGAAGAAATCCATCACTCCGTTAGACATAACATCAACATAGCAAGTGACAGAACCAAAACAAGATATGACAGTAAAAAACATGGAACTGTTTTCAATCAAGGAGATCTTGTCTGACTATATAATCCACATAGAAAGAAGAGACTATCTCCAAAACTTCACAAACCTTGGGAAGGTCCATGTACAATAATTAACAGGATTAACGACGTGGTATATCGCATTCGTCGACGTCCAGCTACAAAGTGCAAGTGGTTCACGTGGATCGTTTGGCTCCGTTTCATCGAAGAACTGAAGATGCGTCGGAATCCAGAATTGTTCGGGACGAACAAGACCTAAGGAGGGGGCAGTGTTACGACAGATAAACGAGCAACAGTGATTTCACGAGTTAACGTGACTGGAGCCCTCGTGTGTGCTTCTACGTGAGATTCAATTAGCCAACGATTTGGAACTTAGAACGATTTAGAAGAATGAAAATATAGCAGTGCAGTGTGTTAAGGTTGTGAGATCTGAAAAGGATATTCAGATGGTCTGAGTCTGTGCGCGATAAATAAAAGTCAAGAAGTATGTTGTATTGGTGTGTGCGCGGGAGGTAGTTATGTTTTGCTAGAGGATACGTCTAGTGATCTAACAAGAAGAAGGATTCTTTATACCTGGTATATAAGGTATTCAAGAGAAGTATATAAGGTATTATAGAGGTAATAGTTTAGTAGAATAGAAGAGCTGTGTTGTGTACTCTGTGCAGGAATGTTAATGACTTTTGCATGTTAGTAGTCGATTTGTTTATGAAAAACTTCATCCATATTTTCTTTGTAACAATTTGCATTGTATTACAATTGGCTTTAAAATATAGTTATCATTACTCACGCCCAGTGCATATCCGTATTTTGTAATTCGCAACAATATTGTTGCAAATTTTAAATGGATGACACTGAGCGTGATTATAATAAGTATTAATTGTAATAATTAATATTTACAATGCAAATTACAATACAATGCAAATTTTTGCAAAATATGAAGGAAATAAACAAACTAACTGCTATCGTATATAAATCTGCTATCTGCTATCTGTATATAAATTAATAACCCTTTTTCTACAGAGCATACAAGACCAGCTCTTTCTGTTCTGCTAAGTTACTACCTTTTCATTTTGTTTTCCTTATCTCTTGAGTACTTTCACTTCAGGCATAAACATTCTTTGGTTAGCTCACTAGATTTTTCATACTAGTAAAATAAAACAACCACCCGCGCACACACCACATAAATATATTTTTTGTTTGTGATTTATCGTGAACTGACTCAGATTATTTAAACTTCCTTTTTAGTTCTCTTCAATTTCAGCACACTGAAATTCTATTATTCTCTTTTTCTAGGTCAGTTCTAAATTCAAATTCGTTTGTTGCATAAATTTCACTCACAAATATATGCGAGCGTTCATGTCACGTTTTTCATGAAGTCACGGCAGCGCCTTTCATCTGTCGTAACACTGTCCCCTCCTTAGGTCTTGTTCGTCCTGAACAATTCTGGATTTCGAAGCTTCTTCAGTTCTTGGATGAAATGGGGCCAAACGATCCACGTGAACCACTTGCACTTTGTAGTTGGACGTCGACGAATGCAATGCACCACGTCTTTAATCCTGTAAACTGCTGTATATGGACCTCTAAAAGGTTTCTGAAGTTTTGGAGAAAGCCTCTTCTTTCTATGTGGATTGTATAGCCAGACAAGATCTCCTTGATTGAAAACAGTTACATTAATTTTACTGTCGTTCGTTTTGGTTCTCTCGCTTGCTAAGTTCGTTTTGGTCGTTCGTTTTGGTTCTCTCGCTTGATAAGTTGATGTTATGTCTAATGGAGTGATGGATCTCTTCTAGTCGTTGCTGTAATTCCTTTACGTATTGTGGAGTGGATAAAGGCATTATTTCGGGCCGACCATTTAAATGGTCACAGGGAAGACGCAACTCTCTTCCAAAGAGCATCGTGGAAGTTGTCTGTCCAGTTGTCTCATGCAATGCTGTTCTATATGCCAATAAAAGGAGTGGTATATGGCGATCCCAGTCACGTTGATGGTCATTCACAAACAATGCTAGATGCTGTGCAATTGTCCTATTAAATCCTTCAACCATCCGACTAAGGGTTAGGAGAGTTGCTCTGGTTTTCTGAATGCATAGTAATTTGCAGATGCCTTTAAACACATTGGATTCAAAATTCCGTCCTTGGTCCGAGTGGATTTGTAAAGGTACTCCATACCTACTAATCAAGTTATTTACTATCATCTCTGCCACTGTGGTTTGCTTCCTGGTCTTGGATGGGATAGACCTCAGGCCACTTTGTGAAATAATCCATTACCACTAATAAATATCGATTTCTATCATCAGTTCTAGGAAACGGACCCATTACACCAATGGCTATTCTTTCAAAAGGGAACCAAAGTTATACGTCTGTAACTAACCCCAACTCCTACTTTTAGGGCCTTTCTTTGCTGCACAGACTTCTCATTGCCTACACCATCTTTCAACATCTGCCCTACTTTTCAGCCAATGAAATCGTTCCCTAGCTTTAGCTAAAGTCTTATTAATACCGAAGTCTCTTCCAGTGGCACTATCATGTACATCTTTCATCATTAGTTCCACTCGGGAGCGAGGAAGGATTCTCTGACGACGGATCAGCCGTCCAGTGGGATTCTCCCATCTGCTTTATAATACACCATCTTTCACTTCTAAGGAGTCCCACTGTGCCTAGTAACTTTTAGTAGTTGGATTATAACTCGAGATTTGCTCCCAATTAGGCCTTACATCAGATTTTTCAATCAATTCTATTATTGTTTTATATCTTCATCATCTAGTTGTGCCTTTCTAATTTCAATTGGACTCCAGATGTTAGGAGTATCACTGTTTGCTTGTGTCGATACCATTTGTCTTATGGACATTACCTCTTTAGTTCCAAATTTCAATTCTGCATTATAGCAATGTTTACAGTTGTCAACACATGGACGTCTGGAAAGGGCATCTGCATTACTATGCATTTTACCACTTCGATGTTCGATGGAGAAATCGTATTCTTGTAACCGTTGTATCCACCTAGCGATTTGTCCTTCAGGGTTTTTAAAGTTCAGTAACCACCTGAGAAATTTCTGGCCATAGAGATAATGATGAAAATGTCCTATTTCTTTTACTATTGCTAACAGTTTTTTTCGTGTTACACAATAATTTCATTCTAGTTTGGATAGAGTTTTGCTAAAGTATGCAATAACTTTCTCTTATCCGTCTTGTTGTTGTGAAAGTATAAGCACCAACTCCTGTGTAACTTGCATCAGTATCTATTATGAATTGTTTTCTAGTTTGTGGGCATGCTAACACTGGTGCTGTGGAAAGAGCTTGCTTTAGCTGTTGGAAGACTACATTACATTCAGTGGTCCACATGAACCGCTGGCCCTCCTCTGTCAGACGATGTAATGGCCTTGCGACGTTAAAGAAACTCTTGACAAATCTTCTATAATACGTGTAAAAATCCATTAAAGTTACGAAGTTGATGAACATCTTGTGGTGGAGGTCAGTCTCTTCAGCTTCTATCTTACTAGGATCAGTCTTGATCCCTGATGTAGTGATCACATGACCAAGGTAATGAACTTCTTGCAGGAACAGTTTACACTTAGTCGGTCTCAATTTTAGCTTCGCCGCCTTAAGTTTTTCAAACACTTATGACGAAGATTTCTCAAATGTTTTTTCAAAAGTTCTTCCAAGAACGGTAATATCGTCCAAGTAAACCAGGCAGACCTCCCAAGACAAACCTTTGAGCACCGACTTCATTAGTGTTTCAAACGTTGCAGGTGCGTTGCAAAGTCCAAATGGCATCACTTTAAACTGCCAAAGTCCATTTCCTGTAGTGAATGCTGTTTTCTCACGGTCTTCAGGATGTATACCAACTTGCCAATAGCCGCTCTTTAAGTCTAATGTTGAGAACCATTCTGACCCAGATAGAGTGTCCAGTGTATCATCAATCCTGGGTAAAGGAAAGCAGTCATTCTTTGTTATATCATTTAATCTGCGATAATCTACACAAAATTGGCTAAATCCATCCTTTTTCTTGACAAGAACCACTGGTGATGTCCAGGGACTCTATGATGGTTATATAATGCTTTGAGCTTTCATGTCCCTTATGAGTTGTTTCATCTCCTCTCGTTTTGCCAATAGGAGCCTTCTTGCCGGTAGATGGACTGAAGGAGAATCACCAGTGTTGATCTTATGTTCTGTCAAGTTAGTACGGCCATAATCATTTAATGTGGCAGAAAAAATGTCGGAAAACTCTTTCGATAGGTTCTTATCGTCGGCAGCTTGGTCTTCAGTTAATATTCTTCTACTTTCTTTCCATCAGTCAGTAAGATGAGATGGGATGTCTGTATGATGTTGGTTTGAGTCAATAACTTCTATTGTGTTTATACTTGTTACCAAAGTAATAGGTTCACATGTTGCTAATTCTTCACCCTTTTTCAATATTCTATTGTATTTGTTACAATTCATCACTCTGATAGGAATCTGTTCTTTATATACTCTGACTAAAGTCCTTGCAACCAGGATACCATGAGCCAAAGCTCCTTTGCCAGAGGCATCAGTGACTGCCAATTGGAAGGCCCCAGAAATCTCCGCCCAATGTTCACGGACTATAATTTCACTTTGTGCTGGGATCTCTGTGTCTTCCATCATTAATATTGGAGTCACACTTGATAAAGAATCAGATGTTCGGCTGAGCAAAAGGGATCTCTTCTGTCTTATAGATGAGTAGGTTGTCACTAGGTCTAATGTTGAATCAATGTTTCTTAAGGAAATCAAGGCCTAATATGCACTCATCGTAGATGTCAGCGATGTAAACAGGATGGTGTACTAGACAGCTACCAACTCGGATGCTAAGTTCTATCTTTCCATGGACTTTAGCACGATCTCTAATGGCTGTTTGTAGGGTTATTTTAGACTCTGTAGTATTCCAGTTTGGATGAGGTATTATTTTCTTTATTATATCCGTTGTGAGTAAAGTTATATTTGAACAGTCTCGACTATAATACGGCAAGGTATTTCATTTATGGTTCCATCAGCTATTAATCCATTATTATCACCATGTAGTGTTGAAACGTGGGCGACTTCCCCTGGTCCCAACCAATCAACAACCAACCTTTGCCTTTTACGTTACTGCTGCTGGCAACAGAACCAGCCACTGCCACTTTTTGCAGTGGGCTCGAATGTATCCAGTCTTGCCACAATTCCAACACTGAATGTTTGTAGAAGTGTTTGGAGAGGAACCTTTTATGTCTTTCAAAACGGATAGTATGGCTTTGGTTAGTTCTTTCATTTCATTATCCTTTTCTACAGTTTCTTCTGCACTCACAAATCTAACTGTACGTTTGTTCGCTCGGGATGAAAGCCTAGAGCACTCGTACTTCATAGAATGTACAACAGCTGAATTTAAGGATTCACCTTCCAACATCCTTAGAGATTGTTGAGTGTCAGGGTCAGCAATAGCATCAATAAATTGTAATTGAGCTAAGTTATCTTGGATTTCTGGTGGACAGTTACTATAAGCCAATCTAGCTAGACGTTCGATATCACTAGCAAGTTCTTGCAAAGTTTCACCACTCTTCTACATGCGATGCTTAAATTGAGTCACATAGTATTGTTTTAAATAACTATCGTCAAACATGAGTTGTAATGCAAAAACTAGACTGATAATCAAGTCGTTTTTCTTCTGGAACAGACTGCAAAACTTCCGCAGCAGAGTTTCTTAAGGAAACTGCAAGAAAACTGGCCTTTTGGAATTAATTCCACTCATTAGTTCTAGCGATAACTTCAAACGTTGTTTTAAATACTGTCCAAGATGATTGACCATCGTATGTAAAAGGTTTAGTTGCATTTCTAGCGATGTGTGTAATAACATTATTTTCACTTTTCTGAAAATCTGAAACTGGCGTTCACAATCAGTTTTTACACTTTCGATTTGATGTTTATAATCTAACTTAACACTATAAAGATCGTTTTTTACACTGTTAGTTCGGTCATAATGTCCTTACACTGATCGGTAATCTTACCAATTTGAGAAGCCACTTTAGCTCTCAACTCATTATTTTGTGCGGTCATTTCAGCTTTCAAGTCATCTTTTTGAGAAACTATCTCAGTTCTCAACTCATTATTTTGTGCGGCCATTTCGGCTTTCAAGTCATCACTTTGTCTATCAAGGTCACCAATTTCGTTGTTTATGTCACTATTTTGACTAGCAAGTTCACCTATTTTGTTGTTTATGTCATTATTTTGCGTAGTCATGTCGGCTTTCAAGCTATCACTTTGTCTAGCAAGTTCACCTATTTCACCTTTTATATCAGTCATCAACTTTACTAATTCATCATTACTTCTAGTTAAAGGCATTCACAATAATAATAATATCCGTACTCCTGGTATCAAATGTAGCAAATTTTAAATGGATGACACTGAGCGTGAGTATAATAAGTATATTTACAATACAAATTACAATACAATGCAAATTATCACAAAAATATGGATGAAATGACTTATAAAAAAACTAACTGCTATTGTACATAAATTAATAACCCTTTTTCTACACAGCATTCAAGACCAGATCTGTCTGTTCTACTAAGTTACTCCTTTTCATTTTGTTTTTGCCGTATCTCTTGAATACCTTCACTTCGGGCATAAACAATTCTTTGTCTTTGGTTAGCTCACTAGATTTTTCATACTAGTAAAATAAAACAACCACCCGCGCACACACCACATAAATATATTTCTTGTCAGACTCAGACTATTTAAACTTCCTTTTTAGATCTCTTCAATTTCAGCACACTGAAATTCTATTATTCTCTTTTTCTATGCCGGTTCATCATTCAAATTCGTTTGTTGCATAAATTTCACGGGCAAGTATATGCGAGCGTTCATGTCACGTTTTTCATGAAGTCATTGCAGCGCGTTGGTCTGTCGTAACAATATAATAATAAAATTTGATAATAAAAATATTATAAATAATATAAAAATTTATCTTTAGTTTGGTTATAATAAATAAATTTCAAAATTTATGTTTTTATCCCGTTTTAATTGGTATTTATTTTAACAGTTTTAATGCTTTTATTTCTTAAAGTAAAGGTATTTAGTAATTTCGAAATAATAATCATATCGTAAAGGCAAAAATTCCAGCTTCCCGAGATTTTGCCTTTACGCAGAAGACATATATATATAAAATTAATAATTAGTATTATATGAAACCTGGACGCTTTGTAAACAAGATAACAGGAAACTAGATGCTTTTGATTCTAGATGCTTACGCAGTATCTTGGGCATTAGGTGGTTAAAAGTTAGAGAAGGAAGAGGTTAGGAGAGGTTAGGAGAGGTTAGGCAAAAGAGTCGCCTACCGTCTTTAGGCAGCATTATGTGCAGAGAGAGAGAATCCGTTGGTTTGGTCATATTGCCATATGAATAATTAGAGACTAGCGAATAGCGTTATGAACAGTGTGTCGAAAGGCTTCAGAAAGAGGGGAGACCTAGGATGCGGTGGGCAGACCAATGTCAAACAGGACCTTGTTTAGAATTGGTGTCCAGATGCAGCTGATATAGCTTAGGACAACTAAATTGCACGGTTTGGTTGGACCTCCATAGTCCATGGTTGCTTGAGGATGCTGATGATGATCTATGTCTAACTTTCCCTTCATGCAGGGGAACATTATAGGCTATGTGCGAATGCACTGGGATGAACTAAAAATCAGTGTGAACCGGGTTGAATTCCTCGAAATTTCTGAAGATCTAACAATATCGACTAAAACCAGTGTGGGCCGGATTGATTTTTTTTAATCATAAAAGGTAGGAGCTAGGACCATCAAATTCAGTATACAGCATCCTTTCATCGCAATTTAAAGCAATTTAAGGGTTTGGTCCAACAAATCCCCTTCTCACTAAACATGGGAAAAAGAGTTGTCTAAGAACAGTAACAAAAGAAAAAGTTTTGAGTCACGAAATTCACTAAAACAGCTTCCTCTATGAAAATCTTATAAGTTAAAATCCTTTAAGTTAAAGTTAGAGGACGCTAAACAGCGTCCTCTAACTTTAACTTAAAGAAACATAAAATTTTGCCCCCTAATATTCTCACCATTAAGAAACGGAAAGGATTTCTTTTGAACGGTAAAGGTTCTTTTGAACGGTAAAGGAAGAACTATATCACCGAATTCGGTTACTCTCACACCAAGTTAAAGGAATGTAATAATTTGATCCGATAAATTTTCTTTCCTCAACCCGAAAAAAATGTTATACCCTCTACGCCGATACACATAGAATCAAGGGAAGAATTTTTTTCCTAAGCGATAAGAATTAAGGTAATTGAGTTTCCTGCTTGTTCTCATCATGGTTTTAGGCAACGTAAGAGTTTCCCCCCAATCATTCTTGCAGCACAACAAATGGGAAAATTCGTCAACATGCCGAGCCTATTGAATTATATTTCAAATGAAAGCTACTGATGCTGGGAGTATCATGAGCTACTTCAAATGATGTCCATTTCTTTCTGCTCCTCCTCTCTTTAAAGTGGGAGAAAAATCTCCTAGGAGTCGAACGTAATGAGTTTTATATCAAAGGAAACTTTTGTAAATTAGAATGTTATCTAATATATTAGAGAGTTTAAGACCTTTTTTTAATCATCTACAACGCATGGAAGGTAGGTCTATAGAACCTTTCTGTCCAGGATGAGATAGTGCCAGTAAGTATTGCTAAATTTTTCATTCTGATTTGATATCTCTTAGTAGAACCAATATAATTTTCATATAGTAATTTTGTTATTTTTTGGAAAAGGCCCATAAATACCACAATTATACTATCATTAAAATTATGTTAATTCATAAAATTATGTCAATTCTAACTTTATTTTCATTTTTTATCTATTTTTTGTTATATAAATAAAAAGTTATTATATAATTTATTAAAAATCTCCAGACAGCCACTCTTTTCGAAAATTCTTGGTCAAGAAGAATATTTTTTAATGACAATAAATCAAGAGTTTTAAGTTCTCAGCAAAGTCGGATAAATCGACTAATTTCATTATAAATAAAGCGGTAGGTATTAGGAAACTACAAAAGTCATGTTTCCGTGCTTTGTTCATCTGTTGGCTATTGCATATGACCTCGCAAGGTGATTACATTGATCGTTATGAAGTCCGTTAGCAGTCAGCAGTGACAACAGTCACTTTCACGTCTCACTTTCAGCATTACTGCATCCACGTCGTATTCATTCATTCCTCAACTGCACCCTTTGATATCACAAGTGCTTTCAGTGGTCACAGGAGTCTTTTGCACGTTTCCTTTTTTATCGTTTTCAAACCGTGTGAACAGCAGATCACACAGTTAGAAAACGATTGGTTCCTAAGAGCAAAAATATTGCTTTTCTGCGCTTAGGAACAGTTTTGTATGTAGGAAATATTTTGTTTCATTCTTACATGTTTATCTAAATATCACATCAATTTCGTGCAACACTCTTAATAGCTCGTTAGCAAAAATATAAATTAAAAAATTAAAAAGTTATTTATCTTCATATAGGACTCTAAAAAGTAGAAAATAAACCTGAAGCATATCGATGGCGCAATCGGTCATTGAGTTCGTATTCGCTTCAAAGGAAGATAGGGCGCCGGCAATATTGTTGAGTTGGTGAAACGGCGTCCTATCTTCCTTTGAAGCGAATGCGAACTCAGTGTCTGATTGCACCATCGGTATGCTTTAGATTCATTTTCTACTTTTTAGGGCCCTATAGGAAGATAGGTTTTTTTTTAATTTCAATTTATGAATTTTTTTTGGTCACTAAAATCACCTACCTTTCAAACTTTGATATCCCACTAAGAAACATCAAGTAGCATTTCCATGGCGTAGGTTTGTTTCTCGGCAGATACCCTAGTGATGCTCTTCTAGGATATGAGTGAATTAATGAAAAGTTTCTCACACCTAAATTTCAGACAAGAATTAAAGACTTGAAGCTACCTGCTGTTATTCTCCAACTGATGATGTCGATGAGGATGAGAAGGATATGTTTTATGGACAAATTCAGACTATTTTAAATTCTGTCAAGAAAGCAGATATTACCCTTGTTCTAAGTGACTTCAATGCAAAAATTGGTACTGATTCTGACCTTTGGGGAGGGGTGATAAGCCCTTTTGATATAGGTAGCTGTAATTTTGATATTGGTAGCTGGGCAACGTCTCCTATAAGTAAGTAAACTTAATCGTTCTAAAGTAACCAACACATATTACACACACCGTGACATACATAAGTACACATCTGTTTCACCAGATGGGCTGCATAAGAATATGATTGATTATAAGTAGCAAATAGGCTAGTTCTGTTAGGAATACCTATAGTCATATAGGTATACCTACAGTCATTTAGGGGAGCTGAAATCGAATCTGACCATTACCTTGTTAAAAGTGTCTTGCAACTTAAACTTGAGAAGTGTGCTAAGGTTCAAAAATTTACCTTTAATTCGGAAGCTCTGAAATATATTTCTGAATGCGCTGAACATATATTCTAAGCTCTGAATTATAGCTAAAGTTTACCATGATAGGTTGCTTGGTCATTATGATAGACATAGTTTGCTAACTTCTGAAGTTGAGGAAGAATGCAACCGTTTTAACAGGACAGACTACAGGAGTAACATGAGTAATAGGACTAACAGTACTCTTTTAGGAAAACAGGAGCAGAGGAGGAAAATTTATTTGATTGATAAAGCACTTGAGCTTATTTTGGAAAGAAAGAACTGCAGGAATGTCCTTAATCAATCCTCTACTAGTCCTAATAGAAAGCATTACAGAGAGCTTAATAAACGTGTAAAGGATCAGTTAGCTGGTGATGAGAATTTTTGGCTTGATGGCTTGGCTGACAAAGCCGAGGAAGCAGTTAGACAGCACAACAGTAGAGAGCTGTACCAGATAGTTTAATGTTTTATGTGGTAGAAAACGGACAGGTATACATGGCTAGGTGGGGCTGAGCATTTCAGTGATGTTCTAAACAATGTGGTTAATTCTACTCCCATTGTTTGTAATGATGATATTGGTGACATTGGTGGCTTTAATGTTGGCCCTATAGCACAATCTGAAGTTATTTTGGCTATTTCTAAACTTAAAGTACATAAATCCTCAGGGGTAGATGAAATTACTACGGAAATGCATAGATCAGGGAATGTTTCGGTTAATACACGGATGATTGAAAATTTGAATATCTTTTATGATAAAAGCGTGGTTCCTAAGGATTTTACCAGAGCTATGATTACCCTTTTTTTTAAAAAAGGTGATCGCAATTCTTGTGATTTAGAGTGTCAGAAACTTTTGGTTACTAGCTTTGTTAATTTCAAAAACACTTTTGAACGCCACAATTTGTGGTTGATTGTGAGGTCGTGTGGCATTACCAGACAAGTTAGGTAACATAATGAAAGCTCTCTATAATTACATTGAGTCGTGTGTGATAGTTGGTAAGACTTGTAGCAATTGGTTTAGCATTGCCTCTGGTGTTCGACGAGGGTGCATTTTGTCTCCTTTTCTTTTTAATTTGGTTATTGATTATGTTATTTAGAGATTTGAAAATTTCTGATTTAGATTATGCTGATGATTTAGCTCTTTTGGCAAATGATGTTGATGAGATGAACTCTTTCATTAGTGCTGTTGATGAAACTGGTAGTAGAGTAGGTTTGGTTATAAACAGAGAGAAACTAAAGTAATGAAAATTGGTCAGACAGGCTGTGATTCAGTTAATCTGAATGGTTGCAATCTTGAACAGGTGTCACAGTTTAATTATCTTGGGAGCTATGTAACAGATACTGGTGATGTGCGGCATGAGATTAACATACGAATAGGGATTGCTGCGGGGACTTTTAAGAATCTATGGAGAGTGTGGAGAAATAGGCGTAAAGACTAAAATTAGACTGTATAATAGTTTGGTTCTTTCTAGGGTTAGTTATAGTAGTGAAACTTGGACACTTTGTAAACAAGATAACAGGAAACTTGATGCTTTTGATCCTAGATGCTTACGCAGCATCTTAGGCATTAGGTGGTTTAACTTTGTAAACAATGTTGAGGTTAGGCAAAGGAGTCAGGAACCTCCTTTGAGCAGCATATTGTACAGAGAGAGACTTCGCTGGTTTGGCCATGTTGCCCGTATGGATAATTATGTATTGACGAATAGGGTTATGAACTGTGTGCCTAAAGGTCTCAGAAAGAGGCGGTGACCTAGGATGCGGAGGCATACAGTGTCAAACGAACCTTGTTGGAATTGGTGGAATTGGTGGAACCTTGTTGGAATTGGTTCCTTGTTGAAATTGGTGTGCAGAACCAGATGCAGTAGATGTAGCGCAAGAACAGATATGATTTGAGAAATAATTTGCACAATATGGTTGAACCTCCGTAGCCCATGTCTGTTTGAGGATGACGACGACGACGACGATGAAACAACAGACACATTAGCACATTAACCCCTCCCCCTCTTTTGGAGTCTCGTTTGAGGTAGACCACGATACTGGAGACGTCACAAGCTTTTTTTCAGATACGATTCGTTTAAGTCGATCCCCGCAAAAATCCACGGCCCCATATTTTTTTAGGGGGAATAGTGGGAGGTAAATTCGAAATAGTTTGCCGCCGTCATTATGCGAGATTTCCTTTGACACCCAACTCATAGATATTACGAGATTTCATTTGACAACTAACTTTCATTTGACCGTAAGTGTAGGCTCTCGTGTAGAACGACTTTCATATATCCTTTTTTTTGGGGGAAAGTAACAATGGGGGTGTCAATTTTGTGTAGCTATGGCACTCCCCGCGTCAGACGCTTTCATTCGACGTATAGTTGGTTTACTTCCCGCACTCGCATTCAGGAGATATAAGAGAACAATCATTTTCATTCCACTCCCTTTTTTAGGGAGGAATTAAGCATGGGGAGTTAATATTTCATAGCATACGACATCACGTCAACAGGTTTCCTCAGACGTATAGCTTGTTACTTTCGGCCTTCGCGTTCTCCAGATATAGCTTAAGAACGGTTTTCACATTTCCCCCCTTCATAGAGGGGAAGAAAGCATGGCGGTAAATTTTTATAGCCTAAGACACTCTCCGTGTCATAAGCTTTCATTTGGCGCATAAATCATTAAGTTTCTCCATCGCGTTCGAAAGATATGGTGTAACATGGTTTTGTCAAGTCCATAAACCGACCACCGACAAATGCCAAACCAAAAGCTATAGGGAGATAGGTAAAAATATTTATTGAAGTACGGCCAGGTTTGTTCTGACAATTAATTAACAACAGATTCGGTGTACGTAAGTACAGAGGCGAATCATGACTTTTTGAATAGGAGAAAGAAATTATAGAAAGCGTTGAAAAAAATCGAAGCACCGTTCCAGTACTTGTGTTTCCATATGATTGAACTGGAAGCCGTTCTGGTATTTCGTTTCCATGTCATGGAACGCCGTTCTGCTACATTCATTTCTATGTCATTAAACTGGAACCCCGTTCTGGTACATTCGTTTCTATATCATTGAACTGGAACTCTATTCTGATGCATTCGTTTCCAGATTATTGAAGCAGAAAGTCGTTCCGGTGTTTTATGTCTCTGAATCATTGGAATAGAGCATTTCCTGTACTTGATGTTTCCTAATCATGAATCATAATGCCTTCCAGTACTTGATGTTTCCGAATCGTTAAGTGCAGGTGTCTAAGTGTGTGGGATTATAACCCTGTCCTATTCAGTAACATATTTTCTGAGGCAGTCCTGGAAATTCAAAGATAGTAGAACGAATGTAATTTTGCTATTTTTTGGAAAGTGACTGATAAATGCCACAATTATACAATCATTAACAATACGTTAATTTTTAACGTTATTTTTTTTTCCTTTTATCTTTCCATGAGACGGAAACAAATCTCTCCCCCATTTCATTTGAAGTTTCTGTGTAAGCCCATATAATTTTTATTACATTAAAGCTAATTTATGGTCATCTATAATAATAAAAAAATAAAAAAATGTACTAGTACTAATTTTTTCATGTTTTTCATAGCCTTTTAGCATGCCTTCGTTTTCTTTAGATGAATGAAATACATCATAACAAATATCTTTCACATCATCCTGAACTTCTATTAAAGTCTTAACGGATTGTACAGTTAGTAGATTTCCTATTTTTCTACCGATATTCTTTTATTTTACTTTATATGCTCGCTATTATGAGTATGAAAATGTTAATGTGCTCTGTAATAATGAGCAGTAAATACAATCACTCATGTTACAAATCACTTCAGCGAATGCCATCTTGTGGTCGGTGTCATGAGAACAAGAAAACGTCTGTTGGAAGATCTGTTCATCAAAGGAAATTCGTACGTAATTTAAAGGAGTGGAAACCGAATAGAATGAAGTATATTTAAAATGCCCGTCGAACGTGGTAAAGAAAAATTAATGAATTAGAAAAATTAAAAAGCATCTATTTCTCATATGCGCCTTAAAAAGTCAAGCATATCGATGGTGCAATCAATCACTGAGTTCGTATTCACTTCAAAGGAATATAAGACGTCCCTGAAATCATGTGAAGTGGGTAAATCGGGCCTTATCTTCCTTTGAAGTGAATACGAACTCAGTGACTTATTGCACCATCGATATGCTTTACTTTCATTTTTTAATTTTTAGGGTGCTTATGGGAAGATGGTATTTTAAAATTTTTTTAATTAATTTATTTTTTGTCACTAAAAACACCTACCTTCAAAAGCTTTCAAAAATTTGATTTTGATTCATAAACATCGACCCCATTTTTCCTTCTCCTGTTTTTTGGTGTCGTGTTTAAAGTAGCCCATGACATTGAATACATTAGGGTTTTGATTTCATATACAGGGTGTCTCAAAAATATAGGTGCAAACTTTTAGGGGAGGTAGATAACATCTAAAGCATAGATTCCCAATGGGGGCGATACCGCCCCCCAGTGGGCGCTGGAGCCTTCCATGGGGGCGGTAGCGGATCCAGAGGCAAATGGGGGGCGTTGAGGCAGTCAAGAGGGGCGGTCAAATCAATAAATAAATTTAATGGAATTTTCTGTGACAACCTTTTTATCTCTTCTATTCTGTGGTGTCTTCCTGGTGATTCTGGTCATCCACTACCTCATCCGTCATGTACAGCTTTTCAACTGCAGCTTGGACAATAAGTTCCCTGCTACCGCCTACTAGCGTACTGGTACGTCTGAAGTCGACTGATATGCTCTCAAAAGTTCTCTTCAAGATCACAGATTGGATATAAGCTTCAATACGTTTTCCCACTCCAAGTCGCTTTGAGTATGCTTTATGGTACGTAGTTACAATACCATCCCACGTCAGAATATAAAGTATAATATTAACATTACACGCCAGCAGATCATACTTCCTCTTCTTTTCAATCTCTACTGTCTGCAGGTTATCCTGAGATGTTATTCCTACTTCAATAATTGTAATCTCATTCAATACCTTAACATGCACTACTATATCAGGCTTATTATGTTGGACATGTGTGTCCGTCCTGATAGGCAAATCAACCTTGATGCAATAATAATATAATAATAATAAATTTATTATATTTAATATTTTTTTATAATTATTTTTTTTAATGTAATAAAATCCTTTGAAAATACCTGTTTTCATGAATAAATATTTTATCTAGCTATGTAAATTATCTTATTGTTATCGCGTTAATAAGCATTTTTAAATTAGCATTAGGTACATCTATACCTAATTTGTTTTAGTTTAGAATAGATTGATGGTGACAAGTCCTTGCAAGTTGGTAGGCAAACACGTGGTACATGCACTTTAACATATTTCGACAAGAATATGGGAGCTTGAAATGACTTGTTTACGGAGCAAGTGCGCCGGCATCGCAAACATACAAGTTAATGCGTGCACAAAATCAAATCTATAAAAGCGATAGCTCTAGGAATGTTTTATTGTTTTTATGTGCTTCGCCGTGACAAATAGTCGTGAGTGATAAGTGTTAGAAGTCATTATAAACATTATTTTTATAACTATCTATAAATATGTTGAGAAGTTAATTTGTATTTGAAAATGTCTGAATCTACATCTAAAAAGAAATGCCGGCAGTACAGTATTGAGTATTTGAAATATGGATTTACGTACTCTCCTACAAACCAATCATTACCTATGTGTTTAATTTGCCGAAAAGGTTTTTCAAATGAAGCTATGAAACCTTCTAGGCTACAAGAGCATTTAAATAAAATGCATGCTGATAAGAAGAACAAAGATTTATCCTATTTTCAAGAACTGGAAAAGCAATATTTAAAACAGCCAACTATGTCAAATCTTTTTGCGTCGTCTTCTAAACAAGATGATAATGGACTACGAGCCTCATATAACGTTTCATTGTTAATCGCAAAAGCAGGAAAATCACACACAATTGGCGAGGAATTAATTTTGCCGGCAGTCAAAGAGATATTAAAAACTGTTCTTCATCATAAGACACCGTCAGATATCATCAAAAAATATTAATTGCACTGAATTATTACTGAGAGGAATCTCAGTAATAATTCAGTGCAAAGAAGAATAGATGAAATGGCAAAAGACGTTGAAATATCATTATGTGATTACTTAAAGACTTGGAAATTTTCCATTCAAGTCGATGAATCAACTCTACCAAATAACGAAGCTCTACTCTTATCATACGTACGATTTATAAAAGAAGAAAAAATTCATGAAGAGATATTATTTGCTAAAAATTTGGAATCTGATACAAAGGGAGAATCTATATATAATACCATGCAAAAGTTGTTTCAAGAGAAAGAAATTCCTTTTTGCAATATTTTGTCTGCTGCTACTGATGGTGCTCCAGCAATGACGGGCGTCATAAGGGTTTCATAGCGCATTTGAAACAAGCAGTACCAAATGTACTCGTACATTGTATTATTCATCGTCAGCATTTGGTTGCAAAAAATTTGAATGAACGTCTGCATACGTCACTCCATTACGTTATTAAAGCAATCAATAAGATTAGGAGCAATTCATTGAATGACCGATTATTTGGTAAGCTTTGTAATGAAAATGATGAAGATTACAATCACTTGCTGCTGCACACAGAAGTACGTTGGCTCTCTAAAGGTGTTTGTCTGAATCGTTTTTTCAATCTATTTGACTCAGTACTGGACTTTCTTGAAGACAGAGACGAAAAATTGCGCGAAAACCTGATTACGTCAAAAAATGACATCGCTTATTTGACAGACCTGTTTAAAATATTTAATCAAGTTAATTTACAATTGCAAGGTGATGAGTTGAATTTAATTAAAACAAAAAAGTCATAGCTGCTTTTGCAGGAAAACTTCTATTCAAACGAAATCTAGGTAGAGGTGAATAAACCACTTTCCCACATTATCAGCAGTCTCTGCAAAACCGGAAGATTTACTTACTTACTGCCAACACTTGGAAGTTCTTCATGTTGATTTCGGAGCGTTTCCAAGATATTTTAAACATGAATATACCGAGTTGGGTTTTAGATCCTTTCGCAAACACAGATACTGAAGAATCATCAAATTTGGAAGAGGAACTCTTAGAACTCACGACTAACGAAGGACACAAAGTAAAATTCAAACATGGATACCAAGAGTTCTGGCTTCAAAAATCAATACCATCAATACCCTGGATTGTGGGCAATAGTACAGAAGTTTTTAATCGCATTTCCTTCGTCCTATATGGCTGAGCGTGGATTCAGTGCAGTAGCTAATTTACTGTCAAAGAAGAGGAACAGACTACACATCACTGAACGTGGCGATCTGCGATTGATGTTAACGAAATTGCAACCCAACATTAACAAATTGTTAACACTCCACCAGCCTCAACCATCTCATTAATTTTTTTCATTTATTATTAATTTTATGTTTATCTCATTATTTTTTATTTATTATTGATTCTGTGTTTTTTTTTAAAATTTTAATAGGCAATTTTATTGTACATTTGGTTGTCGTTTTATTAATTTCTGCTTTATGATTTTTAATAGATAAATAAACAGATAAATTAGGTACAGATAATAGGCAACAATATTTTAATATTTCATATAAAATTAACTATTATGGACTAGGGGGGCGTTAAAAATTTTGTTCTCTTCTAAAGGGGACGATGGTCCAGAAAAGGTTGGGAATCACTGATCTAAAGGAATGAGAATTGCCTAGAGGAACCCATAACCGGAAACGTCATGGGAAAGTGGTAGCAGAGGTACAAGATCTGAAAGGACACAAGACAATGATTAATGGGAACATTTTTATTGGACATAATTATTACAAATGGCATACTAGATGATACATTTCAAAATGTTACAGCAGATGCTTGAAGTTTCCACCATAATCGCACAAATTTTGATGCGCACGCGCAAACAAATGGTGGCCCGGTATATGTTTGTGTGGGAAGCGTTCTTGATACATTCGTTGAGCTGCTCGTCCGTTGCCCTCAGCTATTCCATACACTAAGTGCATGTCTGCCAGCTCCCTATTCGAATACCTTTGCATGCTCTTCGTAAGCCGACTACCGCTCGAATGAGGAAATCCGAAATTTCCCCTCTAGCGCACTGAAGAACAGCGCCGCCTATTGACTTAAGGTGACGTTTCCGGTTATGGGTTCCTATGCAATTCTCATTCCTTTAGATGTTATCTACCTCCCCTAAAAGTTTGTACCTATCTTTTTGAGACACCCTGTATAACTCGTTTAGGTCCAAACCGAAAATCAGCCCCCTTTTTGGAGGAGAAGAATAGTGGGGGAGGGGGCAAAATTAGAAATAGTCTACGACAGTCCTCATATGAGTTTTCATTTGACACCTAACTCGTAATTGTAGGTCCTCAAGTTCCAAAGATGTAGCGGAACAATCGCTTTCATATTTTCCATTTTTAGGGGGAGGAAAGCTTAGTGGGTCATTTTTTATAGCCTACGTCACAGGCTTTCATTCAACACATAGCTCGTTACTTTTCGCACCCGCATTCAGGAGATATAGAGGAACAATAATTTTCACATTGTCCCCCATATTTAGGGGGAAAGAAAGCATGGGGTGTCAATTTGTATAGTCTACGATACTTCCCGCATCAGAAGCTATCATTGGAGACCTACCGCGTTAATTTCTGCACTCGCATTCAGGAGATATATGGGAACAATCTCGCCGTTTTTAGCATTAGCAACCCCCCCCCCCCCTCTTTAGGGCGGACGAAAGCATCGGGGGTCAGTATTTCATATCTTACGACATTCCCCACGTCCGAAGCTGTCTTTCGACGTACTGTTGGTTACTTTCGGCCTTCGCCTTCTGGAGATGTAGCTTAAAAATAGTTTTCACATTTCTTCTTTTTAGGGGGGAAGAAAGCACGCGGGGAGTCAATTTTTTATAGCCTAAGACAATCCGCGTCGTCACAAGCTTTCATTTGGCACATAAATCATTAAATGTTTCCGTAGTGTTCGAAAGATATGGTGGAACAATATTTTGTGAAATCCACAAAGCGACAAACCGACCAACCGACCCAACGACCAACTAACAAATGTCGAAGTCAAAAGTAATAGTAAAATGGGAAATGTCCTTCTTTCTTCCGGACATCTAGAAACCTCCAGAAACCTTACTCGAAATGCTTCTTTTGTATATTGCCTTGTGCTGTTTCTCAGTAATCGTGTTATACGGAATTAACTCAGGCAATTAAAAGAAAGTAATCTTTCTGTACAGATTCTGAAGCACACAGCTTCGAAGCTAAATAGATGGTAATAAAAGCAAAATTCATGTTAAAAATATGCAATAGTGGCTGCTCCTTAGATTTTAAATAGGTTGAGCCACTATATTTCTACATAGAGAAACCATTTAGGGGTGGTGATGCCCAGTGGCAGTGTGCGAAATGCGAAATCTGGTATTTATAGGTTTTAGTCCCAACTTGAGATTGAAAGGTGATTTTCTTCTCTAGGCCCGACTCTGCCCTCTGGGAGAAAAGGAGCATCGATTGGCTTGGGAAAATATTTATGTGTAAAAGAATGTTGAAATTGATATATATTGTGGTTTAAGTTATATGAGTTTCTTTATAAATAAATATATGTTTATATCTGAATTTCACTCTGCATACACCAAGTTTTCGCTTACTATATACACCGAAGAGCCAAAATATTTTGACCACCTGCCTAACATAATGATGGTGCTCCACGTGCCCCAAAACAGCTCTTTCCTGGCAAGGCATGTACGCTACAAGATTTCTAAAGGTTTCTTGGGGTATCTGGTACCAACACGTTACCAGCAGATCCTTCAACTCTTGCAAGTTATGAGGTTGAACCGCCGCAGAACGGATATACTGTTCCAACAGAAGCCACAGATGCTCGATTGGATTAAAGTCTGGGAAATTTGGAAGTCAGGGCAATAGCTGGAAGCATTTCTCATTTTCCGCGAACCATTATCGAACAATCCGGGCAGTGAGGCATGGCTGAAAAACGGTGCTACTAGAGGGATATCCGTTGCCATGAAAAGATGTATCTGATCTGCAACGATGCGGTAGATGTCATAGTTTCTTGCACATGAATGACTGGACTCAGCTTTCCCAGCAGAACATTGCCCAAAGCATTACACTTCCTCCACTGGCTTGTTTTCGTCCCACAGTGCATTCTGGTGCCAATACTTCCCCAGGTAAATGACGCACATGTACCCGGTCATCCACATGGTGCAACAGGAAACGAGATTCATTGGACCAGACGACCTTCTTCCAATCATATAAGGTCTAATTTTGATGCTCGCATGCCTATTGTAGGTGCTTTCGACGGTGAACCGAGGTTAGCATGGGCACTCGTAGCGGTCTGTGGCTACACAGTCCCATTTTCAGCAGTATTGTCGATGTACTGTGTCACCAGCATTCAAATTACGGGCGAGCTACTCCACAGCCTTCTTGTTGGCTGGTGTTATACGTGATAGCTTTCATTCACATCTAACATCGATGAGTCGTAGTCGGTCCACACCTTGCCAGCAGTTTGTGGTTTTTCCCTCCTGGGACCACTTTTTGAAGGTACTAACCACGACTGACCATGAGCCTTGACGTCTCAGAAATGCTCTGGCCATTACAATTTGGCCTTTGTCAAACTCACTTAAGTTCTCTGTCTTTTCCATCTGATGAACAAGAATAACACTGATTAACAGAGCTCAGTATCAGGTGTTATTTATATTGTTTCATGACCTTCTCACGCGGCGTCGTTTACCTGCAGTTGCTTCGATTTGCATAAAGACACGATGGTCATGATGTTTTGGCTCTTCGGTGTACATTGTAATACAGATTAAAAATTGCAATTAAATTACTTAAAAGAAAGATTGATTTTTATTTGGTTCAAGATGAAACTTAGTTCCATTAGTGAAAGAAAATCAACAGTAAAGTTTGTTTTTAAGTCCTTTATTTGGAGAGATCATCTTCAGATGCCTCGTATTTATAAAGTGTAGAGCATTATTAAGGTCACAAATGAAATATATATCACAAATGAATTTCAACATTAATTTGTTTATTTGTTAAATGTTATGAAAATAATAGGTTCTATTTTGCACTAGGAGAAAATATTGAAAACACTGTAGTATAAACATTGAAAATTAGTTAAGCATAATAGATCATATTTTTTATGGTTTAACTTTATACTGATGAAGAGAAAACTTGAGTTTCGATAAGATTGTTTTATTTGTATGGTTTTATACTTTTGTAATAAATTACTTCATTCATACTTCTGTTTGGTAAACATAATTTTGAACTCACGATCAGTTTCCATCCATTTAATTTATAAGAAAATGTATATAATTTATTCATTTATGATATTTATTATATAATTCTCATTATATCCAAATTTCGCATTTGGTGGAATTATCAAAATATTCTATTGCTCATAAATTTTTCACACAGTTTTATCAAGTGCAAAGCCGGTTCGAATTTAAAACCATTTTTATTTTTACACTTATTAGTTGCATATATTTCTGGGATTTATTGAACTTACGGAATTTTGCTATTAATACGAGGTGTGAATTTCTGCACAGCACGGATAGAAAACCTGGACTGGCTCTCACGTATAGATATTTTGTGCTTCCACCACCTTATTTTTCTCGAAATCCTTTCTATTGTTCCAGAAAGATCTGTTTCAAACAGAACTCTGAAGTTTTAGGAATTCAAACGCTGCTGTTCCTTAGGATTTAAGTTGGTGTAAGCGCATGGATATGATTCGTGCTTGATCCCGTAGTTATGCATTTGATTGAGTAGTAATATTATTAATGAAAATCTGCAAATTTGCATTGATTATCTGCAATTACTTAAAAGATATTTACAATTTGTTATAATTTATTTCAGAAAATCGTTAATAGACAAGATTGGATTTTTTAGCCTTGGTGGGGTCTAAGTGTGGAATGAAGCGCCTTGCGACATCATCCTATTAGAATGATCCAATCATAGACAACCAATCCAAACAATGCGAATTCGTGAAGAAAACGCTTAGTAGTAGAATAAATGCACAGTAAAAGGGGTTCGAGAATTCTATGAAAATCCATGGGAAAAATTATGGGGGATTAGGGAAAAAGTATGTTTCTTGTGGTTTTTTGTGAATATTAGAAAAAAGGTGTGTGTTTTTTAGCATGTGAAAAACTATTTTTTTGGGAAGATCAGATTTAAACAAATTTGTGAATTAGTTTAAATGAATTGGGTTGAAATGAGGTGTGTGTATATGAGATAAAAATGATGAGTTTTGTTAAGTTATCATACACTTCACTGGATACACCAGATTCAAAACTTTTATCTAAGCAAAGTCCACAGTATTAATTCTGTTATCAAAGAAGAGTATTAAAAGTTTTATCCAAAAGTGAATAAATTTCTTATCATAGAAAAATATTAAAACTTTTAATCAAAACTGAATAATTATTTTGCTACAAGAATATTAAAACTTTTAGCTAAGCAACGTTCAAGAAATAATTTTGCTACAATAATATTAAACTTTTTATCTAATCAAAGTCTAAAGTAATAATTCTGTTATCAAACCGAAACATTGTGAAGTGTATGATAATTTAACATAGAAGAATATTAAATTTTTTTTATCTAAAACCAAAATTGAATAAATTTCTTATCATAGAAGAATATTAAAACTTTTACTAACCAAAGTCCAAATAATAATTTTGCTACCAAACCGAAACTTTTATCCGAAACCAAAACTGAATAAATTTCTTATCAAACAATAATATTAAAACTTTTATCTAACAAAGTCCAAGTAATAATTTTTGTTATCAATTCGCAACTTTTATCTGAAACCAAAGTCCAAGTAATAATTATGTTATCAAACTGAAACTTAAAACCAAAACTGAATAAATTTTTTATCACAGAAGAATATTTTACAATATATATCTCAATCAGATCGTGGATAAAAAAAGTCAAACTTTTATTTGTTAATGAAAAGCAAAGCTGAATATTTTATCTTCCTCGCTTTACAATTAAAATCTATCATAAAACATACTTACCTTTCAGGAGGGAAATGTTACCCTTCAGGAAAGAAACACAAACTGATATTTATTCCAGCTGAGAGCGTTTAAATACTCAACAGAACAGAAACTTAAAACCAAAACTGAATAAATTTCTTATCATAGAAGAACTTTTTAAAATATATATCTCAATCAGATGGTGGATAAAAAATCAACCTTTTAATTGCTAACGAAAACCAAAGCTGAATATTTTATCTTTCTGTTCCAGCTTTACAATTAAATCTATCTAAATAAAAGCGTACTTACCCTTCTCTCTTCTTTTTGTCTGAATATTTCTCTTATCATAGAAGAAGAAATATTTTCCATTTCGAAAAGAACGTAGATAAAAATTATTACCAAAAGTTTTATTTGCTAATCAAAACCAAAGCTGAATATTTCTTCTATGATAAGAAATTTATTCAGTTTGGGTTTTAAGTTTGAGTTCGGTTGAGTATTTAAACGCTCTCAGCTGGAATAAAAATCAGTTTGTGTTAATCTCCTGAAGGTTAAAGTACTTTTTGATTTAAATAGATTTAATTGCTTGCCGCATGAAGAGATGATCGTATGTTACCGCGTCTAGAATCACGTATTTATCTCGAAATGATAGGAAGCTGGCTATCAAAGAAAGAGGTTATCAGGTGAACACAAAGGTCAACATGAGGCAAGTAAACAGATAGCCACCACTGCAGATCGCTGCTAATGGCAAGCTGAAATGGAAAGATTCATTTTTTAAACTTGCAAATAAATGTAGTTTCTGATAAACTTTTGTAATTAAACTTTTGTAAGACGACATAAAGATGGACGGGTTTGTTTTGAGTTGTAGTAACCCGCCAACTGACATGAGAGTCAATTCGAGTTGTGCAGTTTGCAAGATTCCCAAAAGATTTTATGTGGATTGCCGCTTGCTAACTGAGTTTCTAGTTTTGCAAGTACTTGTAGTGATGGTTCCACTTTTGGAATAAACCAAGATACGTGAGATATTTCACATTTATACAACGTAGCCCCAACTCTCTGAATAATGTCTTTGTCGTCACTTTTTTCTAGTTTTATGGTATGTTTTACACCGCGAAACATTTTATCCACCTCTCGGCAGAATCCAAACAGCCGATTCAGTGGTAAGAATAAACTTACATTTTGACTATTTTTTGTAATTTCATATCTGTCCGAGAATCCTTAATTGAATTCAGGATTTTTCTTCAACGCTTGTGCAAAATCCTTTATCTTATTATTCGTGTCCAGTTTATGATCGCCCCTGTCGTACAAATACTTATTCATTTTCGAACTGTCTGCGGTATCTTTGAACCACATCATACTTGTGGCAGCACTGAGTGAAAAGTCTTTGGTAAAATCAATTAAATTGTGAATCGTGGTCGTCACTCCTGGCAATTCAATATCTTCCAATTCTCTGTTTTCGATATAATATTGAGCTCTCTTAAAAATGTTGTACCCGTTACTGACCATCGTAACTATATCATTGCCGTCGATATCAGACCCATCTAATTTCAGTATTTTGCCTCTGACGTGTATATAACTGTTGTGCGGATGTAGGAAAACGTCCATATCTTTGGCAAATATTTCGTTTTTTTCGAGATTTTTAACATTAACATTGGTTTCCCGATATTCTAAGTACTCATATTTTGTCGTGGAAGTATCGTCTATTAAGTCTTCGAACAAATTCCAGTAAGTAGCTTCAACGTTCGTCCTATACTTACTTTATGATTTTTAGGCCATTTCCGAATATTAACTGATTAAGAATATTTCTGCTCTTAGGGGATATTTTCTCGTTTCTTCGAACGATAGGCGACAGATTTGTATAAAATATTTTAATTCGCTTTCTCAGTATCTTCATCTTTATTTGGGTTTGATGTGTAACATATAAGTCACGTTTTCCTTGTTCAAGTCAATTACTTTGTTATTTTAATCGGTTAGTTTCATTCTAACGTTGTAAATGCAATCAGTTTTATTCAGCGGTAAATATATGGGGAAGAATGGATGTGTGTTTTATTTGTTAATCACAACCAAAGCTGAATATTTCTTCTATGATAAGAAATTTATTCAGGTTTGGTTTTAAGTTTGAGTAACAAACATACATACAGACTAACACATACATATATACATACAGACTAACATATATATACATACAGACTAACATATATACTTACATACATGCAATCAATCAATCATCAATCAATCAATAACCAATCAATCAATAATCAATTAATCAATAATCAATCAATGATAAATCAATCAATCAATATCCAATTAATTGATAACCAAGCAATAATTGATCAATCAATATTTTATCGACCAATACTCAATTAAAAATCAATCAATGGTCAATGAATTAACCAGTGAACCCTTAAATTTGAACCCAATGGCTCCTCTTCCAATTGAGAGAGGTAATAAACACTGATTATTAGCATTTCTAAAGAATTTCAAATTGGTACAGTTTTCAAAATGTGTTATTAGTACTTATTTTTTTACATTTGTTTTCAGTTCAAAGTTTTGTAAATGGTATTGCCTGTTTTACCATACACATCTGAGATTCTATAATTTCCAAAAGCATAAGTTTTGAATTCCACTGATATGTCGTTTTGTGTATTCTTGGGATAAATCATTTTTTTTAATTTGGTATACCTGTATATCATGTTGTTCCGATCGAAATTCCGTTTGTTGCGTATATACGATTTTTCCATCAAATAGACATTCCCGATAATCTTCGTGACTAAATTCATTTGTAACTCCATTAGCCTCTTTTTTAGGAATTGGAGAATCTATAGAATGCAATTTTGGACGTAACGCAACAACCTCTTTGATTAAAAGACCTTTTAATACGTCTTTAAACTTTCGTGGAACCATTTTATTTGATTCACTGTATAATGCATGGTTTGTGGGGTAATTTGAGAAATCAAAGTACTCTGAGTTAAATTTCTCATGTATGTTATCTGTCTGGATATTAACACAGAAGGAATCAGTATCGGTAAATAACAATTCAGCATTAAATTTTGGTTTCAGAAAATTGTAGAAGAAATTATACATGTGTAATTTACTCAACTCCAAAATCGTTACACCAATGTAATACGGTTTTTCTAATATAATATTTTTCTTTTTCATATGGAGAATTACGAAATTTTCTGCAAGTTTAACACAAGAAACATACCTAGGATTTGCAATTAATTTTTTAAGCTTTTCTTCAGTATTCACAATGTGGCATTTTATTCTCTTTCTCTTATTTTCTAAACACTTGCCATATATAACATTGTTCATCAGAGTGAAAAAGTCTTTTTCAAGATTATTTATGGCATTAATTCGTTTTGTTGTATTAAAATCTATGTAAGGTTTCAGCCATGGTTTTTAATCAAATTCCAAGATTCTATGCACCTGTTTCACCCTCAGTCCCAGTTCCACATAGAGTTTAAGTAATCTATAGTGAACGACATAACTTTGCTTGTCGAACAGATTTGGAATCAAGAATGACACACTACTATTAGAAAGTTTCAATTTTTCAGGAGCCAAAGGGAAATCATTGTGTAAATCGTGTAGATGTGCCGGATATTCGAGATCAACTTCGAAGAAATAACCCTTTTTGTTGTCGTCTGGAATATTAAACAGGTCAATATCATTTACCCATTTGAAATTACCAGTTGGAAGAGGTTGAGACATTGCCCAGCCATATAAATTGTTTGCATTAAAGTAAATGATATAGTTTTGTGGTTTACTTCTTTCACATATCCATGTGAAACCTCTTAGACCCTAAAAATATTCCTCCTCGCAGAGCTCTTTCTATGAAAAAATACGTATCACCTTTTATAAGTTCCAGCTCAATTTCTGTCATTTTTAAACAGGCAGCATAGGATAAGCCAGGAGAGCTAAAATAATGACAAGGATCGAGTTGTAGTTATTCATACACGAATTTCTGTAGTTTTCAAATATATCTCCTAGCAGTAATACATCAGTGATCATATACACATCGTGATATTCCCCGAAGGTAGCAATAGAAAAGGCTTTCCACAAAATTTGAGCTCTTTCGTATTGTTCATTGTTTTGGAAATTCTCTTTGGATGGAAGTGATGTTTGCAAAAACTGAGCACTCTGTTGCAAGTACTTATATGGAAAACTTCCTTTGCTTTTCAAAAGTTCTTTCTGTGAGTCATTCAGATTATGTTGTCTACAGTATTGACTTAGGATGTAGAAATTTTCCACAATTTTCGACAGTGAATCCAGTGAACTGAGGAACATGAATGAATCAATAAATTTAATTTGACCGAATTTAATGCATATATATTTTTCTGTAGTTTGTGGAATACAAGAAATTTTCTTCTTATCTATAAATTTCCACAAATCTTTTACTATAAAGTGGCCATCAAATCCTTTGAGATTATGAAACAACACTGGTATTTCAAGTGAGAATTTGTATTGAAGATTACATTTGTTGTGAACAGCACCTCTGTATTTTCCAGTTAAGTGATCGTGGTCCCTTACTCCTTATCAGTTCCTAGAATTTTCCCACAAATATTACAACATTTTGCTCCAGTAAAATTTTGCCAATCAAAATCTGTGATCTTAATATTTCTTTTCTTCAAATCACTGATCAATTTTCGGCTTCGATCATTTCATTGAAACATTGTTCTGCTGCATTTTTCCTTCTGTACATTCTGGTTTTTATCAATTTACTTTCCGGTCCAACTATAATATATGCAAATCCTGACGGTGCTAAATACTTAGTTCGCACCCTAATGGATTATTCTCAATTCTTCTATATTTCGAAAAGCATTCAAAGTCTGCATAAATCACACATGGGTGTTTCAAACCGTTTTTAATTGTATAGAATTTTGTACTATTTGCTACGGGAAACTTGATGGTTTGTAAAGTGTTTGATTTGAAATTATCTACGTGATTCTTTAATAAATTGTCGCGAGTGAAATTATGAAGACAATATGGGCAGGGATAGGATTTACCATTATGTCCTGAAAGGTATGCTGTAACCCTACTAATATTTTTAATAAAACAATAATGAGAATTACTGCCGTCTTTTAAAAGTAAATGTTGTATGAGATTTTTAACAGGATTCTGTGAAATACATAATGTATGCAAACCATCTTTCTTAGAATTTAAAACATTTATAGAAATATTATTTAAAACCTCGGACTTCGGGATTTGATCGAGTGTTACTGGATAAGTCAATGAAGATGTGTCTAAGACGTTTTCAAATATTTTATATTTTTCCACACGTTGTGGATTGGCTTTAGCAGGATGTAAAGCTGATAATACTGACCATAAGAAACATCTGTTGTCGTAGATTTTAACATTCACTATTCCTTTTGTAGATTTCAAATGTTCTGGTAAATTTACGAAAGCAGATGCTCCAACTGCATTATACTGAGACATTTGAATTTCCATAGAAATTATTTTGTCAAACACCCATCCACTTTCCTTTTGTATAAATTTTGTATAAAATTTTCAAAGTCGTTATCAATTTTCGCATAAGCATTTCTTACTAATTCATTGAGATAGGTAGGCAAACTGATTATTTCGTTTCATTTCAAAAATTGTGCATATATTTTTTTCTGTCCTTCAGGATCCATTTGCTTTTTATATTTTATTTGTAATATGAATCTAACTTTTAGAGGCTGAATGAGTTTTTTGTGAATTTAACGTTTCCATTTATTGCTATTTTTCTCCAGGAAACTTTTTATGTCTTCTCTGCCATTTATGTTATCAATTTTATACGTGCGAAACGTTTTCCGAAAAGCACTGCTTTTATTTATATGATATTGATTCAGATGACGATTGTAATTGTCTTTTTTGTTAAAGCTGGAATTGCAAAATTCCCATTTTTCAAATGTGCGACAAGTGCATGCAGTTTTCACATGACGATTCATATTGGATTTGCGAATAAATACCCCACATTTGGTACAGTGAATATTTGCGCTCATTCATTTAGTTAGCAGTTATACCCTCTTTATTATATATTTATTATATATAGTAGCTAAAAATCATGGTCCGATAATGCAAAACATCGAATATTTTGCGTAATCGGAAGTCGAAATAGACATGACTGTGCGTCCAAGAATACATTTCTAAGCAATACCGATGTTATTGAATCTTGTTATAAATCCAATCTTATGTTCCTTTTTCTCAATAATATCATTTTTTTTAAAAATATCTAAATTTTCGACAATTTCATTTACTACTTCTATACTGGTGTTTCCAGCTCGTTTACTGGCAACCAAGATTGATAATTTTTCGCATATGTCGTCGAAACTCTTGTATAGTCCAGAACCAAACTGTTGACTTTCTCTTACAGTAAGCATCATTTTAATCGACCTTAAATATTTTCTAAATGTCTCAATGTGATTATCGATAATTCGATATTTCTCAGTAGTTCTACCATGCGTTTGGTTTCTGTAGCCCCCAGTTTCTGAAGATGCCCGATTGTTTGGAAAATCATTTCTTTCAGCTCAGGAATGGGGTTTCTCGCCTGTAAGATATCACTCGGAAGTTTTAGTTTATATTGGTTTAATATGTCATCTTGCAAGTTGGAATCTGGATTATAAACGAACGTTTTTTTCTGGCATCTCAGTGGGCTCTTCTGGCCCAGTGATGAAAGTCTGAAACAAGACCTCCAGGTACTTTTCTTCTTTCTTTTGGATCTGGATAGTGTCTAGCAAGTGAAACACTAATCTTGCTGCCCCTGTCAAATTTCTTGTTTACTGGAATAACAGAAAAAAACTGCTGAAGTTGTGGTCGTACTACTTCAATGCATTTTTGATCGTCCAAGTTGATACTATAATTTATGCTAAAGGAGAGATTTGTTGTGCAGCAGATTACCTTGCTTATATATCCATTAGAAATGCATAGATGGTAATTATCTTTGAAAATAGATGGTGTTAGTAGGTCGGATTTTGTGTTTATCTGTATAATTGAATGAGACTGCAATATTTCTTTTTTCACTTCTTTATCACCATGGGTAAGGCAAAATACAGTATTTTTATCAACGTATAGTTTCGTAGCAGCATCATTGTTTAGAATTGGGGTGCCAACATTCGTAATTCGTTTCCCATTTGCATCGCCATTGAAACTGCTCCCACTTGATGCAAAATGTCCATTTTTATTTCTCAATAGAGCATTGGATGGGTTAGGATCTAACTTCGTCAAGCTATCAAAGTAACTTTTTGTTGTCGCATTTCTGTTGTGCCTCGGTTCCCGGAGATTTCCTGTTCTCTTGTTGTTAGCATTAAAGACATCCTCACCAGTTAATGCGACTTTTTCCAAATAATCCTTAGTTACAGCAGCAGAATCCGACTCGGGATCGGCAATATCAAGGATTTGTTTTTTTCCTCCATTGAAACTATGCCCGTCGAATGCAATGTTTCGTGGAACGTAAAGCCCATCTTTATTTCTCACCAATGTATTCATTGGACTATTTTGAACAATGGTCAAGTTGTCGTCGTAGTGTTTCGTAATGGCATTGGATGAATCGGTCGGTTCTGCAAGATTTTTAATACATTTATTACTTGCATCGTAATTATCATTGTAATTGCAAAGTGCACTTTTTTCCAAATATCGTTTTGTAACTACACTAGAATCTACATCTGGTTCAGTAACATTGATTATTTGTTTGTTTCGCGCATCGTAGCGATTGTTTCGAAAAATTAAAGAACTATTATTAACGTATTGAATGGTAGCGGCATCTCCATTCTCTATAGGTCTGCCTAAGTTCGATATTCTTTTAGTATTTGCGTCATAATTTCCCGTGTGATTCAATGTTATAGACTCTTGTTGCAGATTTTTTTGTCGCAGAATCCGAACCCTCTTCGGGATTGCCGACATTTCTCAATTTTTTATTACTCATGTCGTAGAATCCCATCGTATGCCAATTTAAAATCGACACCTGGAATTCCCGCTGGTCCTCTTTCGAAACCGGTCTCAGAGCTGATGACGCCAAACTTTGTTAAGTAATTCATCTTTATTTACCAAAGTTTTTTCTGTACTTCAGAGGCATGTGCTTGGTTTTTTTTATCGATTAATAAGAAATCGTGTGGTTTTGAAACTGCACGTGCATAAAACTGCATAAAAATATCTTTCCTGATTTCTGTTGCATGATCCATTTGTATCTGCAACATTTCTCTCTTGTTCTGCAAATTAAAGAATATAAAATAATTACACTGTAGTCGAATGTCTTTTGGAGTCGAAAACTAAGTCTGTGCCAGGTAAATCAATAATATGTTCTTTTTCGTTCCTCTGACGAATAATTCTTCCATGAGTTTTTGATCTCTTTCCGTTACGAAATCGTCGAAAAAAATTAAATTTTGCATGTCGGGATCCAGTTCGTTGACCTTGACGATATCTACTTTACTGGAAGAGAAAGTTGCAATTGAGATTTTTTCGCCAAATGTTTTCTCCAATATTTCGGGCAAATCGTCGAATATTTCTTGCATAAACTGATATTTCGGCTCGGTTAAATCTTTGGCGTATAAAAAGTTTTTTTATAGTAGAGATTTCTAAATATTAAGTTCAAGAAAAGGTTCGTCTTCCCTGAACCCGATGGACCACAGATTAAAAGTCTAAAAGGCCAGAGAGGTGCTAATACTTTTCTGTTCAAGAATTTCTCATCTTCTTCAAAGTCAAAATTATGAATCGCCATTCGCTTTATTTAAAAAGATCATCTCTTTGACCCGGGAATTAAATGTATTATCATAACCAATCCATTTAACATATACTCTTTTTTACTATTCTTCACTCTAGTTTTCAGAATGGTTCCAACTTTATAAATGTCATCTTGCTTTTCGTATTTCACCATTTCTTGGGTGTAAAACTACCAATGATTGGTTCTCCTTTCAGATCCTTGATCTTACATGTTATGGGATCTGTATTCAGAACTTGAGCAATTTCAAAAATATCTTCTTTAAAATTCGGCAGATAACCTTTTCAAAACGGTGTATTGTACTTGGCGATTCTCACTCTGTCGCCATTTTATATTTTAGTGCTGCAATAGACTTAATTCTTTTACCAAACAGATTAAAATACACAATATCTTTGTTTTTCTGCAAGCTTACATCTTTTGGGGTCATTCTTATTGATCTGAGGTAAGAAGTATTGTAATTCTTAGCGAGTTTTGGTAGAACATCGATCCATTTTCTAATGTTATTGACAGTGAAATATTTCCACATTTTTGTCTTTAGAGTCCTATTAAATCGTTCCACAATTTGAGCTTTAGTCTCATTTTCAGTGGCAAACAAATGACACCTCGTTAGTTAAACAATGCTTGAGTTTCTTTATTGATAAACTCAGTTCCCTTATCCGTTTGTAACTTGGATGGCTTACGCTGTTTAAAAATTTCGACAAATGCTTTTGTAATCTCATTACCGGTTTTATTTTTAATAGGTATTGTCCAGGCGAACTTGCTGAAAATGTAAATCACGGTTAAAATATAATTCTTGTGGTTATTGTGAAATTTAAATTTTTGCGTAATGATTAAATCACTCTGCCACTGGTCGTCTACATTCGAGACATAAACCCGTCTGGTTTGGAATTTTTTATAAGTGGGTTTGTGTAACGTGTACACATCTTGTTGTTGGAGAAATATTTTTACTTCTTTTTCCGTCAATTATAAGAATAGACTTAGTCAGAATTAGTCTGCCAAGAATTTGTAGAAATTAATATGCCATTAACTTAGTCAGAATTAGTCTGCCAATATCTTAGCAGTGTATGGCAAGAATTTGTAACATTTGCCAAGATTTTGTATGAATTCGTTTGCCAATGACTTAGTCAGAATTAGTCTGCCAAGAATTTGTAGGAATTAACTTCTCATTAACTTAGTGAGAATTAGGAATTAGTCTCACAACAACTTGGTCAGTATTACTCTGCGAGCATACAAATATGAGAATTATTTTTAAAAATTATGCTGAAAAAAATTGTAAAAATTTGTTTTCTGTAACAATTTGTAAAATTTGTTCTAAAAATTAGTGTGCCTAGAATTTGTACAAATTCATGAATATCGACGCCCTCGAATCCCACTCAGCACAACCATTTTTTTTCAATTAATTATTTCAAGTGTGTCTTGTTTACAGGACGCTTTCCTGTGATATTCTATTTTTGAGTAATACGAATTTGTTTGCAACAGACTTAATCTTCCAAGATTAACTATTAGTCAGAATTAGTCTGCCAAGAATTTGTAAGAATTAATTTGCCATTAACTTAGTGAGAATTAGGAATTAGTTTGACAACAACTTGGCCAAATATTACTCTGCCAACATACGAATCTGCCAATAATTTGTAAGAATTATTCTAGAAACAAATTGTAAAAATTTGGCTAAAAAATTTGGAAACATTTGTTAATTTAAAAAAAAATTAATACGCCAAGTATTTTTAGCAATTAATTTGTCAAGGATTTAGAGATATTGTTCTGCAAGCATTTTTTTGAACTAGTTTGTCTGCGACTTAATCAGAATTATTCTGCTCTCAATTTAATGAGAATTAGTCTGCCAAAAACTTAGAAGGAGTCTGCCACGAGTAGTCACCCAAGAAAAGTCTGTCAAAAATTCTTCTGCCAAGAATTTGAAGTTTGTTAGTCTACCAAGAATTTGTAGGAATTAGTCTACCAAGAATCTATAAGAATTAATTTATCAACGACTTAAAATTATTTTGCCAAAAATTTGTAACATTTAGTCTGACAACAACTAAATCAGAATTAATCTGCAAACATCTTAGAGTCTGCCAAGAATTTGCAGGAATTGGTCGGAAAAAAATTGTAAATAATTAGTCTACCAAGTGCTGGTAGGAATTTGTCTGTCAAGAATTTTAAGAAATTACTCCGCGAAGGTTTGTTGGAATTGGTTTGCACCAGCAGCTACTTAGGAAGAATTAGTCTGCTTAGAATTTGTAGTAATTAGTCTAGTGTGACCATCATCTATCAGAATTCGCCGGACATTTCTCCAGAATTAGTCAGCTCAAGAAATGATGTTTGCCCACAAAATACGTCCTCTGCTAATGTAAACAGTGTTCTTTCCATGCTAATTCTCACAGGTATGAGCATGCTCGTCAGAATGATTAAATTTCTACACTTCTCAAAGTGGAAATGGCAAAACAAAGAAGGAATGGAAGTAGAGATACGTAAGTCGCGGGAGGCAATGGCCATCAGAGATATGAAAATGATCAAAGTTCGGCAGCGAATGGACACGTGGCACCCAGTTGAGCCATGGTTAAATATCGGGCGCTAATGAGCTCGTATCTTACCACAATCTACAGTCTTGGAGATGCTGGTGGGACCCTTATGCGCAATTGATGCCTTTCGAGAGAGAGCAAATCACCGATATGTGATAGCTTGGCTTGAGTCTTTAAGCGATCGCCGTACACAAGGGGTGTATTATGAGCACAGTGCAGTGGTGCATCTCATGCAACATCATGGAGCACAAAATGACACGAAGGACTGGTATGGAACCAGCAAGCCATAGCACAGGACGTGAAGATTGAATGCTCCATAAGAGGGCCAATCACGACCGTTTCTCCAAAGCGATTGTGCTGCAGAATGATTTGTGGCTTGCTACCGGTACCATATTCACCACACAAACTATTTGCCAACATTTGCATGATGCAGGAATGAGGGCGATTGCAGCGACATCACCAGTTATGCCATCTCCCCTGGTGTTGAAGGAGGCAACATTGGACTATGGAATGAAGGAGAATGTTGTTCATAGACGAGTCCTGATTCTTTTTCGAAATGCCAGATGGCCGTTTGTCTGCATGTCGTTAGCGTCATCAAAACACGAGGAAGCCTATGCCAGCTTTTTCGCTGGCTTGGCCTCCAACTGTTCCTTAAGCATCTCATGTTCATAATCTGCCTTTTTCTGGCAGTCCACATCTCCTTGTGTGCCACATTCAATGATGACCTCGTTTTTACGCATGGGTATGTGTGTCATCACTCCGAGATTCAACTCGATGGGGTTAATACGCTTTTTAAGGCTGTTCCTCACCTCAGAAGCTGACTTCTCCTTGATTTTAGAGAAGAACAGCAGGGTATGCCTTTGCTTTGGGCGGCTGGGCAATAGGACCACCTTTCTAACCCCTTGTCCACCAACACTTTTGCATAAGTCGGTTACAGCCCTGTTTGTTTTGGAGGACACACCACCCATTCTTTCAGACTCCCTGTGATAGTCGCTATGGTGAGCTCTTGCTCACCAACCTCATGTAACCTTTTCGCTACACTCATCACTTCCCTTCTAACCACCTTGTCTACTCGATGCTGAAAGAGTACGACCACTAACTCCTCCAAAAGATCACTGCAGACAGCCTCGTCGAGCCTTTCTCTATCCTGCTATCACTATAACTAGGCTCATCATCCTTGGGGTCAGTTTCTGTTTTTCCGTCCTTGTCCCTATTATTGTCTTTCTCCTTAGGGCCTTGATCTTATTTGGAGACCCTTCTTTATCCTGGGTTTCGCCAGTGAACGGAGGAGGTGTCTTTGGGACCGCCTCCATTTCCATTATAAACCCTTATTATATATTTGCTGTCCTTCTTATCTGTCCGTTTCTTGTTAATACGACCTGATATGTGCGCATCATTCAACTAATTTTCTTGGTTTCAAACGGTTTTTCATTCACTACCAGCCGAACAAATGGAGCCTCCAAATTCATTTAGCCACTCTTTGACCCCAGGATTACTCCAGAACTATACCCAAACTTGGGATCGCCCCTCAGACCAAACGAGACCTGGGCTATACCCAGACCCCAATCTAGTCATCAGTGTTTTCAACACCACCCGGTTCGCCCACCACATCTGCTCCTGCCCCACCCCAGGTTAGGAGAGGTGGAGACAAGGGATGCTTCATGAACCGATTGATCTGAGTACGCCAGCTCAGACCCCTGTTTTTATTGAAGCAGGGGCCGAAATGGCATATTGGGGTTTCCAGCTTTCTGCCCTCAGCCACCAGGATCCCCTTTTCCACATTATGGGTTTCCACCCATGGTCTACAGGTGGGCCATTCCTGGGCATGGCAGCCATGAGAAGTTCATCCCCCTGGCCCTGTTTAGGGCCCTTCCGTTTCCTAAACATACTGGCTTGCCACACACCCTATTAGATATGTTGCTGAATTTCAGCAACATATCTAATAGGCAATATTGCAAATATTGTGTAGTAATTCATCAACAGCAAATATTTTGTAGTTACCAACATGAATAAAAATTGCATGTTGCCTATATGATGAACATCAACAATTGTGTAGTTACCAACATCAACATTAATTGTTTGGTTGCCTATATCATCAACAACAATAATTGTGTAGTTGCCAACAATAATTGTGTAGTTGCCAACAATAATACTGTATTTGCGAGCAGTGATTATACATGTACAGTTGCCAGCCCATGATATTTACTTCTTTGTACATAAAAATATATTTGATCTATGAAGTAACTACTCTTGCTAACAACTGTAACAACTCTTCTTTTTTTAAAGAAAACATTGTGAGAGTAAAAGAAATACTGTCTAGCGAAGGAGCAACTTGGCAGTTGTGAGCAACAAAAACTACTTGCCAATAGTAAAAAGAATTTTTTTAAAGGAAGAAGGTCCTCATCTACATAAAGGACGGAGATAACCTAGAAGCTATATTAGTTGTCCTGGTTTCTCATACAACATACAAACACTTACACAATGACATGACCCATTGGTCTTAGTAGTCAGGTACGCTAACAACTAGACCAGGTAGGGCCATTTGTGTGGTCGAAATGAGCGAAATCTGAGTCACACCTAGTAAAAAGCTCAAGTGTTAAGAAATTGAAAGAGAGAACATAGCGCATATTGTAGTTTCCAGATTTCAATTGTTTGTTCAGTTTCATTTGAGATATACTGATATCAGTTTCATTTGAGATATACCAGTAAGGATGTGAGTTCTGGAACAATGTTAAAGTACAGGGAAACCCATATTAACCTAAGGTAGAAGTTTCGGGGGATGAGGGTTTAAACTAATTTTCATGTGGTGTGTGTAAATGATAAGAAATGATGGGTTTTTGTTGAGAAAATGTTGTACTTATCATACACTTCAATGGATTATTGGACTGTTGGGTTGTAGAAGCCAGGTAAATCGGAGAAGTTGACAAAGCCAGACAGTTTTGGGAAAAATTAGTTTGAAAAATATGGCAATTGAAAATGAACAGGTAAAATGATGTTTTCGGGAGCTGGGAGAGAAAATTATGATGGAAATATAGATTTTGAAGTGATATTTGTGAATGTGTGGATTTTCTTTGATCCAGTAAGGATGAGAAGGTAGGAGATGAAACCAATTTCGAAAAAAATTGCAATAATAAAAATAGGGTGAAATCGTGAAACAGCCAGGATAAAAATTGTAAATTTAACCATAACAGGCCAAATGCCTCTCAGTATTGTCCAAGGTACTAATTGTGTGTTTTTGTTGTATTGAACATTTGAAATGATGTGGGTTAGAAAATAGGGGGATGTTTCTGTAGATGAGATTTGTATTTATTTTGAAAATGATGAAGAGTATTGGGTTAAGTGAAATAAAGGTGAGAAATGGAGAGTGAAATATGGGTATAATTGATGATATATGTATGAGATATAAAAAATTTTAAAGATTGAATTTGAAGTGAAAAGTGATATAGGTTAGAATGATTTTGAGAATGTATGAAGTTTGTATAGAGAGAGAAGAGTTTTTTTAATATTATTCAAACTTGAGTAACCTGTACTTTCTTTTATTTAAATTCAATTGACTGATCCAATACATGAAATAAGACACTTCCCCTGGTCACATCTATGTGCCGTGATATGGAAGGTTAACTGGATCTCATCTCTTTCTCACTCCTATTCCCCCTCCTCACTCCTCCCCGAGGCCAAAAAAATTCCTTCAGTCCCAGCTATATGCAAGACACACCTGTGATCGGAGTCCCTTCATGTGAGAAATGCATCTCAGACAGCTACTGGACCTCTCCCATCGGGCCAAGCGATCCCCTGTTTGCTGCACTCAATTGCAAGTATCAAGTGGTTAGTTGGCCAGGGAACCAACTAACCTGGGACCCCTCCCCGTATCCCCCCAAAAGAGGTCTCATATACTTAGCCTAAAAAGTCTTAGTAATGAGCATGCTCATTTAATATCAAGGAAAGCGATACTAATGTAGATCGCAGATCGTATAATCATATTCGATATACCGGGTAATAATTTTACTCCTAACCATCTCCATCATAAAGATATGCCTATTTGTCATGAGTAAGAACAAAATATGTAAGTAAACCACCCTTAGCCCCACCTCAGCCCGTAAGGGCAAACCACCTCAGCCCGTAAGGGCAAACATAAAAGCTAAAATTAGCAGTAAAATTGTATAAGAAACCTAAAACGGGTTAGGTCTCCTCAGAGAACGCTACCGTTTTAGGCCTCTTGTACTTGTTCAAAACAATATGATCGTAAAGAATCAGAGAAGAAATAATCTCATTGGAATCTTTTTGAGGTGTGTTTTATATGTGTATATATATATATGGTCAATGCCCAGGTCTTTATGAAGTTGTCTGTTACTGATTCGTAAGACCTTAATCTTACGAATATTGATGGGTGTAGTATTCGCCCATATGAGTGAAGCATAGAGAATCACCGGTATGATGATCATATCATAGAGTAAAAGCTTATGATCAATCATTAAAATGGAATTTTTCCTAAGGAGTGGGCCTAGCTGGCCCCTCAATCAATTGACTTTGGAGATTATATTATTTATGTGATAGTCCCACTTTAACCTCTTATGTATAACAAGATATTTGACTGAATAACTCCAATCAATTGGAATATCTTGTAAATGAAGGCAAGTGGGATTCATAATACGCTTTCCAGTACAAAAGATGGCAGAACTCTTGTCAGAGTTAATCCTTATCTTCCATTTTTCGTACTGTGTGCCAAGCTCGGTCAAGCTATGCTGCAGCCTCTTCACAGCGATAGTAGAACCGAGGGAGGGAGATAGTAAGGTAAGATCATCTGCGTAACGTGCAAGATGAATACGATCAAAGGAAGGTAAATCGTATAAGTATAAAGAAAAGAGTGTAGGACCCAAAAGGGAGCCCTGAGGCACACCTGCAGAGATGCCTAGCTGGCCCCTCAATGAATTGACTTTGGAGATTATATTATTTATGTGATAGTCCCACTTTAACCTCTTATGTATAACAACCCCAAGATATTTGACTGAATAACTCCAATCAATTGGAATGTCTTGTAAATGGAGGCAAGTGGGATTCATAATACGCTTTCCAGTACAAAAGATGTAGTATGTAGACATGTTGTAGACATGGCAGATTTAATTTGGACTTGAAATGTCCTATTGGAGAGATATGATTGGATCAAATAGATGAGTCCAGATGGCACTTCGGCTTGTATAAGATTGTGTAAAAGGCCGTCCAACCAAACGTGGTCAAATGGTTTGGCCACGTCTAGGAAGACAGCTGTAACGGACTCCTTTTTGTTAAGGGATTCTACAACTTTCTCCACCAGCCTAAGGATCTGGTATTCGGTAGATCGATTCCGCCTGAAACCAAACTGGATCTCAGACAGAATAGGGTGGCAGCCAAGAAAGTTGTCAATACGATTGAGCAAAATCTTTTCAACAAGCTTACTATTTGTAGACAGCAAGCTGATAGGGTGGTAGCTGTATGGAATAGCTGAGTCCTTGCCTGGTTTATGTAAAAGCTTGACGATAGCATTTTTCCAGACATCAGAAAATAAAAGATTTCGAAAAAAATAATTAAATATCGAACAGAGATGCACAATGGCTTTCTTTGGAAGATGCTTGAGCATCCTGTTCGATATTTTGTCCCGAGACTTTATCCCGAGGCTTTATTTTGGACCGGAGGCTTTAATTCAATTTTAGGCATTTGATTGCCAGCTGAATTTCCAGCAGCGATGTAAAATTCTCCGATCCACCTGATCAAAATGGAGAAGGGATTCCCTCACCAACCCACAGGTATGATGGTCAGAGAGATCAAAGTTCTCACGGAATTGCAATTAGAGGGCATCCGCAAAAGCCTCAGATTTATCTTCATCACTGAAATTTAAACCAGTTTCTCCATGAATAGGTAGGAAACTGGTAAATGGTTTCTTTAAAGCTTTAGTCATCTTCCAAATGGAATTATCGGTTGTAGACAATGATTCAACTTTCTTATTCCATTGTTAAATTCTAAAAGCTTTGAGGCTGAGATTTGACCTTGAGTTTTAAAGAATTGTAAAGCCTCTTTATCAGATGTAAATCTTACAGATATCAGATGTAATGTCTTACCTTGTTTTTCTCCTTAATGAGGCAAGAGAGATGCGATGGCAAGACATAAAAATCTCGTTTTGATGTGCAATACTAATGTTTAAGGCTCATTGTCTTATATACCATACTCGTCACCAACTCATATTCTAGCGGTGGGTGAAGAAACAAAATTAAAAATAAAAGAGTATTATCAACTTTAAGTCAAACTTTAAATAATAAGTTTTTGTGGCAGTGTTTTGGATATCTAGCTGCAAGAAAATTAAATCAGTACGATTAAATTACTTTGTAATATTGATCAGTATTTAGAATAACATTGATTCTATGAGAGAAGTCAGTTCCCTTTGCATAGGGGTTATTGTGACCTACTAGGAAGGATTAAATCTTTGCAATTTACAAAAGTTGAAATAACTTTTGATTTAATTATGCTACAGAGCACATTCTGATGTTGTTCAATAGCACTAATCAGACACTATTTTCTGAACTGATTAGAATCGGGTTCAGACTTCTTACCTAGCCGAGAAAGTGGGTCGAACCCTCTTAAATTTATGATCTCATATATTCTTATAATCAAGCTACAGATTTGAAACTAATATTACTGGATTCATTCCAGGTGTACTACACTTTGAAAATATGGGTTTTGGTCTCGATCCTGTTACTTACGGTTTTCCGGGTTCAAAACCTTTTGCATATCATACATTGCTGATTCGCATCTAAGCTTTCAAAACGTTTCCGGTTTTTCATCAACATCATGTTCTAGTACTGGAACTCATTTCATTAATTCCACTGGAAACGGTGTCGGACCCGTTTCCTAGCCGAGAAAGTGGGTCGAACCTTCTTAATTTTGCATCCTCATAACTCTGCTTCTAATTGAGCCACATATCTGAAAAGTAATGTCTTTAGATTATATTCGGCAAGCACTATACGTTAAATGTATTGAAAGCGGTCTCGACCATTTAGTTTTTGTTTTCAGGGTTCGACACTTTAAGATTTTGCCGAATTATAACCTCCATTTTAATTGTGCTAGGATCTTGGTTTCAATGTTAATAGTTGGGGTTTACCAAGTTCTATAATTTGACGAAAGAATAATCGGTCTGAAACCGTTTTCTAGCAGATAAAGTGGGTCGAACTCCTCTTAACTTTGCAGCTTCATAACTCTGCTTCTAATAGAGCTACAGAAATCAAACTAATATCATTGTGTTCCATTCGGCAAATACTATACGTTAAATGTATTGGAAGCGGTCTCGAACCATTATTTTAAGTTTTGTGGGTTCGATACTTTTAGATTTTGTGTTACAATAACTTTTGTTCTAATGGAGCTAGAAGCTTGGGTTTAGCATTGATAGTTATGATTTATCAAGTTCTCTAATCTGACGAAAAAATAATTAGTCTTGACCCAATAAAAATATCGAGACTGAGATTATAGTTTACTTTAACTTTAGCTAGATAAATTGCTGAGATATTTAATCCTTTGTTGCTTGTACAAAGTGGTTCTAAACAGTTCATTACTCTTAATCTTATTACAAATGGTTTCAGACCATAGGATTTTACAGAAATTGAGATGAGACCACTTAAATTTGAATCTCTATGGCTCATTTTCTAATTGAAAGAGATATAGATTTAAACACTGATTATTAGCATTTCTAAAGAATTACAAAGTGGTAGTTTCCAAAATGTTTTACTAGTAATTAATTTTTTTACATTTATTTTCAGTTCATTGTTTTGTAAATGGTATTGCCTACTTTACCATACATATCTGAGATTCGATAATTTCCTAAAGCATAAGTCTGAATTCCATTGATATGTCGTTTTGTGTATTCTTGGGATAAAGCAATTTTTTTAATTTGGTATACATGCATATTATGTTGTTCCATCGAAATTCTGTTTGTTGCGTATATAGGATTTTTTCATCAAATAAACATTGCCGATTATCTTCGTGACAAAATTCATTTTGTATTCCATTAGCTGCTTTTTTGGGAATTAAAAATTAATCTACAGAATACAATTTTGGACATAATTCCTCTTTGATTGGAAGACCTTTTAATTCGTCTTTAAATTTTTCTGGAACCATTTTATTTGATTCACTGTATAATGCATGGTTTGTGGGGTAATATGAGAAATCAAAATAGTCTGAATTAAATTTCTGATATATATTATCTGTCTGGATGTCGACGGAAAAGGAATCAGTATTAGTAAATAACAATTCTGCATTGAATTTTGGTTTCAGAAAATTGTAGAAGTATACATGTAAACATGTATAATAAAATATACATGTATTATTTACTCAACTCCAAAATCGTTACATCAATGTAATGTGATTTATCTATTGTAATATTTTTCGTTTTCATATGGAAAATTATGAAATTTTCTGCAAGTTTAACACAAGAAACGTACCTAGGATTTGCAATTAATTTTTTAAGCTTTTCTTCAGTGTTTAAAATGCGACAATTTGTTCTCTTTCTCTTATTTTCTAAACATTTACCTATATAGAATTGTTTATAAGTTTGAAAAAGTCTTTTTCAAGATTATTTATGGTATTAATTCGTTTAGTTGTATTGAAATCAACGTAAGGTTTCAGCCATGGTTTTTGATCAAATTCCAAAAGTCTATGCACATATTTCACCCTCAGTCCCAGTTCCACATAGAGTTTAAGTAACCTATAATGAAAGACATAATTTTGCTTGTCGAACAAATTTGGAAGGAAAGATGAAAAAATGTGGCCATTCTTTCTCTGATTGAAATGCAATAAACGTTTTAAAGTTGCTTGTTCATATAGTGAAAACTATATCCTCCTAAATGTCTTTATTTCCTTGTGAAGCATGTTTGAAATATATCGATTCTTTTTCGGACACCCTGTAGTGTTAGGCATGGTACATAGATATGGGAGCAGCACAGATCGTAGCACAGTTTCAACATATTGTGTAGCTGTCAAACTGCCGTCAATATCAACCTGAGTTGACTGACTATTGTAACTAATGGCTCCCCACACCATGATGCAGGGAGTTGGTCCAGTATGGTACTACTGGATTCAGGCTGTATTATGTCTGTTAGCTGACTGTCTCCACAAATGCACACAGCCGTCACTGACACCTAACCTAAAACGGGATTCTTCCCTGAAGATCACAAAATGCCACTTCGATCTCCAGGAACTTCTCTCCCTGCACCATTGCTGACATGCATGGCGATGGGATGGAGTTAGAGGGAGACAAGCCAAGGGATGACATGTATACATACCCACATTTTGTAGTCATTATCCGATTGTGCTGGCAGACACGTAACAGGTAGGAATCATGCCGCTACTAATCTGCCGTACCATCACAGTTCTGTCACATATAGTTTCCCGTCTTATCCAACTGTCCACCTGCTCTGACATTCTCTTACATGCACCTGAACCTGGCCGCCCTGTTGTGGAACCTTCTCTTATCCATTGTCGCCAACAATGTCCACAAGTTCCTGCATTACGAGTCATTACGAGTGAATTTTCGAGAGTGTTGCAATTTGTCAATTGGACAATCCAGCTTCTGTTATTCCAATAATGCAGCTCCTTTAAAAGTTTCAGAGGTTCACATAACGGGGTCTTTGGCATTGTAAGGGTATGGTTATTTTACAGATGTCTGCTCCACACACTTCTGTTTGCTAGCAATCGTTCACATCTCTTTTTATATCGTCTGCCGATACTTATTTCATGAGTTCAACTGACCTGCTACTGGCTGTGTTTTTGCGCCTATCAGCGTCATATACAAATTAGTAATATAGGTATACGTTGGTGTCATGCATGAAGTGAGCATGACACCAAGGTATACCTATGTCACTGATTTATTTCAATGGAAGGCAGAGTATAATTAATTTATTAAGTTCAAAATCCCTTAAGCAGCTGACTGCCACAGAGATGTAACAGGAGCCTGTTAGTTTATACGCCATACTAGAAGGTCTGTGAGGATGGTGGGACCTCAGCAGAAAGACGCAACACAAACATCTGTGCCTTACCCGGTCTCGAACCCAGGTCCCTTTGATCACTAGTCAAGAGTGTTAATCACTCGGCCATGGGGTGGCGCAGTGTATAATACAAGATTTAAAAGAAAAACAATATTCAAATGACTTGTTTTAGTTGGCAGAGTTTCAATAATGCAAAGTGTTGTCACATTGTGGAAAACCTTGAGAACTGATAATGTAAGGGACCATGGTTAAACAAACGGGAAAATTCGTTTAGCTGCTGCTCACAACAAATGCAGTCTGCATTACTAGAAACATATGAGGGTTGTTTCGTCTCAAAGGATTAGATGGACGCTTTGTACTGAAAGAAATGTGGAAATTTAGTAATAAGAGGAAAATTTTGTGCATTCCTCGAAACTAGAGAAAAAATTTATGCATTAAATTTGGTGAAATTTAATTTATTGATTCATTGATGTTCCTTAGTATTTCAATCGATTGGTTTGCAAATAATGTGGACAATTTCCACATGTTAATAGTCTCGTGGCCGACTGGTTATCGCGCTTGACTACTGATCAAAGGGAGCCGGATTTGAGCCCCAGGTAACACATGGATGTTGGTGTTCCTTTCTGATGAGGTCTCGTTGTTATCACAAACCTTCTCTATGGCGTATTAAACTGACAGGCTCTGTCAGACCCCTGTGGCAAGCAACTGCTTTAGAAGGTATTTTTTTTATTCTATTATATTGTTGTGAATTTTTAAAATGGATAGGCACTGAGCGTGAGTATTAATAACTGTATTTTCAAACCAATTGCAATACAATGCAAATTGTTACAAAAATATGGATGAAGTATCTTATAAACAAATTAACTACTATCATACATAAGTCATTAACCTTTTTTAACAGAGCATACAATATCAGCTCTGTCTGTTCTACTAAAATACTCCCTCTTCACTTTGTTTGCCATGTCACTTGAATACTTTCAGACGTAAACAATCTCTCGTCCTTGCTAGTTCACTAAACTTTTATTACTAACAACAGAAAACAAACACCTGCGCACACACTAATAAATATACTTCTTATTTTCACTTATCGTGCCATTCAGACCATCTGAATGTCCTTTCAGATCTCACAACTTAAACACACTTAAAGCGTATATACTCAGATTAACTTCTTCATCTTTCACAATACCACATTACTGCATTACATTTCATCCATTTCCATTCTTCCGAACTGTTCTAAGTTCTAATTCATTGGCTAACATGAACCTCACGCAGGAGCACACACTAGCGTTGTCACATTTTGTCATGGAGTCACTGCTGCTCATTCATCTGTTGTAACAATATTTTCGATCAAAAGAGAATTTTCAAACCAATGAAAACTAAGGAAGAGCTGAAACTCTGTGGAATGAGTTTCCCATTAAGACCTTCGGTGAATATCATGATCAGTACGTGCTCATCGATGTAGTGCTGCTCGGAGATATATTTCAAAGCTACAGGACATCGTGTATCACCAACTCGATCCTTTCCACTACTTCAGTTCTCCTGGCTTATCTTTTGCTGTCTGTTTAAAAATGATAGACATAGAGATGGAACTCAAAAATGCGAAATGCATTTTTGCATAGAAAGAGCACTGCGAGGAGGAATATTTCTAGTGTGAAAGAGACTTTTATCTGCCAATAACCTTTTAGAAGCGCAATACGGTACTAGTGAACCATAAAACTATATAATGTATTTGACGAAAACAATTTATATGTTTGTTAATATTTCAAATCATCATCAGCAACTTCAACTGTGTGAATGATACTAACTTCTTCAATATTCCAGACGACAGTGAAAAGGGTTATTTCTATAAAGTTGATATAGAGGATTCAGAACACCTATATACGATTTGCATAATGATTTTACCTCGGTACTGAAATATTGAAGCTCTCTGATACATCTTTCTTAATCCGAATTCTGTTCGACAAAGAAAATTATGTGGTTCACTCTAGTTTAATTAAACTTTATGCAGAACTAGGATTTAGAGTGAAACGTGCGTAGAATGTTTTAATTTCATCAAAAACCGCGGCTAAAACCTTATATGGATTTTAATACAACTAAAAGAGCGAATTCAATCAATAATTTTGAGAACTATGTTTTTCAAACTGATGAACAATGCTATATATACAGTAAAACTTTATAAAATAAGAAAATGGAAATAAAGCTACACAGTGTAACCACTCAAAAAATCTTAAAGAATTAATTGTGAATCCTAGATACATTTCTTGTGTTTAAACTTGCAGAAACTTTCGAATTTATTCATATGAAAAAGTATTAGTCAAATTATATTAGTCATGCCCTATTATGTAGCTGTTACGATTATAGAACTGAGTAATATACATATGTACAGTTTTTCTACCATTTGTGAAACCAAAGTTTGTGTAGTTTGTTGATATTCAAACAGATGACATGAACGAAAAATTGAACTTTAACTGCTCTGACTTCTCAAATTATTCTGCATTACCACATATTGTAAAATAAAATGGCTCCAGGAAAATTTTAGGATGAATTCAAAGGTCTTGCAATTAACGAAGTTATTGCTTTACGTCCAAAGTTACGTTCTATATATGCTAAAATTCTCGAAAAGCTGCTAATGGAGTAAAGAATGAAATCTACCATGGAGATTATCGACAACTTCTTTTCGATGCAATAATTTTATACAATCAAACGGAATTTCGATCCTAGGAATACGACATAAACATTTATGAAGTAAATAATATTGGTGTATATCAAGATCATAGCCGCGAATTCAGACTTATACTTTTGGAAATGATCGGATATCAGATTTGTATCATAAAGGAGTTGATATTATCTGAAAAACAGTTAATAAAACAAACAAGAGCATAAAGCAAAAATCCGTAAAGAAATTAAAAAAATTAAAATATGAGACTCAAAGTACAATATACACTGAAAGGACAATTTATTATACACATCCACCTAACGTGTGGGTCCACCTTTCGCTCTCATAAGAACAGCAACAAGTTGTGCATGAAGACTTTACCAGGTTTGGAAACGTTCATGTGGTATTGTGGCCCATGATTCCAAGAATTGCCAGTGGTGGGTTTCAGGCTTGCTCTTATTGGTTACAAAATGTCCATTACGAAAATTTATTACTCTATATTTGGCTTAATTATTCAAAAATTTCAATTTTTTTATAACCATAGCCAGATTTTTAGTCTTATTCAGGCTGATACCTATATAAAGGATCTGCTGGGTCGCATTAGTAGAGTACGGAACTAGCCCAATATCAAAACTCCGATCTCCAAAGTTAAGCAACTGTGGGCTATGGGCAATAGTTTGGGAGATCTCCAAAGTTAAGCAGCTATAGGCAGGGGCGTAGCTATGAGGGGGAGGCTTCCTCCCAAATTAAATCGGAGTAGGCAAAAAATTCAAAGTTATGTAGTAAAATCCAGGTGAGTTGTCAAAATTGGTATTTTTGTTGTAAATTAAAGGCAGTTGGCAAAATCAAGGTACCATGCAAAATCTAAGGCAGTTGGCAAAAATTAAGAAGAGTTGCCAAAATCTTGGGAAGTTGGCAAAGTTCCAAGTGGCAAAATTCAGGTGAGATGTAAAAAATTGGGATTTTTTTCTTCAAAATTATGGCGAGTTGGCAAAATTCCAAGGGTTTTTTTTGTAAAAATTATGGCGAGTTGGCAAATTCTAGGGAAGTTGGGAAAATCGAGCAACTTGGCAAATTTCGAAGCCACTTGGTAAAATACAAGTGAGTTGTGAAAATGGGAATTGTTTTTGTAAAATTAAGGAGAGTTGGTGAAATTCGAAGTGACTTGATAAAATTCAGGTGAGATACAAAAAATGGAATTTTTCTGTAAAATTACGGCGATTTGGCAAAATTAAGGAAACAGCAAAATCTTGGGAAGTTGGCAAAATCTAGACAACTTGGCAAAATCTTGGGAAGTTGGCAAAATCTAGACAACTTGCAAAATCTTGAGTACTGGCAAAATCTAGACAACTTGGAAAAATTTTGAAAGTTGGCAAATTGGGACAACTTGACAAAATTCCTAGTGCCTTGGCAAAATTCAGGTCAGATGTATAAAATTTGGATTTTTTTCTGTAAAATTATGGCGAATTGCCAAAATCTAGGGAAGATGGCAAAATCGAGGCAACTTGGCAAATTTCGATGCCACTTGGTAAAATACAGGTGAGTTGTGAAAATTGGGATTGTTTCTGTAAAATTAAGGAAAGTTGATAAAATTTGAAGTGACTTGGTAAAATTCAGGTGAGATGCAAAAATTTGAATTTTTCTGTAAAATTACGGCGAGTTGGCAAAATCTTGGGGAGTTGGGATATCTGAGGGAGTTGGCAAAATTCGAAGCCATTCTGTAAAATACAGAAAAGTTGTAAAAATTGGGATTGTTTTTGTAAAATTGAGGAGAGTTGGTAAAATTCGAAATGACTAGGAATATACAGATGAGAATAAAAATTGATTTTTTTTGTAAAATTATTGCGAGTTCGCAAAAATTGAGGAAACCTGGCAAAAAATAAAAATTGGCAAAATCACGGAAACTTGGTAAAATACAGGTGAGTTGTGAAAATTTGGAGTGATTTTGTAAAATTAGGAGAATTGGCAAAATTCGAAGTGACTTGGCAAAATACGGATGAAGAGTAAAAATTGGGATTTTTTTGTAAAATTATAGAGTTGACAAAATCAAGGGAAGTTGGCAAATTCGCGGCAACTTGGCAAAATCTAGGGCAGTTGGTAAAACTCGAAGCCACTTGGTAAAATACAGGTGAGTTGTGAAATTTGGGATTGCCTTTTGTGAAATTAGGAGAGTTGGCAAAATCGGGAGAACTTTGAAAAATTCGAAGAGTTGGTAAAATTCAGGTGAGATGTAAAAACAGATTTTTTTTGGTAAAATTATGACGATTTGGCAAAATCTTGGGGAGCTCCAAACTGCCCTCCCTCCCTTCCAAAGAATGAAATCCTGGGTACATCCCTGAGAGAGACAAAATTAAATTTATTTAAAGTACTTATTTTGTCAGTTGGCAAAATTTGATATCCGAATGGGAATTTTTTTATCTCAAATGGTTGGAGGAACCATAGTCCCTTCGCTACGCCCCTGACTGTAGGCCATGGTCACTATGCTGGAGGATATCCAAAGTTAAGCAGCTGTGGGCCATGGTCGCTACATTGGAGGATCTCCAAAGTTAAGCAACTGTGGGCCATGGTCAATACGTTGGGGATCTCCAAAGTAAATCAGCTGTGGCCATGATCAATACGTTGGAGGATTTCCAAAGCAGCTGTGAGCCATGGTCAATACGTTGGGGATCTCCAAAGTAAATCAGCTGTGGCCATGATCAATACGTTGGAGGATTTCCAAAGCAGCTGTGAGCCATGGTCACTACGTTGGAGGGTGACCATTTGAAATCTCAGTTCGAACTTAAAACTCCTTTTTTCTGTCTGATCCCTAAGGTTAAGAAGTCTTTGAGCGCTATCACCATTTGGTAATTACAATGTAGAGTTTGGCAAAAAACAAAATGATACAATACACATGAATATCTCTTCCCCCACTATTGAGTGAGCATGCCATTACCTACCGTCTCTTAGACTTGGTAAATGGCATCTTGTGGGAGTGGATAAGGGGTGGTAGTCGCGAGAATGCTGGTTTCTCTCAGGCCAACCAGTCCATCTCCTTAAATACGGTAGTTGCAGTAAAAATCAGTGGCTGATTTCGGTTGGAGAGTAGTTCTAAAGGGCTCCTCCCATCTGTTCCTTCCTACTATTATGAATTCGTAATGCATTTGAAACTTAATTTTGTGGACATAATTTGAATTTCAAAAAACTGTAAGTTAAAATATTGATGTCAAATGTAGTCATAATTGCAATAAAAATATTTTTTTAAATAATCTTTACTTTCTTTAAATTTTATATCTCAGCGGTAGGGAATTACTGGTTTAAGATATGAGGTAGGTTAAATGCAATGGTGAGAAAGCAAAGAAATTGATTATGAGTACTGACGTAATAATCCATTCAAAGATGAACAAAAATGAAGACATCATAATTAACCAATGAAGTGATCGAAAACAGTCCTGTTCTCTAACTACGAAGCACCCCTTCAATGCAGTGGTTACGTCTCCCGTAGTCACTGACAACGTCGTTTTGTCCGAAAGTACAGATGTAGGGGGAAGTCCCATACGTAGGAACGTGCTTCGAATCGAAGGATCAAAGACTCGAATGCAGTTTGGTGACATTATTCCGAGCTTAAACCACTTATCGTTGGGATCACGCAATTCGCATTGAAAACACAAAAGAAAATTCTCACGCAATAAAAGATTATGATACTATACATTACATTATTTCCATCAGGTGACCTAAATTTCTTCTGGGCGATATAAAAAATTTTCTACTGAGGGCTAAATTTAGGGACATATCAAAGGTCATGCATGAGTGATATTACAGAATTATTGTTTTACTTCTGAGCGGCACTTTTTTCGCACACAATGGGCTAAATGGCCAGGTCACAAAGACCCTGAGGACGTAGAGAAGGTTGGGGGAAAGGGACCTACTAGACAGCTATTAGTAGACAGATGGTAACCTCCTGTCAAAGCGATCCAGAAACTCAACCCTGGCCTAGATGAGACTCGAATCTGGAAATGTAGATTACGAGCCACTGATATTGCAGAGTGCACAGCAATGTGTAAGATCATGGGTTACAAAGTACATTGTTCATGGTTACAAAGTACGGGGTAATGTGCACATACCTGTTTCTTCTGACAAGTATGCCAGTATCAATGGCAGAAATTAGAAAATAAATTGGTTAAAAACTGAAGCATGCACGTACCTGTTTCTTCTGACAAGTATGCCAATGACAAGTATGCCAATGCCAATGACAGTCCCCATATGAACTAACACGACAAAGGCAAATATTAAGAAACTCCAGATCTATCGAAATAAAATCTTGAGACAGGCCGTAAATGCCCCATTTGTGACCATCAGATAAATACATGGGGATTTAGAGGGCGAGCTCAGACGTGCAAGAAGAGAGCAGTAAGAGAGCAGTTTCAGTAGGCATCCAAACTTTTGATTTTGTTGCTTCTCTCTTGGATGGATAAGTGACCGGACTAAAGATCCTTGATCAATGCCTTGGTTTTGGACCAGTTCAATGGTGTTTGACACTCACTTGTTTTTCTCTTAATTGTGCTTTTTTAGAAAATTTGTTTTGCTCTTGTGGCCCCTTTGGGGTTTATGTGTTTTAACTTCTGTTATTGCCAATCAGGCATCATTTTAGACTTCGAGATATAAGCCCTAGGCTTGGAGCTCATAATATTAATTAAAGATATCAGATATCAGATCACCAATGGCAGAAATTGGAAAATAAATAAATTGGTTAAAAACTGAAACACAAAGTTGTAAAATTAAACAACTCAAATAAAGCAATATCACAGGAGATGTCCTGTAGGAATGGAACAACATGAAATAATAAGAATAATTATCTTCTAAAATCAGCTTCTTCACTTGAACACATGAAATAATAAGCTGGAAAAATTGATTTTGCCATGAGTGGGACTGAGACGTGGGTTAGAATCCCCCTCACGGCAAAACCATTTTTTTTTCAGCTTATTATTTCATGTGTTCAAGTAAAGCAGCTGATTTTAGAAGATAATTAATCTACACTTTTGTATTTCTGTAGCATAAATTACGAAATGAAACAGATGCAATTTTACATCTGTAAGAATTTTTTTGAGATATCTAATAGATTCTCGAATAGACAGATAGAATCTGTAGATCGTTATGAATAATTGAGTTTCTGATAAACAAGAGCTCCTAAAGCTGATAGCAGCAAAGAATTTTGAAAGGTTTGAATTTATTGGAGATTTGTTTGTTGCAAATGCCCCTAACTGGAGCTGCGTATACCATGATGGGCTACAAGACGATATCGTAGATTAAAATTTTGTTTTTAATGGATAAAGTTAATTTTCTTGATATCAAAAGTAAAAGATTCATTAATATGCATTTCACATTTCAATTTATGATGTCTAATGACTCTTAAATATTTTGCACAATTCCTCCGTACCATTTGTTTGTCAAGTGTAAGGATATTTGTGTTGTGTTTTTCCCCCTTATGTACGGCAAGTACCGCTACCTCTTTTCAGTGTATATATACATACGTCAAGCTGTGTCCCATTCTTATATTTCTCCGCCCTGCCCATGGTCAATAGGGGACACCGATGGGCTTGGAAATGCCGCCGCCATCGGATGGGACTTTAAGCCGTGGCCCCGTGTACAGGAGAGCCATACGCTGTGCACCTTAAAGAACACGCTATATGGCCTCCCCAAGACTTCGGAGTCCTTGTGACTTGACCATTTGGCCCATCGTGTGAAAAAAAGTGCCGCTCTGAGGTAAAACAGCCCAACCCAACCCATTCTTAAAAAGTAAAAGCATTTCGTGCATTCTTCTGCAAACGCTATAGCCCTGCCAAAGTTAATCGATATCACTTTTCGATGAGAAAGAGGACACCGATGAGTTTACGAAAGCCGCCGCCCTTCGGATGGGAACCGAAGCCGTGGCACCGCGTGCAGGAAAACCATACGCTGTGCGCGTTAAAGAACACTCTAAATGGCCTCGGCGGCAGGTACCATCTGCCTCCTGACAACTTTCCAGTGGGTCCCCTTCCCCAACATGAAGCCCTTGAAGTACTTGTGACCTGGCCATTTAGCTATTGTGTGCAAAAAGTACTCAGAGGTAAAACAACGCTATAACAATCAGTCTTCTGCAAAAAATAGGAATATATCATGAAGATGTTATAAAAGCTTAAATAATGACTTAAAACAGGTCCTTAAAGAATGACTAAAATCATTTTTTAAAATCATTTTTCTTGTTCCTGGCAGAATCTGCGCGTTTTTGCTATGGAGCCTACTAAAGACGAGGAAAAGTTTTACATTTTCACAAGAATGCAGGTTGAGAACGACGAGAAAAAAAATTCATGGCAATTTATCACAAGTACATGGGGATCGTGCCTGTTCCTATGGCAGTGTTACGGGATATATGTGCAAATTCAGAGAAGGACGGCAGAGCTTGGAAGACCTCCCTTGTGCAAGAAGACCGAAGGAGCCATGGACGAGAGAACCATCGCTGCTGTTCGTGAACTCATTAGGGTAGGGGTTCTCAACGTGGGGTACACCGTGAGAGCTCAAACGTCGCTAGATATATGTTACATATATATATATGTTTCATTTTATTCCCATTGATATACTATAACTATAGTTTTATCTATCTACACAAGGGGTACGACAGTTACATACTCATTTCCAGGGGGTACATGAAGCATATAAAAGGTTGAGAACCACTGCATTAGGGAAAACCCACACATCACCGTTCAGGTAATAAGTTTAGATATCAGTGTATACAACAATAGCAGTGCTAGATATTGGACGTTAATTGGAGCTGAAATAGGAAATATTTTTTCAAATCAGTTCGTATATAAATACATATTTTAAAAGTGTATGAAAATAATATCTTAACTTTTCTTCTTTTTCTTTTTGATAAATTTCTTAGAACACATTGCAGCTCTGAAAGTTTCAAGCTTCAATACCTGCATAAATGCTGTGAGAATATTGTTAAAAATCGATATTTAGATATATTTGATTTAGACTTTTAGTTTATCCTCAGCCACATTTTCTCACAAAACGATGTTTTTAGAATTTATAGAGTTAGGAAGTTTCTTTGACGTAATATGAGGTGATCATGTTACTTCAATGTGACGCTAATTTCGAACAATTACACTGACTTCAATGTTTCTTCAGAGTATGTCTTTTCTAATACCTAGATCTCATGAATATATGAATGCATATTTCGATTTTGAGAGAGAGCCAAGTGATCGAAACAGAACAAACTTAAATGCAGTTCCAGTATATATTTTTTTCCTTCTATTTTAGTGCTCTTTCAAATATTTTATACAAAATATATACTAATACATATTTATATCATTAACATTTCTGACTACATTTCCAGTTATTAATATTCCAAAAAATCTCTTATTGTGTACCGAGACATGAGACGCCATTGTTTCACACGAAATCAAATATACCGCATTTAACAGAAAAATAAATAACGATGGAATTAAAGGACAGTGAAAACTGCTCCCTTTGCAATGGAGAGCTGGGTGGGAACCCAGCCCTCCACTGGAAACCATATTAAAATCTTTCGCACTGGAGAGATACAATCATCTCGAATCTTTTCCTAAAATAACTTTGATTCTGTTTCGAATAAATTTCTGTTTCGAGCAAATTTCTGTTTCGAATAAATTTCTGTTTCAAGCAAATTTCGGTTTCGAATAAATTTCTGTTTCTAACACAATTCCATCGAAGAAATGTTGTCGAGCAAGCTTCCGGATATTCATTATTTCGGGTGTTAGCCCACTATGCTGCTCCCTGATGTCTCCAGGTGTGCATATGGTAATCAATGGATTTCAAACATAAATGTGATTCCAACTAAAGATGATACGATACCAGTCTTGTCCCGGAGAAGCTCTCTTCCTGGACGCAGAGGTAGATGAATCAAAGGACTGCAAATCCAACCCTTATTCTTGCAGTCATCTTCTAATTATGATCGCCGACACAGAAAAATTGTGTTTCAAAGTTCGAAATCTGGTAGCTTAAAACACATCTGTCATCATTTACCCAGTATGATATGTCCTCAGCTTCAGTTGTAAGCAAATCGCAATTGTCATAATGACTAAATAATGTATCATGATAAGCTTGGGCAATTTATGGGTTTTTCAGAGCTTTAGTGTTAAAGTTAATTGTTTTTTTACCTTAGTATAATATTTCTTAAGTTTCAGTTGTAAGATATTTTCAACAAGATAATGGTCAGACCCAGTTTCGGTTCTCCTCTACTACAGATAAGGGAGGATAGATCAACTCTGATAGAGCCCATTGTAACCGAAATGCGACAGTAACGCCCCTATCGGTGGTTTCTGAAGGCTCCTCCATGCTTCCCCTCTGGTTTTCGTGGATATATTCTGTAATATTTTATACCCCCATTTCCAAATTTAACTTTAGAATTTTATGCAATGTGTTATATATTTCAAACTTTTTGTTTAAGTTTCACTTTAGAATTTTGTTCAATATCTATGAGTATTTCACATATTTTTTCCGTTTATAAATATTCAAGCTTCATTTTTTGCTGTCTTATTAGAATGGATGAAGCAGTTTATCGATTATATCAATCAGTGGTGTAGCCATGAAACGGACATTTCTTTGAGGACAATTCTTTTTAATCTTTACGTCATTAATATACAATCAAATTTTGTAACTCAGCATTTTGCCTGTTCCTGCCTACTCCACTGATTCAAAACAATATATTTTCAATTCTCTTTTAGTTCCCATGCCCCATGAAAATAACTTATTTTTACGTGGAAAAAAAGTTAATTGATAAATGTTCAAATAATTTTTATTCATCCAACTGACTTGGCGGTAGCATTAATTCCCAATGTTTAGCAATTTTTTTATTTTTTAAAGATAATTATTTAGATCAGGGGTTCTCTGTGTGGGGTACGGTAAAATGTTTTGGGATACGCCGTGAGATCTCAAAAGTCGCTAGGTCTAATAACAAAGTCGCTAAGTTGACAACACTGCTGTGCAAAAATGCCATTTTTTGTGTTTATCGATATATGTAAATTATGAATACAAAATTTAATGTGTATACATATATATGTTTCATTTTATTCCCATTGTTATACTATAACTATAGTTTTATTTATCTATACAAGGGGTACGCCAGTTACAAACACATTTCCAGAGGGTACATGAAGCATAAAAGGTTGAGAACCACTGATTTAGATCATCATTTTAATTTTAACAACTATTAGTGACTAAATTATTCAAACTGATTTACCCTGAAAGAAATTGCTTCATTTGAAACAAATGCGTGAAATTTAATGATTTTGTTTTGCATTATAATCTTTGCATGAAAAAAATAAACTGAAGCATCACAAATATTTAAAATACATTTCATTTAAAGCATAAAATAATGTAACATTACGCAAAAATAAAGAAATTAATCCATCTATATATTTTCCTACAAGAAATTGAAAAATGCACAAAAACTTTCCTATAAGGAGAAAATGTTATTTGATACAATAAAAAGATTAATTTAAATAACTTACTAAACAATTATGAAGAACTTACCAGTAAGAAATAAAGTATACCAGTTGGGTTGTTGTACCTCTGAGCGGGCAATTTTTTACACGCCATGGACTAAACGGCCAGGTCACAAGGACCCCGAAGGCTCAGAGAAGGTTGGGGGAGGGGACCCCCTGAAACAGCAGTTAGGAGACAGATGGTAGACTCCCGTCAAGGCCATCCAGTGTGTTCTTTAACGTGCACAGGGAATGGCTCCCCCACACACGGGGCCACGGCTTTACTTACCATCTGAGGGACGGCGGCTTTAACCAATCCCATCGGTGTCCACTACTGACCGTGGGCAGGGCGGTTAGTTTTGCGGAGGTAAATCTCAACGCTGATCCAGCTGGGACTCGAACCTGGGAACTGCAGATTACGAGCCTAGCGCGCTGCCGACTGATTAACAGTAGTTGGATAAAAGCATACAGAGTAAACAAAGCACGGAATTGGTGGTGGTAGGGGAAGCATGCCCCCTTTCAGAATGCTAGGAATGGTATTAGAAGGAAAGAAAAATTAAACTTATTCAAATTTAATCCCATTTTGAAGAAATTTTTAAAAACCTGCAAAACTGAGGGGGAAAATATTGTACTGCATTGGAATTCCAGTCAAAAATTAAATTAATAAATAAAGTTTAGCAAAATCAGTATTTCATTTTACATCATAATGAAACCACAGAAATGTACGTACTAAAAATGACTGAAATGAGTAAACACAGCGATTCAATCACATGTAATTAAGTGAATAAATGCATATCTACTCTTCTACCAATCAATAATTTCATTAAGTCATAATTATTTACTAGTGCGACAACTTTCTTGTAAACACACACAAGATTAGTATCTAGACAACGCTACAAAAATACAAGACTAGCTAACTATTTCTGCTATTTCAAAGAAAAAAAGAGAAAAAAACGTAGAAGTAACATTATCAGTAAAAGCTAAAAACACATCAGAAGCATGAACTTGGGGAGCTTAAAGTTGAATGTATTGTAATCCATCATATACCCAAAGTGAAAAACAATATTTAAGTGAAACAGAGGAAATAAAAAAAATTAAAATTAAATAAGGAAAACTTTTTTAAAAAAATCTGAAAAAACATTCTGAAGCACTTGATAAAAGTACACATTACTGCTATACAAGAACTTCTAACGTATAACATTCCAAATCATCATCATCATCATCATCGTCGTCGTCGTCGTCGTCATCATCATCAACAACAACAACAACAACAACAACAACAACAACAACATCATCATCATCATCATCAAGCAGCCATCGACTACCTAGGATACGAAGGTCCAACCACACCATTCAATTTAGTTCTCCAAGCATATCTGTCCTGAACTACATCTGCAGCATCTGACCACTGCATACCAACTCTAACAAGGTCTTGTTTGACATTGTCTGCCCACCGCATCATAGGTCTCCCCCTCTTTCTGAGGCCTTTAGTCACACTGTTCATAACCCTATTCGCCAATCTATAATTATCCACACGGGAAACATGGCCAAACCAAAGGAGTCTCTCTCTGCAAAATATGCTGCTTAAAGGTGGTTGCCGACTCCTTTGCCTAACCTCATCATTAGTTACAAAGCTGAACCACCTAATGCCCAAGATACTGCGTAAGTATCTAGAATCAAAAGCATCTAGTTTCTTGTTATCTTGCTTACAAAGCGTCCAAGTTTTACTACCATAACTAACCCTTGAGAGAACCAAACTATTATATAGTCTAATTTGAGTCTTTAGGTGTATACGCCTACTTCTCCACACTCTCTATGTAATTTCCTAAAAGTCCCGAGAGCAATCCCTATTCGTCTGTTAATCTCATGCCGCACATCTCCAATATCTGTTACATAGCTCCCAAGATAATTAAACTGAGACACTTGCTGAAGGGCGCAACCATTCAAAACAACTGAAGCATCATCAGCTTGACCAATTTTCATCACTTTAGTTTTATCTCTGTTTATCACAAAACCAACTCTATTACTAGTCTGATCAACATCATTAGAGCTCTAATGAAACAATTAATCTCATCAACAGCATTAGCCAACAAGGCCAAATCATCTACATAATCTAAATTGCAAATTTTGAGATCTGCATACCATTTAGGGCTAACATTTATGCCCAAATTGTTTGATATTTGGTAACATGACTGCAACAGAGATCCCCCAGCTGCCATAAATTACGTGGTTCGGGTGGTGATCCTCGTACCCGTTTCTCCAACTCAAACCACAAATGCTCGATAGAATTCAGGTCCGGAGAATTTGGGGGCCATGGCAATAAATGGAATTCCTCATCGCGTCTAGGAACCATTCCTGAACCTTCTTCGCAGTGTGACATGAGGCATTTCTTGTTGAAAGACGCCATCTCCGCCAAGGAATACAGTTGTCATAAAGGGGTGTACTTGGTCAGCCACGATGTTCAGGAAGGTGACAGTTTGCTCTACAGGGATAATTTGTCCAAGTGTTCCCCAAGAAAATATTGCCCACACCATCACACTCCTTCCAGCCGCCTGGATCCGTCCCTCAGTGCATCCAGGTGAGAAGGCTTCCGTGGGTAAACGTCGCACACGAACTCGTCCGTCCACATGGTGTAACAGAAAACTGGAATCGTATGACCATGCGACCTTCTTCCAGTCTTCTATGATCCAATGTCGATGATTACGTGCTCACTGCAAGCGTTGACGATGGTGAACGGCTGTGAGTAGTATTCCTCATCCTGACAAGAGAGGTAAAGAAACGTACCAATTATACTCCTACCCACGGTAATTCACTCGGCGACACCCCGGGAAGACGCAGGCTTATACACCAAAAGACTAAAATTAGACTGTATAATACTTTGGTTCTCTCTAGAGTTAGGTTTGGTATTGAAACTTGGACGCTTTGTAAACAAGATAATAGGAAACGAGATGCTTTTGATTCTAGATGCTTACGCAGTATCTTGGGCATTAGGTGGTTCAACTTTGTAAGAAATGATGAGGTTAGGTAAAGGAGTCAGCAACCTCCTTTAAGCAGCATATTGTGCAGAGAGAGACTCCGTTGGTTTGGTCATGTTGCCCGTATGCATAATTATAGATTAGTGAATAGGGTTATGAAAGATGCCTCAGAAAGATGGAGAGACCTAGGATACGGTGGGCAGAAAATGTCAAACAGGACCTTGTTAAAATTGGTGTGCAGTGGCCGGATGCAGCAGATGTAGTTCAGGAAAGATATGCTTGGAGAACTAAATTGTACGATCTGGTTGGACCTCCGTAGACCATGGCTGCTTGAGGATGATAATGATGATGAAACAAAAAAGTTTGATGTCTACAGACGGACAGAAAAATGGACAGACAGACAGACATAAATAAAAACAAACGACAAAGCGAAACTATTTTCTCGTTTTCTTCGAAATAGAGGAAAAAGGGAAATTTACTGTCCTAAACTTGTACAATCTTGGTGTAAATGTAGAACTTGCATAAAAATAATACAAAATTCTGAAAAAAAATGTTATCATTTATGGTTCTAATATATATAAATGATTCAGGAGAATTTGAATTGCATAATTTCATGGAAAACAATGAGCATTATATTAAATTAACACATGTTTATAACCCTAGCATTCCCTCAGATACCTCACATTAACTCCTACTATGCACACCGCGGCCAGCGTTGAAATATATCTCTGCAAAACTCCCTGCCCTTTGTCAGTAGGGGATACCAATGGGTTTGGAAAGACCACCGTCCATCATATGGGACATGAAACCTGACCCCACGTTCGGAGAGTCATACCATGTACACATTAAAGAACTGGGTCCCTTTCCCGTAACCTTCTCTAAGCCCTCGGTGTCCTTATGATCTGACCATTTAGCCCATTGTGTGCAAAAAAGTGCCGTTCAATGGTAAGACAAGTCTTCTATGATCCATTTCAAGTGATACCATGACATAACCCTCTTCCAACAAACACAAGATATAATCCAGACAACACTACGAAACAAGCTAACTCCTATCTTCTACGAAATAGCAAAAAAGAAGAAAAGAATCCCACATGAGTAAAATCATTAGCAAAAGCTTAAACTTTAATACATCAGAAACATGAAACTGGGGTTTGTTGGGTTGTTTTACCTCTGAGCGGCACTTTTTTGCACATCATCATCATCATCATCCTCAAGCAGCCATGGGCTACGGAGGTTCAACCAGACCGTGCAATATAATCTGTCCTGAGCTACATCTGCTGCATCTGGCCACTGCACACCAATTCTAATAAGGTCCTGTTTGATATTGTTTGCCCACCGCATCCTAGGTCTTCCCCTATTTCTGAGGCCTTTAGGCACACTGTTCATAACCCTATTCGCCAATCTATAATTATCCATACGGGCAACATGGCCAAACCAGCGGGGTCTCTCTCTGCACAAAATGCTGCTTAAAGGAGGTTGCAGATTTCTTTGCTTAACCTCATCATTATTTACAAAGCTAAACCACCTAATACCCAAGATAATGCGTAAGCATCTAGAATCAAAAGCATCTAGTTTCCTGTTATCTTGTTTACACAGCGTCCAAGTTTCACTACCGTAACTAACCCTAGAAAGAACCAAACTATTATACAGTCTAATTTTAGTTTTTAGGTGTATACGCCTGTTTCTCCACAATCTCCACAGATTCTTAAAAGTCCCGGCAGCAATCCCTATTCGTCTGTTAATCTCATGCCGCATATCACCAATATCTGTTACATAGCTCCCAAGGTAATTAAACTGTAACACCTGCTCAAGACTGCAACCATTCAGATTAACTGAATCACAACCTGCCTGACCAATTTTCATCATTTTTGTTTTCTTTCTGTTTATAACCAAACCTACTCTACTACCAGTTTCATCAGGGCTAAATCATCAGCATAATCTAAATCAGAAATTTTCGTATCTCCACACCATTTAAGGCCAAAATCTATCCCTTAAAGTGAATTTCGCATAACGTAATCAATAACCAAACTAAAGAGAAAAGGAGACAAAATGCACCCTTGTCGAACACCAGAAGTAATGCTAAACCAATTGCTACAAGCCTTACCAACTCTCACACACGACTCAGTGTTATTATAGAGAGCTTTCATTATGTTAACTAACTTGTCTGGTATACCATATGATTTCACAATCAACCACAAATTATGACGATCAGCAGAGTTGAAAGCCTTTTTGAAATCAACAAAGCTAGCAACCAAAGGTTTCTGAAACTCTAAACATTTCTCAAGAATCTGCCTAAGTGAAAAATATCTGATCCACACATCCCCTACAACTTCTGAATCCACATTGCTCATCACGCAATTGACTGTCAACCAGATTATTAATTCTATTAGTCAGAATCATGCAAAGAACTTTCCCTGGAACAGAGGCTGATACTCCTATAGTTATCTCCTATAGTTATCTCAAGAACTGCGATCACCTTTTTTGAAAATAGGGATAATAATACCTCTGGTAAAATCCTTAGGAACCATGCCTTTATCATAAAAGATATTCAAAATTTCAATCATCCGTGTGGTAACCAAAACATTCCCAGCTCTATGCATTTCCGTAGTAATTTCATCTACCGCTGGGGATTTATGAAGTTTAAATTTAGAAATAGCCAAAATAACTTCAGATTGTGTTATAGGGCCAACATTAAAGCCATCAATGCATGTATCATCATTACAAACAATGGGAGTAGAACTAACCACATTGTTTAGAACATCACTGAATTGCTCAGCCAACCTAGCCATGACAGAATCCTCCCCTTCTAAAACCTTACCTTGTTTATGCTGCAATCCTTGTATACCTGTCCGTTTTCTACCACGCAAAAAAATTAACTATCTGGTACAGCTCTCTGCTGTTCTGCTGTCTAGATGCCTCCTCGGCTTTGTCAGCCAAGCCATCAAGCCAAAGATTCTTATCAGCAGCTAACTGATCCTTTACACGTTTATTAAGTTCTCTGTAATGCTTTCTATTACGACTAGTAGGGTATTGATTAAGGACATTCCTGCAGTTCTTTCTTTCTGAAATAAGCTCAAGTGCCTTATCACTCAAATAATTCTGTCTCCTCTGCACCTTTTTCCCTAAAAGAGTACTGTTTGTTTCCAAAAAATTCTGTTTAAAATGATCCCATTCTTCCTCAACTTCAGTAGTAATCAAACCATGAATGTCATAATGACTAAGTAACCTATCATGGTAAGTTGTAGCTATAACTGGGTCTTTCAGAGCTTCAGTATTAAAGGTAAATTTTTTAACCTTAGCAGAACACTTTTTAAGTTTACGTTGCAAGACACTTTTAACAAGGAAATTGTCACATCCAATTTCAGCTCCCCTATATGACCCGGTATTCCTAACAGAACAAGCCCATTTGCTGTTAATTAATATATAATCAATCATATTCTTATGCAGCCCATCAGGTGAAACCCATGTGAACTTATGTATGTCGCGGTGTTTCTAATAAGTGTTAGTCATTCTGAAACCATTGAGTTTACTTACCTGTAGGAGACATTGCCCATTGACATTGCAGCTACCAATACCAAAAGGGCCTATCATCCCTACCAAAAGGTCAGAGTCAGTACCAACTTTGGCATTGAAGTCACCAAGAACAAGGGCAATATCTCCTTTCTTGACAGAATTCAAAATATTCTGAAGTTGTTCATAAAATCTATCCTTCTCATCCTCATCGGCATCCTCAGTGGGGGCATGAGAGCAGATGACATTCAAGTCTTTAACGCTTGTCTGAAATTTTGCTGTAAGAAACCTTTCATTAATGCACTCATATCCTAGAAGAGCATTACTAGCGTGTCTGCTGAGAAGCAGACTCACGCCTTGGTGATGCTTATTGTCGTCCCTCCCTGAAAAGAGAAATTTAAGATTATTTTTAAGAATCTGACCTTTTTCTGTCCATCTGGTCTCTTGCAAGCCGAGAATATCTAAATTATAATGGTGGAATTCTTGTGTAAGGACATCAAGAGAAAAAGATCTGTGCAGAGTCCTCACATTCCAACCACCTATGGAGAGAAAATGGTTAGTGGGATGTTTAAAGAAACTATGTTTATTGAGAGAGGAAATGGCGAGAGGTTCCCCTCAGCAAGAAGACAATGCAAACATCCATCCCTTACCCTGGGCTAGAACTCATGTCCCTTTGATCAATAGCCAAGCATGCTAACCACTGATTCACCACCACCTGGCAGAAATAAATATTCCCTCAAGCAGAGACCTGATAAGATATGGCAATTGAAGATTAAGGCAAGACCTCAGCAGAAACAGAGCACAAACATCCATGATCAAAGCGACCTGGTTTCGAGCCCCATGTTAGACACGGATGTTTATGTTCTCTTTCAGATAAGGCTCACCTTCCTCACAGACCTTCTATTACGGCATACTAAATTAACAGTCCGCAAAATTCCCCACTCTGCCCACGGCCAGTAGGAGACACCAATGGGGTTGGAAAGACCGCCGTCCGTCGAATGGGTCGTTAAGCCGTGGCCCCGTGTGCGGGAGAGCCATATCCTGTGCACGTTAAAGAACACTCTGGATGGCCTTGACGGGAGGCTACCATCTGTCTTCCAACAACCTGTTATTTCATTAACCAGTCAACACTATTCTTCATAACAGTAAGTTTATTGGTGACTTAATCAGTATACTTATCAGTATAACAGTAAGTATATTGGCCCTTTCCCCCACCACTAAAGGCTGAAGTCATCTACACAGGAAGACCTCCTCCAATGTAGAAAACAATAGAAGCAAAGAGTTGAGGTGCCTGCGATGACCTCTGCTCAGGATTATCCACCAGCTGATAAACATATCCTGTGAATCTATTCACTTGGCGCTGTCAACCCACAAACAAAAAACACAGCGGAAGATTTTCCCACCACAGAAGCTCATCAGTGCAGCAAATTCAGGATCCATAATCAAGCTCAGAGCCTTAATTCAGTCAAGTCCAGTGGGTTTATATGGTCAGTACCAGGACCCTGTGTGGTTGACCACTCCTCAGCAGGGTAGAAAAAAAAAAGAAAAAGTAGCCAGAGTTGTCCAGATCAGTAGGCCACACTAATCTGGCAGCCCTCCACTTCCGTTCGCTTCCACAAGAGAGTATCTCTTTTGAAAGGTACTAACGGTCTGCACCACGAGAAGGCGGGGTTGGACATTTCTATGCATTATCACAGGGGATTGGTGCATAACTCTCCTTCCAGTGACTATCTAACTACCATTTACAGACCATCTGCACACTATGGGCTAAATGGCCAGGTCACAAGGACCCGAAGGCTCAGAGAAAGTTGCGGGAGGGGGACCCACTGAAACAGTTGTTGGAAGACAGATGGTTGACTCCCGTCAATGCCATTCAGTGTGTTTTTAACGTACATAGGTTATGGAGTATCTCTTTTGAAAGGTACTAACGGTCTGCACCACGAGAAGGCGGGGTTGGACATTAGGTGCTAGGCTGGCGTCCATTCGACGGACGGCGGCCTTTCCAAGCCGATCGGTGTTCCCTACTGACCTTGGGTAGGGCGGGGAAATGAAACTGGGGGAGTAATGTTATTTAATCTGTAGTCTAAACGTTAATTAATAGGCTTAAAATGAGAAGGGTATCTTACTGTCATCCATCAGTTACCCAAAGGTAGAAAGAAACAACAAACTTATATTTGGGTGAAACAGAGGATTATAATCTATAAAAAAATACTCATATTACTGCCATATAAGAAACTCTATCAGATAACAAAAATTAGATTTTTGTAATTTAGAAAAAATACACCTACCTCAAGAAATATTGTTAGATACATAAAAAAATGCACATCGCACAAAGAATTATTTTTCCTGTAATAACGAAATTGGAATATACAGCAAAATCTTGGTTTAAAAATACAACTTACAAATCATACAAAGTGTTATCATTTCTGATTCTAATATATATGAATGATTTAGAATATAAGTTACATAAATTCATAGAAAACAATGACAGTTATATTATTGCAAAAATACGTGTATTAAAATAACCATAGCATTCAGTCTGATATCTCACATTAACTCCTGCTATGCAAATGAAATTCAATGGCAGCTATATGCATATTACCTAAGCAGTGATAATCATTATAATTGGAAACAAATATGCACAGACCTAACATATAGATATAACATATAGACATAACAGATTGGGACCAATAGTCAGAGTACTTGAATCAAAAGTCACCAATAAACTTACTGTTATGAAGAATAGTGTTGACTGGTTAATGAAATAACAGGTTGTTGGAAGACAGATGGTAGCCTCCCGTCAAGACCATCCAGAGTGTTCTTTAACGTGCACAGGATATGGCTCTCCCGCACACGGGGCCACGGCTTAACGACCCATTCGACGGACCCGGTCTTTCCAACCCCATTGGTGTCTCCTACTGGCCGTGGGCAGAGTGGGGAATTTTGCGGACTGTTAATTTAGTATGCCGTAATAGAAAGTCTGTGAGGAAGGTGAGCCTTATCTGAAAGACAACATAAACATCCGTGTTTAACATGGGGCTCGAAACCAGGTCGCTTTGATCATGGATGTTTGTGCTCTGTTTCTGCTGAGGTCTTGCCTTAATCACTGACCTATTATTGTGTGTTAAATAGACAGGCTCTTATCAGGTCTCTGCTTGAGGGAATATTTATTTCTGCCAGGTGATGGTGAATCAGTGGTTAGCATGCTTGGCTATTGATCAAAGGGACATGAGTTCTAGCCCAGGGTAAGGCATGGACGTTTGCATTGTCTTCTTGCTGAAGGGAACCTCTACGGCAAGCAGCTTCTTGAGGGGAACTTTTTTTGTTTAGCATCCATATACTTAGAATCCAACCAAATTATGATACATGATGCTTATGCATATGTTGTTCATCAATGAATGACACCACTTTCGTACATGGATGGGTTATTTGGTGTAATTTCAACTTTATTTTCTGTTTCACAGAACATCATTTCATAATTAAAATAAGTGTAAAATTGATCATGGTGTATTTTAATTAAAATGGTTTTAAATTTCTGGTAAAAGCAGTGATCTTTATTTAGCGTAAGTAAATATTTGAATAAAAATATAAATGCATAATAGTTTAAGCATTTAAATTTTTATATGTTACATATACATTAAGTAATTTATTTCCATTAAAATGCAGGAAAAACATTGTTAGAAAATGCAGCTAAATATCATGGATGAAAACAAAGCAACTATGACCATGTACCTGAATTGTGTATTATTTATTTTAATACATTTTATCTATCAAATAAAAAGGTTTGTAGAAACATGGAATAACTGATTACAGGCCTAATAATCATGCCCTCACAAAGTAAATTTTGTGTCTGCATCCCTGATTAAATCATAATGTACATAATTTTTCTTAATACTATAAGTGGTAATTTCATTGTTACCCTTTCTGGATTGTGGACATAACATTTTTTAATTGAAGCATTCATTGCACAACACTGCTCTTATTTAAAATTTTGCTAGAGGTGAATAAAAATAAGTAATATTAAATAATCATTGAATCGCAATATTCTGCTAATTCAACAGCATTCACAAAATATCTGAAAATAAATGTTGATTTGTAGTACTGTTAGACTCGTGGCGCCATCTAGTGAGTTGAGTGATTTAAACTGCAGAAGAACCAAAGTGTCCCTTGAATATTGCTAGAATCCCTGCGAAATGAAAAACACATTTGAATTTTGAAACAAAGTTGCTCAGTACTATAAAAGTTTAGAGCAAAATATCTTAAGGAACAGCTTTCAGTCAATGGCTCGTATAGAAAGGAAAAATATTTACAGAATTATACGCTAGAATTAACTTTTAAGTTTGGTAACTGGTATATATCTACTGAATATACCTATTGGAGTTATGTGGAATGCTTCCTGTTACCCACGGACTTTAACCTGAAGCTTAAAACAAAGAAACTTTTTCAGCTGCATTAGTAAATAAATTATACCATAAGAATTAAAAAAAGATACTTTTAATACTTCATCATATACATTGTTAGTTATTAAACTAACAAAATATTAATTAACTGGATTATTAGCAGGTATTGAAAATGCCGACAGAATTCTATTATGTTATGTTCAATGCACAAGTGGTTACATGAAACAAATAATACCTTCGTACCTGAAAATTAGTACTTTTTACTGTACTAATTTTTCCTACATAAATCTTACCTTTCATTGAATCAAGCATATGCTCCGACGGTATTAACTGATTCTTCAACGGGCTATTCCGCGACATTTACTCGTCCACTGCCCGCCGTGAAAAGAATGGACAAGGAAAGCACCAAAGAGTTTCCTCGATTTTGCCAACTGCTTCAAATTTTGCCAACTCGACATAATTTTACAGATAAAAATCCCAATTTTTACATTTCATCTGAATTCTCCCAAGTCACCACGAATTTTGCCAATTACCCAAGATTTTGCCAATTCACATGTATTTTACTAAGTGGCTTCGAATGTTTACTAAGTGGCTCGACTAAGTGGCTTCGAACTGACAACTACCCTAGATTTTGATAACTCCCCTTAATTTAAAAAAATTCAAATTTTTACAATTCACCTGGATTTTGCGAAGTCGCTTTTGAATTATTTACTTTGGGGAGGGGGGAGCTATGCCCCTGCTAAAATTTTTTTGCCCCTTCCAGATCACTGGATATCAATTATTCGCATACTCCTTCTTTCTCCCTTTAAATTATTCTCTTAGAAGTTCCATGTATGTTTCACATGCAACATGACCAAGATTTGTTTTGAATTCGTAGTCTACAACCAAAATAGGCATTGTATAATTTCTCAACCAAGTTAGTGATATTCAGCTTTTGATCACTCGAAGTGAAAGTTCCGCATATATAACGAAACACACCAGGAGAGTTTTTGAAGGTCTTGGATTTCTTGATGCACTTTCATGTATTAATATCAAAATAATGGTCATTCAACGCATTAACATCAGAATATCTCACCGTCATCTATCTGTTAATGGTATGCCGAAAATTAATCGATATTTCTCACTGAGAAATTGACACCACTGGTACCTCTTGTTAAAAATCCTTTCTAAATTCATCACGTCACTTCATGACACTGGCAGATTGTCCATCAGTCAACTACACAACAGTGAAGGGGTGAACACCAGATGAAGTTTGATCTATCTCTACACAGGATTACATTTTGATATATACATGATTATATTTGATCTGGTAGATCTTTTAGGTAGATAGCAACTGACACACACATATTCAATATTTAGATTAAATAGAAACAAAGAATGCATTTTCGTTACACAGCAAAAAACCTAGTACAAGGACGATCAAAACTTACTTTCTTATATACAGTATATGCTATCTGAAAAATGTCTTTTCCTCGCTGGGGTCTAGGACAACTGGACAGAAGTCAATTGGGTGGACGAGAACTGTGAGGACGACAATTGGGTGGATCTGACAATTGGGACGATATGTTACTCTCTTTACTCTAAAAACTGAAGCCAATAAAATTTAAGCTTCGTAAAAATTCTAAAACTATTTGCCCTATTGTGCTGCTTCACTTCTAAATGCGCTACCATTTATCACTAGGTGTACTTCTGTGTTAACAGAATCATTATGGAAGTAAAACAGAGGAACGACATTCGCAAACGGTATCGAAATCTGGGTGGAAACGTTAAACTAACTTAAGATTGTATTTATTAAAGATTTTACAGCTAAGAGTGGAAATAATCGAATTAAATATATCTATATAACATGTGATGAATCATAATGCAATAATAAGTAGTAAACAATATTATTTTTTATATAAAAATACTAGCATTCAGGAAAATGAGATAATCCTTTAAGGAACATCCCCTGTACACCAGCGTGCACCCTCTGTACTTTTACCTTCCATGTGTTGAACGAAATAGTACTTCTGTTACCCAATGATCTCTAAGCAGGCACTTTAATAGCCAGGGGACATTGGGTTGGAAATCACCCTGTCTCTATAATAATAAATAAAATAAATAAATACCCCCTCAAGCAGCCGCTTGCCACAGAGGTTTGACAGGAGCCTGTCAGTTTATATGCCATAGTAGACGGTCTGAGAGGATGGCAGGCCCTCAGCAGAAAAACGACACAAACTTCCATGTGTTACCTGGGGCTCGAAACCCAGGTCCCTTAGATCAGTAGCCAAGCGCGCTAACCACTCGGCCACTGGACAGCTTTATACAAATTTTAAATGTAACATGGTGAGGATTCTGGGATCTACATTTCGAAATCAGAAACTATAAACGAGAAACACATCGGGAAGAGTGCACCAACATGATAAAAATATTGCGTTTTAAGAGAAAAAAACATACCAAACAAATATGAGAGAAAAAAGCATCAAATCGCAAATATTAATAGGAATTTCAAGTGAAACTTCGCTAACATATTCGTAATATCAGACTCATTTCACTTTTTGTGGATCAACTGTGGATGATGAATTTTACCAACTCTACTACTAATATTTTCGCATTCATCACTTTTTTAAGATCGGCAGCAGCATCTGCTTCCTCCGAAGCAAGAGGTGGCGTGTGCATTCAAACAGGATCGATTCGGTGTCTATCTAAAGAAAAAGACCCAAGGTCATGGGAGCAAATGTACAGAGGCGTTGGGTCCCTCGCTCTAAATGATAACGTTGCATACAGACTTGGCTGAGGTAAGTTGCTTCCTTTTCTCATCTCAAAGATAAATTAAGCAAACGTGACTTTCACTGATGTGGAAATTTCAGCAAATAAATCCCTTCGAAGCTGATTTGTGCCACAAAACCGTTTCTGTTAGCCACATGACAATGTAATACAAATCAATGGACAATATATTTTACTACATAATCGGTGGGAAAATCGCTAAATTGGAAGCTAGACTTTATAAGTACATAACTAGTTGCTCTGTAATGATTATCTGTAAAATTATGCAATTTGTGCTTACTTGGCGAACCACTGATGATTCCTGTGTGCAGGAACACTGTGGTTCTCGTAAGATGTTCGGAATCGGAAATTAAACATGGTCACACTCTCTTCTAGGTTTCTTGGATTTACAGACAAACAAATCTTGGATTATTTACTTGACAAGAGCAGATATGACAGAAGAATGAGGCCATCGGGTGAGTAGGAATATTCCTGTCTGTTATTTCTGTTGCTAAAGTTTTAAATTCCTGATTAAGGTTTTCATTAAAGTGAGCTTTTGTGATTTTGTGATCCCCATATGGCAAAGATCTCTCGGTCGAAACGAAAAACAAGTACTCAGCAGGACCATATGGATGGATCCGTTTCTGAGCAACGAGCACCAATTGCCGCCTCATACAACAAACCAAGTGGTTTTGCCCAGCCCATGACGAAGCTGGAGAGCATTGAGCGAAGTGCACACTTGGACACTGCTTCGAACTGGTGATGCAAAAGAATGACTTCGTTGGTTGTGCTGTTCTTTTCTTCATTCACGAATAGACTTCAGATATTCTTCCTGGCGTCGAGATGCTCAGATATGGACTATAGCGAGAGACAATCCTGCTGATGAGCCGTAGATGCCCGGGATCGGTAACGACGACAGCGTTGACATGTACGAGTGAGAGCCATTTTCTTCCGCCCACCCACAGCAAAAGGAACGAGGTAGGGTCATTCTTTCCTGATGTGGTCTCCCCCCCCCACTTTAAATGACAGTTTGTCGCCGCCACGCTGGTCTCGATCGTTTTCAGACGTAAATTGTTGTGCTGCCAAAAGGTGATGTTCATGAAAGATGAAAATTTGTGTGAAATCAATTTTAGTTGAAATAAATTGACTGTGACTGCGAATTGTTGTCAAGTTAAATAAGTGTGTTCTCACAAAATGATCCCACATCGACCTGCTTATTTGTTTCGTCTATTGGCCTAGCTCCTGCACTTGAAATTGGCGGACAGCCTATGTTGGGGATTGGAAGACCCCGCCCTTTCATGATTGAAAATTGCGGCATCAAACCCACTTTCTCCAGAATGCCGAATCCAACGAAACACAGCTCCTTGTTTCACCCCTCAATTTTTTTAAGTTCGACCCTAAGGTCTAGCCACCCCCAAGACACCCAGTGGTGGTCACGACAGAATTTAGATATACATAGAAGTGAGAATTTAGGTACAGTTAGCAGATAGCAGTTCAGCTATACACAAGATTAGTTATAGCTTTGACCCCTACCAGAATAGTAAAGTGCACAGTAAAGATTTTGGAGCACACGGTATTAGTGAGAATGGTGAAATAAATAATAGTAGCGAGAATGGTGAGGTAAATAATGTTAGGAAGATTTTAGTTATACACAGAAGTAGTGAGAATTTTGAGGCACAAGATATTAGAAAAATGTTTGAAGTAAACATAGTTAATGAGAAGCTTAAGATGCAAGCATTGGTGAGATTATTTCAAAATAATAGCATTGAGTGTGTTGACCCACCCGATAAAACACGAGGAGAATTTACCCTCACACAAGAGTAGTGATTAAGAAGTACACATTGTTAATGAGAGTTTTGGAGTACAAATATTAGTAAGAGTTTTGATACCAGAATTGGAACCTATTCAGTTATTTCGGCATTGAATGAATTGCTATATTTGGTTATGTGTTTAAATTTATGTAAGAAATCTTGTGTTTGATAAATTGGACATTCTGTAGAAAAATATGTTACAATGATCGCTATGTTAAACGAGGCAGCGGGAAAAGTATGTTAGAAACCCCTAGATGTTAAGATTAGAAATTGGAAAGTACATTATGAAAATGGTTTACATGTATGAAAAAATGTGTATCTCTGTGAAAAAAAAATAGCGAGGATTGTATGATATATGTTCTAGCCAGGATTTGCAGAGACATCTATTAAAAAATGCCTTTTGTTTATAGTGTACTTTCATATTTTGGTTATAAAGTATCTTTATTTTATGTGTAAGTTGGTAGAGAATATTAGCATAGGTGCAGAGATCGACTACGAGTCATTTTGATTTTTTTGCTCAGGAGTGAAATTTATGTAAATGTATTCCTATGACACCTCTCTGCATTTCTGGAGGATACCAATAAACGAACATCAGAACAACATTTCAGCACACAAAACTCATAGGACATCCCAGTTTGAATTTCACTTCAGAGTAGGGTGTATCATAATTTTCGCATTAGAGGCTCCAGATAATTTGATTAATTAGTTAGTGACATTTTTATATGTATTTACAGATTGTATAAGTAGATTAAGAATTGTGATTTGTGTAAGGTAATTGTTTAGGTGATATTGATAGATTGTTTCAAGAGAAGTTCAGAGAGTTGTTTTTGAGGATATTATTTTGAGATATTGTTTTTGAGAATTATTGAGATGTTAGCGATTGGTTTAGCATTGCTAGTGAAGTTAGACAAGGATTCATTTTGTCCCCTTTTCCCTTTAGTGTGGTTATTGATTATGTAATGAGAAATTCTTTCCAAGGGAAAGATTTTGGCCTTAAATAGTCTAGAGATTTCAAAATTTCTGATTTAGATTATGCAGATGATTTGGCCCGTGGCTACAAATGTTGATGAGATGAATTCGTTAATTAGGGCTATTGATGAGACTGGTAATAGAGTAGGTTTGGCGATAAACGGAGAAAAAACTAAAGTGATGAAACTGGTCAGGCAGATGGTGCTTCAGTTGCTTTGAATGGCTGTACTATTGCGCAAATGTCTCAGTTTAATTATCTTGGGAGCTATGTAACAGATACTGGTGATTGCGGCAGGAGATAAACAGAAGAATAAGGATTTCCGCTGGGACGTTTAAGAATTTATGTAGAGTATGAAAAAATTGGCGAAAAAAATTGGAAAAAAAAAGACTAAAATTAGGCTGTATGATAGTTTGGTTCTTTCTAAGGTTAGTTATATGGTAGCAAAACCTGAACCCTTTGTATTCAGGATAACAAGAAACTTGATGCCTTTGATTCTAGATGCTTACGCAGTATCTTGGGCATTAGGTGGTTTGACTTTGTAAGTAATGATGAGGTTAGAAGAAGGAGTCATCAACCACTTTTGAGCAGCATATTGTGAAGAGAGAGACTGCGTTGGTTTGGCCATGTTGCCCTTATGCGTAGTTGCAGATTGGCAAAGAGAATTATGAACAGTGTGCCTAAGGGTATCAGAAAAAAGGGGAGTTCTAGAATTGGCCTAGAGTGGTCAAATGCAGCAGCTGCAACTCAAAAGAGGCATATATGGAGAGAAAAATTACACAGTCTGGTTGGATCTCCGTAGCCCATGGCTGCATGAGGATTTTGTAGATAAGATTATTAAATATTAGAGGTGATATAACTTATCAATGTTTAATAATCTCATCCAAGTTAAAAATATTTCACAGTGATTATAGATATCTATTGACAAATTCTAATTTTGTAAAATTAGAGATGGACCCTACAGCATTTTACTGTTAGTTGAGTGTGGGGTACACCCCACTTACAAGTATCCAACCACAAGAACCGTCAGAATCCATTAACTAGGAGCACTGGTCAGCGCACGAAGATTTGTTAAGAGTGTGGAAGATTAGGCTATTTTTCCAGCAACTGCTCCACCAGGAGAAATTTGTATTCGACACATTGTTGGCACAAACAATCCAGAGAGTCACACAAAGCAGCACTCCCCTGACCCACATTTTTCCCCTCAGTCCCACGGCATACAGAGCAGAGTAGTCAGCACTCCAGAAGGGCAGGAAACGTAATTTGTGGTTTATAGTCCTCCCCCAGTGATTGGAAATCCCAAACGGGCCAAGAGTCAGCCAAAAGCTCCCCTCCTCCACTCTATTAGGCAACATCCCTTTTATTCTTACCTTGAGATCCAAACTAGATTCCCCTCCCATTTGTTAGAGCAGTATAGAGAACATTTTTATGACGAGAATGGTGACCAAAGTTTTTACCCCATTCGGTTTAGCGGAGGATGAGGAAATTACTCATCAAGTGGCGACCCTGTTTAACATTAGCGAGCTCAGAGAGAGAATTTTTGATGCACTAAAGAGGAAGAGTGCACAACCGAAACTTAGAGAAGACTGTAGGAATCACATCCCCATTGAGCAGGGTGAAGTGCAGTTTGCAGTTCTCACCCTCAGCAGTGATGAAGTTAACCCACACAGAGATAGCCAGAGCATCGACACATCTCCTGCTAGCGAAAGCCTAAGCACACAGAAGAATGAGAATTTAGATATGCACAAAAGTAGTGAACGTTCAGGCACAGTTAAGAATAATCAGAATCTAAGCTCATGCAAAAAGGAAGAGTATTTAGATACACTTAGGAATAGTCAGAGTTTAAGCACACATGCTAGTAAGGAGATTTTTGACCCACTCAAGAATAGCAAGCAGTTAGAAGCATACAAGTCTAGGGAGAATTTAGATATACATAGAAGTGAGAATTTAAGTACAGTTAGCAGATAGCAGTTCAGCTATACACAAGATTAGTTATAGCTTTGACCCCTACCAGAATAGTAAAGTGCACAGTAAAGATTTTGGAGCACACGGTATTAGTGAGAATGGTGAAATAAATAATAGTAGCGAGAATGGTGAGGTAAATAATGTTAGGGAGATTTTAGTTATACACAGAAGTAGTGAGAATTTTGAGGCACAAGATATTAGAAAAATGTTTGAAGTAAACATAGTTAATGAGAAGCTTAAGATGCAAGCATTGGTGAGATTATTTCAAAATAATAGCATTGAGTGTGTTGACCCACCCGATAAAACACGAGGAGAATTTACCCTCACACAAGAGTAGTGATTAAGAAGTACACATTGTTAATGAGAGTTTTGGAGTACAAATATTAGTAAGAGTTTTGATACACACCTAGATATTGAGAGGTTTGCCCCACTAGTGAAATTAGGAATTTTGTTTTGCACATGGACGTTAGAAATTTGGAGATATGCAGAGAAATGGAGAATTTTGTTACGCTCAAAGAGGATAATAATTTTGTTTCATACAGGAAAGTTAGGAAAGCTATTGGACACGTAGAGACTAAGAATTTTGTTACACCTAGAGGTGATATGGGCTTTGATAGGCCCAGAGGTTTTAGGAATTATTTGTACAGCCAGAGAGTTAGCAAAATCTGTTACCTGCATAGAGGCTTGGAAGTTTTTGTATTCATTGGTATGGTGAAAGCATTGATCCAGACAGAAATAGTGAGAAGTTTTCAATACACAGTGATACATACACAGTGAGAGCCTGGGAGTATATATTTGTTACACACTAAAGTTACAAAACCCTCTGTTTTTGGAACTAACTAGTGTTTGGGACTCACAGAAGATGTGGAGGACCCCAAAGTTATGATGAAATAAAACAGCAGTTAGGGATAGAAGAATTAGGGCTCCCTCTTCAAATCGACCTGGAATCAACATTTGTCTTGTATGACTATGGTCATACATAATTATATAGTCTTCTATGACTATACCACAAGCTTATACAAAGAAGGAATCCTCCGATCGGTACTGGGAGATTGATCAGCAGATCACCCAGTTCCGTGTTACAGAGACAATCCTTCACCTCCTCTTGCAGCAGCAGCCGGATCGAAGTAATGCCTCTCCCTGCGTGCATTTCACCCGTCAGGTGATTAATTCACCGCTTCATCAACGAGATCCTTTCGGCCAAGTTATCCCGCCTGTCTAATATTCTTTTTCTTTAGAAACTGGATCACTTTGTAAAAGGAGCCTTGGCCCCTTTATCATCTGGTCCATGGGCAGTAGTGAGCTGTGGGTGCAGTCTGTTTCAATAAGTTGGGTCCAGTACTGCGAAATACCAGCGACCCTACATTTTGGCGATTAGGCTTATGGCCGCAGGCCGACTAGAAGTGGTAGAAGTAAATTTAACTTAAAGCAGAATTATCTGTGGTTTGTTGTAGGTGGGGTGAGAGGGTAGTAGGACAGAGAGTATAAATTTCCAAGTTCTTCCAGATGTTGTTTTGTGTATGAAGTGGAGTTATGTGGCCTGTATTGGTAGGGCAGAGGCAAATTTAGGAAACAGAAATGAAGGTCAGTTGCTGAAAACTGAAAATCGCCCCCTCTCTTGAGAGGGGAAGGGTAAAAGTGTGGGGGTGGGGGAGGTAGAGAGGGGTGGGGGCATGGAATAGATTAAAGTTGTTTCTCTCGAGGGGGTGCAGCAAAAAAAATAAATGTCCCCCATGCAGGATAATTGTCAGGGGGGGGTAAGACATTTGGTGGGGTGTAGGTGTCCTGGGGTGTAGGGGTAGGGTATGAGCACAGAAAAAAATTGAGTTGATAGATTAACATTTGTTTAAAAAGGAGAGGAAAGAGTATCTAGATTGGTTAGCATTAATTTGAGAGATACTTTGCCGTGAAATCTCGCGTAGGAGCCATGATTTAAAAAAAAAGCTTAGCAGTAGTGAAAGCTGGTGGCTTAGAAAAACCCAATTTAAGTTTTTAGGGATAAGATATCCTGTATAAATGTAGGTTAGTCCTAAAATAATTCATTAGAGGGTAGGGGGATGTGTGTGTGTGTGGGTGGGTGGGGTAAGGGGTGTCATATTGGGTGAGGGGTGGAGTCAGTAGATTTGAAGCTCCCAGTTGTAGAGTGAGGCCAATTGTATAGTGAATATGTGTAATTTGGCTGTGAAAATTTTTAGAAATTGTCTGTGAGGTGGTGAAAGGTGTGTACGTGTGAAAGGTACCCCTGTAGTAGGGAGTGTAAACATAGATAGTGGGTGAAGATAGTGGAATATACGCACAAATACAATTTTCAAATACCAATTTGAAAATTGTATTTGTGCATATATGTATAGGTGGACTGACTGAGCTGTAGTATCTAAATAGTAATATCTCCTTAGTATTCGGTAGTTTAGTGCAGAAATCATGTGGTAGTGCAGTATAGTGTCCCAAATGCCTCTTTTTTGTGTCCTATATTGGATTTGTTTTGTCCCTATGGATCTTTTTGTTTGTTCTATGGATCTTTTTTTAGTGAGGAAAGTTACAAGACAGTGAATGCTGAACAGATGGATGCTCATAAAATGTTTCCAGTGTTGTAAATGAAATGGGCTAGAGCTCTGTAGTGAGATTATGCTTTTTTTCTGTGGGACTTAGCATGGTTTGTGAGGAATATGTGGTGACTCCTAGAGTAGCAAGATTGTAAAAAATTTTTGTCTTTGGGTATTGTAAAGTGTGCAGTGTAGTAGAAAGTGGGGTATGTCATTTATCACTTGGCAGGTGGGGCAGAGGGCTGAAGGTGCTTTGTTGATCATAAAAAGGTCCTTATTAATGTTCACTCTGCCTGTGCGAAGTCTGTGTATAGCAGTTTGGGCTCTTCTGGAGAGGTAATTAAGATGTAGAGTGTATGGGGTGGATGCAGTAGTGGCCCTAAATGTGTTTTTGGCAACAGTGAGTTGGGCCCAAGATTGTGACCACGTAGAGTGGAAATTTTTATTGTAGATTCTTATGTGATATTTGCATGTGATTGTGGTGTGATAATTAGGGGCTTGGAATGTGTGGCCTTGTTTCGCTAGTCTTATTGTGTGTGATATTGCAGTGTGATTCAGCAGTCTTTTTGTATGTGATATTGCAGTGTGAGGGAATCCAATAAAATGTGAGTGATTTGCCCTTGGCAATTACGTTATGTGATAGTTTGTTTATGTGATAGAGGGAATGATTCTGAGATTGGTCATATGTTTGTATATTAATGTATTGCAGGGCAGGCCTTGAGTCTGTGATTATGTTTATGTTTTGTACGTTAAGGTGGGAGGCCCATTCCAGAGCCATGTGTATTGCTGCTAATTCTATTGAGATGTTGTTTTCTGCATGATTTAATTTCATGAATGTGTGAGAATTTGGGGGAAGCACAGTGAAAAGCAGCTGAGCCAGAAGTGGTGTCTGGAATGTGTGATGAGTTAAATCAGCTGCTGATTTGAGCTCAATAGGGTGATGTGATCTTTTGTTGGCAATATGTGGGAGATGGATGTTAGGTTTTTAATTAACCAGTACGGTAGAGTGTGCTTAAGTGTGAAGGGTTTTATTTGTTTCCAGGTAGGATATGAGGAGTGTTGTTTAATAATTTGAGCAGTGGTGGTAAAATTGTTATTGGATTCTATTCTTGTTTTAGCAGGATGTGTAGGGTTGAAGTGTTTGAGTTTGGTGTAATGTTTGCAGGTGAGATTATGTCTTTTGATCTTGAGGGAGGGGGCATGTTTGTTTCTGTCCAAGTTGCCAGGTTCTTGCAGCCAGCTTTAAGACCCAAGGCAAGTCTGATGGCTCTTGTTTGCATTGTTTCTAGTTTTTTTATTTTTGTATCTGAAGCTATGTTAAGTGCTGAGAGGTCATACTGATGTCTGGAGTTTAAGAATGCTGTGATGAAGGTGAGCATTGCACTATCGCTGACCCCCATGTTGCTCTTGTGATGGCAGTGAGTATGTTGAATGCTTCGTTACATGTGGATTTAATGTTATTGATGTGTTATTTCCATGTAAGCTTATGGTCTATAGCTAGCCTAAGTATATATAGTAGTTGAGTAGGAATATTGCAATTGTTAATTCTGATGGTTGGGGAATTTGTGGTTACGTATTTACGTGTAATTGGTAAGACTGCTGATTAGATTAGTCCCCATTTAGTAGTAAAGTCAAGGACCATGTTGACTGCTTTTGTAGGGTTGCTTGTATGGTTGAGATATTAATACCAGTGGTCAAAAGTACAATGTCATCAGCAAAAATGGAGTATGAGATTTCTTCATCGAAAATTGTTGGGTGGTCATGGATATTAAATAATGTGAGGGAGACCACACAGTCCTGTGGAAGTCCTTTTAAATTTATGTGAGTTAGAAAGGGTAGTCTCCATCTTGACTTTGATATTTCTGTGTGTGAGAAAGTTTTTAATAAATTGAGAAATATTTCTTCTGATGCCTAATTGATGTAAGCAGAAGTGAGATCTAGAAAGACACAGCGTAGGAATTCTTTGTTTTTGATAGCAAGTTCTGCTGATGTGATCATGTCAAAGAAATTATCTGTGGTAGACTTGTGCTCCCTGAAGCCAGTCTGACAAGTGGGGAGTGTATTGGTAGTGTGGAGGAAGAATTTTAATCTGGAGAGCACCATTCTTTCTAGAATTCTAAGTATACATGATGCGAGTGTTATGGGCCTATAAGCAGAAATTTTAGATGCTGGTTTATGTGGATTTAAAATTAGGATAATATGGATATCTTCCCATTCAGTGGGAAAGGTGTGTGTGTTCCAGCATTCATTGTAGATGTGTGGCAAAAAGCTAAGTGCTTTTGTGCTAAGGTGTTTTAATGTGATGTAAGTGATGTTATCATGTCCTGGTGTACTTTTTTTCTTTGCTTGTTGAATGGCTGCAGAGAGTTCATATAAGGTGAAAGGTGTATTGAGGGCGGGAAGTTTGCAGTGAGTGGTTTTGAATAATTGTGTTGTTCATGTGAATGCAATGCTGTTGGTAGATATGTGTTTTGGCGTGGGGGGGGTGTGGTTAGCTGCATTGCAATGAGGTTAGCCCCTTGTTTTGTGGAGATATTATTTCTCCATAAATAGGTGTGCCAAGGGGCTATAGGTTGAGCCTAGGTCCTGAGTGTTCTGACTGTAGACCAAATAAGGGGTGAGTCTGTTCTGGCGCTGATGTTGTTGCAGAATGTTCTCCACTCCTTTCTTTTAATATTTAGCCTAAGTCTCCTGAGATTGGCATTTGCTTTACTGAAAGTGTTGATAGCAGGTACTTTGCGTTGTTTTCTGGCTGTGTCTTCTGTTTTCCTCCTTGTCTGTAGTTGATTGGTGATTGCTGGATGTTTTTTGTAAAACCAGTCATATGTTTTGTGGTGAATTTGTTGGTGTGTAAGCTTTGTTTGATACAAGTGTAAAGGGAGGTAATATTTTCTGGTGATTGTGTGATAATGTTGTTTTCACAGTTGGAGAAGTTTTGCCAGTTTGTGTGTGTTTTTGTAGTGTAGGCTGTGGGTTTGCTTCCTTGTAATGTAATGAATATGAGAAAGTGATCACTATTCCATGATGAGTGGTTAACCTGACATGTGATTATAGGATATATGTCAGGAGTGGAGAGTGTGATGTCTAGAACAGACTCATAGGGTATTCTGGTTAGGTGAGTGCACCATCATTATGTATGGCCAAATTGAAATGTTGCATGAATGTTTCAATAGTTGTGCCACTGAGATTGGTTTGTTTACTACCCCAGATGGTGTTATGTGCATTAAAGTCTCCCACAACAATGCTTGGCCCTGGGGAGAGGGAGAATATATTGACGAAGTCAGTAATTAATGTGTTGGAATTGATGGGTTCATGTGGGTAGAAGTATGTGTTGTATATATTAAATGTTGTGTTTTGAATTTTGATATTAATGCTTACTATGTACATGCAAGAGTATTTTGTGGTGATGGGATGTTCAAGAGTTGTAGAGTTGGAATATGTCTTGTCTGTAATGGCTTTATGTAATATGTAGGGTTTGAAGTCGAATTAAGTGCCATAATTAGGATAATGTGTTTGTCTGTGAGTGATTTGAGTTCAAGGACTTTGTTTGGAAGGGATCTACAGTCCCACCGGATGCAGGTGTATATAGGTGTAGTGTCAGGGGGAAAATAATGGACCTATAGCAAGAGTGTTTGTCTGCGGGGGGAAGATTAATTTAATTGCTGTTGCAGGGCTATGATGGCCTGTAAGGCAGTGTTTAATTGGGAAGATCTGGCTTTTTTGGTGGCAGAAGGACATCTATTAAAGGAACTAATAATTGAATAAGGTGTGGGACCAGGGTATGGTGGGAAATAGGGGAATAGGCTTGTTTTTGGTTAGTGCAGGTTTTTTGGGCCCTGGTCCTTTTCAAGTAGTTTGATTTTGCCCTTCTGGTGCAGAATTTAGGTGAAGGGGGGGGGGGGGGGGAGACTACTGTGAGATTGGTTGCTTTTGATTGTCCACATCTGATGAGCTGCTGATTTGTGTAACTCTGGTGAGGAGGGGGGGGAAGTTGGCAAGTGTGGTAGTGGCAAAGGGCAGCCACTGTATGTTTAGTGGAGGGGCGTGAGGATATTTGGCTTAGTACCTGTGGAGCCGTTGGTTTAGGAGTAGGTAGAGGTAGGAGTGTCTGTGGGGCAGTGATTGGAGCTGCCAGAGTAGTTGTTGTGTTGGGTTTTGGTGGATGAACATGTTTATTGATGGGTGTGGAAGTGGTGTCTGCAGTTTTTATTTGCACAGCTCTGAGCCTAGTTGGACACTTGCCACATGAAGCTACATGGGCCCCTCCACAATTGCAACAAAGTAAGGGTTGATCTCTTTTGCAAAAGTGGGCTTGTGCGTAATATTTACATCTTGCAGCACTTCTGCAGATATTGGCGATATGCCCAAATCTCAGGCATTTGAAGCATTGTGGGGGGAGATTGGTGTAAGGGGTAACCTGGTATGTAATACAGTCCAAGTTCCACTGATGTTGAGAGGGGGAGAGAATTAAAGTAAAGGATTAGTTTATCTGTCTGTATTCCTTCTGACTATGCTACCATACATGACGTGATGGGCATAGATAAGTCTTTCAAGGTTATGAACATCATATTCAGCTAGTACATTTAATATGCTGTCATTGTCAAGGTATTTATCACACCCACTATGCTGCCATATGATTTATTGTAATTCTGGAAATTTTTTTTTGGATTGGTATATTTTTAATGTGTGTAACAGCCATAAGGGTCTTGGTTTGACTGTGATTTCTGATATTTAGCAGATACTCCCCTCTGTGGGTAAATCTGGTTTCAAGGGGTTTTTCAATATGTGGATTAATAGCTTTGGCTAACGCATTAATATAGAGCTTTTGTAGTCGTAGTAGGGTCGAGGGGGGGGGGGCATTAAATAGATGAGCACTGGTACATAGTCCTGATGAAGGTTGAAGTCACATACAGTATCGTTATCTGATGAGTTAGATGGTTTTCTTAATCATTTCCTGTTTTTAACTACAGTCCAAGTTTCCTCGATTTCTTGGGTTTACAATTTTTCTTGTTGTTCTATATGTATGGATGTTTGTGGTTGATAGTGGGGGGAGGGGGTGGCGTGGCTAGTGGAAGCTTGGAAATAGTTTGAGTTGGATAGATTAGCTAAGTTTGGCACTGATAAACATCTGCCTGTTTGTGCAAGTTTGTTTGAAGAATGTTATCGCCTGATCGCTAGCACAGACACCAGCACTGGCACCACTCACTGACGTCATGCAGACCTGCTTGAAGAGCGAAGAGGATGACAATTGACAGCTCATGTCGGTGGCTTTGCCTGGAACACTTGTACTTGGATGACTTCTGGAAGCTGTCCTTGGCTCCCTGGATGCTTGATGCTGGCGTATTGAAGTATTTTCTAGGAGATATAGTCTTAAAAAAAGACTAAAAAATATCGGAGAAAATAAATGTTACTTCTTGTCACTGCGACTTCAAAAGCCAAGTTATCCCGCTAGCAATCGACAACCGTGCAGTGGCTATCCAATCAGGGACGCTCCGCGTTCAAGGAGCGAGGTCATTCACGTCCGGGCACCCATCAATCAACCAAAGCCGTCGTGTACTCCACGAATGACCTCACCTTCGCACTTTTCGAGTTTGGATGGGGTAATTGACAAATGAGATGCGGAGGAGCGCACTCTGAGTGCTAGGTTTCGTTTTTCTCTCCTGCATCTGGGAATCACCCACTTAGCCCCGCCCATCCACCTGTGACACGTTCGATTTCTGGGAATCTCCTCCACTAAGGACCAGGTGCGTGGATGAGTAACAGCTACAGAACAGGGCACCTTTTTACACTCACATTATAAACACACCCCTGGGACATTAATCCCCCTCTCAGAATTAGGTGCAAGGAGTTTATAGCATCAACATTAAAAGAAGTACTAACATAAAAATGTAGCTCAACATTAAAAGAAAGGAGTGGAGAACATTCTGCAACAACATCAGCGCCAGAACAGACTCACCCCTTATTTGGTCTACAGTCACATCTCACCTGCACTCAGGACCTAGGCTCAACCTATAGCCCCTTGGCACACTTATTTATGGAGAAATAATATCTACACAAAACAAGGGGCTAACCTCATTGCAATGCAGCTAACCACAACCCCCCCCCCCCACGCCAACACACATATCTACCAACAACATTGCATTCACATGAACAACACAATTATTCAAAACCACTCACTGCAAACTTCCCGCCCTCAATACACCTTTCACCTTATATGAACTCTCTGCAGCCATTCAACAAGCAAAGAAAAAAAGTACACCAGGACATGATAACATCACTTACATCACATTAAAACACCTTAGCACAAAAGCACTTAGCTTTTTGCCACACATCTACAATGAATGCTGGAACACACACACCTTTCCCACTGAATGGGAAGATATCCATATTATCCCCATTTTAAATCCACATAAACCAGCATCTAAAATTTCTGCTTATAGGCCCATAACACTCACATCATGTATACTTAGAATTCTAGAAAGAATGGTGCTCTCCAGATTAAAATTCTTCCTCCACACTACCAATACATTCCCCACTTGTCAGACTGGCTTCAGGGAGCACAAGTCTACCACAGATAATTTCTTTGACATGATCACATCAGCAGAACTTGCTCTCAAAAACAAAGAATTCCTATTCTGTGTCTTTCTAGATCTCACTCACACACCAACATACTCAACAAATTGCATCAATTAGGCATCAGAAGAAATATTTCTCAATTTATTAAAAATTTCCTCACACACAGAAATATCAAAGTCAAGATGGAGACTACCCTTTCTAACTCACATAAACTTAAAAGGGGACTTCCACAGGGCAGTGTGGTCTCCCTCACATTATTTAATATCCATGACCACCCAACAATTTTCGATGAAGAAATCTCATGCTCCATTTTTGCTGATGACATTGTACTTTTGACCACTGGTATTAATATCTCAACCATTCAAGCAACCCTACAAAATGCAGTCAACATGGTCCTTGACTTTACTACTAAATGGGGACTAATCTAATCAGCAGTCTTACCAATTACACGTAAATACTTAACCACAAATTCCCCAACCATCAGAATTAACAACTGCAATATTCCTACTCAACTACTATATATACTTAGGCTAACTATAGACCATAAGCTTACATGGAAACAACACATCAATAACATTAAATCCACATGTAACGAAGCATTCAACATACTCACTGCCATCACAAGAGCAACATTGGGGTCAGCGATAGAGCAATGCTCACCTTCATCAAAGCATTCTTAAACTCCAGACATCAGTATGACCTCTCAGCACTTAACACAGCTTCACATACAAAAAAAAAAACTAGAAACAATGCAAACAAGAGCCATCAGACTTGCCTTGGGTCTTAAAGCTGGCTGCCCGAACCTGGCAACTTGGACAGAAACAAACATGCCCCCTCCCTCAAGATCAAAAGACATAATCTCACCTGCAAACATTACACCAAACTCAAACACTTCAACCCTACACATCCTGCTAAAACAAGAATAGAATCCAATAACAATTTTACCACCACTGCTCAAATTATTAAACAACACTCCTCATATCCTACCTGGAAACAAATAAAACCCTTCACACTTAAGCACACTCTACCGTACTGGTTAATTAAAAACCTAACATCCATCTCCCACAAATTACCAACAAAAGATCACATCACCCTATTGAGCTCAAATCAGCAGCTGATCAACTCATCACACATTCCAGACACCACTTCTGGCTCAGCTGCTTTTCACTGTGCTTCCCCCAAATTCTCACACATTCATGAAATTAAATCATGCAGAAAACAACATCTCAATAGAATTAGCAGCAATACACATGGCTCTGGAATGGGCCTCCCACCTTAACGTACAAAACATAAACATAATCACAGACTCAAGGCCTGCCCTGCAATACATTAATATACAAACATATGACCAATCTCAGAATCATTCCCTCTATCACATAAGCAAACTATCACATAACGTAATTGCCAAGGGCAAATCACTCACATTTTATTGGATTCCCTCACACTGCAATATCACACACAAAAAGACTGCTGAATCACACTGCAATACACACACAATAAGACTAGCGAAACAAGGCCACACATTCCAAGCCCCTAATTGTCACACCACAATCACATGCAAATATATAAGAATCTACAATAAAAACTTCCACTCTACGTGGTCACAATCTTGGGCCCAACTCACTGTTGCCAAAAACACATTTAGGGCCACTACTGCATCCACCCCATACACTCTACATCTTAATTACCTCTCCAGAAGAGCCCAAACTGCTATACACAGACTTCGCACAGGCAGAGTGAACATTAATAAGGACCTTTTTATGATCAACAAAGCACCTTCAGCCCTCTGCCCCACCTGCCAAGTGATAAAGGACATACCCCACTTTCTACTACACTGCACACTTTACAATACCCAAAGGCAAAAATCTTTTACAATCTTGCTACTCTAGGAGTCACCACATATTCCTCACAAACCATGCTAAGTCCCACAGAAAAAAGCATAATCTCACTACAGAGCTCTAGCCCATTTCATTTACAACACTGGAAACATTTTATGAGCATCCATCTGTTCAGCATTCACTGTCTTGTAACTTTTCTCACTAAAAAAAAGATCCATAGAACAAATAAAAAGATCCAGACTCCAAAAAGATCCATAGGGACAAAACAAATCCAATATAGGACACAAAAAAGATGTATTTGGGACACTATACTGCACTACCACATGATTTCTGCACTAAACTACCAAATACTAAGGAGATATTACTATTTAGATACTACAGCTCAGTCAGTCCACCTATACATATATTCACAAATACAATTTTCAAATTGGTATTTGAAAATTGTATTTGTGCGTATATATATGTGTATATTGCGTATATATATGTGTATATTTGTGTGGATATCCGGAAGGAGGTATGATTAGTTTCAGTATGTACACGATGGGTGTAGAAAGTGAAGAAGCATTTTATATGGTGATTGCGAGGGAGGTTGATAGTTTATTGGTGTGGATCGTGTTGGTAAGCTGGTAAAGGAAAAGAAGAATTTGTCCTCTTGTGCGTGGTGATCAACGCCTGAAAAGAATTGGTTCTGAGAAACCATTACACTTAGCCGCAATTTTGGAGTTCTTGAGGACTAAAACCTAAGAAGGAAGTGATTTAGTGTATAGTTATTTAGTTTGTTTAAAAATTGGTAAGGGTATTCCAGTTATATTGAATGTTTATTCATCAACATGATTTCATTGTTTATTGAATGATTTTAGCCTTGTTTTGTGATTTGGATGTGAATAGAATTGAGGTAATGGATTCTTCCGAAAGTTTATCTTTGTATTATTATAGAGTTTCGTGACGGTTGACTTAGTTTGTTTATAAATAATTTCATCCATGCTTTTGTAATAAATTGCATTGTATTGTAATTTTCATTGACATATTTTTACTTGAACTCACGCTCAATGCTGCTTCATATTAATTTGTAACAATACCTTTATTTGTGTATTACATTGCAGACCTATAGTATATATACAGAAACACATATAAAATTCATTTTTTTCTGGACTGTATTGGGGACTTACAAATTAAAGAAGTTATAAATTGCGTAGAAATTGGAAAATCAAGTGGTTTTGATGATATTACTGCAAAATGTTTAAGGAAATTTATCCAGAAATAAAAGATATTTTATGTCTATTATTGAATAAATCGTTTCAGCAAGGTATATTCTAAGCAGTCTTAAAAATTATTATTATTGTATCAATTCATAAGGGAGGCGAAGCAAAACGTTTGGAAAATTATAGACCAATATCGTTATTGTCTATATTCTCGAAAATATATGAAAAACTTGTAAAGCAAAAAGCAGTATCTTTTTTAGATAAAAATAGCTTTATTTCTCCAAATCAATTTGGATTCAGGAAAGGTAAAGGAACAGAAAATTCTCTATTGTAATTAACTTCCATGACGTATAATACTCTAAACAAAAACCAAAAATCAGTATTAAAATCATCTGAAAAAAATTATCGCCATCGCAGAGGTATTCGGACCCCCAACTCTCCAGATACGTACCAGAGCACTTACTCTTAAACCACGCATCAGACGCTAAAATCTTTCAGAATAAGATCTATAATTTAAAAATTGTTGAAGTCTATCTGTATAATTACTATGGATGGATTTTTAATAATAAACGCTTAAACGTGATTGACCTCCTCATTAACATATAAATCATTAGCAACAATTGGAAAAGTTGCCTTTCTTGAAGTATAGAGGGCACAAGGTCCGCCACATCTCAGTGAAAGATTTATAGGCCTTATTCTGGAAGATTTTAACATCTAATGCGTGGTTTAAGGGTAGAGCGCTCTGGCATGTATATAGCGAGTTCGATTCCCACTGCGTCAGCGATAATTTTTTTCAGATGTTTTTAATAATTGTTGAAGTTATTTCTATAGATAATCTGTGTATTTAATATGGATGGACAAAAAATCAGTAATTCTATTTCTAGATATAAAAAAAGCCTTCGATACTGTTTCACATGAAATTTTATTGTGCAAATTACAAGCAGCTAGGTTTAGGGAGGTTATGTTGAAATGATTTCCAATCTATTTAGTTGGCAGGAAACAAAGAGTAAGAATTAAAAAATAAATTTAGTGATGAAGTTACATTGCAATTTGGATTGCCCCAGTGATCTTTATTAGGTCCAGTGCTATTTTTAATTTATATTTATGACTTGTGCGATTTACGGTTAAATGGTAAAATAATTACTTTTGCAGATGATACAACAATATTTTTTTCTGGTAGAGAAGACATATTAATTAAACAAATAAACGATGATTTATATATATCACCAGATTGGTGTTAAATATCAAGAAAACAAAGTATATGGACATTAGAATTAGGGAAAATGAAAGAGATTATTTTAAGGTGAAGCTTTAAAATACAAATATCCCTGGAATTACACTGAAGATAGGTTCCGCACAAAACCGTGTAAATCGAAATCTTGGATTTTGCTATCTAAAACCGTGTAAAACGAAAAAAGCACTAAAATGTGCATAATTCAGTCATATTTTTACGTAAAACAAAAGCAAGACATCTTGAAAAACATAAAATTACACTTCATTCGCAAAATAACAAATATATGTAGGTAATATAAGTACATATTTAATTCATTTTACATTAGGAACAAAAAATATAAGATCTTTAAAAAAATTAACAATAAGTTTAATTACTGTCATCACTTTTATGGACTATCATTCTTTTCTTCCTGATTGGTATGATGTCACTTTCATCACTCGATAGTTCTTGATGCGATTCTGGTTCAATTTTTGATGAATTAGGGACAATTTCAGATCGACGAGACTTTGTAATGAAATCCGTAATTAACAATTGTGTAGGTTTTTTTGTTAAATCTTTATAGACCTCCTCATATTGATATAAGCACTTACTAATATCCCGCTGGAATCGGAGAGCTCGTTCAACATTCGGGTCATTTTGTAAACAATGATTACCCAATTTTCTCCCCAATTCAAGTCCTACGCTGATGACTCTTGCTGTGAACGCAACTGGTTCAGATTGCTCTTCATCAGGATCATTGTCTTCATCACGTTTATTTGTTTCATGAATCATGTTAACTAAATCATCCTCATCTAGTTCTTCATAAGCCATTATTTCTTCAATATCTGCCTCAGCTAAATCCTCAAACCTTCTCCTCCTATAGTATGCGCCAACTCAGTGATCTGAGAATATTCATGCTCTAATGGTAATCTACAATTCTCACCTTCAACAGCATCTGGCCATATTGCTTTCCAGCAGGCATTGAGCGTTGATTGTTTAATCTGGGTATATGACAGTCCAACATGCTTAACACAATCTAAGATTGTAAATTTCTTCCAAGCATCCAAAAGAGTAAGAGATCCATCATTCTCCATTTGTTCTAAAATATACCTAAAGGTTTGCTTGATATACAGTGCCTTGAAAGTCGAAATTATCCATTGATCTAACGGCTGTAATAAGGAAGTTGTATTCTTTGGTAAAAAACAATTTGTACATTTTCGTGTTGTAAATCTTGAGGATGACCTGGTGCATTATCAATTAATAGAAGGGCCTTAAAAGGTCCCACTGCGTCAGCGATAATTTTACTTATATAATTATTACTATCGCTGACGCAAGTTTACCCTTTTACTTAAATAACTTTTGACATCTGGGACAAACAAGTTATGAAACCATTCATTGAAAACCATGGCAGTGACCCATGCTTTCTTATTAGCCATCCAATAAACGGGAAGGTTTTTGATGTTTATTCCTTTAAATGAGCGTGGTGTTTTCGATTTGTTAATAACCAATGGTTTCATTATATGATCGCCTGAAGCGTTGCTACAGAAAAGAACTGTTATACGACTTTCGCTGCCTTATGACCACTAGCTGATTTGTGAGCTTTAGCAAATAGGTTCTTTCTGGCATTTTTTTCCAGAATAACCCGGACTCGTCAGCATTGAAGACCTGGTCAGGAGTGTAGGAGTTGGCGGCAATGATTTCAGCAAATTTTGCTGGATATTGTTGTGCTGCATCCGAATCAGCAGATGCTCTTTCACCTTTCAATCTTAGATTATGTAAAGAATGTCTTTGTTTAAATCTCTCGAACCAACCATGGCTTGCGGAAAACGATATCTTCTTTTCATCTGGCGAAGTCGACGGTAACTGATTCTTAAGTGTTTCACAAATCTTTAAAGCCTTATTTGTAAATGGCGCTGGTATCAATTGGAACCCGCTTTTGAGTTTGGTCTTCTAGCCATATCACTAATGCCTTTTCCATATTTTCCAATGTAACATCTCTTACATATGAAATTGTGCTCATACTCGTGCAAGATCCAGCTGCTACACTTTTTCTAGTGGAGTCTTCATTTTTTCTTATTGTCCTTATTGTGGCTTCATTCATGGAGTAAAATTTAGCAACATCTGTTACTCTTTCTCTATTACGTAGACGATCTAATATTTTAATTTTTGTTTCTAAAGAAATAACTTTTCTTTTCATTTCATTTCTTTTAAATCTTTTGGCATTATAAAACCTTAAAAAATTTACGTAAATTATAAAAATGCCAGAAAAACTATAAATGTTGGAAACTTACCAGTAGATATTTAAATAATAAAATAAAAAAATGCACAATGATGTAAAGCTTTGCTGCTAAAATGATACTGCACTACTTCACATGAACCAGATAGCTTTACTATTGTGAAATACTACGGGGATTCCCCGTGTTGTAAAATATAGGGGAATCCCCGTCCCCGTTGTTGCCAGTGTTACCAAAGGAATGAGATTAAAAAATGACTTGAAATATATATGCAGCCGAATATACATTTTTACCAGTTTTTTAAAATACGTTATTTTATCAACCGTGTAAAACAAGTACCGTGTAAATCGGGGGATAAGTGTAATCTCTTTCATTTTCCCTAATACTGCTGCCTTGTTAAAAGTCTGCTGCCTTTCCCATCTGAAGAATAATACTTATTAACGGAGCTCAGTGTCAGGTGTTATTTATACCATTTCATGAACTTCACACGCGCCGTCGTTTACCTGCAGTTGCTTTGATTTGCAAAAAGACGCGCTGGTCATAATATTTTGACTCTTCGGTGTATATTCACTGTGTTTGTTATGGGTTGCGAAATTGAATATGAATAATTTGAAATACACAATTGGCATCATTTTAAACATAAAGAACCATGTACGATTTAATACAAAGAAGTGAATGCAGAATAAAAGTGGTTCAAATACATTTACGTGTAAGTGAAATATATTTAAATTCAGGTTTTTTCCCCCCAAGTGAAATATTTTCGCGTATCATAGGTAAGAATTGAGTGTTTCACGGTAACTTAGACGTAACCGTAGTTAAAGCTACATCCACAGACATTCAGTGTTGGAATTGTGGCAAGACTAGACACATTCGAACTAACTGCAAAAGGTGGATGCAAAGTTCAAGCACATTTAACAGACGACAGAACCAGCAGAAGCAACGTGAAGAGCAAAGGCCTCAGGGGAAGTCGCCCACGTTTCAACACTACATGGTGATAATAACGGATTAGTAGCTGATGGAACCATAAATGGAATACCTTGCCGTATTATAGTACTTTACTCACAACGGATATAATAAAGAAAATAATACCTCATCCAAACTAGAATACTATACAGTCTAAAATAACGCTACAAACAACCACTGGAGATCGTGCTAAAGTCCATAGAAAGATAGAACTTAACATCAGAGTTGGTAAGCTGTCTGGTACACCATCCTGTTTAAATCGCTGACATCTGTGATGAATGTATATTAGGCCTTGATTTCCTAAAGAAAGATAAAATCAACATTAGTTCCAAAGATAGCCTACTCATCTATAAGGCAGTAGAGATTCCTCTGCTTAGCCGAACATCTGGTTCTTTATCAAATGTGACTACAGTATTAGTGATGGAAGACACAGAAATCCCAGCACAAAGTGAAATTATAGTACATGGACATCGGGCGGAGACGTTTGGAGCCTTCAGATTGAAGTCACCGATGTCCCTTGTAAAGGAGCTTTGGCTCATGGTATTCTGGTTGCAAGGACTTTATTCACTGTAGATAGAGAACAGATTCTTATCAGAGTGATGAACTATAACAAATCCAATAGAATATTAAAAAAGGGTGAAGAATTATCAATATGTGAACATGTTACCTGAGTAACAAGTATAAACAAAATAGAAGTTACTGACTCAAACCAACACCATACAGTAACATAAAATCTAAGAATTTGTATCACTCAAAACACTGATATGTCTATCTAATTTAATCTGTAAATCCTGTGAAGCAGAAAATTTTGATGTAAGAGAGGGAATATACTGTGTAACTGGATGTAAACTATTTTTTCACCCTAAATGTGTGGGTATCAGTGAAAGTAAATTTAGAAAATTATTCAAGGAGCAAAGGAGTAAATGGATGTGTTTAATGTGTGTGAATAACGCTTTGGATGGAACACAAGCATCCAAAAACATACAAATAAATCAGGAACACATAACACAAAGTTACTGCTAAAGCTTTGGAAAGTGAGGTATCTGATTATAGTCATCCGAGAGATATTATTGTTGCCTTAAATTTGGAGTCGGTGGATTTAATGATTAATATCAACAAAGAGATTAAAGATATAAATAGTCTTAATAAATGAAATAAAAGAAATTAAAGATATAAACAGTTTTTTTAATAAATGAAATAAAAGAAATTAAAGGTGTAAATGATTCCTTAATGAGGGAAATAAAGGGTATTGAAATTTCACTAAACTTTAACAAGATAAATTGGTAGAACACATTACCTCATTCAATGAATTTAAATCAGAATTCAAGAAGATTAAGGAAGAAAATCAACATTTGATTAAACAAACCAATGAATTAAAACAACAAATAAAAGATATCAGGTTTGAAATTAATGAATTAGAATTAAGATCCAAGGCGAACAAACATAGAGATTTCTGGAATACTTGAGGCACAAAATGAAAATGTTCTGAAAGTTGTTCAAGATGTATCAAAGCTGCTTGATATTCAAGAAAAGGATAATATTGTTGTAGAACATATAGTTACAACAATTAATAAAAACAAACCAAAACCTACTGTGGTTAAATTCAGGGATATCAGAATTAAACATCAATGGATTGAGAAAACATTAATACATAGGAACCTTACAGCTAATATGACAAGTTCAGAATTTAGTGATAGCAAGGTTTATGTAAATGAGCATCTAACAAAGTATTTACAAAACCTATTTTGCAGGGTTAAACAATTTAAAAATGAACATGAATATAGGTATGCCTGGATTAAAGAAGGAAAAATATATTTGAGAAAGTTATCTGAATGAAGAGTGTACAGAATTAGGAAAGAGGAAGATAAACTTTAGTGAATACAATGAGTGGAGAACAATTGAATGAAATACTGGAAGTTTCAGAGGAAGATGACAAAACTATAATTATCCAAAATCGGTTTGAATTGACACACTTTATTATTAATATAAACTCTGATATTTGTATTGTGCATTTAAACATTAGGAGTGTAAACCAAAATTTAAATGAGTTAATTGTAAATTTAGATACCATTTTGAATAATATTGATATTATATTGTTAACAGAAATATGGGCGAAAAAAGAGAATATAAATAATTATCAGAAAAATGGATTTGAGCTCTTTTACCAATGTAGAGAATACAATAAATCAGGTGGAGTTTTAGCATACATAAAAATATGTGGTTTCAAGCAAAGCAAAGGG